>OX596028.1:86195284-86792296 GCA_951394125.1 Epistrophe eligans | reverse complement strand
AAAGTAATATCACTTTGGATGAAGATATTTCGAGACCCAGAGGTCGTAAATTTTTTGTTTTTCAGTTTTGGAAAGATCTTAAAAAACTAAAAGAAGTTTTTGAAACTTTCAACCGTCTACGAGTCTCGATTGCGGAAATATCGCCATCCAAACATTTTTTTGAACAATTTTAATTAAATTTGTTCGAAATAAGGCAATATCACTTTGGATGAAGATATTTCGAGAACCAGAGGTCGTAAAATTTTTTGGTTTTCAGTTTTGGAAAGATCTTAAAAAACTAAAACACGTTTTTGAAACTTTTAACCGTCTACGAGTCTCGATTGCAGAAATATCGCCATCCAAACCATTTTTTGGGTTGGTTTTTGAAGTTGGGTCCAAATAGAACTTTAGATGTAAATATTTTGAAAACCGGACCACGTAGAAGAAAATTTTTGCTTACACGTGCGAATAGAGTTTTTAAATACCTTTCTTTTGATGTATATTTCGATGGGTTTTGGAAACATTTAATTTTTGGGGTAAAAATTAGCAAAGGGGGTAGTACATGCTTTCTTCAAAAAGTCAATAAAAATTTTTTTGTTGAATTGTGCTAAAATTTTTACATTGACGGAAAGGTCTGTGAATTTCCAATTCAGCGCTGAAAACCGCAACCACTTACGAGTCTCGATTGCGGAAATATCGCCATCCAAACATTTTTTTTCAACAATTTAATTGAATTGGGTTGAAATAAAGTAATATCACTTTGGATGAAGATATTTCGAGACCCAGAGGTCGTAAAATTTTTTGGTTTTCAGTTTTGGAAAGATCTTAAAAAACTAAAAGAAGTTTTTGAAACTTTCAACCGTCTACGAGTCTCGATTGCGGAAATATCGCCATCCAAACATTTTTTTGAACAATTTTAATTAAATTTGTTCGAAATAAGGCAATATCACTTTGGATGAAGATATTTCGAGAACCAGAGGTCGTAAAATTTTTTGGTTTTCAGTTTTGGAAAGATCTTAAAAAACTAAAACACGTTTTGAAACTTTTAACCGTCTACGAGTCTCGATTGCAGAAATATCGCCATCCAAACCATTTTTGGGTTGGTTTTTGAAGTTGGGTCCAAATAGAACTTTAGATGTAAATATTTTGAAAACCGGACCACGTAGAAAATTTTTGCTTACACGTGCGAATAGAGTTTTTAAATACCTTTCTTTTGATGTATATTTCGATGGGTTTTGGAAACATTTAATTTTTGGGGTAAAAATTAGCAAAGGGGGTAGTACATGCTTTCTTCAAAAAGTCAATAAAAATTTTTTTGTTGAATTGTGCTAAAATTTTTACATTGACGGAAAGGTCTGTGAATTTCCAATTCAGCGCTGAAAACCGCAACCACTTACGAGTCTCGATTGCGGAAATATCGCCATCCAAACATTTTTTTCAACAATTTTAATTGAATTGGGTTGAAATAAAGTAATATCACTTTGGATGAAGATATTTCGAGACCCAGAGGTCGTAAAATTTTTTGTTTTTCAGTTTTGGAAAGATCTTAAAAAACTAAAAGAAGTTTTTGAAACTTTCAACCGTCTACGAGTCTCGATTGCGGAAATATCGCCATCCAAACATTTTTTTGAACAATTTTAATTAAATTTGTTCGAAATAAGGCAATATCACTTTGGATGAAGATATTTCGAGAACCAGAGGTCGTAAAATTTTTTGGTTTTCAGTTTTGGAAAGATCTTAAAAAACTAAAACACGTTTTTGAAACTTTTAACCGTCTACGAGTCTCGATTGCAGAAATATCGCCATCCAAACCATTTTTTGGGTTGGTTTTGAAGTTGGGTCCAAATAGAACTTTAGATGTAAATATTTTGAAAACCGGACCACGTAGAAAATTTTTGCTTACACGTGCGAATAGAGTTTTTAAATACCTTTCTTTTGATGTATATTTCGATGGGTTTTGGAAACATTTAATTTTTGGGGTAAAAATTAGCAAAGGGGGTAGTACATGCTTTCTTCAAAAAGTCAATAAAAATTTTTTGTTGAATTGTGCTAAAATTTTTACATTGACGGAAAGGTCTGTGAATTTCCAATTCAGCGCTGAAAACCGCAACCACTTACGAGTCTCGATTGCGGAAATATCGCCATCCAAACATTTTTTTCAACAATTTTAATTGAATTGGGTTGAAATAAAGTAATATCACTTTGGATGAAGATATTTCGAGACCCAGAGGTCGTAAAATTTTTTGGTTTTCAGTTTTGGAAAGATCTTAAAAAACTAAAACACGTTTTTGAAACTTTTAACCGTCTACGAGTCTCGATTGCAGAAATATCGCCATCCAAACCATTTTTTGGGTTGGTTTTTGAAGTTGGGTCCAAATAGAACTTTAGATGTAAATATTTTGAAAACCGGACCACGTAGAAAATTTTTGCTTACACGTGCGAATAGAGTTTTTAAATACCTTTCTTTTGATGTATATTTCGATGGGTTTTGGAAACATTTAATTTTTGGGGTAAAAATTAGCAAAGGGGGTAGTACATGCTTTCTTCAAAAAGTCAATAAAAATTTTTTTGTTGAATTGTGCTAAAATTTTTACATTGACGGAAAGGTCTGTGAATTTCCAATTCAGCGCTGAAAACCGCAACCACTTACGAGTCTCGATTGCGGAAATATCGCCATCCAAACATTTTTTTCAACAATTTTAATTGAATTGGGTTGAAATAAAGTAATATCACTTTGGATGAAGATATTTCGAGACCCAGAGGTCGTAAAATTTTTTGTTTTTCAGTTTTGGAAAGATCTTAAAAAACTAAAAGAAGTTTTTGAAACTTTCAACCGTCTACGAGTCTCGATTGCGGAAATATCGCCATCCAAACATTTTTTTGAACAATTTTAATTAAATTTGTTCGAAATAAGGCAATATCACTTTGGATGAAGATATTTCGAGAACCAGAGGTCGTAAAATTTTTTGGTTTTCAGTTTTGGAAAGATCTTAAAAAACTAAAACACGTTTTTGAAACTTTTAACCGTCTACGAGTCTCGATTGCAGAAATATCGCCATCCAAACCATTTTTTGGGTTGGTTTTTGAAGTTGGGTCCAAATAGAACTTTAGATGTAAATATTTTGAAAACCGGACCACGTAGAAAATTTTTGCTTACACGTGCGAATAGAGTTTTTAAATACCTTTCTTTTGATGTATATTTCGATGGGTTTTGGAAACATTTAATTTTTGGGGTAAAAATTAGCAAAGGGGGTAGTACATGCTTTCTTCAAAAAGTCAATAAAAATTTTTTTGTTGAATTGTGCTAAAATTTTTACATTGACGGAAAGGTCTGTGAATTTCCAATTCAGCGCTGAAAACCGCAACCACTTACGAGTCTCGATTGCGGAAATATCGCCATCCAAACATTTTTTTCAACAATTTTAATTGAATTGGGTTGAAATAAAGTAATATCACTTTGGATGAAGATATTTCGAGACCCAGAGGTCGTAAAATTTTTTGTTTTTCAGTTTTGGAAAGATCTTAAAAAACTAAAAGAAGTTTTTGAAACTTTCAACCGTCTACGAGTCTCGATTGCGGAAATATCGCCATCCAAACATTTTTTTGAACAATTTTAATTAAATTTGTTCGAAATAAGGCAATATCACTTTGGATGAAGATATTTCGAGAACCAGAGGTCGTAAAATTTTTTGGTTTTCAGTTTTGGAAAGATCTTAAAAAACTAAAACACGTTTTTGAAACTTTTAACCGTCTACGAGTCTCGATTGCAGAAATATCGCCATCCAAACCATTTTTTGGGTTGGTTTTTGAAGTTGGGTCCAAATAGAACTTTAGATGTAAATATTTTGAAAACCGGACCACGTAGAAAATTTTTGCTTACACGTGCGAATAGAGTTTTTAAATACCTTTCTTTTGATGTATATTTCGATGGGTTTTGGAAACATTTAATTTTTGGGGTAAAAATTAGCAAAGGGGGGTAGTACATGCTTTCTTCAAAAAGTCAATAAAAATTTTTTTGTTGAATTGTGCTAAAATTTTTACATTGACGGAAAGGTCTGTGAATTTCCAATTCAGCGCTGAAAACCGCAACCACTTACGAGTCTCGATTGCGGAAATATCGCCATCCAAACATTTTTTTTCAACAATTTTAATTGAATTGGGTTGAAATAAAGTAATATCACTTTGGATGAAGATATTTCGAGACCCAGAGGTCGTAAAATTTTTTGGTTTTCAGTTTTGGAAAGATCTTAAAAAACTAAAAGAAGTTTTTGAAACTTTCAACCGTCTACGAGTCTCGATTGCGGAAATATCGCCATCCAAACATTTTTTTGAACAATTTTAATTAAATTTGTTCGAAATAAGGCAATATCACTTTGGATGAAGATATTTCGAGAACCAGAGGTCGTAAAATTTTTTGGTTTTCAGTTTTGGAAAGATCTTAAAAAACTAAAACACGTTTTTGAAACTTTTAACCGTCTACGAGTCTCGATTGCAGAAATATCGCCATCCAAACCATTTTTTGGGTTGGTTTTTGAAGTTGGGTCCAAATAGAACTTTAGATGTAAATATTTTGAAAACCGGACCACGTAGAAAATTTTTGCTTACACGTGCGAATAGAGTTTTTAAATACCTTTCTTTTGATGTATATTTCGATGGGTTTTGGAAACATTTAATTTTTGGGGTAAAAATTAGCAAAGGGGGTAGTACATGCTTTCTTCAAAAAGTCAATAAAAATTTTTTTGTTGAATTGTGCTAAAATTTTTACATTGACGGAAAGGTCTGTGAATTTCCAATTCAGCGCTGAAAACCGCAACCACTTACGAGTCTCGATTGCGGAAATATCGCCATCCAAACATTTTTTTCAACAATTTTAATTGAATTGGGTTGAAATAAAGTAATATCACTTTGGATGAAGATATTTCGAGACCCAGAGGTCGTAAAATTTTTTGGTTTTCAGTTTTGGAAAGATCTTAAAAAACTAAAAGAAGTTTTTGAAACTTTCAACCGTCTACGAGTCTCGATTGCGGAAATATCGCCATCCAAACATTTTTTTGAACAATTTTAATTAAATTTGTTCGAAATAAGGCAATATCACTTTGGATGAAGATATTTCGAGAACCAGAGGTCGTAAAATTTTTTGGTTTTCAGTTTTGGAAAGATCTTAAAAAACTAAAACACGTTTTTGAAACTTTTAACCGTCTACGAGTCTCGATTGCAGAAATATCGCCATCCAAACCATTTTTTGGGTTGGTTTTTGAAGTTGGGTCCAAATAGAACTTTAGATGTAAATATTTTGAAAACCGGACCACGTAGAAAATTTTTGCTTACACGTGCGAATAGAGTTTTTAAATACCTTTCTTTTGATGTATATTTCGATGGGTTTTGGAAACATTTAATTTTTGGGGTAAAAATTAGCAAAGGGGGTAGTACATGCTTTCTTCAAAAAGTCAATAAAAATTTTTTTGTTGAATTGTGCTAAAATTTTTACATTGACGGAAAGGTCTGTGAATTTCCAATTCAGCGCTGAAAACCGCAACCACTTACGAGTCTCGATTGCGGAAATATCGCCATCCAAACATTTTTTTCAACAATTTTAATTGAATTGGGTTGAAATAAAGTAATATCACTTTGGATGAAGATATTTCGAGACCCAGAGGTCGTAAAATTTTTTGTTTTTCAGTTTTGGAAAGATCTTAAAAAACTAAAAGAAGTTTTTGAAACTTTCAACCGTCTACGAGTCTCGATTGCGGAAATATCGCCATCCAAACATTTTTTTGAACAATTTTAATTAAATTTGTTCGAAATAAGGCAATATCACTTTGGATGAAGATATTTCGAGAACCAGAGGTCGTAAAATTTTTTGGTTTTCAGTTTTGGAAAGATCTTAAAAAACTAAAACACGTTTTTGAAACTTTTAACCGTCTACGAGTCTCGATTGCAGAAATATCGCCATCCAAACCATTTTTTGGGTTGGTTTTTGAAGTTGGGTCCAAATAGAACTTTAGATGTAAATATTTTGAAAACCGGACCACGTAGAAAATTTTTGCTTACACGTGCGAATAGAGTTTTTAAATACCTTTCTTTTGATGTATATTTCGATGGGTTTTGGAAACATTTAATTTTTGGGGTAAAAATTAGCAAAGGGGGTAGTACATGCTTTCTTCAAAAAGTCAATAAAAATTTTTTTGTTGAATTGTGCTAAAATTTTTACATTGACGGAAAGGTCTGTGAATTTCCAATTCAGCGCTGAAAACCGCAACCACTTACGAGTCTCGATTGCGGAAATATCGCCATCCAAACATTTTTTTCAACAATTTTAATTGAATTGGGTTGAAATAAAGTAATATCACTTTGGATGAAGATATTTCGAGACCCAGAGGTCGTAAAATTTTTTGGTTTTCAGTTTTGGAAAGATCTTAAAAAACTAAAACACGTTTTTGAAACTTTTAACCGTCTACGAGTCTCGATTGCAGAAATATCGCCATCCAAACCATTTTTTGGGTTGGTTTTTGAAGTTGGGTCCAAATAGAACTTTAGATGTAAATATTTTGAAAACCGGACCACGTAGAAAATTTTTGCTTACACGTGCGAATAGAGTTTTTAAATACCTTTCTTTTGATGTATATTTCGATGGGTTTTGGAAACATTTAATTTTTGGGGTAAAAATTAGCAAAGGGGGTAGTACATGCTTTCTTCAAAAAGTCAATAAAAATTTTTTTGTTGAATTGTGCTAAAATTTTTACATTGACGGAAAGGTCTGTGAATTTCCAATTCAGCGCTGAAAACCGCAACCACTTACGAGTCTCGATTGCGGAAATATCGCCATCCAAACATTTTTTTCAACAATTTTAATTGAATTGGGTTGAAATAAAGTAATATCACTTTGGATGAAGATATTTCGAGACCCAGAGGTCGTAAAATTTTTTGTTTTTCAGTTTTGGAAAGATCTTAAAAAACTAAAAGAAGTTTTTGAAACTTTCAACCGTCTACGAGTCTCGATTGCGGAAATATCGCCATCCAAACATTTTTTTGAACAATTTTAATTAAATTTGTTCGAAATAAGGCAATATCACTTTGGATGAAGATATTTCGAGAACCAGAGGTCGTAAAATTTTTTGGTTTTCAGTTTTGGAAAGATCTTAAAAAACTAAAACACGTTTTTGAAACTTTTAACCGTCTACGAGTCTCGATTGCAGAAATATCGCCATCCAAACCATTTTTTGGGTTGGTTTTTGAAGTTGGGTCCAAATAGAACTTTAGATGTAAATATTTTGAAAACCGGACCACGTAGAAAATTTTTGCTTACACGTGCGAATAGAGTTTTTAAATACCTTTCTTTTGATGTATATTTCGATGGGTTTTGGAAACATTTAATTTTTGGGGTAAAAATTAGCAAAGGGGGTAGTACATGCTTTCTTCAAAAAGTCAATAAAAATTTTTTTGTTGAATTGTGCTAAAATTTTTACATTGACGGAAAGGTCTGTGAATTTCCAATTCAGCGCTGAAAACCGCAACCACTTACGAGTCTCGATTGCGGAAATATCGCCATCCAAACATTTTTTTCAACAATTTTAATTGAATTGGGTTGAAATAAAGTAATATCACTTTGGATGAAGATATTTCGAGACCCAGAGGTCGTAAAATTTTTTGTTTTTCAGTTTTGGAAAGATCTTAAAAAACTAAAAGAAGTTTTTGAAACTTTCAACCGTCTACGAGTCTCGATTGCGGAAATATCGCCATCCAAACATTTTTTTGAACAATTTTAATTAAATTTGTTCGAAATAAGGCAATATCACTTTGGATGAAGATATTTCGAGAACCAGAGGTCGTAAAATTTTTTGGTTTTCAGTTTTGGAAAGATCTTAAAAAACTAAAACACGTTTTTGAAACTTTTAACCGTCTACGAGTCTCGATTGCAGAAATATCGCCATCCAAACCATTTTTTGGGTTGGTTTTTGAAGTTGGGTCCAAATAGAACTTTAGATGTAAATATTTTGAAAACCGGACCACGTAGAAAATTTTTGCTTACACGTGCGAATAGAGTTTTTAAATACCTTTCTTTTGATGTATATTTCGATGGGTTTTGGAAACATTTAATTTTTGGGGTAAAAATTAGCAAAGGGGGTAGTACATGCTTTCTTCAAAAAGTCAATAAAAATTTTTTTGTTGAATTGTGCTAAAATTTTTACATTGACGGAAAGGTCTGTGAATTTCCAATTCAGCGCTGAAAACCGCAACCACTTACGAGTCTCGATTGCGGAAATATCGCCATCCAAACATTTTTTTCAACAATTTTAATTGAATTGGGTTGAAATAAAGTAATATCACTTTGGATGAAGATATTTCGAGACCCAGAGGTCGTAAAATTTTTTGGTTTTCAGTTTTGGAAAGATCTTAAAAAACTAAAAGAAGTTTTTGAAACTTTCAACCGTCTACGAGTCTCGATTGCGGAAATATCGCCATCCAAACATTTTTTTGAACAATTTTAATTAAATTTGTTCGAAATAAGGCAATATCACTTTGGATGAAGATATTTCGAGAACCAGAGGTCGTAAAATTTTTTGGTTTTCAGTTTTGGAAAGATCTTAAAAAACTAAAACACGTTTTTGAAACTTTTAACCGTCTACGAGTCTCGATTGCAGAAATATCGCCATCCAAACCATTTTTTGGGTTGGTTTTTGAAGTTGGGTCCAAATAGAACTTTAGATGTAAATATTTTGAAAACCGGACCACGTAGAAAATTTTTGCTTACACGTGCGAATAGAGTTTTTAAATACCTTTCTTTTGATGTATATTTCGATGGGTTTTGGAAACATTTAATTTTTGGGGTAAAAATTAGCAAAGGGGGTAGTACATGCTTTCTTCAAAAAGTCAATAAAATTTTTTTTGTTGAATTGTGCTAAAATTTTTACATTGACGGAAAGGTCTGTGAATTTCCAATTCAGCGCTGAAAACCGCAACCACTTACGAGTCTCGATTGCGGAAATATCGCCATCCAAACATTTTTTTCAACAATTTTAATTGAATTGGGTTGAAATAAAGTAATATCACTTTGGATGAAGATATTTCGAGACCCAGAGGTCGTAAAATTTTTTGGTTTTCAGTTTTGGAAAGATCTTAAAAAACTAAAAGAAGTTTTTGAAACTTTCAACCGTCTACGAGTCTCGATTGCGGAAATATCGCCATCCAAACATTTTTTTGAACAATTTTAATTAAATTTGTTCGAAATAAGGCAATATCACTTTGGATGAAGATATTTCGAGAACCAGAGGTCGTAAAATTTTTTGGTTTTCAGTTTTGGAAAGATCTTAAAAAACTAAAACACGTTTTTGAAACTTTTAACCGTCTACGAGTCTCGATTGCAGAAATATCGCCATCCAAACCATTTTTTGGGTTGGTTTTTGAAGTTGGGTCCAAATAGAACTTTAGATGTAAATATTTTGAAAACCGGACCACGTAGAAAATTTTTGCTTACACGTGCGAATAGAGTTTTTAAATACCTTTCTTTTGATGTATATTTCGATGGGTTTTGGAAACATTTAATTTTTGGGGTAAAAATTAGCAAAGGGGGTAGTACATGCTTTCTTCAAAAAGTCAATAAAAATTTTTTTGTTGAATTGTGCTAAAATTTTTACATTGACGGAAAGGTCTGTGAATTTCCAATTCAGCGCTGAAAACCGCAACCACTTACGAGTCTCGATTGCGGAAATATCGCCATCCAAACATTTTTTTCAACAATTTTAATTGAATTGGGTTGAAATAAAGTAATATCACTTTGGATGAAGATATTTCGAGACCCAGAGGTCGTAAAATTTTTTGGTTTTCAGTTTTGGAAAGATCTTAAAAAACTAAAAGAAGTTTTTGAAACTTTCAACCGTCTACGAGTCTCGATTGCGGAAATATCGCCATCCAAACATTTTTTTGAACAATTTTAATTAAATTTGTTCGAAATAAGGCAATATCACTTTGGATGAAGATATTTCGAGAACCAGAGGTCGTAAAATTTTTTGGTTTTCAGTTTTGGAAAGATCTTAAAAAACTAAAACACGTTTTTGAAACTTTTAACCGTCTACGAGTCTCGATTGCAGAAATATCGCCATCCAAACCATTTTTTGGGTTGGTTTTTGAAGTTGGGTCCAAATAGAACTTTAGATGTAAATATTTTGAAAACCGGACCACGTAGAAAATTTTTGCTTACACGTGCGAATAGAGTTTTTAAATACCTTTCTTTTGATGTATATTTCGATGGGTTTTGGAAACATTTAATTTTTGGGGTAAAAATTAGCAAAGGGGGTAGTACATGCTTTCTTCAAAAAGTCAATAAAAATTTTTTTGTTGAATTGTGCTAAAATTTTTACATTGACGGAAAGGTCTGTGAATTTCCAATTCAGCGCTGAAAACCGCAACCACTTACGAGTCTCGATTGCGGAAATATCGCCATCCAAACATTTTTTTCAACAATTTTAATTGAATTGGGTTGAAATAAAGTAATATCACTTTGGATGAAGATATTTCGAGACCCAGAGGTCGTAAAATTTTTTGGTTTTCAGTTTTGGAAAGATCTTAAAAAACTAAAAGAAGTTTTTGAAACTTTTAACCGTCTACGAGTCTCGATTGCAGAAATATCGCCATCCAAACCATTTTTTGGGTTGGTTTTTGAAGTTGGGTCCAAATAGAACTTTAGATGTAAATATTTTGAAAACCGGACCACGTAGAAAATTTTTGCTTACACGTGCGAATAGAGTTTTTAAATACCTTTCTTTTGATGTATATTTCGATGGGTTTTGGAAACATTTAATTTTTGGGGTAAAAATTAGCAAAGGGGGTAGTACATGCTTTCTTCAAAAAGTCAATAAAAATTTTTTTGTTGAATTGTGCTAAAATTTTTACATTGACGGAAAGGTCTGTGAATTTCCAATTCAGCGCTGAAAACCGCAACCACTTACGAGTCTCGATTGCGGAAATATCGCCATCCAAACATTTTTTTCAACAATTTTAATTGAATTGGGTTGAAATAAAGTAATATCACTTTGGATGAAGATATTTCGAGACCCAGGGGTCGTAAAATTTTTTGGTTTTCAGTTTTGGAAAGATCTTAAAAAACTAAAAGAAGTTTTTGAAACTTTCAACCGTCTACGAGTCTCGATTGCGGAAATATCGCCATCCAAACATTTTTTTGAACAATTTTAATTAAATTTGTTCGAAATAAGGCAATATCACTTTGGATGAAGATATTTCGAGAACCAGAGGTCGTAAAATTTTTTGGTTTTCAGTTTTGGAAAGATCTTAAAAAACTAAAACACGTTTTTGAAACTTTTAACCGTCTACGAGTCTCGATTGCAGAAATATCGCCATCCAAACCATTTTTTGGGTTGGTTTTTGAAGTTGGGTCCAAATAGAACTTTAGATGTAAATATTTTGAAAACCGGACCACGTAGAAAATTTTTGCTTACACGTGCGAATAGAGTTTTTAAATACCTTTCTTTTGATGTATATTTCGATGGGTTTTGGAAACATTTAATTTTTGGGGTAAAAATTAGCAAAGGGGGTAGTACATGCTTTCTTCAAAAAGTCAATAAAAATTTTTTTGTTGAATTGTGCTAAAATTTTTACATTGACGGAAAGGTCTGTGAATTTCCAATTCAGCGCTGAAAACCGCAACTACTTACGAGTCTCGATTGCGGAAATATCGCCATCCAAACATTTTTTTCAACAATTTTAATTGAATTGGGTTGAAATAAAGTAATATCACTTTGGATGAAGATATTTCGAGACCCAGAGGTCGTAAAATTTTTTGGTTTTCAGTTTTGGAAAGATCTTAAAAAACTAAAAGAAGTTTTTGAAACTTTCAACCGTCTACGAGTCTCGATTGCGGAAATATCGCCATCCAAACATTTTTTTGAACAATTTTAATTAAATTTGTTCGAAATAAGGCAATATCACTTTGGATGAAGATATTTCGAGAACCAGAGGTCGTAAAATTTTTTGGTTTTCAGTTTTGGAAAGATCTTAAAAAACTAAAAGAAGTTTTTGAAACTTTCAACCGTCTACGAGTCTCGATTGCAGAAATATCGCCATCCAAACCATTTTTTGGGTTGGTTTTTGAAGTTGGGTCCAAATAGAACTTTAGATGTAAATATTTTGAAAACCGGACCACGTAGAAAATTTTTGCTTACACGTGCGAATAGAGTTTTTAAATACCTTTCTTTTGATGTATATTTCGATGGGTTTTGGAAACATTTAATTTTTGGGGTAAAAATTAGCAAAGGGGGTAGTACATGCTTTCTTCAAAAAGTCAATAAAAATTTTTTTGTTGAATTGTGCTAAAATTTTTACATTGACGGAAAGGTCTGTGAATTTCCAATTCAGCGCTGAAAACCGCAACCACTTACGAGTCTCGATTGCGGAAATATCGCCATCCAAACATTTTTTTCAACAATTTTAATTGAATTGGGTTGAAATAAAGTAATATCACTTTGGATGAAGATATTTCGAGACCCAGAGGTCGTAAAATTTTTTGTTTTTCAGTTTTGGAAAGATCTTAAAAAACTAAAAGAAGTTTTTGAAACTTTCAACCGTCTACGAGTCTCGATTGCGGAAATATCGCCATCCAAACATTTTTTTGAACAATTTTAATTAAATTTGTTCGAAATAAGGCAATATCACTTTGGATGAAGATATTTCGAGAACCAGAGGTCGTAAAATTTTTTGGTTTTCAGTTTTGGAAAGATCTTAAAAAACTAAAACACGTTTTTGAAACTTTTAACCGTCTACGAGTCTCGATTGCAGAAATATCGCCATCCAAACCATTTTTTGGGTTGGTTTTTGAAGTTGGGTCCAAATAGAACTTTGGATGTAAATATTTTGAAAACCGGACCACGTAGACAATTTTTGCTTACACGTGCGAATAGAGTTTTTAAATACCTTTCTTTTGATGTATATTTCGATGGGTTTTGGAAACATTTAATTTTTGGGGTAGTACATGCTTACTTCAAAAAGTCAATAAAAATTTTTTTGTTGAATTGTGCTAAAATTTTTAGATTGACGGAAAGGTCTGTGAATTTCCAATTCAGCGCTGAAAACCGCAACCACTTACGAGTCTCGATTGCGGAAATATCGCCATCCAAACATTTTTTTCAACAATTTTAATTGAATTGGGTTGAAATAAAGTAATATCACTTTGGATGAAGATATTTCGAGACCCAGAGGTCGTAAAATTTTTTGGTTTTCAGTTTTGGAAAGATCTTAAAAAACTAAAAGAAGTTTTTGAAACTTTCAACCGTCTACGAGTCTCGATTGCGGAAATATCGCCATCCAAACATTTTTTTGAACAATTTTAATTAAATTTGTTCGAAATAAGGCAATATCACTTTGGATGAAGATATTTCGAGAACCAGAGGTCGTAAAATTTTTTGGTTTTCAGTTTTGGAAAGATCTTAAAAAACTAAAACACGTTTTTGAAACTTTTAACCGTCTACGAGTCTCGATTGCAGAAATATCGCCATCCAAACCATTTTTTGGGTTGGTTTTTGAAGTTGGGTCCAAATAGAACTTTAGATGTAAATATTTTGAAAACCGGACCACGTAGAAAATTTTTGCTTACACGTGCGAATAGAGTTTTTAAATACCTTTCTTTTGATGTATATTTCGATGGGTTTTGGAAACATTTAATTTTTGGGGTAAAAATTAGCAAAGGGGGTAGTACATGCTTTCTTCAAAAAGTCAATAAAAATTTTTTTGTTGAATTGTGCTAAAATTTTTACATTGACGGAAAGGTCTGTGAATTTCCAATTCAGCGCTGAAAACCGCAACCACTTACGAGTCTCGATTGCGGAAATATCGCCATCCAAACATTTTTTTCAACAATTTTAATTGAATTGGGTTGAAATAAAGTAATATCACTTTGGATGAAGATATTTCGAGACCCAGAGGTCGTAAAATTTTTTGGTTTTCAGTTTTGGAAAGATCTTAAAAAACTAAAAGAAGTTTTTGAAACTTTCAACCGTGAACGAGTCTCGATTGCAGAAATATCGCCATCCAAACCATTTTTTGGGTTGGTTTTTGAAGTTGGGTCCAAATAGAACTTTGGATGTAAATATTTTGAAAACCGGACCACGTAGAAAATTTTTGCTTACACGTGCTAATAGAGTTTTTAAATACCTTTCTTTTGATGTATATTTCGATGGGTTTTGGAAACATTTAATTTTTGGGGTAAAAATTAGTACATGCTTTGAACAGTGTTCTCTGAACACCCATTTAAAACGCGAACCGAATTAAAAACAAGAGCCGTGCCGAAAGCAGAAAAAAACGTCCTTCTTCTACGAAGACTAAAATTGAACTCTTTATTTAATTAAAATATTTTACAAATCTTATACCTAATTTACAACTACATTTACAATTTCTTAACCTATCTTATCTCTAGTTTTCTACAATACTAAACTAACAATAAGGGTTGTAAAGTGGATAACGACGATGCTACGCATCCCTTGTTCATAAAACATAATGTTCACAGATGTATGTCATAAAATAACACCATAAACTGTTTCTATGAAAAAGGTCATCGCGGCACAGCGTCGCCGTCCACTTTTATCTTAAACTATATTTACAATACATTCCTACTGTCCAAATATAATATATAAATATATAAAGATAACTTAACATACTCCCGCCATTGACATCATTGCAAATATGTCAATTCGAATGTTGTGAGGGTTATGCTGGCCAGTAGAAACGTCGTTGGAGTTGACAGAGTTTTTGTTGGTTTTCTCAAGGTTGGCTGAAATCATAATGGTGGCCTCTACAAATGTCTTGAGGGAATGTGATTTGATGCTGATAACAACGGGAACCTTCAGAATAGTGACAGCCATAGTAGTACATCTTCAATATCACAGATGCATATTTGGCAGTTGAATCAAGACGATTTGACTCCATACATCATGTCTTTCTTCTCTTCTATTCTGCTAACCGCAATTATTTATTTGGCACTTGGTTGGTTGAAGATATGTGTTACAGAATTCGACTACATATACTTCTTGCTTTCTGGTTAGCCATTCTGTGTTTTCGGGTTAACCTTTATGTTCCAAATACGTACTGGTGAGATTAGCAGCAATCGTTATTATTCAATCGTTTTCAACTCCGAAGTAAGATCATATTGGCATTTCCCTTAAATGTTTGAGTGGGACTGATGATACTTCTTGGAATTCTGTCTTTGTTTTGAAGCAAGAATTTATCGCTTGAAGATATTGTTCAACTATCAGCAACGAATTTCATAACATTCACTTCCATGAATATTTCAATCAGACTAGAGTTTCTTTTGCTGGCATCATCATTATTTTCAATTTTCATCATATTGAAAAATCCTGCCCAATTAAAGTAGGGTCCATCGGCGACCATGCAGATTCGTAAAACTTGCCAACTCCGTAGTCCTCATAGCAATTCCAGATAGGTTCACAGCTACGTCTTAGAACTAATAATATATTTATAAATATTGATTTACATAAAATTTAACAATATAAAAAATATGAAATACAAAATATAATATAAAATACAAATTAATACATATTACATAAAATTTAGCAATATAAAAAATATAAAATACAAAATAATACATTTTGTTTTGTTTTCTTAAGTATTAAGAGAAATCTCTTTTAAAACATTAATTTCTAAATTGTCTTTATTATCTTCATAAAAATACAATTTTTAATTAATTAAATGAAATAACAATTTTAAATAAATTTTTCTTTAATTATAACAATGTAGTACAGATTAAGAGTTATAATAATTTTCATTAATACTTGAAAAGAATAAACTTTATAAATTATAAATAATAATTATAATAATATAATATGTTATTATTTTGTTATTTTAAATAATCTAATAGGTACTATATACTAGGAAAAGGACGAACAATGTAAATCAAGCTTGTCGAAATCCCATTGCTTGTCCTTACGTCTAGTATATGACAAAGGCCAATTCTGCCAAGGATAGTCTTTGATACCCTGCCCCTTTTCCAGGACATAGGGAAATAATTTTTTCTTTTGAAAAAGTTGACCACGAAACAACAAGGTGTTGTCTATTTTAAACGTATTCCAAATTTTTGAAAATTTAATTTTTGAAAATTTATTGTTTTTATTATAAATACGGACTTGGTTTGAAACATTTACCACGAAAGTAAATGAGTCAAATTCAGACCGACCCGCAAGTACTTCTTGATCTGAAAAAGAAAATGTTTTATAAAAATGTACTTAGAAATTAATTTCATTGACCCTATTAAATTCTACATTAGAACATAATATTTTATTAATAAGTGGCACTTTTTTCGCCACTGAACCACTAAGGGCTTTATTTAGTTCTTCTTCTTGAGAAGATATGTTTTTGAAAATAGGTGGATCCACATCCACAACAGGACCACTAAGGGTTCCATGCAATTGTTCTTCATTAGAACATGCTGTATTATACGGAAGTGGCACATTCATCGCCACTGGACCACTAAGTTTTTCATTAACTTCTTCTACAGAAGATACTTTGCAAATTTGTGGATTTTCTTCCACCAACAGACCACTAAGGATCACGTTATGTTCCTCTTCATGAGAAATTTGTTTGTGACAATCTAAATCTCTTATTGTCGCTGGACCACTAAGGATCACGCCGAGTTCTTCACAAGAACTTACTTTGTCCCAGACAAATGGCTCTTCTTTCACCGCTGGACCACTAACGATTGAATTGTGCTAAAATTTTCACATTGACGGAAAGGTCTGTGAATTTCCAATTCAGCGCTGAAAACCGCAACCACTTACGAGTCTCGATTGCGGAAATATCGCCATCCAAACATTTTTTTCAACAATTTTAATTGAATTGGGTTGAAATAAAGTAATATCACTTTGGATGAAGATATTTCGAGACCCAGAGGTCGTAAAATTTTTTGGTTTTCAGTTTTGGAAAGATCTTAAAAAACTAAAACACGTTTTTGAAACTTTCAACCGTCTACGAGTCTCGATTGCAGAAATATCGCCATCCAAACCATTTTTTGGGTTGGTTTTTGAAGTTGGGTCCAAATAGAACTTTGGATGTAAATATTTTGAAAACCGGACCACGTAGAAAATTTTTGCTTACACGTGCGAATAGGGTTTTTAAATACCTTTCTTTTGATGTATATTTCGATGGGTTTTGGAAACATTTAATTTTTGGGGTAAAAATTAGCAAAGGGGGTAGTACATGCTTTCTTCAAAAAGTCAATAAAAATTTTTTTGTTGAATTGTGCTAAAATTTTTACATTGACGGAAAGGTCTGTGAATTTCCAATTCAGCGCTGAAAACCGCAACCACTTACGAGTCTCGATTGCGGAAATATCGCCATCCAAACATTTTTTTCAACAATTTTAATTGAATTGGGTTGAAATAAAGTAATATCACTTTGGATGAAGATATTTCGAGACCCAGAGGTCGTAAAATTTTTTGGTTTTCAGTTTTGGAAAGATCTTAAAAAACTAAAACACGTTTTTGAAACTTTCAACCGTCTACGAGTCTCGATTGCAGAAATATCGCCATCCAAACCATTTTTTGGGTTGGTTTTTGAAGTTGGGTCCAAATAGAACTTTGGATGTAAATATTTTGAAAACCGGACCACGTAGAAAATTTTTGCTTACACGTGCGAATAGGGTTTTTAAATACCTTTCTTTTGATGTATATTTCGATGGGTTTTGGAAACATTTAATTTTTGGGGTAAAAATTAGCAAAGGGGGTAGTACATGCTTTCTTCAAAAAGTCAATAAAAATTTTTTTGTTGAATTGTGCTAAAATTTTTACATTGACGGAAAGGTCTGTGAATTTCCAATTCAGCGCTGAAAACCGCAACCACTTACGAGTCTCGATTGCGGAAATATCGCCATCCAAACATTTTTTTCAACAATTTTAATTGAATTGGGTTGAAATAAAGTAATATCACTTTGGATGAAGATATTTCGAGACCCAGAGGTCGTAAAATTTTTTGGTTTTCAGTTTTGGAAAGATCTTAAAAAACTAAAAGAAGTTTTTGAAACTTTCAACCGTCTACGAGTCTCGATTGCAGAAATATCGCCATCCAAACCATTTTTTGGGTTGGTTTTTGAAGTTGGGTCCAAATAGAACTTTGGATGTAAATATTTTGAAAACCGGACCACGTAGAAAATTTTTGCTTACACGTGCGAATAGGGTTTTTAAATACCTTTCATTTGATGTATATTTCGATGGGTTTTGGAAACATTTAATTTTTGGGGTAAAAATTAGCAAAGGGGGTAGTACATGCTTTCTTCAAAAAGTCAATAAAAATTTTTTTGTTGAATTGTGCTAAAATTTTTACATTGACGGAAAGGTCTGTGAATTTCCAATTCAGCGCTGAAAACCGCAACCACTTACGAGTCTCGATTGCGGAAATATCGCCATCCAAACATTTTTTTCAACAATTTTAATTGAATTGGGTTGAAATAAAGTAATATCACTTTGGATGAAGATATTTCGAGACCCAGAGGTCGTAAAATTTTTTGGTTTTCAGTTTTGGAAAGATCTTAAAAAACTAAAAGAAGTTTTTGAAACTTTCAACCGTCTACGAGTCTCGATTGCGGAAATATCGCCATCCAAACATTTTTTTGAACAATTTTAATTAAATTTGTTCGAAATAAGGCAATATCACTTTGGATGAAGATATTTCGAGAACCAGAGGTCGTAAAATTTTTTGGTTTTCAGTTTTGGAAAGATCTTAAAAAACTAAAACACGTTTTTGAAACTTTTAACCGTCTACGAGTCTCGATTGCAGAAATATCGCCATCCAAACCATTTTTTGGGTTGGTTTTTGAAGTTGGGTCCAAATAGAACTTTAGATGTAAATATTTTGAAAACCGGACCACGTAGAAAATTTTTGCTTACACGTGCGAATAGAGTTTTTAAATACCTTTCTTTTGATGTATATTTCGATGGGTTTTGGAAACATTTAATTTTTGGGGTAAAAATTAGCAAAGGGGGTGGTAGTACATGCTTTCTTCAAAAAGTCAATAAAAATTTTTTTGTTGAATTGTGCTAAAATTTTTACATTGACGGAAAGGTCTGTGAATTTCCAATTCAGCGCTGAAAACCGCAACCACTTACGAGTCTCGATTGCGGAAATATCGCCATCCAAACATTTTTTTCAACAATTTTAATTGAATTGGGTTGAAATAAAGTAATATCACTTTGGATGAAGATATTTCGAGACCCAGAGGTCGTAAAATTTTTTGGTTTTCAGTTTTGGAAAGATCTTAAAAAACTAAAAGAAGTTTTTGAAACTTTCAACCGTCTACGAGTCTCGATTGCGGAAATATCGCCATCCAAACATTTTTTTGAACAATTTTAATTAAATTTGTTCGAAATAAGGCAATATCACTTTGGATGAAGATATTTCGAGAACCAGAGGTCGTAAAATTTTTTGGTTTTCAGTTTTGGAAAGATCTTAAAAAACTAAAACACGTTTTTGAAACTTTTAACCGTCTACGAGTCTCGATTGCAGAAATATCGCCATCCAAACCATTTTTTGGGTTGGTTTTTGAAGTTGGGTCCAAATAGAACTTTAGATGTAAATATTTTGAAAACCGGACCACGTAGAAAATTTTTGCTTACACGTGCGAATAGAGTTTTTAAATACCTTTCTTTTGATGTATATTTCGATGGGTTTTGGAAACATTTAATTTTTGGGGTAAAAATTAGCAAAGGGGGTAGTACATGCTTTCTTCAAAAAGTCAATAAAAATTTTTTTGTTGAATTGTGCTAAAATTTTTACATTGACGGAAAGGTCTGTGAATTTCCAATTCAGCGCTGAAAACCGCAACCACTTACGAGTCTCGATTGCGGAAATATCGCCATCCAAACATTTTTTTCAACAATTTTAATTGAATTGGGTTGAAATAAAGTAATATCACTTTGGATGAAGATATTTCGAGACCCAGAGGTCGTAAAATTTTTTGGTTTTCAGTTTTGGAAAGATCTTAAAAAACTAAAAGAAGTTTTTGAAACTTTTAACCGTCTACGAGTCTCGATTGCAGAAATATCGCCATCCAAACCATTTTTTGGGTTGGTTTTTGAAGTTGGGTCCAAATAGAACTTTAGATGTAAATATTTTGAAAACCGGACCACGTAGAAAATTTTTGCTTACACGTGCGAATAGAGTTTTTAAATACCTTTCTTTTGATGTATATTTCGATGGGTTTTGGAAACATTTAATTTTTGGGGTAAAAATTAGCAAAGGGGGTAGTACATGCTTTCTTCAAAAAGTCAATAAAAATTTTTTTGTTGAATTGTGCTAAAATTTTTACATTGACGGAAAGGTCTGTGAATTTCCAATTCAGCGCTGAAAACCGCAACCACTTACGAGTCTCGATTGCGGAAATATCGCCATCCAAACATTTTTTTCAACAATTTTAATTGAATTGGGTTGAAATAAAGTAATATCACTTTGGATGAAGATATTTCGAGACCCAGAGGTCGTAAAATTTTTTGGTTTTCAGTTTTGGAAAGATCTTAAAAAACTAAAAGAAGTTTTTGAAACTTTCAACCGTCTACGAGTCTCGATTGCGGAAATATCGCCATCCAAACATTTTTTTGAACAATTTTAATTAAATTTGTTCGAAATAAGGCAATATCACTTTGGATGAAGATATTTCGAGAACCAGAGGTCGTAAAATTTTTTGGTTTTCAGTTTTGGAAAGATCTTAAAAAACTAAAAGAAGTTTTTGAAACTTTTAACCGTCTACGAGTCTCGATTGCAGAAATATCGCCATCCAAACCATTTTTTGGGTTGGTTTTTGAAGTTGGGTCCAAATAGAACTTTAGATGTAAATATTTTGAAAACCGGACCACGTAGAAAATTTTTGCTTACACGTGCGAATAGAGTTTTTAAATACCTTTCTTTTGATGTATATTTCGATGGGTTTTGGAAACATTTAATTTTTGGGGTAAAAATTAGCAAAGGGGGTAGTACATGCTTTCTTCAAAAAATCAATAAAAATTTTTTTGTTGAATTGTGCTAAAATTTTTAGATTGACGGAAAGGTCTGTGAATTTCCAATTCAGCGCTGAAAACCGCAACTACTTACGAGTCTCGATTGCGGAAATATCGCCATCCAAACATTTTTTTCAACAATTTTAATTGAATTGGGTTGAAATAAAGTAATATCACTTTGGATGAAGATATTTCGAGACCCAGAGGTCGTAAAATTTTTTGGTTTTCAGTTTTGGAAAGATCTTAAAAAACTAAAAGAAGTTTTTGAAACTTTCAACCGTCTACGAGTCTCGATTGCGGAAATATCGCCATCCAAACATTTTTTTGAACAATTTTAATTAAATTTGTTCGAAATAAGGCAATATCACTTTGGATGAAGATATTTCGAGAACCAGAGGTCGTAAAATTTTTTGGTTTTCAGTTTTGGAAAGATCTTAAAAAACTAAAAGAAGTTTTTGAAACTTTCAACCGTCTACGAGTCTCGATTGCAGAAATATCGCCATCCAAACCATTTTTTGGGTTGGTTTTTGAAGTTGGGTTCAAATAGAACTTTAGATGTAAATATTTTGAAAACCGGACCACGTAGAAAATTTTTGCTTACACGTGCGAATAGAGTTTTTAAATACCTTTCTTTTGATGTATATTTCGATGGGTTTTGGAAACATTTAATTTTTGGGGTAAAAATTAGCAAAGGGGGTAGTACATGCTTTCTTCAAAAAGTCAATAAAAATTTTTTTGTTGAATTGTGCTAAAATTTTTACATTGACGGAAAGGTCTGTGAATTTCCAATTCAGCGCTGAAAACCGCAACCACTTACGAGTCTCGATTGCGGAAATATCGCCATCCAAACATTTTTTTCAACAATTTTAATTGAATTGGGTTGAAATAAAGTAATATCACTTTGGATGAAGATATTTCGAGACCCAGAGGTCGTAAAATTTTTTGGTTTTCAGTTTTGGAAAGATCTTAAAAAACTAAAAGAAGTTTTTGAAACTTTCAACCGTCTACGAGTCTCGATTGCAGAAATATCGCCATCCAAACCATTTTTTGGGTTGGTTTTTGAAGTTGGGTCCAAATAGAACTTTAGATGTAAATATTTTGAAAACCGGACCACGTAGAAAATTTTTGCTTACACGTGCGAATAGAGTTTTTAAATACCTTTCTTTTGATGTATATTTCGATGGGTTTTGGAAACATTTAATTTTTGGGGTAAAAATTAGCAAAGGGGGTAGTACATGCTTTCTTCAAAAAGTCAATAAAAATTTTTTTGTTGAATTGTGCTAAAATTTTTACATTGACGGAAAGGTCTGTGAATTTCCAATTCAGCGCTGAAAACCGCAACCACTTACGAGTCTCGATTGCAGAAATATCGCCATCCAAACCATTTTTTGGGTTGGTTTTTGAAGTTGGGTCCAAATAGAACTTTGGATGTAAATATTTTGAAAACCGGACCACGTAGACAATTTTTGCTTACACGTGCGAATAGAGTTTTTAAATACCTTTCTTTTGATGTATATTTCGATGGGTTTTGGAAACATTTAATTTTTGGGGTAGTACATGCTTACTTCAAAAAGTCAATAAAAATTTTTTTGTTGAATTGTGCTAAAATTTTTAGATTGACGGAAAGGTCTGTGAATTTCCAATTCAGCGCTGAAAACCGCAACCACTTACGAGTCTCGATTGCGGAAATATCGCCATCCAAACATTTTTTTCAACAATTTTAATTGAATTGGGTTGAAATAAAGTAATATCACTTTGGATGAAGATATTTCGAGACCCAGAGGTCGTAAAATTTTTTGGTTTTCAGTTTTGGAAAGATCTTAAAAAACTAAAAGAAGTTTTTGAAACTTTCAACCGTCTACGAGTCTCGATTGCGGAAATATCGCCATCCAAACATTTTTTTGAACAATTTTAATTAAATTTGTTCGAAATAAGGCAATATCACTTTGGATGAAGATATTTCGAGAACCAGAGGTCGTAAAATTTTTTGGTTTTCAGTTTTGGAAAGATCTTAAAAAACTAAAACACGTTTTTGAAACTTTTAACCGTCTACGAGTCTCGATTGCAGAAATATCGCCATCCAAACCATTTTTTGGGTTGGTTTTTGAAGTTGGGTCCAAATAGAACTTTAGATGTAAATATTTTGAAAACCGGACCACGTAGAAAATTTTTGCTTACACGTGCGAATAGAGTTTTTAAATACCTTTCATTTGATGTATATTTCGATGGGTTTTGGAAACATTTAATTTTTGGGGTAAAAATTAGCAAAGGGGGTAGTACATGCTTTCTTCAAAAAGTCAATAAAAATTTTTTTGTTGAATTGTGCTAAAATTTTTACATTGACGGAAAGGTCTATGAATTTCCAATTCAGCGCTGAAAACCGCAACCACTTACGAGTCTCGATTGCAGAAATATCGCCATCCAAACCATTTTTTGGGTTGGTTTTTGAAGTTGGGTCCAAATAGAACTTTAGATGTAAATATTTTGAAAACCGGACCACGTAGAAAATTTTTGCTTACACGTGCGAATAGGGTTTTTAAATACCTTTCTTTTGATGTATATTTCGATGGGTTTTGGAAACATTTAATTTTTGGGGTAAAAATTAGCAAAGGGGGTAGTACATGCTTTCTTCAAAAAGTCAATAAAAATTTTTTTGTTGAATTGTGCTAAAATTTTTACATTGACGGAAAGGTCTGTGAATTTCCAATTCAGCGCTGAAAACCGCAACCACTTACGAGTCTCGATTGCGGAAATATCGCCATCCAAACATTTTTTTCAACAATTTTAATTGAATTGGGTTGAAATAAAGTAATATCACTTTGGATGAAGATATTTCGAGACCCAGAGGTCGTAAAATTTTTTGGTTTTCAGTTTTGGAAAGATCTTAAAAAACTAAAAGAAGTTTTTGAAACTTTCAACCGTCTACGAGTCTCGATTGCGGAAATATCGCCATCCAAACATTTTTTTGAACAATTTTAATTAAATTTGTTCGAAATAAGGCAATATCACTTTGGATGAAGATATTTCGAGAACCAGAGGTCGTAAAATTTTTTGGTTTTCAGTTTTGGAAAGATCTTAAAAAACTAAAACACGTTTTTGAAACTTTTAACCGTCTACGAGTCTCGATTGCAGAAATATCGCCATCCAAACCATTTTTTGGGTTGGTTTTTGAAGTTGGGTCCAAATAGAACTTTAGATGTAAATATTTTGAAAACCGGACCACGTAGAAAATTTTTGCTTACACGTGCGAATAGAGTTTTTAAATACCTTTCTTTTGATGTATATTTCGATGGGTTTTGGAAACATTTAATTTTTGGGGTAAAAATTAGCAAAGGGGGTAGTACATGCTTTCTTCAAAAAGTCAATAAAAATTTTTTTGTTGAATTGTGCTAAAATTTTTACATTGACGGAAAGGTCTGTGAATTTCCAATTCAGCGCTGAAAACCGCAACCACTTACGAGTCTCGATTGCGGAAATATCGCCATCCAAACATTTTTTTCAACAATTTTAATTGAATTGGGTTGAAATAAAGTAATATCACTTTGGATGAAGATATTTCGAGACCCAGAGGTCGTAAAATTTTTTGGTTTTCAGTTTTGGAAAGATCTTAAAAAACTAAAAGAAGTTTTTGAAACTTTCAACCGTCTACGAGTCTCGATTGCGGAAATATCGCCATCCAAACATTTTTTTGAACAATTTTAATTAAATTTGTTCGAAATAAGGCAATATCACTTTGGATGAAGATATTTCGAGAACCAGAGGTCGTAAAATTTTTTGGTTTTCAGTTTTGGAAAGATCTTAAAAAACTAAAACACGTTTTTGAAACTTTTAACCGTCTACGAGTCTCGATTGCAGAAATATCGCCATCCAAACCATTTTTTGGGTTGGTTTTTGAAGTTGGGTCCAAATAGAACTTTAGATGTAAATATTTTGAAAACCGGACCACGTAGAAAATTTTTGCTTACACGTGCGAATAGAGTTTTTAAATACCTTTCTTTTGATGTATATTTCGATGGGTTTTGGAAACATTTAATTTTTGGGGTAAAAATTAGCAAAGGGGGTGGTAGTACATGCTTTCTTCAAAAAGTCAATAAAAATTTTTTTGTTGAATTGTGCTAAAATTTTTACATTGACGGAAAGGTCTGTGAATTTCCAATTCAGCGCTGAAAACCGCAACCACTTACGAGTCTCGATTGCGGAAATATCGCCATCCAAACATTTTTTTCAACAATTTTAATTGAATTGGGTTGAAATAAAGTAATATCACTTTGGATGAAGATATTTCGAGAACCAGAGGTCGTAAAATTTTTTGGTTTTCAGTTTTGGAAAGATCTTAAAAAACTAAAAGAAGTTTTTGAAACTTTCAACCGTCTACGAGTCTCGATTGCAGAAATATCGCCATCCAAACCATTTTTTGGGTTGGTTTTTGAAGTTGGGTCCAAATAGAAATTTGGATGTAAATATTTTGAAAACCGGACCACGTAGAAAATTTTTGCTTACACGTGCTAATAGAGTTTTTAAATACCTTTCTTTTGATGTATATTTCGATGGGTTTTGGAAACATTTAATTTTTGGGGTAAAAATTAGCAAAGGGGGTAGTACATGCTTTCTTCAAAAAGTCAATAAAAATTTTTTTGTTGAATTGTGCTAAAATTTTTACATTGACGGAAAGGTCTGTGAATTTCCAATTCAGCGCTGAAAACCGCAACCACTTACGAGTCTCGATTGCGGAAATATCGCCATCCAAACATTTTTTTCAACAATTTTAATTGAATTGGGTTGAAATAAAGTAATATCACTTTGGATGAAGATATTTCGAGAACCAGAGGTCGTAAAATTTTTTGGTTTTCAGTTTTGGAAAGATCTTAAAAAACTAAAAGAAGTTTTTGAAACTTTCAACCGTCTACGAGTCTCGATTACAGAAATATCGCCATCCAAACCATTTTTTGGGTTGGTTTTTGAAGTTGGGTCCAAATAGAACTTTGGATGTAAATATTTTGAAAACCGGACCACGTAGAAAATTTTTGCTTACACGTGCTAATAGAGTTTTTAAATACCTTTCTTTTGATGTATATTTCGATGGGTTTTGGAAACATTTAATTTTTGGGGTAAAAATTAGCAAAGGGGGTAGTACATGCTTTCTTCAAAAAGTCAATAAAAATTTTTTTGTTGAATTGTGCTAAAATTTTTACATTGACGGAAAGGTCTGTGAATTTCCAATTCAGCGCTGAAAACCGCAACCACTTACGAGTCTCGATTGCGGAAATATCGCCATCCAAACATTTTTTTCAACAATTTTAATTGAATTGGGTTGAAATAAAGTAATATCACTTTGGATGAAGATATTTCGAGACCCAGAGGTCGTAAAATTTTTTGGTTTTCAGTTTTAGAAAGATCTTAAAAAACTTAAAGACGTTTTTGAAACTTTCAACCATCTACGAGTCTTGATTGCGGAAATATCGCCATCCAAACATTTTTTTGAACAATTTTAATTAAATTTGTTCGAAATAAGGCAATATCACTTTGGATGAAGATATTTCGAGAACCAGAGGTCGTAAAATTTTTTGGTTTTCAGTTTTGGAAAGATCTTAAAAAACTAAAACACGTTTTTGAAACTTTTAACCGTCTACGAGTCTCGATTGCAGAAATTTCGCCATCCAAACCATTTTTTGGGTTGGTTTTTGAAGTTGGGTCCAAATAGAACTTTAGATGTAAATATTTTGAAAACCGGACCACGTAGAAAATTTTTGCTTACACGTGCGAATAGAGTTTTTAAATACCTTTCTTTTGATGTATATTTCGATGGGTTTTGGAAACATTTAATTTTTGGGGTAAAAATTAGCAAAGGGGGTAGTACATGCTTTCTTCAAAAAGTCAATAAAAATTTTTTTGTTGAATTGTGCTAAAATTTTTAGATTGACGGAAAGGTCTGTGAATTTCCAATTCAGCGCTGAAAACCGCAACCACTTACGAGTCTCGATTGCGGAAATATCGCCATCCAAACATTTTTTTCAACAATTTTAATTGAATTGGGTTGAAATAAAGTAATATCACTTTGGATGAAGATATTTCGAGACCCAGAGGTCGTAAAATTTTTTGGTTTTCAGTTTTGGAAAGATCTTAAAAAACTAAAACACGTTTTTGAAACTTTTAACCGTCTACGAGTCTCGATTGCAGAAATATCGCCATCCAAACCATTTTTTGGGTTGGTTTTTGAAGTTGGGTCCAAATAGAACTTTAGATGTAAATATTTTGAAAACCGGACCACGTAGAAAATTTTTGCTTACACGTGCGAATAGAGTTTTTAAATACCTTTCTTTTGATGTATATTTCGATGGGTTTTGGAAACATTTAATTTTTGGGGTAAAAATTAGCAAAGGGGGTAGTACATGCTTTCTTCAAAAAGTCAATAAAAATTTTTTTGTTGAATTGTGCTAAAATTTTTAGATTGACGGAAAGGTCTGTGAATTTCCAATTCAGCGCTGAAAACCGCAACCACTTACGAGTCTCGATTGCGGAAATATCGCCATCCAAACATTTTTTTGAACAATTTTAATTAAATTTGTTCGAAATAAGGCAATATCACTTTGGATGAAGATATTTCGAGAACCAGAGGTCGTAAAATTTTTTGGTTTTCAGTTTTGGAAAGATCTTAAAAAACTAAAAGACGTTTTTGAAACTTTTAACCGTCTACGAGTCTCGATTGCAGAAATATCGCCATCCAAACCATTTTTTGGGTTGGTTTTTGAAGTTGGGTCCAAATAGAACTTTAGATGTAAATATTTTGAAAACCGGACCACGTAGAAAATTTTTGCTTACACGTGCGAATAGAGTTTTTAAATACCTTTCTTTTGATGTATATTTCGATGGGTTTTGGAAACATTTAATTTTTGGGGTAAAAATTAGCAAAGGGGGTAGTACATGCTTTCTTCAAAAAGTCAATAAAAATTTTTTTGTTGAATTGTGCTAAAATTTTTAGATTGACGGAAAGGTCTGTGAATTTCCAATTCAGCGCTGAAAACCGCAACTACTTACGAGTCTCGATTGCGGAAATATCGCCATCCAAACATTTTTTTCAACAATTTTAATTGAATTGGGTTGAAATAAAGTAATATCACTTTGGATGAAGATATTTCGAGACCCAGAGGTCGTAAAATTTTTTGGTTTTCAGTTTTGGAAAGATCTTAAAAAACTAAAACACGTTTTTGAAACTTTTAACCGTCTACGAGTCTCGATTGCAGAAATTTCGCCATCCAAACCATTTTTTGGGTTGGTTTTTGAAGTTGGGTCCAAATAGAACTTTGGATGTAAATATTTTGAAAACCGGACCACGTAGAAAATTTTTGCTTACACGTGCGAATAGGGTTTTTAAATACCTTTCTTTTGATGTATATTTCGATGGGTTTTGGAAACATTTAATTTTTGGCGTAAAAATTAGCAAAGGGGGTAGTACAAGTACATGCTTTCTTCAAAAAGTCAATAAAAATATATTTGTTGAATTGTGCTAAAATTTTTACATTGACGGAAAGGTCTGTGAATTTCCAAATCAGCGCTGAAAACCGCAACCACTTACGAGTCTCGATTGCGGAAATATCGCCATCCAAACATTTTTTTCAACAATTTTAATTGAATTGGGTTGAAATAAAGTAATATCACTTTGGATGAAGATATTTCGAGACCCAGAGGTCGTAAAATTTTTTGGTTTTCAGTTTTGGAAAGATCTTAAAAAACTAAAACACGTTTTTGAAACTTTTAACCGTCTACGAGTCTCGATTGCAGAAATATCGCCATCCAAACCATTTTTTGGGTTGGTTTTTGAAGTTGGGTCCAAATAGAACTTTAGATGTAAATATTTTGAAAACCGGACCACGTAGAAAATTTTTGCTTACACGTGCGAATAGAGTTTTTAAATACCTTTCTTTTGATGTATATTTCGATGGGTTTTGGAAACATTTAATTTTTGGGGTAAAAATTAGCAAAGGGGGTAGTACATGCTTTCTTCAAAAAGTCAATAAAAATTTTTTTGTTGAATTGTGCTAAAATTTTTAGATTGACGGAAAGGTCTGTGAATTTCCAATTCAGCGCTGAAAACCGCAACTACTTACGAGTCTCGATTGCGGAAATATCGCCATCCAAACATTTTTTTCAACAATTTTAATTGAATTGGGTTGAAATAAAGTAATATCACTTTGGATGAAGATATTTCGAGACCCAGAGGTCGTAAAATTTTTTGGTTTTCAGTTTTGGAAAGATCTTAAAAAACTAAAAGACGTTTTTGAAACTTTCAACCGTCTACGAGTCTCGATTGCAGAAATATGGCCATCCAAACCATTTTTTGGGTTGGTTTTTGAAGTTGGGTCCAAATAGAACTTTGGATGTAAATATTTTGAAAACCGGACCACGTAGACAATTTTTGCTTACACGTGCGAATAGAGTTTTTAAATACCTTTCTTTTGATGTATATTTCGATGGGTTTTGGAAACATTTAATTTTTGGGGTAAAAATTAGCAAAGGGGGTAGTACATGCTTTCTTCAAAAAGTCAATAAAAATTTTTTTGTTGAATTGTGCTAAAATTTTTACATTGACGGAAAGGTCTGTGAATTTCCAATTCAGCGCTGAAAACCGCAACCACTTACGAGTCTCGATTGCGGAAATATCGCCATCCAAACATTTTTTTCAACAATTTTAATTGAATTGGGTTGAAATAAAGTAATATCACTTTGGATGAAGATATTTCGAGACCCAGAGGTCGTAAAATTTTTTGGTTTTCAGTTTTGGAAAGATCTTAAAAAACTAAAACACGTTTTTGAAACTTTCAACCGTCTACGAGTCTCGATTGCAGAAATATGGCCATCCAAACCATTTTTTGGGTTGGTTTTTGAAGTTGGGTCCAAATAGAACTTTGGATGTAAATATTTTGAAAACCGGACCACGTAGACAATTTTTGCTTACACGTGCGAATAGAGTTTTTAAATACCTTTCTTTTGATGTATATTTCGATGGGTTTTGGAAACATTTAATTTTTGGGGTAAAAATTAGCAAAGGGGGTAGTACATGCTTTCTTCAAAAAGTCAATAAAAATTTTTTTGTTGAATTGTGCTAAAATTTTTAGATTGACGGAAAGGTCTGTGAATTTCCAATTCAGCGCTGAAAACCGCAACCACTTACGAGTCTCGATTGCGGAAATATCGCCATCCAAACATTTTTTTCAACAATTTTAATTGAATTGGGTTGAAATAAAGTAATATCACTTTGGATGAAGATATTTCGAGACCCAGAGGTCGTAAAATTTTTTGGTTTTCAGTTTTGGAAAGATCTTAAAAAACTAAAACACGTTTTTGAAACTTTTAACCGTCTACGAGTCTCGATTGCAGAAATATCGCCATCCAAACCATTTTTTGGGTTGGTTTTTGAAGTTGGGTCCAAATAGAACTTTAGATGTAAATATTTTGAAAACCGGACCACGTAGAAAATTTTTGCTTACACGTGCGAATAGAGTTTTTAAATACCTTTCTTTTGATGTATATTTCGATGGGTTTTGGAAACATTTAATTTTTGGGGTAAAAATTAGCAAAGGGGGTAGTACATGCTTTCTTCAAAAAGTCAATAAAAATTTTTTTGTTGAATTGTGCTAAAATTTTTACATTGACGGAAAGGTCTGTGAATTTCCAATTCAGCGCTGAAAACCGCAACCACTTACGAGTCTCGATTGCGGAAATATCGCCATCCAAACATTTTTTTCAACAATTTTAATTGAATTGGGTTGAAATAAAGTAATATCACTTTGGATGAAGATATTTCGAGACCCAGAGGTCGTAAAATTTTTTGGTTTTCAGTTTTAGAAAGATCTTAAAAAACTTAAAGACGTTTTTGAAACATTCAACCATCTACGAGTCTTGATTGCGGAAATATCGCCATCCAAACATTTTTTTGAACAATTTTAATTAAATTTGTTCGAAATAAGGCAATATCACTTTGGATGAAGATATTTCGAGAACCAGAGGTCGTAAAATTTTTTGGTTTTCAGTTTTGGAAAGATCTTAAAAAACTAAAACACGTTTTTGAAACTTTTAACCGTCTACGAGTCTCGATTGCAGAAATTTCGCCATCCAAACCATTTTTTGGGTTGGTTTTTGAAGTTGGGTCCAAATAGAACTTTAGATGTAAATATTTTGAAAACCGGACCACGTAGAAAATTTTTGCTTACACGTGCGAATAGAGTTTTTAAATACCTTTCTTTTGATGTATATTTCGATGGGTTTTGGAAACATTTAATTTTTGGGGTAAAAATTAGCAAAGGGGGTAGTACATGCTTTCTTCAAAAAGTCAATAAAAATTTTTTTGTTGAATTGTGCTAAAATTTTTAGATTGACGGAAAGGTCTGTGAATTTCCAATTCAGCGCTGAAAACCGCAACCACTTACGAGTCTCGATTGCGGAAATATCGCCATCCAAACATTTTTTTCAACAATTTTAATTGAATTGGGTTGAAATAAAGTAATATCACTTTGGATGAAGATATTTCGAGACCCAGAGGTCGTAAAATTTTTTGGTTTTCAGTTTTGGAAAGATCTTAAAAAACTAAAACACGTTTTTGAAACTTTTAACCGTCTACGAGTCTCGATTGCAGAAATATCGCCATCCAAACCATTTTTTGGGTTGGTTTTTGAAGTTGGGTCCAAATAGAACTTTAGATGTAAATATTTTGAAAACCGGACCACGTAGAAAATTTTTGCTTACACGTGCGAATAGAGTTTTTAAATACCTTTCTTTTGATGTATATTTCGATGGGTTTTGGAAACATTTAATTTTTGGGGTAAAAATTAGCAAAGGGGGTAGTACATGCTTTCTTCAAAAAGTCAATAAAAATTTTTTTGTTGAATTGTGCTAAAATTTTTAGATTGACGGAAAGGTCTGTGAATTTCCAATTCAGCGCTGAAAACCGCAACCACTTACGAGTCTCGATTGCGGAAATATCGCCATCCAAACATTTTTTTGAACAATTTTAATTAAATTTGTTCGAAATAAGGCAATATCACTTTGGATGAAGATATTTCGAGAACCAGAGGTCGTAAAATTTTTTGGTTTTCAGTTTTGGAAAGATCTTAAAAAACTAAAAGACGTTTTTGAAACTTTTAACCGTCTACGAGTCTCGATTGCAGAAATATCGCCATCCAAACCATTTTTTGGGTTGGTTTTTGAAGTTGGGTCCAAATAGAACTTTAGATGTAAATATTTTGAAAACCGGACCACGTAGAAAATTTTTGCTTACACGTGCGAATAGAGTTTTTAAATACCTTTCTTTTGATGTATATTTCGATGGGTTTTGGAAACATTTAATTTTTGGGGTAAAAATTAGCAAAGGGGGTAGTACATGCTTTCTTCAAAAAGTCAATAAAAATTTTTTTGTTGAATTGTGCTAAAATTTTTAGATTGACGGAAAGGTCTGTGAATTTCCAATTCAGCGCTGAAAACCGCAACTACTTACGAGTCTCGATTGCGGAAATATCGCCATCCAAACATTTTTTTCAACAATTTTAATTGAATTGGGTTGAAATAAAGTAATATCACTTTGGATGAAGATATTTCGAGACCCAGAGGTCGTAAAATTTTTTGGTTTTCAGTTTTGGAAAGATCTTAAAAAACTAAAACACGTTTTTGAAACTTTTAACCGTCTACGAGTCTCGATTGCAGAAATTTCGCCATCCAAACCATTTTTTGGGTTGGTTTTTGAAGTTGGGTCCAAATAGAACTTTGGATGTAAATATTTTGAAAACCGGACCACGTAGAAAATTTTTGCTTACACGTGCGAATAGGGTTTTTAAATACCTTTCTTTTGATGTATATTTCGATGGGTTTTGGAAACATTTAATTTTTGGCGTAAAAATTAGCAAAGGGGGTAGTACAAGTACATGCTTTCTTCAAAAAGTCAATAAAAATATATTTGTTGAATTGTGCTAAAATTTTTACATTGACGGAAAGGTCTGTGAATTTCCAAATCAGCGCTGAAAACCGCAACCACTTACGAGTCTCGATTGCGGAAATATCGCCATCCAAACATTTTTTTCAACAATTTTAATTGAATTGGGTTGAAATAAAGTAATATCACTTTGGATGAAGATATTTCGAGACCCAGAGGTCGTAAAATTTTTTGGTTTTCAGTTTTGGAAAGATCTTAAAAAACTAAAACACGTTTTTGAAACTTTTAACCGTCTACGAGTCTCGATTGCAGAAATATCGCCATCCAAACCATTTTTTGGGTTGGTTTTTGAAGTTGGGTCCAAATAGAACTTTAGATGTAAATATTTTGAAAACCGGACCACGTAGAAAATTTTTGCTTACACGTGCGAATAGAGTTTTTAAATACCTTTCTTTTGATGTATATTTCGATGGGTTTTGGAAACATTTAATTTTTGGGGTAAAAATTAGCAAAGGGGGTAGTACATGCTTTCTTCAAAAAGTCAATAAAAATTTTTTTGTTGAATTGTGCTAAAATTTTTAGATTGACGGAAAGGTCTGTGAATTTCCAATTCAGCGCTGAAAACCGCAACTACTTACGAGTCTCGATTGCGGAAATATCGCCATCCAAACATTTTTTTCAACAATTTTAATTGAATTGGGTTGAAATAAAGTAATATCACTTTGGATGAAGATATTTCGAGACCCAGAGGTCGTAAAATTTTTTGGTTTTCAGTTTTGGAAAGATCTTAAAAAACTAAAAGACGTTTTTGAAACTTTCAACCGTCTACGAGTCTCGATTGCAGAAATATGGCCATCCAAACCATTTTTTGGGTTGGTTTTTGAAGTTGGGTCCAAATAGAACTTTGGATGTAAATATTTTGAAAACCGGACCACGTAGACAATTTTTGCTTACACGTGCGAATAGAGTTTTTAAATACCTTTCTTTTGATGTATATTTCGATGGGTTTTGGAAACATTTAATTTTTGGGGTAGTACATGCTTACTTCAAAAAGTCAATAAAAATTTTTTTGTTGAATTGTGCTAAAATTTTTAGATTGACGGAAAGGTCTGTGAATTTCCAATTCAGCGCTGAAAACCGCAACCACTTACGAGTCTCGATTGCGGAAATATCGCCATCCAAACATTTTTTTCAACAATTTTAATTGAATTGGGTTGAAATAAAGTAATATCACTTTGGATGAAGATATTTCGAGGCCCAGAGGTCGTAAAATTTTTTGGTTTTCAGTTTTGGAAAGATCTTAAAAAACTAAAAGAAGTTTTTGAAACTTTTAACCGTCTACGAGTCTCGATTGCAGAAATATCGCCATCCAAACCATTTTTTGGGTTGGTTTTTGAAGTTGGGTCCAAATAGAACTTTAGATGTAAATATTTTGAAAACCGGACCACGTAGAAAATTTTTGCTTACACGTGCGAATAGAGTTTTTAAATACCTTTCTTTTGATGTATATTTCGATGGGTTTTGGAAACATTTAATTTTTGGGGTAAAAATTAGCAAAGGGGGTAGTACATGCTTTCTTCAAAAAGTCAATAAAAATTTTTTTGTTGAATTGTGCTAAAATTTTTACATTGACGGAAAGGTCTGTGAATTTCCAATTCAGCGCTGAAAACCGCAACCACTTACGAGTCTCGATTGCGGAAATATCGCCATCCAAACATTTTTTTCAACAATTTTAATTGAATTGGGTTGAAATAAAGTAATATCACTTTGGATGAAGATATTTCGAGACCCAGAGGTCGTAAAATTTTTTGGTTTTCAGTTTTGGAAAGATCTTAAAAAACTAAAAGAAGTTTTTGAAACTTTCAACCGTCTACGAGTCTCGATTGCGGAAATATCGCCATCCAAACATTTTTTTGAACAATTTTAATTAAATTTGTTCGAAATAAGGCAATATCACTTTGGATGAAGATATTTCGAGAACCAGAGGTCGTAAAATTTTTTGGTTTTCAGTTTTGGAAAGATCTTAAAAAACTAAAAGAAGTTTTTGAAACTTTCAACCATCTACGAGTCTTGATTGCGGAAATATCGCCATCCAAACATTTTTTTGAACAATTTTAATTAAATTTGTTCGAAATAAGGCAATATCACTTTGGATGAAGATATTTCGAGAACCAGAGGTCGTAAAAATTTTGGTTTTCAGTTTTGGAAAGATCTTAAAAAACTAAAAGAAGTTTTTGAAACTTTCAACCGTGAACGAGTCTCGATTGCAGAAATATCGCCATCCAAACCATTTTTTGGGTTGGTTTTTGAAGTTGGGTCCAAATAGAACTTTGGATGTAAATATTTTGAAAACCGGACCACGTAGAAAATTTTTGCTTACACGTGCGAATAGAGTTTTTAAATACCTTTCTTTTGATGTATATTTCGATGGGTTTTGGAAACATTTAATTTTTGGGGTAAAAATTAGCAAAGGGGGTAGTATCTACATGCTTTCTTCAAAAAGTCAATAAAAATTTTTTTGTTGAATTGTGCTAAAATTTTTACATTGACGGAAAGGTCTGTGAATTTCCAATTCAGCGCTGAAAACCGCAACCACTTACGAGTCTCGATTGCGGAAATATTTTATTGAATTGGGTTGAAATAAAGTAATATCACTTTGGATGAAGATATTTCGAGACCCAGAGGTCGTCAAATTTTTTGGTTTTCAGTTTTGGAAAGATCTTAAAAAACTAAAAGAAGTTTTTGAAACTTTCAACCGTCTACGAGTCTCGATTGCAGAAATATCGCCATCCAAACCATTTTTTGGGTTGGTTTTTGAAGTTGGGTCCAAATAGAACTTTAGATGTAAATATTTTGAAAACCGGACCACGTAGAAAATTTTTGCTTACACGTGCGAATAGAGTTTTTAAATACCTTTCTTTTGATGTATATTTCGATGGGTTTTGGAAACATTTAATTTTTGGGGTAAAAATTAGCAAAGGGGGTAGTACATGCTTTCTTCAAAAAGTCAATAAAAATTTTTTTGTTGAATTGTGCTAAAATTTTTACATTGACGGAAAGGTCTGTGAATTTCCAATTCAGCGCTGAAAACCGCAACCACTTACGAGTCTCGATTGCGGAAATATCGCCATCCAAACATTTTTTTCAACAATTTTAATTGAATTGGGTTGAAATAAAGTAATATCACTTTGGATGAAGATATTTCGAGACCCAGAGGTCGTAAAATTTTTTGGTTTTCAGTTTTGGAAAGATCTTAAAAAACTAAAAGAAGTTTTTGAAACTTTCAACCGTCTACGAGTCTCGATTACAGAAATATCGCCATCCAAACCATTTTTTGGGTTGGTTTTTGAAGTTGGGTCCAAATAGAACTTTGGATGTAAATATTTTGAAAACCGGACCACGTAGAAAATTTTTGCTTACACGTGCTAATAGAGTTTTTAAATACCTTTCTTTGGATGTATATTTCGATGGGTTTTGGAAACATTTAATTTTTGGGGTAAAAATTAGCAAAGGGGGTAGTACATGCTTTCTTCAAAAAGTCAATACAAATTTTTTTGTTGAATTGTGCTAAAATTTTTACATTGACGGAAAGGTCTGTGAATTTCCAATTCAGCGCTGAAAACCGCAACCACTTACGAGTCTCGATTTTGGGGATTATCGCCATCCAAACATTTTTTTCAACAATTTTAATTGAATTGGGTTGAAATAAAGTAATATCACTTTGGATGAAGATATTTCGAGAACCAGAGGTCGTAAAATTTTTTGGTTTTCAGTTTTGGAAAGATCTTAAAAAACTAAAAGAAGTTTTTGAAACTTTCAACCGTCTACGAGTCTCGATTACAGAAATATCGCCATCCAAACCATTTTTTGGGTTGGTTTTTGAAGTTGGGTCCAAATAGAACTTTGGATGTAAATATTTTGAAAACCGGACCACGTAGAAAATTTTTGCTTACACGTGCTAATAGAGTTTTTAAATACCTTTCTTTGGATGTATATTTCGATGGGTTTTGGAAACATTTAATTTTTGGGGTAAAAATTAGCAAAGGGGGTAGTACATGCTTTCTTCAAAAAGTCAATACAAATTTTTTTGTTGAATTGTGCTAAAATTTTTACATTGACGGAAAGGTCTGTGAATTTCCAATTCAGCGCTGAAAACCGCAACCACTTACGAGTCTCGATTTTGGGGATTATCGCCATCCAAACATTTTTTTCAACAATTTTAATTGAATTGGGTTGAAATAAAGTAATATCACTTTGGATGAAGATATTTCGAGAACCAGAGGTCGTAAAATTTTTTGGTTTTCAGTTTTGGAAAGATCTTAAAAAACTAAAAGAAGTTTTTGAAACTTTTAACCGTCTACGAGTCTCGATTGCAGAAATATCGCCATCCAAACCATTTTTTGGGTTGGTTTTTGAAGTTGGGTCCAAATAGAACTTTGGATGTAAATATTTTGAAAACCGGACCACGTAGAAAATTTTTGCTTACACGTGCGAATAGGGTTTTTAAATACCTTTCTTTTGATGTATATTTCGATGGGTTTTGGAAACATTTAATTTTTGGCGTAAAAATTAGCAAAGGGGGTAGTACATGCTTTCTTCAAAAAGTCAATAAAAATTTTTTTGTTGAATTGTGCTAAAAAAATTTTTACATTGACATTGAAATATCGCCATCCAAACATTTTTTTCAACAATTTTAATTGAATTGGGTTGAAATAAAGTAATATCACTTTGGATGAAGATATTTCGAGACCCAGAGGTCGTAAAATTTTTTGGTTTTCAGTTTTGGAAAGATCTTAAAAAACTAAAACACGTTTTTGAAACTTTCAACCGTCTACGAGTCTCGATTGCAGAAATATCGCCATCCAAACCATTTTTTGGGTTGGTTTTTGAAGTTGGGTCCAAATAGAACTTTGGATGTAAATATTTTGAAAACCGGACCACGTAGAAAATTTTTGCTTACACGAGCGAATAGGGTTTTTAAATACCTTTCTTTTGATGTATATTTCGATGGGTTTTGGAAACATTTAATTTTTGGCGTAAAAATTAGCAAAGGGGGTAGTACATGCTTTCTTCAAAAAGTCAATAAAAATATATTTGTTGAATTGTGCTAAAATTTTTACATTGACGGAAAGGTCTGTGAATTTCCAAATCAGCGCTGAAAACCGCAACCACTTACGAGTCTCGATTGCGGAAATATCGCCATCCAAACATTTTTTTGAACAATTTTAATTGAATTGGGTTGAAATAAAGTAATATCACTTTGGATGAAGATATTTCGAGAACCAGAGGTCGTAAAATTTTTTGGTTTTCAGTTTTGGAAAGATCTTAAAAAACTAAAACACGTTTTTGAAACTTTCAACCGTCTACGAGTCTCGATTACAGAAATATCGCCATCCAAACCATTTTTTGGGTTGGTTTTTGAAGTTGGGTCCAAATAGAACTTTGGATGTAAATATTTTGAAAACCGGACCACGTAGAAAATTTTTGCTTACACGTGCTAATAGAGTTTTTAAATACCTTTCTTTGGATGTATATTTCGATGGGTTTTGGAAACATTTAATTTTTGGGGTAAAAATTAGCAAAGGGGGTAGTACATGCTTTCTTCAAAAAGTCAATACAAATTTTTTTGTTGAATTGTGCTAAAATTTTTACATTGACGGAAAGGTCTGTGAATTTCCAATTCAGCGCTGAAAACCGCAACCACTTACGAGTCTCGATTTTGGGGATTATCGCCATCCAAACATTTTTTTCAACAATTTTAATTGAATTGGGTTGAAATAAAGTAATATCACTTTGGATGAAGATATTTCGAGAACCAGAGGTCGTAAAATTTTTTGGTTTTCAGTTTTGGAAAGATCTTAAAAAACTAAAAGAAGTTTTTGAAACTTTTAACCGTCTACGAGTCTCGATTGCAGAAATATCGCCATCCAAACCATTTTTTGGGTTGGTTTTTGAAGTTGGGTCCAAATAGAACTTTGGATGTAAATATTTTGAAAACCGGACCACGTAGAAAATTTTTGCTTACACGTGCGAATAGGGTTTTTAAATACCTTTCTTTTGATGTATATTTCGATGGGTTTTGGAAACATTTAATTTTTGGCGTAAAAATTAGCAAAGGGGGTAGTACATGCTTTCTTCAAAAAGTCAATAAAAATTTTTTTGTTGAATTGTGCTAAAAAAATTTTTACATTGACATTGAAATATCGCCATCCAAACATTTTTTTCAACAATTTTAATTGAATTGGGTTGAAATAAAGTAATATCACTTTGGATGAAGATATTTCGAGACCCAGAGGTCGTAAAATTTTTTGGTTTTCAGTTTTGGAAAGATCTTAAAAAACTAAAACACGTTTTTGAAACTTTCAACCGTCTACGAGTCTCGATTGCAGAAATATCGCCATCCAAACCATTTTTTGGGTTGGTTTTTGAAGTTGGGTCCAAATAGAACTTTGGATGTAAATATTTTGAAAACCGGACCACGTAGAAAATTTTTGCTTACACGAGCGAATAGGGTTTTTAAATACCTTTCTTTTGATGTATATTTCGATGGGTTTTGGAAACATTTAATTTTTGGCGTAAAAATTAGCAAAGGGGGTAGTACATGCTTTCTTCAAAAAGTCAATAAAAATATATTTGTTGAATTGTGCTAAAATTTTTACATTGACGGAAAGGTCTGTGAATTTCCAAATCAGCGCTGAAAACCGCAACCACTTACGAGTCTCGATTGCGGAAATATCGCCATCCAAACATTTTTTTGAACAATTTTAATTGAATTGGGTTGAAATAAAGTAATATCACTTTGGATGAAGATATTTCGAGAACCAGAGGTCGTAAAATTTTTTGGTTTTCAGTTTTGGAAAGATCTTAAAAAACTAAAACACGTTTTTGAAACTTTTAACCGTCTACGAGTCTCGATTGCAGAAATATCTCCATCCAAACCATTTTTTGGGTTGGTTTTTGAAGTTGGGTCCAAATAGAACTTTAGATGTAAATATTTTGAAAACCGGACCACGTAGAAAATTTTTGCTTACACGTGCGAATAGAGTTTTTAAATACCTTTCTTTTGATGTATATTTCGATGGGTTTTGGAAACATTTAATTTTTGGGGTAAAAATTAGCAAAGGGGGTAGTACATGCTTTCTTCAAAAAGTCAATAAAAATTTTTTTGTTGAATTGTGCTAAAAAAATTTTTACATTGACATTGAAATATCGCCATCCAAACATTTTTTTCAACAATTTTAATTGAATTGGGTTGAAATAAAGTAATATCACTTTGGATGAAGATATTTCGAGACCCAGAGGTCGTAAAATTTTTTGGTTTTCAGTTTTGGAAAGATCTTAAAAAACTAAAACACGTTTTTGAAACTTTCAACCGTCTACGAGTCTCGATTGCAGAAATATCGCCATCCAAACCATTTTTTGGGTTGGTTTTTGAAGTTGGGTCCAAATAGAACTTTGGATGTAAATATTTTGAAAACCGGACCACGTAGAAAATTTTTGCTTACACGAGCGAATAGGGTTTTTAAATACCTTTCTTTTGATGTATATTTCGATGGGTTTTGGAAACATTTAATTTTTGGCGTAAAAATTAGCAAAGGGGGTAGTACATGCTTTCTTCAAAAAGTCAATAAAAATATATTTGTTGAATTGTGCTAAAATTTTTACATTGACGGAAAGGTCTGTGAATTTCCAAATCAGCGCTGAAAACCGCAACCACTTACGAGTCTCGATTGCGGAAATATCGCCATCCAAACATTTTTTTCAACAATTTTAATTGAATTGGGTTGAAATAAAGTAATATCACTTTGGATGAAGATATTTCGAGAACCAGAGGTCGTAAAATTTTTTGGTTTTCAGTTTTGGAAAGATCTTAAAAAACTAAAAGAAGTTTTTGAAACTTTCAACCGTCTACGAGTCTCGATTGCAGAAATATCGCCATCCAAACCATTTTTTGGGTTGGTTTTTGAAGTTGGGTCCAAATAGAACTTTGGATGTAAATATTTTGAAAACCGGACCACGTAGAAAATTTTTGCTTACACGTGCTAATAGAGTTTTTAAATACCTTTCTTTGGATGTATATTTCGATGGGTTTTGGAAACATTTAATTTTTGGGGTAAAAATTAGCAAAGGGGGTAGTACATGCTTTCTTCAAAAAGTCAATACAAATTTTTTTGTTGAATTGTGCTAAAATTTTTACATTGACGGAAAGGTCTGTGAATTTCCAATTCAGCGCTGAAAACCGCAACCACTTACGAGTCTCGATTTTGGGGATTATCGCCATCCAAACATTTTTTTCAACAATTTTAATTGAATTGGGTTGAAATAAAGTAATATCACTTTGGATGAAGATATTTCGAGAACCAGAGGTCGTAAAATTTTTTGGTTTTCAGTTTTGGAAAGATCTTAAAAAACTAAAAGAAGTTTTTGAAACTTTCAACCGTCTACGAGTCTCGATTGCAGAAATATCGCCATCCAAACCATTTTTTGGGTTGGTTTTTGAAGTTGGGTCCAAATAGAAATTTGGATGTAAATATTTTGAAAACCGGACCACGTAGAAAATTTTTGCTTACACGTGCTAATAGAGTTTTTAAATACCTTTCTTTTGATGTATATTTCGATGGGTTTTGGAAACATTTAATTTTTGGGGTAAAAATTAGCAAAGGGGGTAGTACATGCTTTCTTCAAAAAGTCAATACAAATTTTTTTGTTGAATTGTGCTAAAATTTTTACATTGACGGAAAGGTCTGTGAATTTCCAATTCAGCGCTGAAAACCGCAACCACTTACGAGTCTCGATTTTGGGGATTATCGCCATCCAAACATTTTTTTCAACAATTTTAATTGAATTGGGTTGAAATAAAGTAATATCACTTTGGATGAAGATATTTCGAGAACCAGAGGTCGTAAAATTTTTTGGTTTTCAGTTTTGGAAAGATCTTAAAAAACTAAAAGAAATTTTTGAAACTTTCAACCATCTACGAGTCTTGATTGCGGAAATATCGCCATCCAAACATTTTTTTGAACAATTTTAATTAAATTTGTTCGAAATAAGGCAATATCACTTTGGATGAAGATATTTCGAGAACCAGAGGTCGTAAAATTTTTTGGTTTTCAGTTTTGGAAAGATCTTAAAAAACTAAAAGAAGTTTTTGAAACTTTTAACCGTCTACGAGTCTCGATTGCAGAAATATCGCCATCCAAACCATTTTTTGGGTTGGTTTTTGAAGTTGGGTCCAAATAGAACTTTGGATGTAAATATTTTGAAAACCGGACCACGTAAAAAATTTTTGCTTACACGTGCGAATAGGGTTTTTAAATACCTTTCTTTTGATGTATATTTCGATGGGTTTTGGAAACATTTAATTTTTGGCGTAAAAATTAGCAAAGGGGGTAGTACAAGTACATGCTTTCTTCAAAAAGTCAATAAAAATATATTTGTTGAATTGTGCTAAAATTTTTACATTGACGGAAAGGTCTGTGAATTTCCAAATCAGCGCTGAAAACCGCAACCACTTACGAGTCTCGATTGCGGAAATATCGCCATCCAAACATTTTTTTCAACAATTTTAATTGAATTGGGTTGAAATAAAGTAATATCACTTTGGATGAAGGTATTTCAAGAACCATAGGTCGTAAAATTTTTTGGTTTTCAGTTTTGGAAAGATCTTAAAAAACTAAAAGAAGTTTTTGAAACTTTCAACCATCTACGAGTCTTGATTGCGGAAATATCGCCATCCAAACATTTTTTTGAACAATTTTAATTAAATTTGTTCGAAATAAGGCAATATCACTTTGGATGAAGATATTTCGAGAACCAGAGGTCGTAAAATTTTTTGGTTTTCAGTTTTGGAAAGATCTTAAAAAACTAAAAGAAGTTTTTGAAACTTTTAACCGTCTACGAGTCTCGATTGCAGAAATATCGCCATCCAAACCATTTTTTGGGTTGGTTTTTGAAGTTGGGTCCAAATAGAACTTTGGATGTAAATATTTTGAAAACCGGACCACGTAGAAAATTTTTGCTTACACGTGCGAATAGGGTTTTTAAATACCTTTCTTTTGATGTATATTTCGATGGGTTTTGGAAACATTTAATTTTTGGCGTAAAAATTAGCAAAGGGGGTAGTACAAGTACATGCTTTCTTCAAAAAGTCAATAAAAATATATTTGTTGAATTGTGCTAAAATTTTTACATTGACGGAAAGGTCTGTGAATTTCCAAATCAGCGCTGAAAACCGCAACCACTTACGAGTCTCGATTGCGGAAATATCGCCATCCAAACCTTTTTTTCAACAATTTTAATTGAATTGGGTTGAAATAAAGTAATATCACTTTGGATGAAGGTATTTCAAGAACCATAGGTCGTAAAATTTTTTGGTTTTCAGTTTTGGAAAGATCTTAAAAAACTAAAAGAAGTTTTTGAAACTTTCAACCATCTACGAGTCTTGATTGCGGAAATATCGCCATCCAAACATTTTTTTGAACAATTTTAATTAAATTTGTTCGAAATAAGGCATTATCACTTTGGATGAAGATATTTCGAGAACCAGAGGTCGTAAAATTTTTTGGTTTTCAGTTTTGGAAAGATCTTAAAAAACTAAAAGAAGTTTTTGAAACTTTCAACCGTCTACGAGTCTCGATTGCAGAAATATCGCCATCCAAACCATTTTTTGGGTTGGTTTTTGAAGTTGGGTCCAAATAGAACTTTGGATGTAAATATTTTGAAAACCGGACCACGTAGAAAATTTTTGCTTACATGTGCGAATAGGGTTTTTAAATACCTTTCTTTTGATGTATATTTCGATGGGTTTTGGAAACATTTAATTTTTGGGGTAAAAATTAGCAAAGGGGGTAGTACATGCTTTCTTCAAAAAGTCAATAAAAATTTTTTTGTTGAATTGTGCTAAAATTTTTACATTGACGGAAAGGTCTGTGAATTTCCAATTCAGCGCTGAAAACCGCAACCACTTACGAGTCTCGATTGCGGAAATATCGCCATCCAAACATTTTTTTCAACAATTTTAATTGAATTGGGTTGAAATAAAGTAATATCACTTTGGATGAAGATATTTCGAGAACCAGAGGTCGTAAAATTTTTTGGTTTTCAGTTTTGGAAAGATCTTAAAAAACTAAAAGACGTTTTTGAAACTTTCAACCATCTACGAGTCTTGATTGCGGAAATATCGCCATCCAAACATTTTTTTGAACAATTTTAATTAAATTTGTTCGAAATAAGGCAATATCACTTTGGATGAAGATATTTCGAGAACCAGAGGTCGTAAAATTTTTTGGTTTTCAGTTTTGGAAAGATCTTAAAAAACTAAAACACGTTTTTGAAACTTTTAACCGTCTACGAGTCTCGATTACAGAAATATCGCCATCCAAACCATTTTTTGGGTTGGTTTTTGAAGTTGGGTCCAAATAGAACTTTGGATGTAAATATTTTGAAAACCGGACCACGTAGAAAATTTTTGCTTACATGTGCGAATAGGGTTTTTAAATACCTTTCTTTTGATGTATATTTCGATGGGTTTTGGAAACATTTAATTTTTGGGGTAAAAATTAGCAAAGGGGGTAGTACCTACATGCTTTCTTCAAAAAGTCAATAAAAATTTTTTTGTTGAATTGTGCTAAAATTTTTACATTGACGGAAAGGTCTGTGAATTTCCAATTCAGCGCTGAAAACCGCAACCACTTACGAGTCTCGATTGCGGAAATATCGCCATCCAAACATTTTTTTCAACAATTTTAATTGAATTGGGTTGAAATAAAGTAATATCACTTTGGATGAAGATATTTCGAGACCCAGAGGTCGTAAAATTTTTTGGTTTTCAGTTTTGGAAAGATCTTAAAAAACTAAAAGACGTTTTTGAAACTTTCAACCATCTACGAGTCTTGATTGCGGAAATATCGCCATCCAAACATTTTTTTGAACAATTTTAATTAAATTTGTTCGAAATAAGGCAATATCACTTTGGATGAAGATATTTCGAGAACCAGAGGTCGTAAAATTTTTTGGTTTTCAGTTTTGGAAAGATCTTAAAAAACTAAAACACGTTTTTGAAACTTTTAACCGTCTACGAGTCTCGATTGCAGAAATATCGCCATCCAAACCATTTTTTGGGTTGGTTTTTGAAGTTGGGTCCAAATAGAACTTTAGATGTAAATATTTTGAAAACCGGACCACGTAGAAAATTTTTGCTTACACGTGCGAATAGAGTTTTTAAATACCTTTCTTTTGATGTATATTTCGATGGGTTTTGGAAACATTTAATTTTTGGGGTAAAAATTAGCAAAGGGTACACATCTTCTTAAAAAATAACCTCTCGGCCCAGTCTGGCCCCTCGAAGGGAATGACAGTACATGCTTTCTTCAAAAAGTCAATAAAAATTTTTTTGTTGAATTGTGCTAAAATTTTTAGATTGACGGAAAGGTCTGTGAATTTCCAATTCAGCGCTGAAAACCGCAACCACTTACGAGTCTCGATTGCGGAAATATCGCCATCCAAACATTTTTTTCAACAATTTTAATTGAATTGGGTTGAAATAAAGTAATATCACTTTGGATGAAGATATTTCGAGAACCAGAGGTCGTAAAATTTTTTGGTTTTCAGTTTTGGAAAGATCTTAAAAAACTAAAAGACGTTTTTGAAACTTTCAACCATCTACGAGTCTTGATTGCGGAAATATCGCCATCCAAACATTTTTTTGAACAATTTTAATTAAATTTGTTCGAAATAAGGCAATATCACTTTGGATGAAGATATTTCGAGAACCAGAGGTCGTAAAATTTTTTGGTTTTCAGTTTTGGAAAGATCTTAAAAAACTAAAAGAAGTTTTTGAAACTTTTAACCGTCTACGAGTCTCGATTGCAGAAATATCGCCATCCAAACCATTTTTTGGGTTGGTTTTTGAAGTTGGGTCCAAATAGAACTTTGGATGTAAATATTTTGAAAACCGGACCACGTAGAAAATTTTTGCTTACACGTGCGAATAGGGTTTTTAAATACCTTTCTTTTGATGTATATTTCGATGGGGAGGCTTGGTTGCGGAGATATCGGGTTTCAAAGAGATTTTGATTTTTAAAGTTTTTAACGATACCGGCATCGCAAGTTTTGTCAAAAATTGATGAAAAATTTTTTTGTGGAGATATAAAAAATGGCGAACATGGATGGAAAGGTCTCTTTAATCTCAGTTTAACGGTGAAAACCGCAACCACCAACGAGGCTTGGTTGCGGAGATATCGGGTTTCAAAGAGATTTTGATTTTTAAAGTTTTTAACGATGCCGGCATCGCAAGTTTTGTCAAAAAGTGATGAAAAATTTTTTTGTGGAGATATAAAAAATAGAGTACATGGATGGAAAGGTCTCTTTAATCTCAGTTTAACGGTGAAAACCGCAACCACCAACGAGGCTTGGTTGCGGAGATATTGGGTTTCAAAGAGATTTTGATTCTTAAAGTTTTTAACGATGCCGGCATCGCAAGTTTTGTCAAAAAGTGATGAAAATTTTTTTTGTGGAGATATACCAAATGGCGTACATGGATAGAAAGGTCTCTTTAATCTCAGTTTAACGGTGAAAACCGCAACCACCAACGAGGCTTGGTTGCGGAGATATCGGGTTTCAAAGAGATTTTGATTTTTAAAGTTTTTAACGATGCCGGCATCGCAAGTTTTGTCAAAAAGTGATGAAAAATTTTTTTGTGGAGATATAAAAAATAGAGTACATGGATGGAAAGGTCTCTTTAATCTCAGTTTAACGGTGAAAACCGCAACCACCAACGAGGCTTGGTTGCGGAGATATTTGGTTTCAAAGAGATTTTGATTCTTAAAGTTTTTAACGATGCCGGCATCGCAAGTTTTGTCAAAAAGTGATGAAAATTTTTTTTGTGGAGATATACCAAATGGCGTACATGGATAGAAAGGTCTCTTTAATCTCAGTTTAACGGTGAAAACCGCAACCACCAACGAGGCTTGGTTGCGGAGATATCGGGTTTCAAAGAGATTTTGATTTTTAAAGTTTTTAACGATATATAGAGTACATGGATGGAAAGGTCTCTTTACTCTCAGTTTAACGGTGAAAACCGCAACCACCAACGAGGTTTGGTTGTGGAGATATCGGGTTTCAAAGAGATTTTGATTCTTAAAGTTTTTAACGATGCCGGCATCGCAAGTTTTGTCAAAAAGTGATGAAAAATTTTTTTGTGGAGATATAAAATATAGAGTACATGGATGGAAAGGTCTCTTTACTCTCAGTTTAACGGTGAAAACCGCAACCACCAACGAGGTTTGGTTGTGGAGATATCGGGTTTCAAAGAGATTTTGATTCTTAAAGTTTTTAACGATGCCGGCATCGCAAGTTTTGTCAAAAAGTGATGAAAAATTTTTTTGTGGAGATATAAAAAACGGCGTAAATAGATGGAAAGGTCTCTTTACTCTCAGTTTAACGGTGAAAACCGCAACCACCAACGAGGCTTGGTTGCGGAGATATCGGGTTTCAAAGAGATTTTGATTTTTAAAGTTTTTAACGATGCCGGATCGCAAGTTTTGTCAAAAAGTGATGAAAAATTTTTTTGTGGAGATATATAAAATGGCGTACATGGATGGAAAGGTCTCTTTAATCTCAGTTTAACGGTGAAAACCGCAACCACCAACGAGGCTTGGTTGCGGAGATATCGGGTTTCAAAGAGATTTTGATTCTTAAAGTTTTTAACGATGCCGGCATCGCAAGTTTTGTCAAAAAGTGATGAAAATTTTTTTTGTGGAGATATACCAAATGACGTACATGGATGGAAAGGTCTCTTTAATCTCAGTTTAACGGTGAAAACCGCAACCACCAACGAGGCTTGGTTGTGGAGATATCGGGTTTCAAAGAGATTTTGATTTTTAAAATTTTTAACGATGCCGGCATCGCAAGTTTTGTCAAAAAGTGATGAAAAATTTTATTGTGGAGATATACTAAATGGCGTACATGGATGGAAAGGTCTCTTTAATCTCAGTTTAACGGTGAAAACCGCAACCACCAACGAGGCTTGGTTGTGGAGATATCGGGTTTCAAAGAGATTTTGATTTTTAAAATTTTTAACGATGCCGGCATCGTAAGTTTCGTCAAAAAGTGATGAAAATTTTTTTGTGGAGATATAAAAAATGGCGTACATGGATGGAAAGGTCTCTTTAATCTCAGTTTAACGGTGAAAACCGCAACCACCAACGAGGCTTGGTTGCGGAGATATCGGGTTTCAAAGAGATTTTGATTCTTAAAGTTTTTAACGATGCCGGCATCGCAAGTTTTGTCAAAAAGTGATGAAAATTTTTTTTGTGGGGATATACAAAATGGCGTACATGGATAGAAAGGTCTCTTTAATCTCAGTTTAACGGTGAAAACCGCAACCACCAACGAGGCTTGGTTGCGGAGATATCGGGTTTCAAAGAGATTTTGATTCTTAAAGTTTTTAACGATGCCGGCATCGCAAGTTTTGTCAAAAAGTGATGAAAAATTTTTTTGTGGAGATATAAAAAACGGCGTAAATAGATGGAAAGGTCTCTTTACTCTCAGTTTAACGGTGAAAACCGCAACCACCAACGAGGCTTGGTTGCGGAGATATCGGGTTTCAAAGAGATTTTGATTTTTAAAGTTTTTAACGATGCCGGATCGCAAGTTTTGTCAAAAAGTGATGAAAAATTTTTTTGTGGAGATATATAAAAAACGGCGTACATGGATGGAAAGGTCTCTTTAATCTCAGTTTAACGGTGAAAACCGCAACCACCAACGAGGCTTGGTTGCGGAGATATCGGGTTTCAAAGAGATTTTGATTCTTAAAGTTTTTAACGATGCCGGCATCGCAAGTTTTGTCAAAAAGTGATGAAAATTTTTTTGTGGAGATATAAAAAATGGCGTACATGGATGGAAAAGTCTCTTTAATGTCAGTTTAACGCTGAAAACCGCAACCACCAACGAGGCTTGGTTGCGGAGATATCGGGTTTCAAAGAGATTTTGATTCTTAAAGTTTTTAACGATGTCGGCATCGCAAGTTTTGTCAAAAAGTGATGAAAATTTTTTTTGTGGAGATATAAAAAATGGCGTACATGGATGGAAAGGTCTCTTTAATCTCAGTTTAACGGTGAAAACCGCAACCACCAACGAGGCTTGGTTGCGGAGATATCGGGTTTCAAAGAGATTTTGATTCTTAAAGTTTTTAACGATGCCGGCATCGCAAGTTTTGTCAAAAAGTGATGAAAAATTTTTTTGTGGGGATATACAAAATGGCGTACATGGATAGAAAGGTCTCTTTAATCTCAGTTTAACGGTGAAAACCGCAACCACCAACGAGGCTTGGTTGCGGAGATATCGGGTTTCAAAGAGATTTTGATTCTTAAAGTTTTTAACGATGCCGGCATCGCAAGTTTTGTCAAAAAGTGATGAAAAATTTTTTTGTGGAGATATAAAAAACGGCGTAAATAGATGGAAAGGTCTCTTTACTCTCAGTTTAACGGTGAAAACCGCAACCACCAACGAGGCTTGGTTGCGGAGATATCGGGTTTCAAAGAGATTTTGATTTTTAAAGTTTTTAACGATGCCGGATCGCAAGTTTTGTCAAAAAGTGATGAAAAATTTTTTTGTGGAGATATATAAAATGGCGTACATGGATGGAAAGGTCTCTTTAATCTCAGTTTAACGGTGAAAACCGCAACCACCAACGAGGCTTGGTTGCGGAGATATCGGGTTTCAAAGAGATTTTGATTCTTAAAGTTTTTAACGATGCCGGCATCGCAAGTTTTGTCAAAAAGTGATGAAAATTTTTTTTGTGGAGATATACCAAATGGCGTACATGGATGGAAAGGTCTCTTTAATCTCAGTTTAACGGTGAAAACCGCAACCACCAACGAGGCTTGGTTGTGGAGATATCGGGTTTCAAAGAGATTTTGATTTTTAAAATTTTTAACGATGCCGGCATCGCAAGTTTTGTCAAAAAGTGATGAAAAATTTTATTGTGGAGATATACTAAATGGCGTACATGGATGGAAAGGTCTCTTTAATCTCAGTTTAACGGTGAAAACCGCAACCACCAACGAGGCTTGGTTGTGGAGATATCGGGTTTCAAAGAGATTTTGATTTTTAAAATTTTTAACGATGCCGGCATCGTAAGTTTCGTCAAAAAGTGATGAAAATTTTTTTGTGGAGATATAAAAAACGGCGTACATGGATGGAAAGGTCTCTTTAATCTCAGTTTAACGGTGAAAACCGCAACCACCAACGAGGCTTGGTTGCGGAGATATCGGGTTTCAAAGAGATTTTGATTTTTAAAGTTTTTAACGATGCCGGCATCGCAAGTTTTGTCAAAAAGTAATGAAAAATTTTTTTGTGGAGATATAAAAAATGGCGTACATGGATGGAAAGGTCTCTTTAATCTCAGTTTAACGGTGAAAACCGCAACCACCAACTAGGCTTGGTTGCGGAGATATCGGGTTTCAAAGAGATTTTGATTTTTAAAGTTTTTAACGATGCCATCGCAAGTTTTGTCAAAAAGTGATGAAAAATTTTTTTGTGGAGATATAAAAAATGGCGTACATGGATGGAAAGGTCTCTTTAATCTCAGTTTAACGGTGAAAACCGCAACCACCAACGAGGCTTGGTTGCGGAGATATCGGGTTTCAAAGAGATTTTGATTTTTAAAGTTTTTAACGATGCCGGATCGCAAGTTTTGTCAAAGAGTGATGAAAAATTTTTTTGTGGAGATATAAAAAACGGCGTACATGGATGGAAAGGTCTATTTAATCTCTGTTTAATGGTGAAAACCGCAACCACCAACGAGGCTTGGTTGTGGAGATATCGGGTTTCAAAGAGATTTTGATTCTTAAAGTTTTTAACGATGCCGGCATCGCAAGTTTTGTCAAAAAGTGATGAAAAATTTTTTTGTGGGGATATAAAATACGGCGTACATGGATGGAAAGGTCTCTTTAATCTCAGTTTAACGGTGAAAACCGCAACCACCAACGAGGCTTGGTTGCGGAGATATCGGGTTTCAAAGAGATTTTGATTTTTAAAGTTTTTAACGATGCCGGATCGCAAGTTTTGTCAAAAAGTGATGAAAAATTTTTTTGTGGAGATATAGAAAATGGCGTACATGGATGGAAAGGTCTCTTTAATCTCAGTTTAACGGTGAAAACCGCAACCACCAACGAGGCTTGGTTGCGGAGATATCGGGTTTCAAAGAGATTTTGATTTTTAAAGTTTTTAACGATGCCGGCATCGCAAGTTTTGTCAAAAAGTGATGAAAAATTTTTTTGTGGAGATATAAAAAATAGAGTACATGGATGGAAAGGTCTCTTTAATCTCAGTTTAACGGTGAAAACCGCAACCACCAACGAGGCTTGGTTGTGGAGATATCGGGTTTCAAAGAGATTTTGATTTTTAAAATTTTTAACGATGCCGGCATCGCAAGTTTTGTCAAAAAGTGATGAAAAATTTTATTGTGGAGATATAAAAAATGGCGTACATGGATGGAAAGGTCTCTTTAATCTCAGTTTAACGGTGAAAACCGCAACCACCAACGAGGCTTGGTTGCGGAGATATCGGGTTTTAAAGAGATTTTGATTTTTAAAGTTTTTAACGATGCCGGCATCGCAAGTTTTGTCAAAAAGTGATGAAAAATTTTTTTGTGGAGATATAATAAATGGCGTACATGGATGGAAAGGTCTCTTTGCTCTCAGTTTAACGGTGAAAACCGCAACCACCAACGAGGCTTGGTTGCGGAGATATCGGGTTTCAAAGAGATTTTGATTTTTAAAGTTTTTAACGATGCCGGCATCGCAAGTTTTGTCAAAAAGTGATGAAAAATTTTTTTGTGGAGATATAAAAAACGGCGTACATGGATAGAAAGGTCTCTTTACTCTCAGTTTAACGGTGAAAACCGCAACCACCAACGAGGCTTGGTTGCGGAGATATCGGGTTTCAAAGAGATTTTGATTCTTAAAGTTTTTAACGATGCCGGCATCGCAAGTTTTGTCAAAAAGTGATGAAAAATTTTTTTGTGGAGATATAAAAAACGGCGTACATGGATGGAAAGGTCTCTTTAATCTCAGTTTAACGGTGAAAACCGCAACCACCAACGAGGCTTGGTTGCGGAGATATCGGGTTTCAAAGAGATTTTGATTTTTAAAGTTTTTAACGATGCCGGCATCGCAAGTTTTGTCAAAAAGTGATGAAAAATTTTTTTGTGGAGATATAAAAAATGGCGTACATGGATGGAAAGGTCTCTTTAATCTCAGTTTAACGGTGAAAACCGCAACCACCAACGAGGCTTGGTTGCGGAGATATCGGGTTTCAAAGAGATTTTGATTTTTAAAGTTTTTAACGATGCCGGATCGCAAGTTTTGTCAAAAAGTGATGAAAAATTTTTTTGTGGAGATATAGAAAATGGCGTACATGGATGGAAAGGTCTCTTTAATCTCAGTTTAACGGTGAAAACCGCAACCACCAACGAGGCTTGGTTGCGGAGATATCGGGTTTCAAAGAGATTTTGATTTTTAAAGTTTTTAACGATGCCGGCATCGCAAGTTTTGTCAAAAAGTGATGAAAAATTTTTTTGTGGAGATATAAAAAATAGAGTACATGGATGGAAAGGTCTCTTTACTCTCAGTTTAACGGTGAAAACCGCAACCACCAACGAAGCTTGGTTGTGGAGATATCGGGTTTCAAAGAGATTTTGATTTTTAAAATTTTTAACGATGCCGGCATCGCAAGTTTTGTCAAAAAGTGATGAAAAATTTTATTGTGGAGATATAAAAAATGGCGTACATGGATGGAAAGGTCTCTTTAATCTCAGTTTAACGGTGAAAACCGCAACCACCAACGAGGCTTGGTTGCGGAGATATCGGGTTTCAAAGAGATTTTGATTTTTAAAGATTTTAACGATGCCGGCATCGTAAGTTTCGTCAAAAAGTGATGAAAATTTTTTTGTGGAGATATAAAAAATGGCGAACATGGGTGGAAAGGTCTCTTTAATCTCAGTTTAACGGTGAAAACCGCAACCACCAACGAGGCTTGGTTGCGGAGATATCGGGTTTTAAAGAGATTTTGATTTTTAAAGTTTTTAACGATGCCGGCATCGCAAGTTTTGTCAAAAAGTGATGAAAAATTTTTTTGTGGAGATATAATAAATGGCGTACATGGATGGAAAGGTCTCTTTGCTCTCAGTTTAACGGTGAAAACCGCAACCACCAACGAGGCTTGGTTGCGGAGATATCGGGTTTCAAAGAGATTTTGATTTTTAAAGTTTTTAACGATGCCGGCATCGCAAGTTTTGTCAAAAAGTAATGAAAAATTTTTTTGTGGAGATATAACAAACGGCGTACATGGATAGAAAGGTCTCTTTACTCTCAGTTTAACGGTGAAAACCGCAACCACCAACGAGGCTTGGTTGCGGAGATATCGGGTTTCAAAGAGATTTTGATTCTTAAAGTTTTTAACGATGCCGGCATCGCAAGTTTTGTCAAAAAGTGATGAAAAATTTTTTTGTGGAGATATAAAAAACGGCGTACATGGATGGAAAGGTCTCTTTAATCTCAGTTTAACGGTGAAAACCGCAACCACCAACGAGGCTTGGTTGCGGAGATATCGGGTTTCAAAGAGATTTTGATTTTTAAAGTTTTTAACGATGCCGGCATCGCAAGTTTTGTCAAAAAGTAATGAAAAATTTTTTTGTGGAGATATAAAAAATGGCGTATATGGATGGAAAGGTCTCTTTAATCTCAGTTTAACGGTGAAAACCGCAACCACCAACGAGGCTTGGTTGCGGAGATATCGGGTTTCAAAGAGATTTTGATTCTTAAAGTTTTTAACGATGCCGGCATCGCAAGTTTTGTCAAAAAGTGATGAAAAATTTTTTTGTGGAGATATAAAAAACGGCGTACATGGATGAAAAGGTCTCTTTAATCTCAGTTTAACGGTGAAAACCGCAACCACCAACGAGGCTTGGTTGCGGAGATATCGGGTTTCAAAGAGATTTTGATTCTTAAAGTTTTTAACGATGCCGGATCGCAAGTTTTGTCAAAAAGTGATGAAAAATTTTTTTGTGGAGATATAAAAAACGGCGTACAGGGATGGAAAGGTCTCTTTACTCTCAGTTTAACGGTGAAAACCGCAACCACCAACGAGGCTTGGTTGTGGAGATATCGGGTTTCAAAGAGATTTTGATTTTTAAAATTTTTAACGATGCCGGCATCGCAAGTTTTGTCAAAAAGTGATGAAAAATTTTATTGTGGAGATATAAAAAATGGCGTACATGGATGGAAAGGTCTCTTTAATCTTAGTTTAACGGTGAAAACCGCAACCACCAACGAGGCTTGGTTGCGGAGATATCGGGTTTCAAAGAGATTTTGATTTTTAAAGTTTTTAACGATGCCGGCATCGCAAGTTTTGTCAAAAAGTGATGAAAAATTTTTTTGTGGAGATATAAAAAATGGCGTACATGGATGGAAAGGTCTCTTTACTCTCAGTTTAACGGTGAAAACCGCAACCACCAACGAGGCTTGGTTGCGGAGATATCGGGTTTCTAAAGAGATTTTGATTTTTAAAGTTTTTAACGATGCCGGCATCGCAAGTTTTGTCAAAAAGTGATGAAAAATTTTTTTGTGGAGATATAAAAAATAGAGTACATGGATGGAAAGGTCTCTTTAATCTCAGTTTAACGGTGAAAACCGCAACCACCAACGAGGCTTGGTTGCGGAGATATCGGGTTTCAAAGAGATTTTGATTCTTAAAGTTTTTAACGATGCCGGCATCGCAAGTTTTGTCAAAAAGTGATGAAAAATTTTTTTGTGGGGATATAAAAAACGGCGTACATGGATAGAAAGGTCTCTTTACTCTCAGTTTAACGGTGAAAACCGCAACCACCAACGAGGCTTGGTTGCGGAGATATCGGGTTTCAAAGAGATTTTGATTTTTAAAGTTTTTAACGATGCCGGCATCGCAAGTTTTGTCAAAAAGTGATGAAAATTTTTTTTGTGGAGATATACCAAATGGCGTACATGGATGGAAAGGTCTCTTTAATCTCAGTTTAACGGTGAAAACCGCAACCACCAACGAGGCTTGGTTGCGGAGATATCGGGTTTCAAAGAGATTTTGATTTTTAAAGTTTTAACGATGCCGGCATCGCAAGTTTTGTCAAAAAGTGATGAAAAATTTTTTTGTGGAGATATAAAAAATAGAGTACATGGATGGAAAGGTCTCTTTACTCTCAGTTTAACGGTGAAAACCGCAACCACCAACGAGGCTTGGTTGTGGAGATATCGGGTTTCAAAGAGATTTTGATTTTTAAAGTTTTAACGATGCCGGCATCGCAAGTTTTGTCAAAAAGTGATGAAAAATTTTTTTGTGGAGATATAAAAAATAGAGTACATGGATGGAAAGGTCTCTTTACTCTCAGTTTAACGGTGAAAACCGCAACCACCAACGAGGCTTGGTTGTGGAGATATCGGGTTTCAAAGAGATTTTGATTTTTAAAATTTTTAACGATGCCGGCATCGCAAGTTTTGTCAAAAAGTGATGAAAAATTTTTTTGTGGAGGTATAAAAAATGGCGTGCATGGATGGAAAGGTCTCTTTACTCTCAGTTTAACGGTGAAAACCGCAACCACCAACGAGGCCTGGTTGCGGAGATATCGGTTTTCAAAGAGATTTTGATTTTTAAAGTTTTTAACGATGCCGGCATCGCAAGTTTTGTCAAAAAGTGATGAAAATTTTTTTTGTGGAGATATACCAAATGGCGTACATGGATGGAAAGGTCTCTTTAATCTCAGTTTAACGGTGAAAACCGCAACCACCAACGAGGCTTGGTTGCGGAGATATCGGGTTTCAAAGAGATTTTGATTTTTAAAGTTTTAACGATGCCGGCATCGCAAGTTTTGTCAAAAAGTGATGAAAAATTTTTTTGTGGAGATATAAAAAATAGAGTACATGGATGGAAAGGTCTCTTTACTCTCAGTTTAACGGTGAAAACCGCAACCACCAACGAGGCTTGGTTGTGGAGATATCGGGTTTCAAAGAAATTTTGATTTTTAAAGTTTTAACGATGCCGGCATCGCAAGTTTTGTCAAAAAGTGATGAAAAATTTTTTTGTGGAGATATAAAAAATAGAGTACATGGATGGAAAGGTCTCTTTACTCTCAGTTTAACGGTGAAAACCGCAACCACCAACGAGGCTTGGTTGTGGAGATATCGGGTTTCAAAGAGATTTTGATTTTTAAAATTTTTAACGATGCCGGCATCGCAAGTTTTGTCAAAAAGTGATGAAAAATTTTTTTGTGGAGGTATAAAAAATGGCGTGCATGGATGGAAAGGTCTCTTTACTCTCAGTTTAACGGTGAAAACCGCAACCACCAACGAGGCTTGGTTGCGGAGATATCGGTTTTCAAAGAGATTTTGATTTTTAAAGTTTTTAACGATGCCGGCATCGCAAGTTTTGTCAAAAAGTGATGAAAAATTTTTTTGTGGAGATATAAAAAATAGAGTACATGGATGGAAAGGTCTCTTTACTCTCAGTTTAACGGTGAAAACCGCAACCACCAACGAGGCTTGGTTTCGGAGATATCGGGTTTCAAAGAGATTTTGATTCTTAAAGTTTTTAACGATGCCGGCATCGCAAGTTTTGTCAAAAAGTGATGAAAAATTTTTTTGTGGAGATATAATAAATGGCGTACATGGATGGAAAGGTCTCTTTAATCTCAGTTTAACGGTGAAAACCGCAACCACCAACGAGGCTTGGTTGCGGAGATATCGGGTTTCAAAGAGATTTTGATTCTTAAAGTTTTTAACGATGCCGGCATCGCAAGTTTTGTCAAAAAGTGATGAAAAATTTTTTTGTGGAGATATAAAAAATGGCGCACATGGATGGAAAGGTCTCTTTAATCTCAGTTTAACGGTGAAAACCGCAACCACCAACGAGGCTTGGTTGCGGAGATATCGGGTTTCAAAGAGATTTTGATTTTTAAAGTTTTTAACGATGCCGGCATCGCAAGTTTTGTCAAAAAGCGATGAAAAATTTTTTTGTGGAGGTATAAAAAACGGCGTACATGGATGGAAAGGTCTCTTTAATCTCAGTTTAACGGTGAAAACTGCAACCACCAACGAGGCTTGGTTGGGGCGATATCGGGTTTCAAAGAGATTTTGATTTTTAAAGTTTTTAAGTTTTGTCAAAAACTGATGAAAAATTTTTTTGTGGAGATATAAAAAATAGAGTACATGGATGGAAAGGTCTCTTTACTCTCAGTTTAACGGTGAAAACCGCAACCACCAACGAGGCTTGGTTGCGGAGATATCGGGTTTCAAAGAGATTTTGATTTTTAAAATTTTTAACGATGCCGGCATCGCAAGTTTTGTCAAAAAGTGATGAAAAATTTTATTGTGGAGGTATAAAAAATGGCGAGCATGGATGGAAAGGTCTCTTTACTCTCAGTTTAACGGTGAAAACCGCAACCACCAACGAGGCTTGGTTGCGGAGATATCGGTTTTCAAAGAGATTTTGATTTTTAAAGTTTTTAACGATGCCGGCATCGCAAGTTTTGTCAAAAAGTGATGAAAAATTTTTTTGTGGAGATATAAAAAACGGCGTACATGGATGGAAAGGTCTCTTTACTCTCAGTTTAACGGTGAAAACCGCAACCACCAACGAGGCTTGGTTGTGGAGATATCGGGTTTCAAAGAGATTTTGATTTTTAAAATTTTTAACGATGCCGGCATCGCAAGTTTTGTCAAAAAGTGATGAAAAATTTTATTGTGGAGGTATAAAAAATGGCGTGCATGGATGGAAAGGTCTCTTTACTCTCAGTTTAACGGTGAAAACCGCAACCACCAACGAGGCTTGGTTGCGGAGATATCGGGTTTCAAAGAGATTTTGATTTTTAAAGTTTTAACGATGCCGGCATCGCAAGTTTTGTCAAAAAGTGATGAAAAATTTTTTTGTGGAGATATAAAAAATGGCGTACATGGATGGAAAGGTCTCTTTACTCTCAGTTTAACGGTGAAAACCGCAACCACCAACGAGGCTTGGTTGTGGAGATATCGGGTTTCAAAGAGATTTTGATTTTTAAAATTTTTAACGATGCCGGCATCGCAAGTTTTGTCAAAAAGTGATGAAAAATTTTATTGTGGAGGTATAAAAAATGGCGTGCATGGATGGAAAGGTCTCTTTACTCTCAGTTTAACGGTGAAAACCGCAACCACCAACGAGGCTTGGTTGCGGAGATATCGGGTTTCAAAGAGATTTTGATTCTTAAAGTTTTTAACGATGCCGGCATCGCAAGTTTTGTCAAAAAGTGATGAAAATTTTTTTTGTGGAGATATAAAAAATGGCGTACATGGATGGAAAGGTCTCTTTACTCTCAGTTTAACGGTGAAAACCGCAACCACCAACGAGGCTTGGTTGCGGAGATATCGGGTTTCAAAGAGATTTTGATTTTTAAAGTTTTAACGATGCCGGCATCGCAAGTTTTGTCAAAAAGTGATGAAAAATTTTTTTGTGGAGATATAAAAAATAGAGTACATGGATGGAAAGGTCTCTTTACTCTCAGTTTAACGGTGAAAACCGCAACCACCAACGAGGCTTGGTTGTGGAGATATCGGGTTTCAAAGAGATTTTGATTTTTAAAGTTTTAACGATGCCGGCATCGCAAGTTTTGTCAAAAAGTGATGAAAAATTTTATTGTGGAGGTATAAAAAATGGCGTGCATGGATGGAAAGGTCTCTTTACTCTCAGTTTAACGGTGAAAACCGCAACCACCAACGAGGCTTGGTTGCGGAGATATCGGGTTTCAAAGAGATTTTGATTCTTAAAGTTTTTAACGATGCCGGCATCGCAAGTTTTGTCAAAAAGTGATGAAAAATTTTTTTGTGGAGATATAAAAAATGGCGCACATGGATGGAAAGGTCTCTTTAATCTCAGTTTAACGGTGAAAACCGCAACCACCAACGAGGCTTGGTTGCGGAGATATCGGGTTTCAAAGAGATTTTGATTTTTAAAGTTTTTAACGATGCCGGCATCGCAAGTTTTGTCAAAAAGCGATGAAAAATTTTTTTGTGGAGGTATAATAAATGGCGTACATGGATGGAAAGGTCTCTTTAATCTCAGTTTAACGGTGAAAACCGCAACCACCAACGAGGCTTGGTTGCGGAGATATCGGGTTTCAAAGAGATTTTGATTCTTAAAGTTTTTAACGATGCCGGCATCGCAAGTTTTGTCAAAAAGTGATGAAAAATTTTTTTGTGGAGATATAATAAATGGCGTACATGGATGGAAAGGTCTCTTTAATCTCAGTTTAACGGTGAAAACCGCAACCACCAACGAGGCTTGGTTGCGGAGATATCGGGTTTCAAAGAGATTTTGATTCTTAAAGTTTTTAACGATGCCGGCATCGCAAGTTTTGTCAAAAAGTGATGAAAAATTTTTTTGTGGAGATATAAAAAATAGAGTACATGGATGGAAAGGTCTCTTTACTCTCAGTTTAACGGTGAAAACCGCAACCACCAACGAGGCTTGGTTGTGGAGATATCGGGTTTCAAAGAGATTTTGATTCTTAAAGTTTTTAACGATGCCGGCATCGCAAGTTTTGTCAAAAAGTGATGAAAAATTTTTTTGTGGAGATATAATAAATGGCGTACATGGATGGAAAGGTCTCTTTAATCTCAGTTTAACGGTGAAAACCGCAACCACCAACGAGGCTTGGTTGCGGAGATATCGGGTTTCAAAGAGATTTTGATTCTTAAAGTTTTTAACGATGCCGGCATCGCAAGTTTTGTCAAAAAGTGATGAAAAATTTTTTTGTGGAGATATAAAAAATGGCGCACATGGATGGAAAGGTCTCTTTAATCTCAGTTTAACGGTGAAAACCGCAACCACCAACGAGGCTTGGTTGCGGAGATATCGGGTTTCAAAGAGATTTTGATTTTTAAAGTTTTTAACGATGCCGGCATCGCAAGTTTTGTCAAAAAGCGATGAAAAATTTTTTTGTGGAGGTATAAAAAACGGCGTACATGGATGGAAAGGTCTCTTTAATCTCAGTTTAACGGTGAAAACTGCAACCACCAACGAGGCTTGGTTGGGGCGATATCGGGTTTCAAAGAGATTTTGATTTTTAAAGTTTTTAAGTTTTGTCAAAAACTGATGAAAAATTTTTTTGTGGAGATATAAAAAATGGCGTACATGGATGAAAAGGTCTCTTTAATCTCAGTTTAACGGTGAAAACCGCAACCACCAACGAGGCTTGGTTGCGGAGATATCGGGTTTCAAAGAGATTTTGATTCTTAAAGTTTTTAACGATGCCGGCATCGCAAGTTTTGTCAAAAAGTGATGAAAATTTTTTTTGTGGAGATATAAAAAATGGTGCACATGGATGGAAAGGTCTCTTTAATCTCAGTTTAACGGTGAAAACCGCAACCACCAACGAGGCTTGGTTGCGGAGATATCGGGTTTCAAAGAGATTTTGATTCTTAAAGTTTTTAACGATGCCGACATCGCAAGTTTTGTCAAAAAGTGATGAAAATTTTTTTTGTGGAGATATAATAAATGGCGTACATGGATGGAAAGGTCTCTTTAATCTCAGTTTAACGGTGAAAACCGCAACCACCAACGAGGTTTGGTTGCGGAGATATCGGGTTTCAAAGAGATTTTGATTCTTAAAGTTTTTAACGATGCCGGCATCGCAAGTTTTGTCAAAAAGTGATGAAAATTTTTTTTGTGGAGATATAAAAAATGGCGCACATGGATGGAAAGGTCTCTTTAATCTCAGTTTAACGGTGAAAACCGCAACCACCAACGAGGCTTGGTTGCGGAGATATCGGGTTTCAAAGAGATTTTGATTTTTAAAGTTTTTAACGATGCCGGCATCGCAAGTTTTGTCAAAAAGTGATGAAAATTTTTTTTGTGGAGATATAATAAATGGCGTACATGGATGGAAAGGTCTCTTTAATCTCAGTTTAACGGTGAAAACCGCAACCACCAACGAGGCTTGGTTGCGGAGATATCGGGTTTCAAAGAGATTTTGATTCTTAAAGTTTTTAACGATGCCGGCATCGCAAGTTTTGTCAAAAAGTGATGAAAATTTTTTTTGTGGAGATATAATAAATGGCGTACATGGATGGAAAGGTCTCTTTAATCTCAGTTTAACGGTGAAAACCGCAACCACCAACGAGGTTTGGTTGCGGAGATATCGGGTTTCAAAGAGATTTTGATTCTTAATGTTTTTAACGATGCCGGCATCGCAAGTTTTGTCAAAAAGTGATGAAAAATTTTTTTGTGGAGATATAAAAAATGGAGTACATGGATGGAAAGGTCTCTTTAATCTTAGTTTAACGGTGAAAACCGCAACCACCAACGAGGCTTGGTTGCGGAGATATCGGGTTTCAAAGAGATTTTGATTTTTAAAATTTTTAACGATGCCGGCATCGCAAGTTTTGTCAAAAAGCGATGAAAAATTTTTTTGTGGAGATATAAAAAACGGCGTAAATGGATGGAAAGGTCTCTTTAATCTCAGTTTAACGGTGAAAACTGCAACCACCAACGAGGCTTGGTTGGGGCGATATCGGGTTTCAAAGAGATTTTGATTTTTAAAGTTTTTAAGTTTTGTCAAAAACTGATGAAAAATTTTTTTGTGGAGATATAAAAAATGACGTACATGGATGGAAAGGTCTCTTTAATCTCAGTTTAACGGTGAAAACCGCAACCACCAACGAGGCTTGGTTGCGGAGATATCGGGTTTCAAAGAGATTTTGATTTTTAAAGTTTTTAACGATGCCGGCATCGCAAGTTTTGTCAAAAAGTGATGAAAATTTTTTTTGTGAAGATATAAAAAACGGCGTACATTGATGGAAAGGTCTCTTTAATCTCAGTTTAACGGTGAAAACCGCAACCACCAACGAGGCTTGGTTGCGGAGATATCGGGTTTCAAAGAGATTTTGATTTTTAAAGTTTTTAACGATGCCGGCATCGCAAGTTTTGTCAAAAAGTGATGAAAAATTTTTTTGTGGAGATATAAAAAATAGAGTACATGGATGGAAAGGTCTCTTTACTCTCAGTTTAACGGTGAAAACCGCAACCACCAACGAGGCTTGGTTGCGGAGATATCGGGTTTCAAAGAGATTTTGATTTTTAAAGTTTTTAACGATGCCGGCATCGCAAGTTTTGTCAAAAAGTGATGAAAATTTTTTTTGTGGAGATATAAAGAATGGCGTACATTGATGGAAAGGTCTCTTTACTCTCAGTTTAACGGTGAAAACCGCAACCACCAACGAGGCTTGGTTGCGGAGATATCGGGTTTCAAAGAGATTTTGATTTTTAAAGTTTTTAACGATGCCGGCATCGCAAGTTTTGTCAAAAAGTGATGAAAATTTTTTTTTGTGGAGATATAAAAAATGGTGTACATGGATGAAAAGGTCTCTTTAATCTCAGTTTAACGGTGAAAACCGCAACCACCAACGAGGCTTGGTTGCGGAGATATCGGGTTTCAAAGAGATTTTGATTTTTAAAGTTTTTCGCAAGTTTTGTTAAAAAGTGATGAAAAATTTTTTTGTGGAGATATAAAAAATGGCGTACATGGATGGAAAGGTCTCTTTAATCTCAGTTTAACGGTGAAAACCGCAATCACCAACGAGGCTTGGTTGCGGAGATATCGGGTTTCAAAGAGATTTTGATTTTTAAAGTTTTTAACGATGCCGGCATCGCAAGTTTTGTCAAAAAGTGATGAAAATTTTTTTTGTGGAGATATAAAGAATGGCGTACATTGATGGAAAGGTCTCTTTACTCTCAGTTTAACGGTGAAAACCGCAACCACCAACGAGGCTTGGTTGCGGAGATATCGGGTTTCAAAGAGATTTTGATTCTTAAAGTTTTTAACGATGCCGGCATCGCAAGTTTTGTCAAAAAGTGATGAAAATTTTTTTTGTGGAGATATAAAAAATGGCGTACATGGATGGAAAGGTCTCTTTAATCTCAGTTTAACGGTGAAAACCGCAACCACCAACGAGGCTTGGTTGCGGAGATATCGGGTTTCAAAGAGATTTTGATTTTTAAAGTTTTTAACGATGCCGGCATCGCAAGTTTTGTCAAAAAGTGATGAAAAATTTTTTTGTGGAGATATAAAAAATGGCGTACATGGATGTTTAACGGTGAAAACCGCAACCACCAACGAGGCTTGGTTGCGGAGATATCGGGTTTCAAAGAGATTTTGATTTTTAAAGTTTTTAACGATGCCGGCATCGCAAGTTTTGTCAAAAAGTGATGCAAATTTTTTTGTGGAGATATAAAAAATGGCGTACATGGATGGAAAGGTCTCTTTACTCTCAGTTTAACGGTGAAAACCGCAACCACCAACGAGGCTTGGTTGCGGAGATATCGGGTTTCAAAGAGATTTCGATTTTTAAAGTTTTTAACGATGCCGGCATCGCAAGTTTTGTCAAAAAGTGATGAAAAATTTTTTTGTGGAGATATAAAAAATGGCGTACATGGATGGAAAGGTCTCTTTAATCTCAGTTTAACGGTGAAAACCGCAACCACCAACGAGGCTTGGTTGCGGAGATATCGGGTTTCAAAGAGATTTTGATTTTTAAAGTTTTTAACGATGCCGGCATCGCAAGTTTTGTCAAAAAGTGATGAAAATTTTTTTGTGGAGATATAAAAAATGGCGTACATGGATGGAAAGGTCTCTTTAATCTCAGTTTAACGGTGAAAACCGCAACCACCAACGAGGCTTGGTTGCGGAGATATCGGGTTTCAAAGAGATTTTGATTCTTAAAGTTTTTAACGATGGTTTTGTCAAAAAGTGATGAAAATTTTTTTTGTGGAGATATAAAAAATGGCGTACATGGATGGAAAGGTCTCTTTACTCTCAGTTTAACGGTGAAAACCGCAACCACCAACGAGGCTTGGTTGCGGAGATATCGGGTTTCAAAGAGATTTTGATTTTTAAAGTTTTTAACGATGCCGGCATCGCAAGTTTTGTCAAAAAGTGATGAAAAATTTTTTTGTGGAGATATAAAAAATGGCGTACATGGATGGAAAGGTCTCTTTAATCTCAGTTTAACGGTGAAAACCGCAACCACCAACGAGGCTTGGTTGCGGAGATATCGGGTTTCAAAGAGATTTTGATTTTTAAAGTTTTAACGATGCCGGCATCGCAAGTTTTGTCAAAAAGTGATGCAAATTTTTTTTGTGGAGATATAAAAAATGGCGTACATGGATGGAAAGGTCTCTTTACTCTCAGTTTAACGGTGAAAACCGCAACCACCAACGAGGCTTGGTTGCGGAGATATCGGGTTTCAAAGAGATTTTGATTTTTAAAGTTTTTAACGATGCCGGCATCGCAAGTTTTGTCAAAAAGTGATGAAAATTTTTTTTGTGGAGATATAAAAAATGGCGTACATGGATGGAAAGGTCTCTTTAATCTCAGTTTAACGGTGAAAACCGCAACCACCAACGAGGCTTGATTGCGGAGATATCGGGTTTCAAAGAGATTTTGATTCTTAAAGTTTTTAACGATGCCGGCATCGCAAGTTTTGTCAAAAAGTGATGAAAATTTTTTTTGTGGAGATATACAAAATGGCGTACATGGATGGAAAGGTCTCTTTAATCTCAGTTTAACGGTGAAAACCGCAACCACCAACGAGGCTTGGTTGCGGAGATATCGGGTTTCAAAGAGATTTTGATTTTTAAAGTTTTAACGATGCCGGCATCGCAAGTTTTGTCAAAAAGTGATGAAAAATTTTTTTGTGGAGATATAAAAAATGGCGTACATGGATGGAAAGGTCTCTTTACTCTCAGTTTAACGGTGAAAACCGCAACCACCAACGAGGCTTGGTTGCGGAGATATCGGGTTTCAAAGAGATTTTGATTTTTAAAGTTTTTAACGATGCCGGCATCGCAAGTTTTGTCAAAAAGTGATGAAAATTTTTTTTGTGGAGATATAAAAAATGGCGTACATGGATGGAAAGGTCTCTTTAATCTCAGTTTAACGGTGAAAACCGCAACCACCAACGAGGCTTGATTGCGGAGATATCGGGTTTCAAAGAGATTTTGATTCTTAAAGTTTTTAACGATGCCGGCATCGCAAGTTTTGTCAAAAAGTGATGAAAATTTTTTTTGTGGAGATATACAAAATGGCGTACATGGATGGAAAGGTCTCTTTAATCTCAGTTTAACGGTGAAAACCGCAACCACCAACGAGGCTTGGTTGCGGAGATATCGGGTTTCAAAGAGATTTTGATTTTTAAAGTTTTAACGATGCCGGCATCGCAAGTTTTGTCAAAAAGTGATGAAAAATTTTTTTGTGGAGATATAAAAAATGGCGTACATGGATGGAAAGGTCTCTTTACTCTCAGTTTAACGGTGAAAACCGCAACCACCAACGAGGCTTGGTTGCGGAGATATCGGGTTTCAAAGAGATTTTGATTTTTAAAGTTTTTAACGATGCCGGCATCGCAAGTTTTGTCAAAAAGTGATGAAAATTTTTTTTGTGGAGATATAAAAAATGGCGTACATGGATGGAAAGGTCTCTTTAATCTCAGTTTAACGGTGAAAACCGCAACCACCAACGAGGCTTGGTTGCGGAGATATCGGGTTTCAAAGAGATTTTGATTTTTAAAGTTTTAACGATGCCGGCATCGCAAGTTTTGTCAAAAAGTGATGCAAATTTTTTTTGTGGAGATATAAAAAATGGCGTACATGGATGGAAAGGTCTCTTTACTCTCAGTTTAAAGGTGAAAACCGCAACCACCAACGAGGCTTGGTTGCGGAGATATCGGGTTTCAAAGAGATTTTGATTTTTAAAGTTTTTAACGATGCCGGCATCGCAAGTTTTGTCAAAAAGTGATGAAAATTTTTTTTGTGGAGATATAAAAAATGGCGTACATGGATGGAAAGATCTCTTTACTCTCAGTTTAACGGTGAAAACCGCAACCACCAACGAGGCTTGGTTGCGGAGATATCGGGTTTCAAAGAGATTTTGATTTTTAAAGTTTTTAACGATGCCGGCATCGCAAGTTTTGTCAAAAAGTGATGAAAAATTTTTTTGTGGAGATATAAAAAATGGCGTACATGGATGGAAAGGTCTCTTTAATCTCAGTTTAACGGTGAAAACCGCAACCACCAACGAGGCTTGGTTGCGGAGATATCGGGTTTCAAAGAGATTTTGATTCTTAAAGTTTTTAACGATGCCGGCATCGCAAGTTTTGTCAAAAAGTGGTGCAAATTTTTTTTGTGGAGATATAAAAAATGGCGTACATGGATGGAAAGATCTCTTTACTCTCAGTTTAACGGTGAAAACCGCAACCACCAACGAGGCTTGGTTGCGGAGATATCGGGTTTCAAAGAGATTTTGATTTTTAAAGTTTTTAACGATGCCGGCATCGCAAGTTTTGTCAAAAAGTGATGAAAATTTTTTTTGTGGATATATAAAAAATGGCGTACATGGATGGAAAGGTCTCTTTACTCTCAGTTTAACGGTGAAAACCGCAACCACCAACGAGGCTTGGTTGCGGAGATATCGGGTTTCAAAGAGATTTTGATTTTTAAAGTTTTTAACGATGCCGGCATCGCAAGTTTTGTCAAAAAGTGATGAAAAATTTTTTGTGGAGATATAAAAAATGGCGTACATGGATGGAAAGGTCTCTTTAATCTCAGTTTAACGGTCAAAACCGCAACCACCAACGAGGCTTGGTTGCGGAGATATCGGGTTTCAAAGAGATTTTGATTCTTAAAGTTTTTAACGATGCCGGCATCGCAAGTTTTGTCAAAAAGTGATGAAAAATTTTTTTGTGGAGATATAAAAAATGGCGTACATGGATGGAAAGGTCTCTTTAATCTCAGTTTAACGGTGAAAACTGCAACCACCAACGAGGCTTGGTTGCGGAGATATCGGGTTTCAAAGAGATTTTGATTTTTAAAGTTTTTAACGATGCCGGCATCGCAAGTTTTGTCAAAAAGTGATGAAAAATTTTTTGGTGGAGATATAAAAACGGCGTACATGGATGGAAAGGTCTCTTTAATCTCAGTTTAACGGTGAAAACTGCAACCACCAACGAGGCTTGGTTGCAGAGATATCGGGTTTCAAAGAGATTTTGATTTTTAAAGTTTTTAACGATGCCGGCATCGCAAGTTTTGTCAAAAAGTGATGAAAAAAAAATTTTTTTGTGGAGATATAAAAAACGGCGTATGAATGGAAAGGTCTCTTTACTCTCAGTTTAACGGTGAAAACCGCAACCACCAACGAGGCTTGGTTGCGGAGATATCGGGTTTCAAAGAGATTTTGATTTTTAAAGTTTTTAACGATGCCGGCATCGCAAGTTTTGTCAAAAAGTGATGAAAAATTTTTTTGTGGAGATATAAAAAATGGCGTACATGGATGGAAAGGTCTCTTTAATCTCAGTTTAACGGTGAAAACCGCAACCACCAACGAGGCTTGGTTGCGGAGATATCGGGTTTCAAAGAGATTTTGATTTTTAAAGTTTTAACGATGCCGGCATCGCAAGTTTTGTCAAAAAGTGATGAAAAATTTTTTTGTGGAGATATAAAAAATGGCGTACATGGATGGAAAGGTCTCTTTAATCTCAGTTTAACGGTGAAAACCGCAACCACCAACGAGGCTTGGTTGCAGAGATATCGGGTTTCAAAGAGATTTTGATTTTTAAAGTTTTTAACGATGCCGGCATCGCAAGTTTTGTCAAAAAGTGATGAAAAAAAAATTTTTTTGTGGAGATATAAAAAACGGCGTATGAATGGAAAGGTCTCTTTACTCTCAGTTTAACGGTGAAAACCGCAACCACCAACGAGGCTTGGTTGCGGAGATATCGGGTTTCAAAGAGATTTTGATTTTTAAAGTTTTTAACGATGCCGGCATCGCAAGTTTTGTCAAAAAGTGATGAAAAATTTTTTTGTGGAGATATAAAAAATGGCGTACATGGATGGAAAGGTCTCTTTAATCTCAGTTTAACGGTGAAAACTGCAACCACCAACGAGGCTTGGTTGCGGAGATATCGGGTTTCAAAGAGATTTTGATTTTTAAAGTTTTTAACGATGCCGGCATCGCAAGTTTTGTCAAAAAGTGATGAAAAATTTTTTGGTGGAGATATAAAAACGGCGTACATGGATGGAAAGGTCTCTTTAATCTCAGTTTAACGGTGAAAACCGCAACCACCAACGAGGCTTGGTTGCGGAGATATCGGGTTTCAAAGAGATTTTGATTTTTAAAGTTTTTAACGATGCCGGCATCGCAAGTTTTGTCAAAAAGTGATGAAAAATTTTTTTGTGGAGATATAAAAAATGGCGTACATGGATGGAAAGGTCTCTTTAATCTCAGTTTAACGGTGAAAACCGCAACCACCAACGAGGCTTGGTTGCGGAGATATCGGGTTTCAAAGAGATTTTGATTTTTAAAGTTTTTAACGATGCCGGCATCGCAAGTTTTGTCAAAAAGTGATGAAAATTTTTTTGTGGAGATATAAAAAATGGCGTACATGGATGGAAAGGTCTCTTTAATCTCAGTTTAACGGTGAAAACCGCAACCACCAACGAGGCTTGGTTGCAGAGATATCGGGTTTCAAAGAGATTTTGATTTTTAAAGTTTTTAACGATGCCGGCATCGCAAGTTTTGTCAAAAAGTGATGAAAAATTGTTTTGTGGAGATATAAAAAACGGCGTACATGAATGGAAAGGTCTCTTTACTCTCAGTTTAACGGTGAAAACCGCAACGACCAACGAGGCTTGGTTGCGGAGATATCGGGTTTCAAAGAGATTTTGATTTTTAAAGTTTTTAACGATGCCGGCATCGCAAGTTTTGTCAAAAAGTGATGAAAAATTTTTTTGTGGAGATATAAAAAATGGCGTACATGGATGGAAAGGTCTCTTTAATCTCAGTTTAACGGTGAAAACTGCAACCACCAACGAGGCTTGGTTGCGGAGATATCGGGTTTCAAAGAGATTTTGATTTTTAAAGTTTTTAACGATGCCGGCATCGCAAGTTTTGTCAAAAAGTGATGAAAAATTTTTTGGTGGAGATATAAAAACGGCGTACATGGATGGAAAGGTCTCTTTAATCTCAGTTTAACGGTGAAAACCGCAACCACCAACGAGGCTTGGTTGCGGAGATATCGGGTTTCAAAGAGATTTTGATTCTTAAAGTTTTTAACGATGCCGGCATCGCAAGTTTTGTCAAAAAGTGATGAAAAATTTTTTTGTGGAGATATAAAAAATGGCGTACATGGATGGAAAGGTCTCTTTAATCTCAGTTTAACGGTGAAAACCGCAACCACCAACGAGGCTTGGTTGCGGAGATATCGGGTTTCAAACAGATTTTGATTTTTAAAGTTTTTAACGATGCCGGTTTTGTCAAAAAGTAATGAAAAATTTTTTGGTGGAGATATAAAAACGGCGTACATGGATGGAAAGGTCTCTTTAATCTCAGTTTAACGGTGAAAACCGCAACCACCAAAGAGGCTTGGTTGCGGAGATATCGGGTTTCAAAGAGATTTTGATTCTTAAAGTTTCTAACGATGCCGGCATCGCAAGTTTTGTCAAAAAGTGATGAAAAATTTGTTTGTGGAGATATAAAAAATGGCGTACATGGATGGAAAGGTCTCTTTAATCTCAGTTTAACGGTGAAAACCGCAACCACCAACGAGGCTTGGTTGCGGAGATATCGGGTTTCAAAGAGATTTTGATTTTTAAAGTTTTTAACGATGCCGGCATCGCAAGTTTTGTCAAAAAGTGATGAAAAATTTTTTTGTGGAGATATAAAAAATGGCGTACATGGATGGAAAGGTCTCTTTAATCTCAGTTTAACGGTGAAAACCGCAACCACCAACGAGGCTTGGTTGCAGAGATATCGGGTTTCAAAGAGATTTTGATTTTTAAAGTTTTTAACGATGCCGGCATCGCTAGTTTTGTCAAAAAGTGATGCAAATTTTTTTTGTGGAGATATAAAAAACGGCGTACATGGATGGAAAGGTCTCTTTACTCTCAGTTTAACGGTGAAAACCGCAACCACCAACGAGGCTTGGTTGCGGAGATATCGGGTTTCAAAGAGATTTTGATTTTTAAAGTTTTTAACGATGCCGGCATCGCAAGTTTTGTCAAAAAGTGATGAAAAATTTTTTTGTGGAGATATAAAAAATGGCGTACATGGATGGAAAGGTCTCTTTAATCTCAGTTTAACGGTGAAAACTGCAACCACCAACGAGGCTTGGTTGCGGAGATATCGGGTTTCAAAGAGATTTTGATTTTTAAAGTTTTTAACGATGCCGGCATCGCAAGTTTTGTCAAAAAGTGATGAAAAATTTTTTGGTGGAGATATAAAAACGGCGTACATGGATGGAAAGGTCTCTTTAATCTCAGTTTAACGGTGAAAACCGCAACCACCAACGAGGCTTGGTTGCGGAGATATCGGGTTTCAAAGAGATTTTGATTCTTAAAGTTTTTAACGATGCCGGCATCGCAAGTTTTGTCAAAAAGTGATGAAAAATTTTTTTGTGGAGATATAAAAAATGGCGTACATGGATGGAAAGGTCTCTTTAATCTCAGTTTAACGGTGAAAACCGCAACCACCAACGAGGCTTGGTTGCGGAGATATCGGGTTTCAAACAGATTTTGATTTTTAAAGTTTTTAACGATGCCGGCATCGCAAGTTTTGTCAAAAAGTGATGAAAAATTTTTTGGTGGAGATATAAAAACGGCGTACATGGATGGAAAGGTCTCTTTAATCTCAGTTTAACGGTGAAAACCGCAACCACCAAAGAGGCTTGGTTGCGGAGATATCGGGTTTCAAAGAGATTTTGATTCTTAAAGTTTCTAACGATGCCGGCATCGCAAGTTTTGTCAAAAAGTGATGAAAAATTTGTTTGTGGAGATATAAAAAATGGCGTACATGGATGGAAAGGTCTCTTTAATCTCAGTTTAACGGTGAAAACCGCAACCACCAACGAGGCTTGGTTGCGGAGATATCGGGTTTCAAAGAGATTTTGATTTTTAAAGTTTTTAACGATGCCGGCATCGCAAGTTTTGTCAAAAAGTGATGAAAAATTTTTTTGTGGAGATATAAAAAATGGCGTACATGGATGGAAAGGTCTCTTTAATCTCAGTTTAACGGTGAAAACTGCAACCACCAACGAGGCTTGGTTGCGGAGATATCGGGTTTCAAAGAGATTTTGATTTTTAAAGTTTTTAACGATGCCGGCATCGCAAGTTTTGTCAAAAAGTGATGAAAAATTTTTTTGTGGAGATATAAAAAATGGCGTACATGGATGGAAAGATCTCTTTACTCTCAGTTTAACGGTGAAAACCGCAACCACCAACGAGGCTTGGTTGCGGAGATATCGGGTTTCAAAGAGATTTTGATTTTTAAAGTTTTTAACGATGTCGGCATCGCAAGTTTTGTCAAAAAGTGATGAAAAATTTTTTGGTGGAGATATAAAAAACGGCGTACATGGATGGAAAGGTCTCTTTAATCTCAGTTTAACGGTGAAAACCGCAACCACCAACGAGGCTTGGTTGCAGAGATATCGGGTTTCAAAGAGATTTTGATTTTTAAAGTTTTTAACGATGCCGGCATCGCAAGTTTTGTCAAAAAGTGATGAAAAATTTTTTTGCGGAGGTATAAAAAATGGCGTACAGTGATGGAAAGGTCTCTTTTATCTCAGTTTAACGGTGAAAACCGCAACCACCAACGAGGCTTGGTTGCGGAGATATCGGGTTTCAAAGAGATTTTGATTCTTAAAGTTTTTAACGATGCCGGCATCGCAAGTTTTGTCAAAAAGTGATGAAAAATTTTTTGGTGGAGATATAAAAAACGGCGTACATGGATGGAAAGGTCTCTTTAATCTCAGTTTAACGGTGAAAACCGCAACCACCAACGAGGCTTGGTTGCGGAGATATCGGGTTTCAAAGAGATTTTGATTCTTAAAGTTTTTAACGATGCCGGCATCGCAAGTTTTGTCAAAAAGTGATGAAAATTTTTTTTGTGGAGATATAAAAAATGGCGTACATGGATGGAAAGGTCTCTTTAATCTCAGTTTAACGGTGAAAACCGCAACCACCAACGAGGCTTGGTTGCGGAGATATCGGGTTTCAAAGAGATTTTGATTTTTAAAGTTTTTAACGATGCCGGCATCGCAAGTTTTGTCAAAAAGTGATGAAAAAAAAATTTTTTTGTGGAGATATAAAAAACGGCGTACATGAATGGAAAGGTCTCTTTACTCTCAGTTTAACGGTGAAAACCGCAACCACCAACGAGGCTTGGTTGCGGAGATATCGGGTTTCAAAGAGATTTTGATTTTTAAAGTTTTTAACGATGCCGGCATCGCAAGTTTTGTCAAAAAGTGATGAAAAATTTTTTGGTGGAGATATAAAAAACGGCGTACATGGATGGAAAGGTCTCTTTAATCTCAGTTTAACGGTCAAAACCGCAACCACCAACGAGGCTTGGTTGCGGAGATATCGGGTTTCAAAGAGATTTTGATTCTTAAAGTTTTTAACGATGCCGGCATCGCAAGTTTTGTCAAAAAGTGATGAAAAATTTTTTTGTGGAGATATAATAAATGGCGTACATGGATGCAAAGGTCTCTTTAATCTCAGTTTAACGGTGAAAACCGCAACCACCAACGAGGCTTGGTTGCGGAGATATCGGGTTTCAAAGAGATTTTGATTTTTAAAGTTTTTAACGATGCCGGCATCGCAAGTTTTGTCAAAAAGTGATGAAAAACTTTTTTGTGGAGATATAAAAAATGGTGTACATGGATGGAAAGGTCTCTTTAATCTCAGTTTAACGGTGAAAACCGCAACCACCAACGAGGCTTGGTTGCGGAGATATCGGGTTTCAAAGAGATTTTGATTTTTAAAGTTTTTAACGATGCCGGCATCGTAAGTTTTGTCAAAAAGTGATGAAAAATTTTTTTGTGGAGGTATAGAAAATAGCGTACATGGATGGAAAGGTCTCTTTAATCTCAGTTAAACGGTGAAAACCGCAACCACCAACGAGGCTTGGTTGCAGAGATATCGGGTTTCAAAGAGATTTTGATTTTTAAAGTTTTTAACGATGCCGGCATCGCAAGTTTTGTCAAAAAGTGATGAAAAAAAAATTTTTTTGTGGAGATATAAAAAACGGCGTACATGGATGCAAAGGTCTCTTTAATCTCAGTTTAACGGTGAAAACCGCAACCACCAACGAGGCTTGGTTGCGGAGATATCGGGTTTCAAAGAGATTTTGATTCTTAAAGTTTTTAACGATGCCGGCATCGCAAGTTTTGTCAAAAAGTGATGAAAAATTTTTTGGTGGAGATATAAAAAATGGCGTACATGGATGGAAAGGTCTCTTTAATCTCAGTTTAACGGTGAAAACCGCAACCACCAACGAGGCTTGGTTGCGGAGATATCGGGTTTCAAAGAGATTTTGATTCTTAAAGTTTTTAACGATGCCGGCATCGCAAGTTTTGTCAAAAAGTGATGAAAAATTTTTTTGTGGAGATATAAAAAATGGCGTACATGGATGGAAAGGTCTCTTTAATCTCAGTTTAACGGTGAAAACCGCAACCACCAACGAGGCTTGGTTGCGGAGATATCAAGTTTCAAAGAGATTTTGATTTTTAAAGTTTTTAACGATGCCGGCATCGCAAGTTTTGTCAAAAAGTGATGAAAATTTTTTTTGTGGAGATATAAAAAATGGCGTACATGGATGGAAAGGTCTCTTTAATCTCAGTTTAACGGTGAAAACCGCAACCACCAACGAGGCTTGGTTGCGGAGATATCGGGTTTCAAAGAGATTTTGATTTTTAAAGTTTTTAACGATGCCGGCATCGCAAGTTTTGTCAAAAAGTGATGAAAAATTTTTTTGTGGAGATATAAAAAACAGCGTACATGGATGGAAAGGTCTCTTTACTCTCAGTTTAGCGGTGAAAACCGCAACCACCAACGAGGCTTGGTTGCGGAGATATCGGGTTTCAAAGAGATTTTGATTCTTAAAGTTTTTAACGATGCCGGCATCGCAAGTTTTGTCAAAAAGTGATGAAAAATTTTTTTGTGGAGGTATAAAAAATGGCGTACATGGATGGAAAGGTCTCTTTACTTTCAGTTTAACGGTGAAAACCGCAACCACCAACGAGGCTTGGTTGCGGAGATATCGGGTTTCAAAGAGATTTTGATTTTTAAAGTTTTTAACGATGCCGGCATCGCAAGTTTTGTCAAAAAGTGATGAAAAATTTTTTTGTGGAGGTATAAAAAATGGCGTACAGTGATGGAAAGGTCTCTTTAATCTCAGTTTAACGGTGAAAACCGCAACCACCAACGAGGCTTGGTTGCGGAGATATCGGGTTTCAAAGAGATTTTGATTTTTAAAGTTTTTAACGATGCCGGCATCGCAAGTTTTGTCAAAAAGTGATGACAAATTTTTTTGTGGAGATATAAAAAATGGCGTACATGGATGGAAAGGTCTCTTTAATCTCAGTTTAACGGTGAAAACCGCAACCACCAACGAGGCTTGGTTGCGGAGATATCGGGTTTCAAAGAGATTTTGATTCTTAAAGTTTTTAACGATGCCGGCATCGCAAGTTTTGTCAAAAAGTGATGAAAAATTTTTTTGTGGAGATATAAAAAATGGCGTACATGGATGGAAAGGTCTCTCTAATCTCAGTTTAACGGTGAAAACCGCAACCACCAACGAGGCTTGGTTGCGGAGATATCGGGTTTCAAAGAGATTTTGATTTTTAAAGTTTTTAACGATGCCGGCATCGCAAGTTTTGTCAAAAAGTGATGAAAAATTTTTTTGTGGAGATATAAAAAATGGCGTACATGGATGGAAAGGTCTCTTTAATCTCAGTTTAACGGTGAAAACCGCAACCACCAACGAGGCTTGGTTGCGGAGATATCGGGTTTCAAAGAGATTTTGATTTTTAAAGTTTTTAACGATGCCGGCATCGTAAGTTTTGTCAAAAAGTGATGAAAAATTTTTTTGTGGAGATATAAAAAATGGCGTACATGGATGGAAAGGTCTCTTTAATCTCAGTTTAACGGTGAAAACCGCAACCACCAACGAGGCTTGGTTGCAGAGATATCGGGTTTCAAAGAGATTTTGATTTTTAAAGTTTTTAACGATGCCGGCATTAGGGTGGAGTGAAAAATTTTTGTTTTTTATTTTCGAATATACATAGGCAGGATGGGTGCCATTTGCAATCTTAATAACGGAGAAAAAATTTGACATCGATCAAAAATCTTTTAGAGGGTTCACAAGACACTTAAAAATTTTGAAAATGCTTTAAAGGTTAATATAAAGTTTTTTTATGTGTTACAGCTGATTTTTAATTTATTAACGGATATTTCTGAAGTTTACCCATTGATATACGATTTTGAGAGCTTTGACTGTTAATACACATCATTCTTAATATTGTCAATTTATCAATTGAGAGTTGATAAATATTGAAAATTGATATTTAAGAACCCAATTGATAAAAGTTTTTATAATTACTAGTTTTGATCAGTTTTTTTAATAAATTAAGTTTAAACACCCTAAATTTCAACATTTATCAACTATCGATTGATAATTGACACTCGTAATAAGGGTGATAAATAAAGAAAAAAATACAATTCTCTCTAGTTACTACATTACTCAAATAACGCTGGTTCTACAAAAATTAATTTAATTGTGGGGCCTGAGAAATAAATTCAATTATATATATATTCTCTTCATTTGATATTTTGGATTGCGAGAAACAACTGCGTTTTGATTCAGCTGGCAGAAAAAATAAATTTATATAGATAAACCTCATTCGAATTCTCTTCGATTCAAAAATGTCTAATACTAGGCAAAAAGTAAATGATTTGATTTTCGGGAAGCCAGAACCATTAAAAGGGTTGTGCTTGCCAACGTTTAAAGATATAATGAAAGAATATTTAAATATCGTATTTGTACTTAAGAATATAAAGAAAAAAGAACCTACCGTTTTAGAGGTCTCAGAACAAGTAGCTGAAAATGTGGTTGATATATGGAATAAGGCTTCCATACCTACTATTTCTCATTCATCTATTGTGAGAAAAATTCGCCAATATCACGAAAAATATAAAAAGCAGCTCAAAAACTATAAAATAAATGAAAAACGAAATAAGCTTGAAGATTTTAAATTGCAATTGCAACCATTTTTGAGCCAATCTGAGACACTTTTTGATATATGCTCTTGTCAGTGTGATTTATTTCAACATTGCTCCTGTGACAAAGAAAGGAAAGTTTCTATTAAAGAGCAAGACTTCTTAATTGATCAAAGAACTTCGAGAAAGTTATCAATCGGAAATATTGACTGGGCCGCCACCCGAGGACTACAAAAAAGCTTAAAAAGAAAGCAAGATAGAGCAGAAAAAATAAACCCGAAAAAGTTACCAAGAAGTACGAACCCTGATGCTCCTTACACAAACTTGTTAGAAACCCTTACTGGTACTTCTGATTCTGAAGCAACTGATAGTGATAGCGACTTCAAGATCTCTCCTGTTAAAAAAGAAAATCCTAAACCTATCACAAACTAAATGCGATTAAAACTACCTAGTTTGGGAATTGCTTGCGATCGAACAGGCGTATCGGATAGAAATGCTGCTATAATCGCAAGTAGTGTTTTAAAAGACGTTGGAATAATATACCAAGAAGATCAATCAAAGGTCATAGATCGTTCAAAAATAAGGCGCTCGAGATCTGGAGTCAGGCAGAGCTTACAAAAAAATATTTTATACCCTGGTACGTTACTTGAGGGCCTTTATTTTGATGGTAGAAAAGATCGTACCAAAACCATTTCAAAGGAAGGCGAGCAAAGTTATCAAAAAATTTCAATCGAAGAACATATTTCTCTTGTCCAAGAACCTGGTGCACACTATGTGGGACATCTTTCCCCAATCGATGGAAAATCTAAAAGTGTTTGCGAGTCCATATTCAGTTTTATTGAAGACAATAATATTTCATTGGCTAATCTTGTTGCTGTTGGATGCGACGGAACGGTTGGAAATACTGGCTCAAAGGGAGGTGTAATCAGATTAATGGAAGAAACACTACGAAAACCTTTACAATGGAATATTTGCCTGCTTCATTGTAACGAGCTGCCACTTCGACATCTTCTACAAAGTTTGGATGGTCACACAACAGGCCCATATGGCTTCTCTGGGCCTATTGGCAAAAAGTTGGAATGTTGTGAAAAGACGAACCTTGAAAACTTTGTTCCAATACCAGAAATAATTGATATTTTACCGGAAATTGACAATATAAATGACTTAAGCTGTGACCAAAAATACCTGCATAATATATGTCAAGTCGTAGCCACGGGAAACTGTTATCACATGCTCGTTGGCTGACTGCTGCAAACAGGATTATGAGGCTTTATATAGGAACTAAAAATCCATCGGAGAATTTGGTGATTTTGGTTAATTTTGTTGGTCGAGTTTATGCTCTAGTATGGTTTTCGATCAAGAGTCATCCTTCTTGCAAAGATGGTACGCGCCACTTATGGAAAATGATTTCGTTATCTCGATATTTGGATCCAAAACTGAAAAAAATTATTGACCCTGTTATACAACGAAATTCATTTTACGCCCATCCAGAAAACGTGCTCTTAGCTATGATGACAGACTCCAGAAAACCGATTCGTGAGCTAGCCCTTAGAAGATTGATGAAAGCGCGAGCAGATAAAAATCAGCTTAATACTCGGAAGTTTTTAGTTCCTATAATAAACTTAAAAGCCAATGATTATGTAGATTTAATCGACTGGCAGGACGTTAAAGTGACTGAGCCTCCTGTAACCAAATTCCTCACCAATGAAGACATTTCAAGTTTTGTAAGTAGCGGAGATATCGAAAGTATAACTTACCCCCGATTCCCATGTCATACCCAAAGCGTGGAGCGATGTGTGAAGCTGATTACTGAAGCTTCTGCTGAAGTTTTTGGTTACAAAAATAGAGATGGGCTTATAAGAGCTAGAATCGCTTCAAGAAAAGTAATGCCTGAGTTTAGCACTAAAAAGAGTTTCGTAATAAAAACATAAACTGAGTAAAAGAGCACTCGAATGGTTGGTTGGTTGGGCGGAACTCAAAAGCAGCTACCTCCACGTGGTGAGTTCTGGGTGATTTTGTTAAAAAAAATCAGCGAAACGTTGCAAAATCCTAATTTTTCTCTTTATAATTTTCTATGGACACGCATATAAATTTTCAAGAGCATTGTGAACCCTCAAGATATTTTTTGATCGAGCTGAAATTTGGTGTGCATGTATTTAATGTCTAATGGCACCAATCCCCGCTATGTATAAGAAAAAATAAAAAAAAAAAAAAAAAAAGTTAAGTTTCACTCCACCCTAGCCGGCATCGCTAGTTTTGTCAAAAAGTGATGCAAATTTTTTTTGTGGAGATATAAAAAACGGCGTACATGGATGGAAAGGTCTCTTTACTCTCAGTTTAACGGTGAAAACCGCAACCACCAACGAGGCTTGGTTGCGGAGATATCGGGTTTCAAAGAGATTTTGATTTTTAAAGTTTTTAACGATGCCGGCATCGCAAGTTTTGTCAAAAAGTGATGAAAAATTTTTTTGTGGAGATATAAAAAATGGCGTACATGGATGGAAAGGTCTCTTTACTTTCAGTTTAACGGTGAAAACCGCAACCACCAACGAGGCTTGGTTGCGGAGATATCGGGTTTCAAAGAGATTTTGATTTTTAAAGTTTTTAACGATGCCGGCATCGCAAGTTTTGTCAAAAAGTGATGAAAAATTTTTTTGTGGAGGTATAAAAAATGGCGTAAAATGATGGAAAGGTCTCTTTAATCTCAGTTTAACGGTGAAAACCGCAACCACCAACGAGGCTTGGTTGCGGAGATATCGGGTTTCAAAGAGATTTTGATTTTTAAAGTTTTTAACGATGCCGGCATCGCAAGTTTTGTCAAAAAGTGATGAACAATTTTTTTGTGGAGATATAAAAAATGGCGTACATGGATGGAAAGGTCTCTTTAATCTCAGTTTAACGGTGAAAACCGCAACCACCAACGAGGCTTGGTTGCGGAGATATCGGGTTTCAAAGAGATTTTGATTCTTAAAGTTTTTAACGATGCCGGCATCGCAAGTTTTGTCAAAAAGTGATGAAAAATTTTTTTGTGGAGATATAAAAAATGGCGTACATGGATGGAAAGGTCTCTCTAATCTCAGTTTAACGGTGAAAACCGCAACCACCAACGAGGCTTGGTTGCGGAGATATCGGGTTTCAAAGAGATTTTGATTTTTAAAGTTTTTAACGATGCCGGCATCGCAAGTTTTGTCAAAAAGTGATGAAAAATTTTTTTGTGGAGATATAAAAAATGGCGTACATGGATGGAAAGGTCTCTTTAATCTCAGTTTAACGGTGAAAACCGCAACCACCAACGAGGCTTGGTTGCGGAGATATCGGGTTTCAAAGAGATTTTGATTTTTAAAGTTTTTAACGATGCCGGCATCGCAAGTTTTGTCAAAAAGTGATGAAAAATTTTTTTGTGGAGGTATAAAAAATGGCGTAAAGTGATGGAAAGGTCTCTTTAATCTCAGTTTAACGGTGAAAACCGCAACCACCAAAGAGGCTTGGTTGCGGAGATATCGGGTTTCAAAGAGATTTTGATTCTTAAAGTTTTTAACGATGCCGGCATCGCAAGTTTTGTCAAAAAGTGATGAAAAATTTTTTTGTGGAGATATAAAAAATGGCGTACATTGATGGAAAGGTCTCTTTACTCTCAGTTTAACGGTGAAAACCGCAACCACCAACGAGGCTTGGTTGCGGAGATATCGGGTTTCAAAGAGATTTTGATTTTTAAAGTTTTTAACGATGCCGGCATCGCAAGTTTTGTCAAAAAGTGATGAAAAATTTTTTTGTGGAGATATAAAAAATGGCGTACATGGATGGAAAGGTCTCTTTAATCTCAGTTTAACGGTGAAAACCGCAACCACCAACGAGGCTTGGTTGCGGAGATATCGGGTTTCAAAGAGATTTTGATTCTTAAAGTTTTTAACGATGCCGGCATCGCAAGTTTTGTCAAAAAGTGATGAAAAATTTTTTTGTGGAGATATAAAAAATGGCGTACATGGATGGAAAGGTCTCTCTAATCTCAGTTTAACGGTGAAAACCGCAACCACCAACGAGGCTTGGTTGCGGAGATATCGGGTTTCAAAGAGATTTTGATTTTTAAAGTTTTTAACGATGCCGGCATCGCAAGTTTTGTCAAAAAGTGATGAAAAATTTTTTTGTGGAGATATAAAAAATGGCGTACATGGATGGAAAGGTCTCTTTAATCTCAGTTTAACGGTGAAAACCGCAACCACCAACGAGGCTTGGTTGCGGAGATATCGGGTTTCAAACAGATTTTGATTTTTAAAGTTTTTAACGATGCCGGCATCGCAAGTTTTGTCAAAAAGTGATGAAAAATTTTTTGGTGGAGATATAAAAAACGGCGTACATGGATGGAAAGGTCTCTTTAATCTCAGTTTAACGGTCAAAACCGCAACCACCAACGAGGCTTGGTTGCGGAGATATCGGGTTTCAAAGAGATTTTGATTCTTAAAGTTTTTAACGATGCCGGCATCGCAAGTTTTGTCAAAAAGTGATGAAAAATTTTTTTGTGGAGATATAATAAATGGCGTACATGGATGCAAAGGTCTCTTTAATCTCAGTTTAACGGTGAAAACCGCAACCACCAACGAGGCTTGGTTGCGGAGATATCGGGTTTCAAAGAGATTTTGATTCTTAAAGTTTTTAACGATGCCGGCATCGCAAGTTTTGTCAAAAAGTGATGAAAAACTTTTTTGTGGAGATATAAAAAATGGTGTACATGGATGGAAAGGTCTCTTTAATCTCAGTTTAACGGTGAAAACCGCAACCACCAACGAGGCTTGGTTGCGGAGATATCGGGTTTCAAAGAGATTTTGATTTTTAAAGTTTTTAACGATGCCGGCATCGTAAGTTTTGTCAAAAAGTGATGAAAAATTTTTTTGTGGAGGTATAGAAAATAGCGTACATGGATGGAAAGGTCTCTTTAATCTCAGTTTAACGGTGAAAACCGCAACCACCAACGAGGCTTGGTTGCAGAGATATCGGGTTTCAAAGAGATTTTGATTTTTAAAGTTTTTAACGATGCCGGCATCGCAAGTTTTGTCAAAAAGTGATGAAAAAAAAATTTTTTTGTGGAGATATAAAAAACGGCGTACATGGATGCAAAGGTCTCTTTAATCTCAGTTTAACGGTGAAAACCGCAACCACCAACGAGGCTTGGTTGCGGAGATATCGGGTTTCAAAGAGATTTTGATTCTTAAAGTTTTTAACGATGCCGGCATCGCAAGTTTTGTCAAAAAGTGATGAAAAATTTTTTGGTGGAGATATAAAAAATGGCGTACATGGATGGAAAGGTCTCTTTAATCTCAGTTTAACGGTGAAAACCGCAACCACCAACGAGGCTTGGTTGCGGAGATATCGGGTTTCAAAGAGATTTTGATTCTTAAAGTTTTTAACGATGCCGGCATCGCAAGTTTTGTCAAAAAGTGATGAAAAATTTTTTTGTGGAGATATAAAAAATGGCGTACATGGATGGAAAGGTCTCTTTAATCTCAGTTTAACGGTGAAAACCGCAACCACCAACGAGGCTTGGTTGCGGAGATATCAAGTTTCAAAGAGATTTTGATTTTTAAAGTTTTTAACGATGCCGGCATCGCAAGTTTTGTCAAAAAGTGATGAAAATTTTTTTTGTGGAGATATAAAAAATGGCGTACATGGATGGAAAGGTCTCTTTAATCTCAGTTTAACGGTGAAAACCGCAACCACCAACGAGGCTTGGTTGTGGAGATATCGGGTTTCAAAGAGATTTTGATTTTTAAAATTTTTAACGATGCCGGCATCGTAAGTTTCGTCAAAAAGTGATGAAAAATTTTTTTGTGGAGATATAAAAAACAGCGTACATGGATGGAAAGGTCTCTTTACTCTCAGTTTAGCGGTGAAAACCGCAACCACCAACGAGGCTTGGTTGCGGAGATATCGGGTTTCAAAGAGATTTTGATTCTTAAAGTTTTTAACGATGCCGGCATCGCAAGTTTTGTCAAAAAGTGATGAAAAATTTTTTTGTGGAGGTATAAAAAATGGCGTACATGGATGGAAAGGTCTCTTTACTTTCAGTTTAACGGTGAAAACCGCAACCACCAACGAGGCTTGGTTGCGGAGATATCGGGTTTCAAAGAGATTTTGATTTTTAAAGTTTTTAACGATGCCGGCATCGCAAGTTTTGTCAAAAAGTGATGAAAAATTTTTTTGTGGAGGTATAAAAAATGGCGTACAGTGATGGAAAGGTCTCTTTAATCTCAGTTTAACGGTGAAAACCGCAACCACCAACGAGGCTTGGTTGCGGAGATATCGGGTTTCAAAGAGATTTTGATTTTTAAAGTTTTTAACGATGCCGGCATCGCAAGTTTTGTCAAAAAGTGATGACAAATTTTTTTGTGGAGATATAAAAAATGGCGTACATGGATGGAAAGGTCTCTTTAATCTCAGTTTAACGGTGAAAACCGCAACCACCAACGAGGCTTGGTTGCGGAGATATCGGGTTTCAAAGAGATTTTGATTCTTAAAGTTTTTAACGATGCCGGCATCGCAAGTTTTGTCAAAAAGTGATGAAAAATTTTTTTGTGGAGATATAAAAAATGGCGTACATGGATGGAAAGGTCTCTCTAATCTCAGTTTAACGGTGAAAACCGCAACCACCAACGAGGCTTGGTTGCGGAGATATCGGGTTTCAAAGAGATTTTGATTTTTAAAGTTTTTAACGATGCCGGCATCGCAAGTTTTGTCAAAAAGTGATGAAAAATTTTTTTGTGGAGATATAAAAAATGGCGTACATGGATGGAAAGGTCTCTTTAATCTCAGTTTAACGGTGAAAACCGCAACCACCAACGAGGCTTGGTTGCGGAGATATCGGGTTTCAAAGAGATTTTGATTTTTAAAGTTTTTAACGATGCCGGCATCGTAAGTTTTGTCAAAAAGTGATGAAAAATTTTTTTGTGGAGATATAAAAAATGGCGTACATGGATGGAAAGGTCTCTTTAATCTCAGTTTAACGGTGAAAACCGCAACCACCAACGAGGCTTGGTTGCAGAGATATCGGGTTTCAAAGAGATTTTGATTTTTAAAGTTTTTAACGATGCCGGCATCGCTAGTTTTGTCAAAAAGTGATGCAAATTTTTTTTGTGGAGATATAAAAAACGGCGTACATGGATGGAAAGGTCTCTTTACTCTCAGTTTAACGGTGAAAACCGCAACCACCAACGAGGCTTGGTTGCGGAGATATCGGGTTTCAAAGAGATTTTGATTTTTAAAGTTTTTAACGATGCCGGCATCGCAAGTTTTGTCAAAAAGTGATGAAAAATTTTTTTGTGGAGATATAAAAAATGGCGTACATGGATGGAAAGGTCTCTTTACTTTCAGTTTAACGGTGAAAACCGCAACCACCAACGAGGCTTGGTTGCGGAGATATCGGGTTTCAAAGAGATTTTGATTTTTAAAGTTTTTAACGATGCCGGCATCGCAAGTTTTGTCAAAAAGTGATGAAAAATTTTTTTGTGGAGGTATAAAAAATGGCGTAAAATGATGGAAAGGTCTCTTTAATCTCAGTTTAACGGTGAAAACCGCAACCACCAACGAGGCTTGGTTGCGGAGATATCGGGTTTCAAAGAGATTTTGATTTTTAAAGTTTTTAACGATGCCGGCATCGCAAGTTTTGTCAAAAAGTGATGAACAATTTTTTTGTGGAGATATAAAAAATGGCGTACATGGATGGAAAGGTCTCTTTAATCTCAGTTTAACGGTGAAAACCGCAACCACCAACGAGGCTTGGTTGCGGAGATATCGGGTTTCAAAGAGATTTTGATTCTTAAAGTTTTTAACGATGCCGGCATCGCAAGTTTTGTCAAAAAGTGATGAAAAATTTTTTGGTGGAGATATAAAAAACGGCGTACATGGATGGAAAGGTCTCTTTAATCTCAGTTTAACGGTGAAAACCGCAACCACCAACGAGGCTTGGTTGCGGAGATATCGGGTTTCAAAGAGATTTTGATTTTTAAAGTTTTTAACGATGCCGGCATCGCAAGTTTTGTCAAAAAGTGATGAAAAATTTTTTTGTGGAGATATAAAAAATGGCGTACATGGATGGAAAGGTCTCTCTAATCTCAGTTTAACGGTGAAAACCGCAACCACCAACGAGGCTTGGTTGCGGAGATATCGGGTTTCAAAGAGATTTTGATTTTTAAAGTTTTTAACGATGCCGGCATCGCAAGTTTTGTCAAAAAGTGATGAAAAATTTTTTTGTGGAGATATAAAAAATGGCGTACATGGATGGAAAGGTCTCTTTAATCTCAGTTTAACGGTGAAAACCGCAACCACCAACGAGGCTTGGTTGCGGAGATATCGGGTTTCAAAGAGATTTTGATTTTTAAAGTTTTTAACGATGCCGGCATCGCAAGTTTTGTCAAAAAGTGATGAAAAATTTTTTTGTGGAGGTATAAAAAATGGCGTAAAGTGATGGAAAGGTCTCTTTAATCTCAGTTTAACGGTGAAAACCGCAACCACCAAAGAGGCTTGGTTGCGGAGATATCGGGTTTCAAAGAGATTTTGATTCTTAAAGTTTTTAACGATGCCGGCATCGCAAGTTTTGTCAAAAAGTGATGAAAAATTTTTTTGTGGAGATATAAAAAATGGCGTACATTGATGGAAAGGTCTCTTTACTCTCAGTTTAACGGTGAAAACCGCAACCACCAACGAGGCTTGGTTGCGGAGATATCGGGTTTCAAAGAGATTTTGATTTTTAAAGTTTTTAACGATGCCGGCATCGCAAGTTTTGTCAAAAAGTGATGAAAAATTTTTTTGTGGAGATATAAAAAATGGCGTACATGGATGGAAAGGTCTCTTTAATCTCAGTTTAACGGTGAAAACCGCAACCACCAACGAGGCTTGGTTGCGGAGATATCGGGTTTCAAAGAGATTTTGATTCTTAAAGTTTTTAACGATGCCGGCATCGCAAGTTTTGTCAAAAAGTGATGAAAAATTTTTTTGTGGAGATATAAAAAATGGCGTACATGGATGGAAAGGTCTCTCTAATCTCAGTTTAACGGTGAAAACCGCAACCACCAACGAGGCTTGGTTGCGGAGATATCGGGTTTCAAAGAGATTTTGATTTTTAAAGTTTTTAACGATGCCGGCATCGCAAGTTTTGTCAAAAAGTGATGAAAAATTTATTTGTGGAGATATAAAAAATGGCGTACATGGATGGAAAGGTCTCTTTAATCTCAGTTTAACGGTGAAAACCGCAACCACCAACGAGGCTTGGTTGCGGAGATATCGGGTTTCAAAGAGATTTTGATTTTTAAAGTTTTTAACGATGCCGGCATCGCAAGTTTTGTCAAAAAGTGATGAAAAATTTTTTTGTGGAGGTATAAAAAATGGCGTAAAGTGATGGAAAGGTCTCTTTAATCTCAGTTTAACGGTGAAAACCGCAACCACCAAAGAGGCTTGGTTGCGGAGATATCGGGTTTCAAAGAGATTTTGATTCTTAAAGTTTTTAACGATGCCGGCATCGCAAGTTTTGTCAAAAAGTGATGAAAAATTTTTTTGTGGAGATATAAAAAATGGCGTACATTGATGGAAAGGTCTCTTTACTCTCAGTTTAACGGTGAAAACCGCAACCACCAACGAGGCTTGGTTGCGGAGATATCGGGTTTCAAAGAGATTTTGATTTTTAAAGTTTTTAACGATGCCGGCATCGCAAGTTTTGTCAAAAAGTGATGAAAAATTTTTTTGTGGAGATATAAAAAATGGCGTACATGGATGGAAAGGTCTCTTTAATCTCAGTTTAACGGTGAAAACCGGAACCACCTAAGAGGCTTGGTTGCGGAGATATCGGGTTTCAAAGAGATTTTGATTCTTAAAGTTTTTAACGATGCCGGCATCGCAAGTTTTGTCAAAAAGTGATGAAAAATTTTTTTGTGGAGATATAAAAAATGGCGTACATGGATGGAAAGGTCTCTTTAATCTCAGTTTAACGGTGAAAACCGCAACCACCAACGAGGCTTGGTTGCGGAGATATCGGGTTTCAAAGAGATTTTGATTTTTAAAGTTTTTAACGATGCCGGCATCGCAAGTTTTGTCAAAAAGTGATGAAAATTTTTTGGTGGAGATATAAAAAACGGCGTACATGGATGGAAAGGTCTCTTTAATCTCAGTTTAACGGTGAAAACCGCAACCACCAACGAGGCTTGGTTGCGGAGATATCGGGTTTCAAAGAGATTTTGATTCTTAAAGTTTTTAACGATGCCGGCATCGCAAGTTTTGTCAAAAAGTGATGAAAAATTTTTTTGTGGAGATATAAAAAATGGCGTACATGGATGGAAAGGTCTCTTTAATCTCAGTTTAACGGTGAAAACCGCAACCACCAACGAGGCTTGGTTGCGGAGATATCGGGTTTCAAAGAGATTTTGATTTTTAAAGTTTTTAACGATGCCGGCATCGCAAGTTTTGTCAAAAAGTGATGAAAATTTTTTTTGTGGAGATATAAAAAATGGCGTACATGGATGGAAAGGTCTCTTTAATCTCAGTTTAACGGTGAAAACCGCAACCACCAACGAGGCTTGGTTGCGGAGATATCGGGTTTCAAAGAGATTTTGATTTTTAAAGTTTTTAACGATGCCGGCATCGCAAGTTTTGTCAAAAAGTGATGAAAAATTTTTTTGTGGAGATATAAAAAATGGCGTACATGGATGGAAAGGTCTCTTAAATCTCAGTTTAACGGTGAAAACCGCAACCACCAACGAGGCTTGGTTGCGGAGATATCGGGTTTCAAAGAGATTTAGATTTTTAAAGTTTTTAACGATGCCGGCATCGCAAGTTTTGTCAAAAAGTGATGAAAAATTTTTTTGTGGAGGTATAAAAAATGGCGTAAAGTGATGGAAAGGTCTCTTTAATCTCAGTTTAATGGTGAAAACCGCAACCACCAAAGAGGCTTGGTTGCGGAGATATCGGGTTTCAAAGAGATTTTGATTCTTAAAGTTTTTAACGATGCCGGCATCGCAAGTTTTGTCAAAAAGTGATGAAAAATTTTTTTGTGGAGATATAAAAAATGGCGTACATTGATGGAAAGGTCTCTTTACTCTCAGTTTAACGGTGAAAACCGCAACCACCAACGAGGCTTGGTTGCGGAGATATCGGGTTTCAAAGAGATTTTGATTTTTAAAGTTTTTAACGATGCCGGCATCGCAAGTTTTGTCAAAAAGTGATGAAAAATTTGTTTGTGGAGATATAAAAAATGGCGTACATGGATGGAAAGGTCTCTTTAATCTCAGTTTAACGGTGAAAACCGCAACCACCAACGAGGCTTGGTTGCGGAGATATCGGGTTTCAAAGAGATTTTGATTCTTAAAGTTTTTAACGATGCCGGCATCGCAAGTTTTGTCAAAAAGTGATGAAAAATTTTTTGGTGGAGATATAAAAAACGGCGTACATGGATGGAAAGGTCTCTTTAATCTCAGTTTAACGGTGAAAACCGCAACCACCAACGAGGCTTGGTTGCGGAGATATCGGGTTTCAAAGAGATTTTGATTCTTAAAGTTTTTAACGATGCCGGCATCGCAAGTTTTGTCAAAAAGTGATGAAAAATTTTTTTGTGGAGATATAAAAAATGGCGTACATGGATGGAAAGGTCTCTTTAATCTCAGTTTAACGGTGAAAACCGCAACCACCAACGAGGCTTGGTTGCGGAGATATCGGGTTTCAAAGAGATTTTGATTTTTAAAGTTTTTAACGATGCCGGCATCGCAAGTTTTGTCAAAAAGTGATGAAAAATTTTTTTGTGGAGATATAAAAAACAGCGTACATGGATGGAAAGGTCTCTTTACTCTCAGTTTAGCGGTGAAAACCGCAACCACCAACGAGGCTTGGTTGCGGAGATATCGGGTTTCAAAGAGATTTTGATTCTTAAAGTTTTTAACGATGCCGGCATCGCAAGTTTTGTCAAAAAGTGATGAAAAATTTTTTTGTGGAGATATACAAAATGGCGTACATGGATGGAAAGGCCTCTTTAATCTCAGTTTAACGGTGAAAACCGCAACCACCAACGAGGCTTGGTTGCGGAGATATCGGGTTTCAAAGAGATTTTGATTCTTAAAGTTTTTAACGATGCCGGCATCGCAAGTTTTGTCAAAAAGTGATGAAAAATTTTTTTGTGGAGGTATAAAAAATGGCGTACATGGATGGAAAGGTCTCTTTACTTTCAGTTTAACGGTGAAAACCGCAACCACCAACGAGGCTTGGTTGCGGAGATATCGGGTTTCAAAGAGATTTTGATTCTTAAAGTTTTTAACGATGCCGGCATCGCAAGTTTTGTCAAAAAGTGATGAAAAATTTTTTTGTGGAGATATAAAAAATGGCGTACATGGATGGAAAGGTCTCTTTAATCTCAGTTTAACGGTGAAAACCGCAACCACCAACGAGGCTTGGTTGCGGAGATATCGGGTTTCAAAGAGATTTTGATTCTTAAAGTTTTTAACGATGCCGGCATCGCAAGTTTTGTCAAAAAGTGATGAAAAATTTTTTGGTGGAGATATAAAAAACGGCGTACATGGATGGAAAGGTCTCTTTAATCTCAGTTTAACGGTGAAAACCGCAACCACCAACGAAGCTTGGTTGCGGAGATATCGGGTTTCAAAGAGATTTTGATTCTTAAAGTTTTTAACGATGCCGGCATCGCAAGTTTTGTCAAAAAGGGATGAAAAATTTTTTTGTGGAGATATAAAAAATGGCGTACATGGATGGAAAGGTCTCTCTAATCTCAGTTTAACGGTGAAAACCGCAACCACCAACGAGGCTTGGTTGCGGAGATATCGGGTTTCAAAGAGATTTTGATTTTTAAAGTTTTTAACGATGCCGGCATCGTAAGTTTTGTCAAAAAGTGATGAAAAATTTTTTGTGGAGATATAAAAAATGGCGTACATGGATGGAAAGGTCTCTTTAATCTCAGTTTAACGGTGAAAACCGCAACCACCAACGAGGCTTGGTTGCAGAGATATCGGGTTTCAAAGAGATTTTGATTTTTAAAGTTTTTAACGATGCCGGCATCGCTAGTTTTGTCAAAAAGTGATGCAAATTTTTTTTGTGGAGATATAAAAAACGGCGTACATGGATGGAAAGGTCTCTTTACTCTCAGATGCCGGCATCGCAAGTTTTGTCAAAAAGTGATGAAAAATTTTTTTGTGGAGGTATAAAAAATGGCGTAAAGTGATGGAAAGGTCTCTTTACTCTCAGTTTAACGGTGAAAACCGCAACCACCAACGAGGCTTGGTTGCGGAGATATCGGGTTTCAAAGAGATTTTGATTTTTAAAGTTTTTAACGATGCCGGCATCGCAAGTTTTGTCAAAAAGTGATGAAAAATTTTTTTGTGGAGATATAAAAAATGGCGTACATGGATGGAAAGGTCTCTTTAATCTCAGTTTAACGGTGAAAACCGCAACCACCAACGAGGCTTGGTTGCGGAGATATCGGGTTTCAAAGAGATTTTGATTTTTAAAGTTTTTAACGATGCCGGCATCGCAAGTTTTGTCAAAAAGTGATGAAAAATTTTTTGGTGGAGATATAAAAAATGGCGTACATGGATGGAAAGGTCTCTTTACTCTCAGTTTAACGGTGAAAACCGCAACCACCAACGAGGCTTGGTTGCGGAGATATCGGGTTTCAAAGAGATTTTGATTCTTAAAGTTTTTAACGATGCCGGCATCGCAAGTTTTGTCAAAAAGTGATGAAAAATTTTTTTGTGGAGATATACAAAATGGCGTACATGGATGGAAAGGTCTCTTTAATCTCAGTTTAACGGTGAAAACCGCAACCACCAACGAGGCTTGGTTGCGGAGATATCGGGTTTCAAAGAGATTTTGATTTTTAAAGTTTTTAACGATGCCGGCATCGCAAGTTTTGTCAAAAAGTGTTGAAAATTTTTTTTGTGGAGATATAAAAAATGGCGTACATGGATGGAAAGGTCTCTTTAATCTCAGTTTAACGGTGAAAACCGCAACCACCAACGAGGCTTGGTTGCGGAGATATCGGGTTTCAAAGAGATTTTGATTTTTAAAGTTTTTAACGATGCCGGCATCGCAAGTTTTGTCAAAAAGTGATGAAAAATTTTTTGGTGGAGATATAAAAAACGGCGTACATGGATGGAAAGGTCTCTTTAATCTCAGTTTAACGGTGAAAACCGCAACCACCAACGAGGCTTGGTTGCGGAGATATCGGGTTTCAAAGAGATTTTGATTCTTAAAGTTTTTAACGATGCCGGCATCGCAAGTTTTGTCAAAAAGTGATGAAAAATTTTTTTGTGGAGATATAATAAATGGCGTACATGGATGCAAAGGTCTCTTTAATCTCACTTTAACGGTGAAAACCGCAACCACCAAAGAGGCTTGGTTGCGGAGATATCGGGTTTCAAAGAGATTTTGATTTTTAAAGTTTTTAACGATGCCGGCATCGCAAGTTTTGTCAAAAAGTGATGAAAATTTTTTTTGTGGAGATTTAAAAAATGGCGTACATGGATGAAAAGGTCTCTTTAATCTCAGTTTAACGGTGAAAATCGCAACCAACAACGAGGCTTGGTTGCGGAGATATCGGGTTTCAAAGAGATTTTGATTTTTAAAGTTTTTAACGATGCCGGCATCGCAAGTTTTGTCAAAAAGTGATGAAAAATTTTTTTGTGGAGATATAAAAAATGGCGTACATGGATGGAAAGGTCTCTTTAATCTCAGTTTAACGGTGAAAACCGCAACCACCAACGAGGCTTGGTTGCGGAGATATCGGGTTTCAAAGAGATTTTGATTCTTAAAGTTTTTAACGATGCCGGCATCGCAAGTTTTGTCAAAAAGTGATGAAAAATTTTTTGGTGGAGATATAAAAAACGGCGTACATGGATGGAAAGGTCTCTTTAATCTCAGTTTAACGGTGAAAACCGCAACCACCAACGAGGCTTGGTTGCGGAGATATCGGGTTTCAAAGAGATTTTGATTCTTAAATTTTTTAACGATGCCGGCATCGCAAGTTTTGTCAAAAAGTGATGAAAAATTTTTTTGTGGAGATATAAAAAATGGCGTACATGGATGGAAAGGTCTCTTTAATCTCAGTTTAACGGTGAAAACCGCAACCACCAACGAGGCTTGGTTGCGGAGATATCGGGTTTCAAAGAGATTTTGATTCTTAAAGTTTTTAACGATGCCGGCATCGTAAGTTTTGTCAAAAAGTGATGAAAAATTTTTTTGTGGAGGTATAGAAAATGGCGTACATGGATGGAAAGGTCTCTTTAATCTCAGTTTAACGGTGAAAACCGCAACCACCAACGAGGCTTGGTTGCAGAGATATCGGGTTTCAAAGAGATTTTGATTTTTAAAGTTTTTAACGATGCCGGCATCGCAAGTTTTGTCAAAAAGTGATGAAAAATTTTTTTGTGGAGATATAAAAAATGGCGTACATGGATGGAAAGGTCTCTTTACTTTCAGTTTAACGGTGAAAACCGCAACCACCAACGAGGCTTGGTTGCGGAGATATCGGGTTTCAAAGAGATTTTGATTTTTAAAGTTTTTAACGATGCCGGCATCGCAAGTTTTGTCAAAAAGTGATGAAAAATTTTTTTGTGGAGGTATAAAAAATGGCGTACAGTGATGGAAAGGTCTCTTTAATCTCAGTTTAACGGTGAAAACTGCAACCACCAAAGAGGCTTGGTTGCGGAGATATCGGGTTTCAAAGAGATTTTGATTTTTAAAGTTTTTAACGATGCCGGCATCGCAAGTTTTGTCAAAAAGTGATAAAAAATTTTTTTGTGGAGATATAAAATACGGCGTACATGGATGGAAAGGTCTCTTTAATCTCAGTTTAACGGTGAAAACCGCAACCACCAACGAGGCTTGGTTGCGGAGATATCGGGTTTCAAAGAGATTTTGATTTTTAAAGTTTTTAACGATGCCGGCATCGCAAGTTTTGTCAAAAAGTGATGAAAAATTTTTTTGTGGAGGTATAAAAAATGGCGTAAAGTGATGGAAAGGTCTCTTTAATCTCAGTTTAACGGTGAAAACCGCAACCACCAAAGAGGCTTGGTTGCGGAGATATCGGGTTTCAAAGAGATTTTGATTCTTAAAGTTTTTAACGATGCCGGCATCGCAAGTTTTGTCAAAAAGTGATGAAAAATTTTTTTGTGGAGATATAAAAAATGGCGTACATGGATGGAAAGGTCTCTTTACTCTCAGTTTAACGGTGAAAACCGCAACCACCAACGAGGCTTGGTTGCGGAGATATCGGGTTTCAAAGAGATTTTGATTCTTAAAGTTTTTAACGATGCCGGCATCGCAAGTTTTGTCAAAAAGTGATGAAAAATTTTTTGGTGGAGATATAAAAAACGGCGTACATGGATGGAAAGGTCTCTCTAATCTCAGTTTAACGGTGAAAACCGCAACCACCAACGAGGCTTGGTTGCGGAGATATCGGGTTTCAAAGAGATTTTGATTTTTAAAGTTTTTAACGATGCCGGCATCGCAAGTTTTGTCAAAAAGTGATGAAAAATTTTTTGGTGGAGATATAAAAAACGGCGTACATGGATGGAAAGGTCTCTTTAATCTCAGTTTAACGGTCAAAACCGCAACCACCAACGAGGCTTGGTTGCGGAGATATCGGATTTCAAAGAGATTTTGATTCTTAAAGTTTTTAACGATGCCGGCATCGCAAGTTTTGTCAAAAAGTGATGAAAAATTTTTTTGTGGAGATATAATAAATGGCGTACATGGATGCAAAGGTCTCTTTAATCTCAGTTTAACGGTGAAAACCGCAACCACCAACGAGGATTGGTTGCGGAGATATCGGGTTTCAAAGAGATTTTGATTTTTAAAGTTTTTAACGATGCCGGCATCGCAAGTTTTGTCAAAAAGTGATGAAAAATTTTTTTGTGGAGATATAAAAAATGGCGTACATGGATGGAAAGGTCTCTTTAATCTCAGTTTAACGGTGAAAACCGCAACCACCAACGAGGCTTGGTTGCGGAGATATCGGGTTTCAAAGAGATTTTGATTTTTAAAGTTTTTAACGATGCCGGCATCGTAAGTTTTGTCAAAAAGTGATGAAAATTTTTTTTGTGGAGGTATAGAAAATGGCGTACATGGATGGAAAGGTCTCTTTAATCTCAGTTTAACGGTGAAAACCGCAACCACCAACGAGGCTTGGTTGCAGAGATATCGGGTTTCAAAGAGATTTTGATTTTTAAAGTTTTTAACGATGCCGGCATCGCTAGTTTTGTCAAAAAGTGATGCAAATTTTTTTTGTGGAGATATAAAAAACGGCGTACATGGATGGAAAGGTCTCTTTACTCTCAGTTTAACGGTGAAAACCGCAACCACCAACGAGGCTTGGTTGCGGAGATATCGGGTTTCAAAGAGATTTTGATTTTTAAAGTTTTTAACGATGCCGGCATCGCAAGTTTTGTCAAAAAGTGATGAAAAATTTTTTTGTGGAGATATAAAAAATGGCGTACATGGATGGAAAGGTTTCTTTACTTTCAGTTTAACGGTGAAAACCGTAACCACCAACGAGGCTTGGTTGCGGAGATATCGGGTTTCAAAGAGATTTTGATTTTTAAAGTTTTTAACGATGGCGGCATCGCAAGTTTTGTCAAAAAGTGATGAAAAATTTTTTTGTGGAGATATAAAAAATGGCGTACATGGATGGAAAGGTCTCTTTAATCTCAGTTTAACGGTGAAAACCGCAACCACCAACGAGGCTTGGTTGCGGAGATATCGGGTTTCAAAGAGATTTTGATTCTTAAAGTTTTTAACGATGCCGGCATCGCAAGTTTTGTCAAAAAGTGATGAAAAATTTTTTGGTGGAGATATAAAAAACGGCGTACATGGATGGAAAGGTCTCTTTAATCTCAGTTTAACGGTGAAAACCGCAACCACCAACGAGGCTTGGTTGCGGAGATATCGGGTTTCAAAGAGATTTTGATTTTTAAAGTTTTTAACGATGCCGGCATCGCAAGTTTTGTCAAAAAGTGATGAAAAATTTTTTTGTGGAGATATAAAAAATGGCGTACATGGATGGAAAGGTCTCTTTAATCTCAGTTTAACGGTTGAAACCGCAACCACCAACGAGGCTTGGTTGCGGAGATATCGGGTTTCAAAGAGATTTTGATTCTTAAAGTTTTTAACGATGCCGGCATCGCAAGTTTTGTCAAAAAGTGATGAAAAATTTTTTTGTGGAGATATAAAAAATGGCGTACATGGATGGAAAGGTCTCTTTACTCTCAGTTTAACGGTGAAAACCGCAACCACCAACGAGGCTTGGTTGCGGAGATATCGGGTTTCAAAGAGATTTTGATTCTTAAAGTTTTTAACGATGCCGGCATCGCAAGTTTTGTCAAAAAGTGATGAAAAATTTTTTGGTGGAGATATAAAAAACGGCGTACATGGATGGAAAGGTCTCTCTAATCTCAGTTTAACGGTGAAAACCGCAACCACCAACGAGGCTTGGTTGCGGAGATATCGGGTTTCAAAGAGATTTTGATTTTTAAAGTTTTTAACGATGCCGGCATCGCAAGTTTTGTCAAAAAGTGATGAAAAATTTTTTTGTGGAGATATAAAAAATGGCGTACATGGATGGAAAGGTCTCTCTAATCTCAGTTTAACGGTGAAAACCGCAACCACCAACGAGGCTTGGTTGCGGAGATATCGGGTTTCAAAGAGATTTTGATTTTTAAAGTTTTTAACGATGCCGGCATCGCAAGTTTTGTCAAAAAGTGATGAAAAATTTTTTTGTGGAGATATAAAAAATGGCATACATGGATGGAAAGGTCTCTCTAATCTCAGTTTAACGGTGAAAACCGCAACCACCAACGAGGCTTGTTGCGGAGATATCGGGTTTCAAAGAGATTTTGATTTTTAAAGTTTTTAACGATGCCGGCATCGCAAGTTTTGTCAAAAAGTGATGAAAAATTTTTTTGTGGAGATATAAAAAACAGCGTACATGGATGGAAAGGTCTCTTTACTCTCAGTTTAGCGGTGAAAACCGCAACCACCAACGAGGCTTGGTTGCGGAGATATCGGGTTTCAAAGAGATTTTGATTCTTAAAGTTTTTAACGATGCCGGCATCGCAAGTTTTGTCAAAAAGTGATGAAAATTTTTTTTGTGGAGATATACAAAATGGCGTACATGGATGGAAAGGTCTCTTTAATCTCAGTTTAACGGTGAAAACCGCAACCACCAACGAGGCTTGGTTGCGGAGATATCGGGTTTCAAAGAGATTTTGATTTTTAAAGTTTTTAACGATGCCGGCATCGCAAGTTTTGTCAAAAAGTGATGAAAAATTTTTTTGTGGAGATATAAAAAATGGCGTACATGGATGGAAAGGTCTCTTTAATCTCAGTTTAACGGTTAAAACCGCAACCACCAACGAGGCTTGGTTGCGGAGATATCGGGTTTCAAAGAGATTTTGATTCTTAAAGTTTTTAACGATGCCGGCATCGCAAGTTTTGTCAAAAAGTGATGAAAATTTTTTTTGTGGAGATATAAAAAATGGCGTACATGGATGGAAAGGTCTCTTAAATCTCAGTTTAACGGTGAAAACCGCAACCACCAACGAGGCTTGGTTGCGGAGATATCGGGTTTCAAAGAGATTTTGATTTTTAAAGTTTTTAACGATGCCGGCATCGCAAGTTTTGTCAAAAAGTGATGAAAAATTTTTTTGTGGAGATATAAAAAACGGCGTACATGGATGGAAAGGTCTCTTTAATCTCAGTTTAACGGTGAAAACCGCAACCACCAACGAGGCTTGGTTGCGGAGATATCGGGTTTCAAAGAGATTTTGATTCTTAAAGTTTTTAACGATGCCGGCATCGCAATTTTTGTCAATAAGTGATGAAAAATTTTTTTGTGGAGATATAAAAAATAGCGTACATGGATGGAAAGGTCTCTTTAATCTCAGTTTAACGGTGAAAACCGCAACCACCAACGAGGCTTGGTTGCGGAGATATCGGGTTTCAAAGAGATTTTGATTTTTAAAGTTTTTAACGATGCCGGCATCGCAAGTTTTGCAAAAAGCGATGAAAATTTTTTTGTGGAGATATAAAAAACGGCGTACATGGATGGAAAGGTCTCTTTAATCTCAGTTTAACGGTGAAAACCGCAACCACCAACGAGGCTTGGTTGCGGAGATATCGGGTTTCAAAGAGATTTTGATTTTTAAAGTTTTTAACGATGCCGGCATCGCAAGTTTTGCAAAAAGCGATGAAAATTTTTTTGTGGAGATATAAAAAACGGCGTACATGGATGGAAAGGTCTCTTTAATCTCAGTTTAACGGTGAAAACCGCAACCACCAACGAGGCGTTGTTGCGGAGATATCGGGTTTCAAAGAGATTTTGATTTTTAAAGTTTTTAAGTTTTGTCAAAAAGTGGTGAAAAATTTTTTTGTGGAGATATAAAAAATGGCGTACATGGATGGAAAGGTCTCTTTAATCTCTGTTTAACGGTGAAAACCGCAACCACCAACGAGGCTTGGTTGCGGAGATATCGGGTTTCAAAGAGATTTTGATTCTTAAAGTTTTTAACGATGCCGGCATCGCAAGTTTTGCAAAAAGCGATGAAAATTTTTTTGTGGAGATATAAAAAACGGCGTACATGGATGGAAAGGTCTCTTTAATCTCAGTTTAACGGTGAAAACCGCAACCACCAACGAGGCTTGGTTGCGGAGATATCGGGTTTCAAAGAGATTTTGATTTTTAAAGTTTTTAAGTTTTGTCAAAAAGTGGTGAAAAATTTTTTTGTGGAGATATAAAAAATGGCGTACATGGATGGAAAGGTCTCTTTAATCTCAGTTTAACGGTGAAAACCGCAACCACCAACGAGGCTTGGTTGCGGAGATATCGGGTTTCAAAGAGATTTTTGATTTTTAAAGTTTTTAACGATGCCGGCATCGCAAGTTTTGTCAAAAAGTGATGAACATTTTTTTTGTGGAGATATAAAAAATGGCGTACATTGATGGAAAGGTCTCTTTAATCTCAGTTTAACGGTGAAAACCGCAACCACCAACGAGGCTTGGTTGCGGAGATATCGGGTTTCAAAGAGATTTTGATTTTTAAAGTTTTTAACGATGCCGGCATCGCAAGTTTTGTCAAAAAGTGATGCAAAATTTTTTTGTGGAGATATAAAAAACGGCGTACATTGATGGAAAGGTCTCTTTACTCTCAGTTTAACGGTGAAAACCGCAACCACCAACGAGGCTTGGTTGCGGAGATATCGGGTTTCAAAGAGATTTTGATTCTTAAAGTTTTTAACGATGCCGGCATCGCAATTTTTGTCAATAAGTGATGAAAACTTTTTTTGTGGAGATATAAAAAATGGCGTACATGGATGGAAAGGTCTCTTTAATCTCAGTTTAACGGTGAAAACCGCAACCACCAACGAGGCTTGGTTGCGGAGATATCGGGTTTCAAAGAGATTTTGATTTTTAAAGTTTTTAACGATGCCGGCATCGCAAGTTTTGTCAAAAAGCGATGAAAATTTTTTTTGTGGGGATATAAAAAACGGCGTACATGGATGGAAAGGTCTCTTTACTCTCAGTTTAACGGTGAAAACCGCAACCACCAACGAGGCTTGGTTGCGGAGATATCGGGTTTCAAAGAGATTTTGATTTTTAAAGTTTTTAACGATGCCGGCATCGCAAGTTTTGCAAAAAGCGATGAAAATTTTTTTGTGGAGATATAAAAAACGGCGTACATGGATGGAAAGGTCTCTTTACTCTCAGTTTAACGGTGAAAACCGCAACCACCAACGAGGCTTGGTTGCGGAGATATCGGGTTTCAAAGAGATTTTGATTCTTAAAGTTTTTAACGATGCCGGCATCGCAAGTTTTGTCAAAAAGTGATGAACAATTTTTTTGTGGAGATATAAAAAACGGCGTACATTAATGGAAAGGTCTCTTTAATCTCAGTTTAATGGTGAAAACCGCAACCACCAACGAGGCTTGGTTGCGGAGATATCGGGTTTCAAAGAGATTTTGATTTTTAAAGTTTTTAACGATGCCGGCATCGCAAGTTTTGTCAAAAAGTGATGAAACATTTTTTTGTGGAGATATACAAAATTGGCGTACATGGATGGAAAGGTCTCTTTAATCTCAATTTAACGGTGAAAACCGCAACCACCAACGTGGCTTGGTTGCGGAGATATCGGGTTTCAAAGAGATTTTGATTTTTAAAGTTTTTAACGATGCCGGCATCGCAAGTTTTGTCAAAAAGTGATGAACAATTTTTTTGTGGAGATATAAAAAACGGCGTACATTGATGGAAAGGTCTCTTTACTCTCAGTTTAATGGTGAAAACCGCAACCACCAACGAGGCTTGGTTGCGGAGATATCGGGTTTCAAAGAGATTTTGATTTTTAAAGTTTTTAACGATGCCGGCATCGCAAGTTTTGTCAAAAAGTGATGAACAATTTTTTTGTGGAGATATAAAAAACGGCGTGCATTGATGGAAAGGTCTCTTTACTCTCAGTTTAATGGTGAAAACCGCAACCACCAACGAGGCTTGGTTGCGGAGATATCGGGTTTCAAAGAGATTTTGATTTTTAAAGTTTTTAACGATGCCGGCATCGCAAGTTTTGTCAAAAAGTGATGAAAATGTTTTTTGTGGAGATATAATAAATGGCGTACATGGATGGAAAGGTCTGTTTAATCTCAGTTTAACGGTGAAAACCGCAACCACCAACGAGGCTTGGTTGCGGAGATATCGGGTTTCAAAGAGATTTTGATTTTTAAAGTTTTTAACGATGCCGGCATCGCAAGTTTTGCAAAAAGCGATGAAAATTTTTTTGTGGAGATATAAAAAACGGCGTACATGGATGGAAAGGTCTCTTTACTCTCAGTTTAATGGTGAAAACCGCAACCACCAACGAGGCTTGGTTGCGGAGATATCGGGTTTCAAAGAGATTTTGATTTTTAAAGTTTTTAACGATGCCGGCATCGCAAGTTTTGTCAAAAAGTGATGAACAATTTTTTTGTGGAGATATAATAAATGGCGTACATGGATGGAAAGGTCTGTTTAATCTCAGTTTAACGGTGAAAACCGCAACCACCAACGAGGCTTGGTTGCGGAGATATCGGGTTTCAAAGAGATTTTGATTTTTAAAGTTTTTAACGATGCCGGCATCGCAAGTTTTGCAAAAAGCGATGAAAATTTTTTTGTGGAGATATAAAAAACGGCGTACATTGATGAAAGGTCTCTTTACTCTCAGTTTAACGGTGAAAACCGCAACCACCAACGAGGCTTGGTTGCGGAGATATCGGGTTTCAAAGAGATTTTGATTCTTAAAGTTTTTAACGATGCCGGCATCGCAAGTTTTGTCAAAAAGTGATGAACAATTTTTTTGTGGAGATATAAAAAACGGCGTACATGGATGGAAAGGTCTCTTTACTCTCAGTTTAACGGTGAAAACCGCAACCACCAACGAGGCTTGGTTGCGGAGATATCGGGTTTCAAAGAGATTTTGATTTTTAAAGTTTTTAACGATGCCGGCATCGCAAGTTTTGCAAAAAGCGATGAAAATTTTTTTGTGGAGATATAAAAAACGGCGTACATTGATGAAAGGTCTCTTTACTCTCAGTTTAACGGTGAAAACCGCAACCACCAACGAGGCTTGGTTGCGGAGATATCGGGTTTCAAAGAGATTTTGATTCTTAAAGTTTTTAACGATGCCGGCATCGCAAGTTTTGCAAAAAGCGATGAAAATTTTTTTGTGGAGATATAAAAAACGGCGTAGATGGATGGAAAGGTCTCTTTACTCTCAGTTTAATGGTGAAAACCGCAACCACCAACGAGGCTTGGTTGCGGAGATATCGGGTTTCAAAGAGATTTTGATTTTTAAAGTTTTTAACGATGCCGGCATCGCAAGTTTTGTCAAAAAGTGATGAACAATTTTTTTGTGGAGATATAATAAATGGCGTACATGGATGGAAAGGTCTGTTTAATCTCAGTTTAACGGTGAAAACCGCAACCACCAACGAGGCTTGGTTGCGGAGATATCGGGTTTCAAAGAGATTTTGATTTTTAAAGTTTTTAACGATGCCGGCATCGCAAGTTTTGCAAAAAGCGATGAAAATTTTTTTGTGGAGATATAAAAAACGGCGTACATGGATGGAAAGGTCTCTTTACTCTCAGTTTAACGGTGAAAACCACAACCACCAACGAGGCTTGGTTGCGGAGATATCGGGTTTCAAAGAGATTTTGATTTTTAAAGTTTTTAACGATGCCGGCATCGCAAGTTTTGTCAAAAAGTGATGAACAATTTTTTTGTGGAGATATAAAAAACGGCGTACATTGATGGAAAGGTCTCTTTACTCTCAGTTTAATGGTGAAAACCGCAACCACCAACGAGGCTTGGTTGCGGAGATATCGGGTTTCAAAGAGATTTTGATTTTTAAAGTTTTTAACGATGCCGGCATCGCAGGTTTTGTCAAAAAGTGATGAACAATTTTTTTGTGGAGATATAAAAAACGGCGTACATTGATGAAAAGGTCTCTTTACTCTCAGTTTAATGGTGAAAACCGCAACCACCAACGAGGCTTGGTTGCGGAGATATCGGGTTTCAAAGAGATTTTGATTTTTAAAGTTTTTAACGATGCCGGCATCGCAAGTTTTGCAAAAAGCGATGAAAATTTTTTTGTGGAGATATAAAAAACGGCGTACATTGATGAAAGGTCTCTTTACTCTCAGTTTAACGGTGAAAACCGCAACCACCAACGAGGCTTGGTTGCGGAGATATCGGGTTTCAAAGAGATTTTGATTCTTAAAGTTTTTAACGATGCCGGCATCGCAAGTTTTGTCAAAAAGTGATGAAAATTTTTTTTGTGGAGATATAAAAAATGGCGTACATGGATGGAAAGGTCTCTTAAATCTCAGTTTAACGGTGAAAACCGCAACCACCAACGAGGCTTGGTTGCGGAGATATCGGGTTTCAAAGAGATTTAGATTTTTAAAGTTTTTAACGATGCCGGCATCGCAAGTTTTGTCAAAAAGTGATGAAAAATTTTTTTGTGGAGATATAAAAAATGGCGTACATGGATGGAAAGGTCTCTTTAATCTCAGTTTAACGGTGAAAACCGCAACCACCAACGAGGCTTGGTTGCGGAGATATCGGGTTTCAAAGAGATTTTGATTTTTAAAGTTTTTAACGATGCCGGCATCGCAAGTTTTGTCAAAAAGTGATGAAAAATTTTTTTGTGGAGATACAAAAAACAGCGTACATGGATGGAAAGGTCTCTTTACTCTCAGTTTAGCGGTGAAAACCGCAACCACCAACGAGGCTTAGTTGCGGAGATATCGGGTTTCAAAGAGATTTTGATTCTTAAAGTTTTTAACGATGCCGGCATCGCAAGTTTTGTCAAAAAGTGATGAAAAATTTTTTTGTGGAGATATAAAAAATGGCGTACATGGATGGAAAGGTCTCTTTAATCTCAGTTTAACGGTGAAAACCGCAACCACCAACGAGGCTTGGTTGCGGAGATATCGGGTTTCAAAGAGATTTTGATTCTTAAAGTTTTTAACGATGCCGGCATCGCAAGTTTTGTCAAAAAGTGATGAAAATTTTTTTTGTGGAGATATAAAAAATGGCGTACATGGATGGAAAGGTCTCTTAAATCTCAGTTTAACGGTGAAAACCGCAACCACCAACGAGGCTTGGTTGCGGAGATATCGGGTTTCAAAGAGATTTAGATTTTTAAAGTTTTTAACGATGCCGGCATCGCAAGTTTTGTCAAAAAGTGATGAAAAATTTTTTTGTGGAGATATAAAAAATGGCGTACATGGATGGAAAGGTCTCTTTAATCTCAGTTTAACGGTGAAAACCGCAACCACCAACGAGGCTTGGTTGCGGAGATATCGGGTTTCAAAGAGATTTTGATTTTTAAAGTTTTTAACGATGCCGGCATCGCAAGTTTTGTCAAAAAGTGATGAAAAATTTTTTTGTGGAGATATAAAAAACGGCGTACATTGATGGAAAGGTCTCTTTACTCTCAGTTTAACGGTGAAAACCGCAACCACCAACGAGGCTTGGTTGCGGAGATATCGGGTTTCAAAGAGATTTTGATTTTTAAAGTTTTTAACGATGCCGGCATCGCAAGTTTTGTCAAAAAGTTATGAACATTTTTTTTGTGGAGATATAAAAAACGGCGTACATTGATGGAAAGGTCTCTTTACTCTCAGTTTAACGGTGAAAACCGCAACCACCAACGAGGCTTGGTTGCGGAGATATCGGGTTTCAAAGAGATTTTGATTCTTAAAGTTTTTAACGATGCCGGCATCGCAATTTATGTCAATAAGTGATGAAAACTTTTTTTGTGGAGATATAAAAAATGGCGTACATGGATGGAAAGGTCTCTTTAATCTCAGTTTAACGGTGAAAACCGCAACCACCAACGAGGCTTGGTTGCGGAGATATCGGGTTTCAAAGAGATTTTGATTTTTAAAGTTTTTAACGATGCCGGCATCGCAAGTTTTGTCAAAAAGCGATGAAAAATTTTTTTGTGGGGATATAAAAAACGGCGTACATGGATGGAAAGGTCTCTTTACTCTCAGTTTAACGGTGAAAACCGCAACCACCAACGAGGCTTGGTTGCGGAGATATCGGGTTTCAAAGAGATTTTGATTTTTAAAGTTTTTAACGATGCCGGCATCGCAAGTTTTGCAAAAAGCGATGAAAATTTTTTTGTGGAGATATAAAAAACGGCGTACATGGATGGAAAGGTCTCTTTACTCTCAGTTTAACGGTGAAAACCACAACCACCAACGAGGCTTGGTTGCGGAGATATCGGGTTTCAAAGAGATTTTGATTTTTAAAGTTTTTAACGATGCCGGCATCGCAAGTTTTGTCAAAAAGTGATGAACAATTTTTTTGTGGAGATATAAAAAACGGCGTACATTGATGGAAAGGTCTCTTTACTCTCAGTTTAATGGTGAAAACCGCAACCACCAACGTGGCTTGGTTGCGGAGATATCGGGTTTCAAAGAGATTTTGATTTTTAAAGTTTTTAACGATGCCGGCATCGCAAGTTTTGTCAAAAAGTGATGAACAATTTTTTTGTGGAGATATAAAAAACGGCGTACATTGATGGAAAGGTCTCTTTACTCTCAGTTTAATGGTGAAAACCGCAACCACCAACGTGGCTTGGTTGCGGAGATATCGGGTTTCAAAGAGATTTTGATTTTTAAAGTTTTTAACGATGCCGGCATCGCAAGTTTTGTCAAAAAGTGATGAACAATTTTTTTGTGGAGATATAAAAAACGGCGTACATTGATGGAAAGGTCTCTTTACTCTCAGTTTAATGGTGAAAACCGCAACCACCAACGAGGCTTGGTTGCGGAGATATCGGGTTTCAAAGAGATTTTGATTTTTAAAGTTTTTAACGATGCCGGCATCGCAAGTTTTGCAAAAAGCGATGAAAATTTTTTTGTGGAGATATAAAAAACGGCGTACATGGATGGAAAGGTCTCTTTACTCTCAGTTTAACGGTGAAAACCACAACCACCAACGAGGCTTGGTTGCGGAGATATCGGGTTTCAAAGAGATTTTGATTTTTAAAGTTTTTAACGATGCCGGCATCGCAAGTTTTGCAAAAAGCGATGAAAATTTTTTTGTGGAGATATAAAAAACGGCGTACATGGATGGAAAGGTCTCTTTACTCTCAGTTTAACGGTGAAAACCACAACCACCAACGAGGCTTGGTTGCGGAGATATCGGGTTTCAAAGAGATTTTGATTTTTAAAGTTTTTAACGATGCCGGCATCGCAAGTTTTGTCAAAAAGTGATGAACAATTTTTTTGTGGAGATATAAAAAACGGCGTACATTGATGGAAAGGTCTCTTTACTCTCAGTTTAATGGTGAAAACCGCAACCACCAACGAGGCTTGGTTGCGGAGATATCGGGTTTCAAAGAGATTTTGATTTTTAAAGTTTTTAACGATGCCGGCATCGCAAGTTTTGTCAAAAAGTGATGAAAATGTTTTTTGTGGAGATATAATAAATGGCGTACATGGATGGAAAGGTCTGTTTAATCTCAGTTTAACGGTGAAAACCGCAACCACCAACGAGGCTTGGTTGCGGAGATATCGGGTTTCAAAGAGATTTTGATTTTTAAAGTTTTTAACGATGCCGGCATCGCAAGTTTTGTCAAAAAGTGATGAAAAATTTTTTTGTGGAGATATAAAAAATGGTGTACATGGTTGAAAAGGTCTCTTTAATCTCAGTTTAACGGTGAAAACCGCAACCACTAACGAGGCTTGGTTGCGGAGATATCGGGTTTCAAAGAGATTTTGATTTTTAAAGTTTTTAACGATGCCGGCATCGCAAGTTTTGTCAAAAAGCGATGAAAAATTTTTTTGTGGGGATATAAAAAACGGCGTACAGGGATGGAAAGGTCTCTTTACTCTCAGTTTAACGGTGAAAACCGCAACCACCAACGAGGCTTGGTTGCGGAGATATCGGGTTTCAAAGAGATTTTGATTTTTAAAGTTTTTAACGATGCCGGCATCGCAAGTTTTGTCAAAAAGTGATGAAAAATTTTTTTGTGGAGATACAAAAAACAGCGTACATGGATGGAAAGGTCTCTTTACTCTCAGTTTAGCGGTGAAAACCGCAACCACCAACGAGGCTTAGTTGCGGAGATATCGGGTTTCAAAGAGATTTTGATTCTTAAAGTTTTTAACGATGCCGGCATCGCAAGTTTTGTCAAAAAGTGATGAAAAATTTTTTTGTGGAGATATACAAAATGGCGTACATGGATGGAAAGGTCTCTTTACTCTCAGTTTAACGGTGAAAACCGCAACCACCAACGAGGCTTGGTTGCGGAGATATCGGGTTTCAAAGAGATTTTGATTTTTAAAGTTTTTAACGATGCCGGCATCGCAAGTTTTGTCAAAAAGTGATGAAAAATTTTTTTGTGGAGATACAAAAAACAGCGTACATGGATGGAAAGGTCTCTTTAATCTCAGTTTAACGGTGAAAACCGCAACCACTAACGAGGCTTGGTTGCGGAGATATCGGGTTTCAAAGAGATTTTGATTTTTAAAGTTTTTAACGATGCCGGCATCGCAAGTTTTGTCAAAAAGCGATGAAAAATTTTTTTGTGGGGATATAAAAAACGGCGTACAGGGATGGAAAGGTCTCTTTACTCTCAGTTTAACGGTGAAAACCGCAACCACCAACGAGGCTTGGTTGCGGAGATATCGGGTTTCAAAGAGATTTTGATTTTTAAAGTTTTTAACGATGCCGGCATCGCAAGTTTTGTCAAAAAGTGATGAAAAATTTTTTTGTGGAGATACAAAAAACAGCGTACATGGATGGAAAGGTCTCTTTACTCTCAGTTTAGCGGTGAAAACCGCAACCACCAACGAGGCTTAGTTGCGGAGATATCGGGTTTCAAAGAGATTTTGATTCTTAAAGTTTTTAACGATGCCGGCATCGCAAGTTTTGTCAAAAAGTGATGAAAAATTTTTTTGTGGAGATATACAAAATGGCGTACATGGATGGAAAGGTCTCTTTAATCTCAGTTTAACGGTGAAAACCGCAACCACCAACGAGGCTTGGTTGCGGAGATATCGGGTTTCAAAGAGATTTTGATTTTTAAAGTTTTTAACGATGCCGGCATCGCAAGTTTTGTCAAAAAGTGATGAAAAATTTTTTTGTGGAGATATAAAAAATGGCGTACATGGATGGAAAGGTCTCTTAAATCTCAGTTTAACGGTGAAAACCGCAACCACCAACGAGGCTTGGTTGCGGAGATATCGGGTTTCAAAGAGATTTAGATTTTTAAAGTTTTTAACGATGCCGGCATCGCAAGTTTTGTCAAAAAGTGATGAAAATTTTGTTTGTGGAGATATAAAAAACGGCGTACATTGATGGAAAGGTCTCTTTACTCTCAGTTTAACGGTGAAAACCGCAACCACCAACGAGGCTTGGTTGCGGAGATATAGGGTTTCAAAGAGATTTTGATTTTTAAAGTTTTTAACGATGCCGGCATCGCAAGTTTTGTCAAAAAGCGATGAAAAATTTTTTTGTGGGGATATAAAAAACGGCGTACATGGATGGAAAGGTCTCTTTACTCTCAGTTTAACGGTGAAAACCGCAACCACCAACGAGGCTTGGTTGCGGAGATATCGGGTTTCAAAGAGATTTTGATTCTTAAAGTTTTTAACGATGCCGGCATCGCAATTTTTGTCAATAAGTGATGAAAACTTTTTTTGTGGAGATATAAAAAATGGCGTACATGGATGGAAAGGTCTCTTTAATCTCAGTTTAACGGTGAAAACCGCAACCACCAACGAGGCTTGGTTGCGGAGATATCGGGTTTCAAAGAGATTTTGATTCTTAAAGTTTTTAACGATGCCGGCATCGCAAGTTTTGTCAAAAAGCGATGAAAAATTTTTTTGTGGAGATATAAAAAACGGCGTACATGGATGGAAAGGTCTCTTTACTCTCAGTTTAACGGTGAAAACCGCAACCACCAACGAGGCTTGGTTGCGGAGATATCGGGTTTCAAAGAGATTTTGATTCTTAAAGTTTTTAACGATGCCGGCATCGCAAGTTTTGTCAAAAAGTGGTGAAAAATTTTTTTGTGGAGATATAAAAAATGGCGTACATGGATGGAAAGGTCTCTTTAATCTCAGTTTAACGGTGAAAACCGCAACCACCAACGAGGCTTGGTTGCGGAGATATCGGGTTTCAAAGAGATTTTGATTTTTAAAGTTTTTAACGATGCCGGCATCGCAAGTTTTGTCAAAAAGTGATGAACAATATTTTTGTGGAGATATAAAAAACGGCGTACATTGATGGAAAGGTCTCTTTACTCTCAGTTTAATGGTGAAAACCGCAACCACCAACGAGGCTTGGTTGCGGAGATATCGGGTTTCAAAGAGATTTTGATTTTTAAAGTTTTTAACGATGCCGGCATCGCAAGTTTTGTCAAAAAGTGATGAAAAATTTTTTTGTGGAGATATAAAAAATGGCGTACATGGATGGAAAGGTCTCTTTACTCTCAGTTTAACGGTGAAAACCGCAACCACCAACGAGGCTTGGTTGCGGAGATATCGGGTTTCAAAGAGATTTTGATTTTTAAAGTTTTTAACGATGCCGGCATCGCAAGTTTTGTCAAAAAGTGATGAAAATTTTTTTTGTGGAGATATAAAAAATGGCGTACATGGATGGAAAGGTCTCTTTACTCTCAGTTTAACGGTGAAAACCGCAACCACCAACGAGGCTTGGTTGCGGAGATATCGGGTTTCAAAGAGATTTTGATTCTTAAAGTTTTTAACGATGCCGGCATCGCAATTTTTGTCAATAAGTGATGAAAACTTTTTTTGTGGAGGTATAAAAAATGGTGTACATGGATGAAAAGGTCTCTTTAATCTCAGTTTAACGGTGAAAACCGCAACCACTAACAAGGCTTGGTTGCGGAGATATCGGGTTTCAAAGAGATTTTGATTTTTAAAGTTTTTAACGATGCCGGCATCGCAAGTTTTGTCAAAAAGCGATGAAAAATTTTTTTGTGGGGATATAAAAAACGGCGTACATGGATGGAAAGGTCTCTTTACTCTCAGTTTAACGGTGAAAACCGCAACCACCAACGAGGCTTGGTTGCGGAGATATCGGGTTTCAAAGAGATTTTGATTCTTAAAGTTTTTAACGATGCCGGCATCGCAAGTTTTGTCAAAAAGTGGTGAAAAATTTTTTTGTGGAGATATAAAAAATGGCGAACATGGATGGAAAGGTCTCTTTAATCTCAGTTTAACGGTGAAAACCGCAACCACCAACGAGGATTGGTTGCGGAGATATCGGGTTTCAAAGAGATTTTGATTTTTAAAGTTTTTAAGTTTTGTCAAAAAGTGATGAAAAATTTTTTTGTGGAGATATAAAAAATAGCGTACATGGATGGAAAGGTCTCTTTAATCTCAGTTTAACGGTGAAAACCGCAACCACCAACGAGGCTTGGTTGCGGAGATATCGGGTTTCAAAGAGATTTTGATTTTTAAAGTTTTTAACGATGCCGGCATCGCAAGTTTTGCAAAAAGCGATGAAAATTTTTTTGTGGAGATATAAAAAATGGCGTACATGGATGGAAAGGTCTCTTTACTCTCAGTTTAACGGTGAAAACCGCAACCACCAACGAGGCTTGGTTGCGGAGATATCGGGTTTCAAAGAGATTTTGATTCTTAAAGTTTTTAACGATGCCGGCATCGCAAGTTTTGTCAAAAAGTGGTGAAAAATTTTTTTGTGGAGATATAAAAAATGGCGTACATGGATGGAAAGGTCTCTTTAATCTCAGTTTAACGGTGAAAACCGCAACCACCAACGAGGATTGGTTGCGGAGATATCGGGTTTCAAAGAGATTTTGATTTTTAAAGTTTTTAACGATGCCGGCATCGCAAGTTTTGCAAAAAGCGATGAAAATTTTTTTGTGGAGATATAAAAAACGGCGTACATGGATGGAAAGGTCTCTTTACTCTCAGTTTAACGGTGAAAACCGCAACCACCAACGAGGCTTGGTTGCGGAGATATCGGGTTTCAAAGAGATTTTGATTCTTAAAGTTTTTAACGATGCCGGCATCGCAATTTTTGTCAATAAGTGATGAAAACTTTTTTTGTGGAGATATAAAAAATGGCGTACATGGATGGAAAGGTCTCTTTAATCTCAGTTTAACGGTGAAAACCGCAACCACCAACGAGGCTTGGTTGCGGAGATATCGGGTTTCAAAGAGATTTTGATTTTTAAAGTTTTTAAGTTTTGTCAAAAAGTGATGAAAAATTTTTTTGTGGAGATATAAAAAATAGCGTACATGGATGGAAAGGTCTCTTTAATCTCAGTTTAACGGTGAAAACCGCAACCACCAACGAGGCTTGGTTGCGGAGATATCGGGTTTCAAAGAGATTTTGATTTTTAAAGTTTTTAACGATGCCGGCATCGCAAGTTTTGCAAAAAGCGATGAAAATTTTTTTGTGGAGATATAAAAAACGGCGTACATGGATGGAAAGGTCTCTTTACTCTCAGTTTAACGGTGAAAACCGCAACCACCAACGAGGCTTGGTTGCGGAGATATCGGGTTTCAAAGAGATTTTGATTCTTAAAGTTTTTAACGATGCCGGCATCGCAAGTTTTGTCAAAAAGTGGTGAAAAATTTTTTTGTGGAGATATAAAAAATGGCGTACATGGATGGAAATGTCTCTTTAATCTCAGTTTAACGGTGAAAACCGCAACCACCAACGAGGATTGGTTGCGGAGATATCGGGTTTCAAAGAGATTTTGATTTTTAAAGTTTTTAACGATGCCGGCATCGCAAGTTTTGTCAAAAAGTGATGAAACATTTTTTTGTGGAGATATAAAAAATTGGCGTACATGGATGGAAAGGTCTCTTTAATCTCAGTTTAACGGTGAAAACCGCAACCACCAACGAGGATTGGTTGCGGAGATATCGGGTTTCAAAGAGATTTTGATTTTTAAAGTTTTTAACGATGCCGGCATCGCAAGTTTTGTCAAAAAGTGATGAACAATTTTTTTGTGGAGATATAAAAAACGGCGTACATTGATGGAAAGGTCTCTTTAATCTCAGTTTAACGGTGAAAACCGCAACCACCAACGAGGCTTGGTTGCGGAGATATCGGGTTTCAAAGAGATTTTGATTTTTAAAGTTTTTAACGATGCCGGCATCGCAAGTTTTGTCAAAAAGTGATGAACAATATTTTTGTGGAGATATAAAAAACGGCGTACATTGATGGAAAGGTCTCTTTACTCTCAGTTTAATGGTGAAAACCGCAACCACCAACGAGGCTTGGTTGCGGAGATATCGGGTTTCAAAGAGATTTTGATTTTTAAAGTTTTTAACGATGCCGGCATCGCAAGTTTTGTCAAAAAGTGATGAAAAATTTTTTTGTGGAGATATAAAAAATGGCGTACATGGATGGAAAGGTCTCTTTACTCTCAGTTTAACGGTGAAAACCGCAACCACCAACGAGGCTTGGTTGCGGAGATATCGGGTTTCAAAGAGATTTTGATTTTTAAAGTTTTTAACGATGCCGGCATCGCAAGTTTTGTCAAAAAGTGATGAAAATTTTTTTTGTGGAGATATAAAAAATGGCGTACATGGATGGAAAGGTCTCTTTACTCTCAGTTTAACGGTGAAAACCGCAACCACCAACGAGGCTTGGTTGCGGAGATATCGGGTTTCAAAGAGATTTTGATTCTTAAAGTTTTTAACGATGCCGGCATCGCAATTTTTGTCAATAAGTGATGAAAACTTTTTTTGTGGAGGTATAAAAAATGGTGTACATGGATGAAAAGGTCTCTTTAATCTCAGTTTAACGGTGAAAACCGCAACCACTAACAAGGCTTGGTTGCGGAGATATCGGGTTTCAAAGAGATTTTGATTTTTAAAGTTTTTAACGATGCCGGCATCGCAAGTTTTGTCAAAAAGCGATGAAAAATTTTTTTGTGGGGATATAAAAAACGGCGTACATGGATGGAAAGGTCTCTTTACTCTCAGTTTAACGGTGAAAACCGCAACCACCAACGAGGCTTGGTTGCGGAGATATCGGGTTTCAAAGAGATTTTGATTCTTAAAGTTTTTAACGATGCCGGCATCGCAAGTTTTGTCAAAAAGTGGTGAAAAATTTTTTTGTGGAGATATAAAAAATGGCGAACATGGATGGAAAGGTCTCTTTAATCTCAGTTTAACGGTGAAAACCGCAACCACCAACGAGGATTGGTTGCGGAGATATCGGGTTTCAAAGAGATTTTGATTTTTAAAGTTTTTAAGTTTTGTCAAAAAGTGATGAAAAATTTTTTTGTGGAGATATAAAAAATAGCGTACATGGATGGAAAGGTCTCTTTAATCTCAGTTTAACGGTGAAAACCGCAACCACCAACGAGGCTTGGTTGCGGAGATATCGGGTTTCAAAGAGATTTTGATTCTTAAAGTTTTTAACGATGCCGGCATCGCAAGTTTTGTCAAAAAGTGGTGAAAAATTTTTTTGTGGAGATATAAAAAATGGCGTACATGGATGGAAAGGTCTCTTTAATCTCAGTTTAACGGTGAAAACCGCAACCACCAACGAGGATTGGTTGCGGAGATATCGGGTTTCAAAGAGATTTTGATTTTTAAAGTTTTTAACGATGCCGGCATCGCAAGTTTTGCAAAAAGCGATGAAAATTTTTTTGTGGAGATATAAAAAACGGCGTACATGGATGGAAAGGTCTCTTTACTCTCAGTTTAACGGTGAAAACCGCAACCACCAACGAGGCTTGGTTGCGGAGATATCGGGTTTCAAAGAGATTTTGATTCTTAAAGTTTTTAACGATGCCGGCATCGCAATTTTTGTCAATAAGTGATGAAAACTTTTTTTGTGGAGATATAAAAAATGGCGTACATGGATGGAAAGGTCTCTTTAATCTCAGTTTAACGGTGAAAACCGCAACCACCAACGAGGCTTGGTTGCGGAGATATCGGGTTTCAAAGAGATTTTGATTTTTAAAGTTTTTAAGTTTTGTCAAAAAGTGATGAAAAATTTTTTTGTGGAGATATAAAAAATAGCGTACATGGATGGAAAGGTCTCTTTAATCTCAGTTTAACGGTGAAAACCGCAACCACCAACGAGGCTTGGTTGCGGAGATATCGGGTTTCAAAGAGATTTTGATTTTTAAAGTTTTTAACGATGCCGGCATCGCAAGTTTTGCAAAAAGCGATGAAAATTTTTTTGTGGAGATATAAAAAACGGCGTACATGGATGGAAAGGTCTCTTTACTCTCAGTTTAACGGTGAAAACCGCAACCACCAACGAGGCTTGGTTGCGGAAATATCGGGTTTCAAAGAGATTTTGATTCTTAAAGTTTTTAACGATGCCGGCATCGCAAGTTTTGTCAAAAAGTGGTGAAAAATTTTTTTGTGGAGATATAAAAAATGGCGTACATGGATGGAAATGTCTCTTTAATCTCAGTTTAACGGTGAAAACCGCAACCACCAACGAGGATTGGTTGCGGAGATATCGGGTTTCAAAGAGATTTTGATTTTTAAAGTTTTTAACGATGCCGGCATCGCAAGTTTTGTCAAAAAGTGATGAAACATTTTTTTGTGGAGATATAAAAAATTGGCGTACATGGATGGAAAGGTCTCTTTAATCTCAGTTTAACGGTGAAAACCGCAACCACCAACGAGGATTGGTTGCGGAGATATCGGGTTTCAAAGAGATTTTGATTTTTAAAGTTTTTAACGATGCCGGCATCGCAAGTTTTGTCAAAAAGTGATGAACAATTTTTTTGTGGAGATATAAAAAACGGCGTACATTGATGGAAAGGTCTCTTTACTCTCAGTTTAATGGTGAAAACCGCAACCACCAACGAGGCTTGGTTGCGGAGATATCGGGTTTCAAAGAGATTTTGATTTTTAAAGTTTTTAACAATGCCGGCATCGCAAGTTTTGTCAAAAAGTGATGAAACATTTTTTTGTGGAGATATAAAAAATTGGCGTACATGGATGGAAAGGTCTCTTTACTCTCAGTTTAACGGTGAAAACCGCAACCATCAACGAGGCTTGGTTGCGGAGATATCGGGTTTCAAAGAGATTTTGATTTTTAAAGTTTTTAACGATGCCGGCATCGCAAGTTTTGTCAAAAAGTGTTGAAAATTTTTTTTGTGGAGATATAAAAAATGGCGTACATGGATGGAAAGGTCTCTTTAATCTCAGTTTAACGGTGAAAACCGCAACCACCAACGAGGCTTGGTTGCGGAGATATCGGGTTTCAAAGAGATTTTGATTTTTAAAGTTTTTAACGATGCCGGCATCGCAAGTTTTGTCAAAAAGCGATGAAAAATTTTTTTGTGGGGATATAAAAAACGGCGTACATGGATGGAAAGGTCTCTTTACTCTCAGTTTAACGGTGAAAACCGCAACCACCAACGAGGCTTGGTTGCGGAGATATCGGGTTTCAAAGAGATTTTGATTTTTAAAGTTTTTAACGATGCCGGCATCGCAAGTTTTGTCAAAAAGCGATGAAAAATTTTTTTGTGGGGATATAAAAAACGGCGTACATGGATGGAAAGGTCTCTTTACTCTCAGTTTAACGGTGAAAACCGCAACCACCAACGAGGCTTGGTTGCGGAGATATCGGGTTTCAAAGAGATTTTGATTTTTAAAGTTTTTAAGTTTTGTCAAAAAGTGATGAAAAATTTTTTTGTGGAGATATAAAAAATAGCGTACATGGATGGAAAGGTCTCTTTAATCTCAGTTTAACGGTGAAAACCGCAACCACCAACGAGGCTTGGTTGCGGAGATATCGGGTTTCAAAGAGATTTTGATTCTTAAAGTTTTTAACAATGCCGGCATCGCAAGTTTTGTCAAAAAGTGATGAAAATGTTTTTTGTGGAGATATAATAAATGGCGTACATGGATGGAAAGGTCTCTTTAATCTCAGTTTAATGGTGAAAACCGCAACCACCAACGAGGCTTGGTTGCGGAGATATCGGGTTTCAAAGAGATTTTGATTTTTAAAGTTTTTAACGATGCCGGCATCGCAAGTTTTGTCAAAAAGTGTTGAAAATTTTTTTTGTGGAGATATAAAAAATGGCGTACATGGATGGAAAGGTCTCTTTAATCTCAGTTTAATGGTGAAAACTGAAACCACCAACGAGGCTTGGTTGCGGAGATATCGGGTTTCAAAGAGATTTTGATTTTTAAAGTTTTTAACGATGCCGGCATCGCAAGTTTTGTCAAAAAGTGTTGAAAATTTTTTTTGTGGAGATATAAAAAATGGCGTACATGGATGGAAAGGTCTCTTTAATCTCAGTTTAACGGTGAAAACCGCAACCACCAACGAGGCTTGGTTGCGGAGATATCGGGTTTCAAAGAGATTTTGATTTTTAAAGTTTTTAACGATGCCGGCATCGCAAGTTTTGTCAAAAAGTGATGAAAATTTTTTTGTGGAGCTATAAAAAATGGCGTACATGGATGGAAAGGTCTCTCTAATCTTAGTTAAACGGTGAAAACCGCAACTACCAACGAGGCTTGGTTGCGGAGATATCGGGTTTCAAAGAGATTTTGATTTTTAAAGTTTTTAACGATGCCGGCATCGCAAGTTTTGTCAAAAAGTGATGAAAAATTTTTTTGTGGAGATATAAAAAACGGCGTACATTGATGGAAAGGTCTCTTTACTCTCAGTTTAACGGTGAAAACCGCAACCACCAACGAGGCTTGGTTGCGGAGATATCGGGTTTCAAAGAGATTTTGATTTTTAAAGTTTTTAACGATGCCGGCATCGCAAGTTTTGTCAAAAAGTGATGAAAATTTTTTTTGTGAAGATATAAAAAACGGCGTACATGGATGAAAAGGTCTCTTTACTCTCAGTTTAACGGTGAAAACCGCAACCACCAACGAGGCTTCGTTGCGGAGATATCGGGTTTCAAAGAGATTTTGATTTTTAAAGTTTTTAACGATGCCGGCATCGCAAGTTTTGTCAAAAAGTGATGAACATTTTTTTTGGGGAGATATAAAAAATGGCTTACATAGATGGAAAGGTCTCTTTAATCTCAGTTTAACGGTGAAAACCGCAACCACCAACGAGGCTTGGTTGCGGAGATATCGGGTTTCAAAGAGATTTTGATTTTTAAAGTTTTTAACGATGCCGGCATCGCAAGTTTTGTCAAAAAGTGATGAAAAATTTTTTTGTGGAGATATTAAAAATGGCGTACATGGATGGAAAGGTCTCTTTAATCTCAGTTTAACGGTGAAAACCGCAACCACCAACGAGGCTTGGTTGCGGAGATATCGGGTTTCAAAGAGATTTTGATTCTTAAAGTTTTTAACGATGCCGGCATCGCAAGTTTTGTCAAAAAGTGATGAAAAATTTTTTTGTGGAGATATAAAAAATGGCGTACATGGATGGAAAGGTCTCTTTAATCTCAGTTTAACGGTGAAAACCGCAACCACCAACGAGGCTTGGTTGCGGAGATATCGGGTTTCAAAGAGATTTTGATTTTTAAAGTTTTTAACGATGCCGGCATCGCAAGTTTTGTCAAAAAGTGATGAAAATTTTTTTTGGGGAGATATAAAAAATGGCGTACATGGATGGAAAGGTCTCTTTTATCTCAGTTTAACGGTGAAAACCGCAACCACCAACGAGGCTTGGTTGCGGAGATATCGGGTTTCAAAGAGATTTTGATTTTTAAAGTTTTTAACGATGCCGGCATCGCAAGTTTTGTCAAAAAGTGATGAAAAATTTTTTTGTGGAGATATAAAAAACGGCGTACATTGATGGAAAGGTCTCTTTACTCTCAATTTAACGGTGAAAACCGCAACCACCAACGAGGCTTGGTTGCGGAGATATCGGGTTTCAAAGAGATTTTGATTTTTAAAGTTTTTAACGATGCCGGCATCGCAAGTTTTGTCAAAAAGTGATGAAAATTTTTTTTGTGGAGATATAAAAAATGGCGTACATGGATGGAAAGGTCTCTTTAATCTCAGTTTAACGGTGAAAACCGCAACCACCAACGAGGCTTGGTTGGAGATATCGGGTTTCAAAGAGATTTTGATTTTTAAAGTTTTTAACGATGCCGGCATCGCAAGTTTTGTCAAAAAGTGATGAAAAATTTTTTTGTGGAGATATAAAAAATGGCGTACATGGATGGAAAGGTCTCTTTAATCTCAGTTTAACGGTGAAAACCGCAACCACCAACGAGGCTTGGTTGGAGATATCGGGTTTCAAAGAGATTTTGATTTTTAAAGTTTTTAACGATGCCGGCATCGCAAGTTTTGTCAAAAAGTGATGAAAAATTTGTTTGTGGAGATATAAAAAACGGCGTACATTGATGGAAAGGTCTCTTTACTCTCAGTTTAACGGTGAAAACCGCAACCACCAACGAGGCTTGGTTGCGGAGATATCGGGTTTCAAAGAGATTTTGATTTTTAAAGTTTTTAACGATGCCGGCATCGCAAGTTTTGTCAAAAAGTGATGAAACATTTTTTTGTGGAGATATAAAAAATTGGCGTACATGGATGGAAAGGTCTCTTTAATCTCAGTTTAACGGTGAAAACCGCAACCACCAACGAGGCTTGGTTGCGGAGATATCGGGTTTCAAAGAGATTTTGATTTTTAAAGTTTTTAACGATGCTGGCATCGCAAGTTTTGTCAAAAAGTGATGAAAAATTTTTTTGTGGAGATATAAAAAATGGCGCACATGGATGGAAAGGTCTATTTAATCTCAGTTTAACGGTGAAAACCGCAACCACCAAGGAGGCTTGGTTGCGGAGATATCGGGTTTCAAAGAGATTTTGATTTTTAAAGTTTTTAACGATGCCGGCATCGCAAGTTTTGTCAAAAAGTGATGAAAAATTTTTTTGTGGGGATATAAAAAATGGCGTACATGGATGGAAAGGTCTATTTAATCTCAGTTTAACGATGAAAACCGCAACCACCAACGAGGCTTGGTTGCGGAGATATCGGGTTTCAAAGAGATTTTGATTTTTAAAGTTTTTAACGATGCCGGCATCGCAAGTTTTGTCAAAAAGTGATGAAAATTTTTTTGTGGAGATATAAAAAATGGCGTACATGGATGGAAAGGTCTCTTTACTCTCAGTTTAACGGTGAAAACCGCAACCACCAACGAGGCTTGGTTGCGGAGATATCGGGTTTCAAAGAGATTTTGATTTTTAAAGTTTTTAACGATGCCGGCATCGCAAGTTTTGTCAAAAAGTGATGAAAAATTTTTTTGTGGGGATATAAAAAATGGCGTACATGGATGGAAAGGTCTATTTAATCTCAGTTTAACGGTGAAAACCGCAACCACCAACGAGGCTTGGTTGCGGAGATATCGGGTTTCAAAGAGATTTTGATTTTTAAAGTTTTTAACGATGCCGGCATCGCAAGTTTTGTCAAAAAGTGATGAAAATTTTTTTGTGGAGATATAAAAAATGGCGTACATGGATGGAAAGGTCTCTTTACTCTCAGTTTAACGGTGAAAACCGCAACCACCAACGAGGCTTGGTTGCGGAGATATCGGGTTTCAAAGAGATTTTGATTTTTAAAGTTTTTAACGATGCCGGCATCGCAAGTTTTGTCAAAAAGTGATGAAAATTTTTTTTGTGAAGATATACAAAACGGCGTACATGGATGAAAAGGTCTCTTTACTCTCAGTTTAACGGTGAAAACCGCAACCACCAACGAGGCTTGGTTGCGGAGATATCGGGTTTCAAAGAGATTTTGATTTTTAAAGTTTTTAACGATGCCGGCATCGCAAGTTTTGTCAAAAAGTGATGAAAAATTTTTTTGTGGAGATATTAAAAATGGCGTACATGGATGGAAAGGTCTCTTTAATCTCAGTTTAACGGTGAAAACCTCAACCACCAACGAGGCTTGGTTGCGGAGATATCGGGTTTCAAAGAGATTTTGATTCTTAAAGTTTTTAACGATGCCGGCATCGCAAGTTTTGTCAAAAAGTGATGAAAAATTTTTTTGTGGAGATATAAAAAATTGCGTACATGGATGGATAGGTCTCTTTAATCTCAGTTTAACGGTGAAAACCGCAACCACCAACGAGGCTTGGTTGCGGAGATATCGGGTTTCAAAGAGATTGTGATTTTTAAAGTTTTTAACGATGCCGGCATCGCAAGTTTTGTCAAAAAGTGATGAAAAATTTTTTTGTGGGGATATAAAAAATGGCGTACATGGATGGAAAGGTCTATTTAATCTCAGTTTAACGGTGAAAACCGCAACCACCAACGAGGCTTGGTTGCGGAGATATCGGGTTTCAAAGAGATTTTGATTTTTAAAGTTTTTAACGATGCCGGCATCGCAAGTTTTGTCAAAAAGTGATGAAAATTTTTTTGTGGAGATATAAAAAATGGCGTACATGGATGGAAAGGTCTCTTTACTCTCAGTTTAACGGTGAAAACCGCAACCACCAACGAGGCTTGGTTGCGGAGATATCGGGTTTCAAAGAGATTTTGATTTTTAAAGTTTTTAACGATGCCGGCATCGCAAGTTTTGTCAAAAAGTGATGAAAATTTTTTTTGGGGAGATATAAAAAATGGCGTACATGGATGGAAAGGTCTCTTTTATCTCAGTTTAACGGTGAAAACCGCAACCACCAACGAGGCTTGGTTGCGGAGATATCGGGTTTCAAAGAGATTTTGATTTTTAAAGTTTTTAACGATGCCGGCATCGCAAGTTTTGTCAAAAAGTGATGAAAAATTTTTTTGTGGAGATATAAAAAATGGCGTACATGGATGGAAAGGTCTATTTAATCTCAGTTTAACGGTGAAAACCGCAACCACCAACGAGGCTTGGTTGCGGAGATATCGGGTTTCAAAGAGATTTTGATTTTTAAAGTTTTTAACGATGCCGGCATCGCAAGTTTTGTCAAAAAGTGATGAAAATTTTTTTGTGGAGATATAAAAAATGGCGTACATGGATGGAAAGGTCTCTTTACTCTCAGTTTAACGGTGAAAACCGCAACCACCAAGGAGGCTTGGTTGCGGAGATATCGGGTTTCAAAGAGATTTTGATTTTTAAAGTTTTTAACGATGCCGGCATCGCAAGTTTTGTCAAAAAGTGATGAAAAATTTTTTTGTGGGGATATAAAAAATGGCGTACATGGATGGAAAGGTCTATTTAATCTCAGTTTAACGGTGAAAACCGCAACCACCAACGAGGCTTCGTTGCGGAGATATCGGGTTTCAAAGAGATTTTGATTTTTAAAGTTTTTAACGATGCCGGCATCGCAAGTTTTGTCAAAAAGTGATGAAAATTTTTTTGTGGAGATATAAAAAATGGCGTACATGGATGGAAAGGTCTCTTTACTCTCAGTTTAACGGTGAAAACCGCAACCACCAACGAGGCTTGGTTGCGGAGATATCGGGTTTCAAAGAGATTTTGATTTTTAAAGTTTTTAACGATGCCGGCATCGCAAGTTTTGTCAAAAAGTGATGAAAATTTTTTTTGTGAAGATATATAAAACGGCGTACATGGATGAAAAGGTCTCTTTACTCTCAGTTTAACGGTGAAAACCGCAACCACCAACGAGGCTTGGTTGCGGAGATATCGGGTTTCAAAGAGATTTTGATTTTTAAAGTTTTTAACGATGCCGGCATCGCAAGTTTTGTCAAAAAGTGATGAAAAATTTTTTTGTGGAGATATTAAAAATGGCGTACATGGATGGAAAGGTCTCTTTAATCTCAGTTTAACGGTGAAAACCGCAACCACCAACGAGGCTTGGTTGCGGAGATATCGGGTTTCAAAGAGATTTTGATTCTTAAAGTTTTTAACGATGCCGGCATCGCAAGTTTTGTCAAAAAGTGATGAAAAATTTTTTTGTGGAGATATAAAAAATTGCGTACATGGATGGATAGGTCTCTTTAATCTCAGTTTAACGGTGAAAACCGCAACCACCAACGAGGCTTGGTTGCGGAGATATCGGGTTTCAAAGAGATTGTGATTTTTAAAGTTTTTAACGATGCCGGCATCGCAAGTTTTGTCAAAAAGTGATGAAAAATTTTTTTGTGGAGATATAAAAAACGGCGTACATTGATGGAAAGGTCTCTTTACTCTCAGTTTAACGGTGAAAACCGCAACCACCAACGAGGCTTGGTTGCGGAGATATCGGGTTTCAAAGAGATTGTGATTTGTAAAGTTTTTAACGACCGGCATCGCAAGTTTTGTCAAAAAGTGATGAAATTTTTTTTTGTGAAGATATAAAAAAACGGCGTACCTGGATGGAAAGGTCTCTTTACTCTCAGTTTAACGGTGAAAACCGCAACCACCAACGAGGCTTGGTTGCGGAGATATCGGGTTTCAAAGAGATTTTGATTCTTAAAGTTTTTAACGATGCCGGCATCGCAAGTTTTGTCAAAAAGTGATGAAAAATTTTTTTGTGGAGATATAAAAAATGGAGTACATGGATGGAAAGGTCTCTTTAATCTCAGTTTAACGGTGAAAACCGCAACCACCAACGAGGCTTGGTTGCGGAGATATCGGGTTTCAAAGAGATTTTGATTTTTAAAGTTTTTAACGATGTCGGCATCGCAAGTTTTGTCAAAAAGTGATGAAAAATTTTTTTGTGGAGATATAAAAAATGGCGTACATGGATGGAAAGGTCTCTTTAATCTCAGTTTAACGGTGAAAACCGCAACCACCAACGAGGCTTGGTTGCGGAGATATCGGGTTTCAAAGAGATTTTGATTCTTAAAGTTTTTAACGATGCCGGCATCGCAAGTTTTGTCAAAAAGTGATGAAAAATTTTTTTGTGGAGATATAAAAAACGGCGTACATGGATGGAAAGGTCTCTTTAATCTCAGTTTAACGGTGAAAACCGCAACCACCAACGAGGCTTGGTTGGGGCGATATCGGGTTTCAAAGAGATTTTGATTTTTAAAGTTTTTAAGTTTTGTCAAAAACTGATGAAAAATTTTCTTGTGGAGATATAAAAAATGGCGTACATGGATGAAAAGGTCTCTTTAATCTCAGTTTAACGGTGAAAACCGCAACCACCAACGAGGCTTGGTTGGGGCGATATCGGGTTTCAAAGAGATTTTGATTTTTAAAGTTTTTAAGTTTTGTCAAAAACTGATGAAAAATTTTCTTGTGGAGATATAAAAAATGGCGTACATGGATGAAAAGGTCTCTTTAATCTCAGTTTAACGGTGAAAACCGCAACCACCAACGAGGCTTGGTTGCGGAGATATCGGGTTTCAAAGAGATTTTGATTTTTAAAGTTTTTAACGATGCCGGCATCGCAAGTTTTGTCAAAAAGTGATGAAAATTTTTTTTGGGGAGATATAAAAAATGGCGTACATGGATGGAAAGGTCTCTTTTATCTCAGTTTAACGGTGAAAACCGCAACCACCAACGAGGCTTGGTTGCGGAGATATCGGGTTTCAAAGAGATTTTGATTTTTAAAGTTTTTAACGATGCCGGCATCGCAAGTTTTGTCAAAAAGTGATGAAAAATTTTTTTGTGGAGATATAAAAAACGGCGTACATTGATGGAAAGGTCTCTTTACTCTCAGTTTAACGGTGAAAACCGCAACCACCAACGAGGCTTGGTTGCGGAGATATCGGGTTTCAAAGAGATTTTGATTTTTAAAGTTTTTAACGATGCCGGCATCGCAAGTTTTGTCAAAAAGTGATGAAAATTTTTTTTGTGGAGATATAAAAAATGGCGTACATGGATGGAAAGGTCTCTTTAATCTCAGTTTAACGGTGAAAACCGCAACCACCAACGAGGCTTGGTTGGAGATATCGGGTTTCAAAGAGATTTTGATTTTTAAAGTTTTTAACGATGCCGGCATCGCAAGTTTTGTCAAAAAGTGATGAAAAATTTTTTTGTGGAGATATAAAAAATGGCGTACATGGATGGAAAGGTCTCTTTAATCTCAGTTTAAGGGTGAAAACCGCAACCACCAACGAGGCTTGGTTGGAGATATCGGGTTTCAAAGAGATTTTGATTTTTAAAGTTTTTAACGATGCCGGCATCGCAAGTTTTGTCAAAAAGTGATGAAAAATTTTTTTGTGGAGATATAAAAAATGGCGTACATGGATGGAAAGGTCTCTTTAATCTCAGTTTAACGGTGAAAACCGCAACCACCAACGAGGCTTGGTTGCGGAGATATCGGGTTTCAAAGAGATTTTGATTTTTAAAGTTTTTAACGCAAGTTTTGTCAAAAAGTGATGAAAAATTTTTTTGTGGAGATATAAAAAATGGCGTACATGGATGGATAGGTCTCTTTAATCTTAGTTTAACGGTGAAAACCGCAACCACCAACGAGGCTTGGTTGCGGAGATATCGGGTTTCAAAGAGATTTTGATTTTTAAAGTTTTTAACGATGCCGGCATCGCAAGTTTTGTCAAAAAGTGATGAAAAATTTTTTTGTGGAGATATAAAAAATGGCGTACATGGATGGATAGGTCTCTTTAATCTTAGTTTAACGGTGAAAACCGCAACCACCAACGAGGCTTGGTTGAGGAGATATCGGGTTTCAAAGAGATTTTGATTTTTAAAGTTTTTAACGATGCCGGCATCGCAAGTTTTGTCAAAAAGTGATGAAAATTTTTTTTGTGAAGATATAAAAAACGGCGTACATGGATGAAAAGGTCTCTTTACTCTCAGTTTAACGGTGAAAACCGCAACCACCAACGAGGCTTGGTTGCGGAGATATCGGGTTTCAAAGAGATTTTGATTCTTAAAGTTTTTAACGATGCCGGCATCGCAAGTTTTGTCAAAAAGTGATGAAAAATTTTTTTGTGGAGATATAAAAAATTGCGTACATGGATGGATAGGTCTATTTAATCTCAGTTTAACGGTGAAAACCGCAACCACCAACGAGGCTTGGTTGCGGAGATATCGGGTTTCAAAGAGATTTTGATTTTTAAAGTTTTTAACGATGCCGGCATCGCAAGTTTTGTCAAAAAGTGATGAAAAATTTTTTTGTGGAGATATAAAAAATGGCGTACATGGATGGAAAGGTCTATTTAATCTCAGTTTAACGGTGAAAACCGCAACCACCAACGAGGCTTGGTTGCGGAGATATCGGGTTTCAAAGAGATTTTGATTTTTAAAGTTTTTAACGATGCCGGCATCGCAAGTTTTGTCAAAAAGTGATGAAATTTTTTTTTGGGGAGATATAAAAAATGGCGTACATGGATGGAAAGGTCTATTTAATCTCAGTTTAATGGTGAAAACCGCAACCACCAACGAGGCTTGGTTGCGGAGATATCGGGTTTCAAAGAGATTTTGATTTTTAAAGTTTTTAACGATGCCGGCATCGCAAGTTTTGTCAAAAAGTGATGAAAAATTTTTTTGTGGAGATATTAAAAATGGCGTACATGGATGGAAAGGTCTCTTTAATCTCAGTTTAACGGTGAAAACCGCAACCACCAACGAGGCTTGGTTGCGGAGATATCGGGTTTCAAAGAGATTTTGATTCTTAAAGTTTTTAACGATGCCGGCATCGCAAGTTTTGTCAAAAAGTGATGAAAAATTTTTTTGTGGAGATATAAAAAACGGCGTACATTGATGGAAAGGTCTCTTTACTCTCAGTTTAACGGTGAAAACCGCAACCACCAACGAGGCTTGGTTGCGGAGATATCGGGTTTCAAAGAGATTGTGATTTGTAAAGTTTTTAACGACCGGCATCGCAAGTTTTGTCAAAAAGTGATGAAATTTTTTTTTGTGGAGATATAAAAAATGGTGTACATGGATGGAAAGGTCTCTTTAATCTCAGTTTAACGGTGAAAACCGCAACCACCAACGAGGCTTGGTTGCGGAGATATCGGGTTTCAAAGAGATTTTGATTCTTAAAGTTTTTAACGATGCCGGCATCGCAAGTTTTGTCAAAAAGTGATGAAAAATTTTTTTGTGGAGATATAAAAAATGGAGTACATGGATGGAAAGGTCTCTTTAATCTCAGTTTAACGGTGAAAACCGCAACCACCAACGAGGCTTGGTTGCGGAGATATCGGGTTTCAAAGAGATTTTGATTTTTAAAGTTTTTAACGATGCCGGCATCGCAAGTTTTGTCAAAAAGTGATGAAAAATTTTTTTGTGGAGATATAAAAAATGGCGTACATGGATGGAAAGGTCTCTTTAATCTCAGTTTAACGGTGAAAACCGCAACCACCAACGAGGCTTGGTTGCGGAGATATCGGGTTTCAAAGAGATTTTGATTCTTAAAGTTTTTAACGATGCCGGCATCGCAAGTTTTGTCAAAAAGTGATGAAAAATTTTTTTGTGGAGATATAAAAAACGGCGTACATGGATGGAAAGGTCTCTTTAATCTCAGTTTAACGGTGAAAACCGCAACCACCAACGAGGCTTGGTTGGGGCGATATCGGGTTTCAAAGAGATTTTGATTTTTAAAGTTTTTAAGTTTTGTCAAAAACTGATGAAAAATTTTCTTGTGGAGATATAAAAAATGGCGTACATGGATGAAAAGGTCTCTTTAATCTCAGTTTAACGGTGAAAACCGCAACCACCAACGAGGCTTGGTTGGGGCGATATCGGGTTTCAAAGAGGTTTTGATTTTTAAAGTTTTTAAGTTTTGTCAAAAACTGATGAAAATTTTTTTTGTGGAGATATAAAAAATGGTGTACATGGATGGAAAGGTCTCTTTACTCTCAGTTTAACGGTGAAAACCGCAACCACCAACGAGGCTTGGTTGCGGAGATATCGGGTTTCAAAGAGATTTTGATTCTTAAAGTTTTTAACGATGCCGGCATCGCAAGTTTTGTCAAAAAGTGATGAAAATTTTTTTTGTGGAGATATAAAAAACGGCGTACATGGATGGAAAGGTCTCTTTAATCTCAGTTTAACGGTGAAAACCGCAACCACCAACGAGGCTTGGTTGCGGAGATATCGGGTTTCAAAGAGATTTTGATTTTTAAAGTTTTTAACGATGCCGGCATCGCAAGTTTTGTCGAAAAGTGATGAAAATTTTTTTTGTGGAGATATAAAAAATGGCGTACATGGATGGAAAGGTCTCTTTAATCTCAGTTTAACGGTGAAAACCGCAACCACTAACGAGGCTTGGTTGCGGAGATATCGGGTTTCAAAGAGATTTTGATTCTTAAAGTTTTTAACGATGCCGGCATCGCAAGTTTTGTCAAAAAGTGATGAAAAATTTTTTTGTGGAGATATAATAAATTGCGTACATGGATGGAAAGGTCTCTTTAATCTCAGTTTAACGGTGAAAACCGCAACCACCAACGAGGCTTGGTTGCGGAGATATCGGGTTTCAAAGAGATTTTGATTTTTAAAGTTTTTAACGATGCCGGCATCGCAAGTTTTGTCAAAAAGTGATGAAAATTTTTTTTGTGGAGATATAAAAAATGACGTACATGGATGGAAAGGTCTCTTTAATCTCAGTTTAACGGTGAAAACCGCAACCACTAACGAGGCTTGGTTGCGGAGATATCGGGTTTCAAAGAGATTTTGATTTTTAAAGTTTTTAACGATGCCGGCATCGCAAGTTTTGTCAAAAAGTGATGAAAATTTTGTTTGTGAAGATATAAAAAACGGCGTACATTGATGGAAAGGTCTCTTTACTCTCAGTTTAACGGTGAAAACCGCAACCACCAACGAGGCTTGGTTGCGGAGATATCGGGTTTCAAAGAGATTTTGATTCTTAAAGTTTTTAACGATGCCGGCATCGCAAGTTTTGTCAAAAAGTGATGAAAAATTTTTTTGTGGAGATATAAAAAATGGCGTACATGGATGGAAAGGCCTCTTTAATCTCAGTTTAACGGTGAAAACCGCAACCACCAACGAGGCTTGGTTGCGGAGATATCGGGTTTCAAAGAGATTTTGATTTTTAAAGTTTTTAACGATGCCGGCATCGCAAGTTTTGTCAAAAAGTGATGAAATTTTTTTTTGTGAAGGTATAAAAAACGGCGTACATTGATGGAAAGGTCTCTTTACTCTCAGTTTAACGGTGAAAACCGCAACCACCAACGAGGCTTGGTTGCGGAGATATCGGGTTTCAAAGAGATTTTGATTTTTAAAGTTTTTAACGATGCCGGCATCGCAAGTTTTGTCAAAAAGTGATGAAAAATTTCTTTGTGGAGATATAAAGAATGGCGTACATTGATGGAAAGGTCTCTTTACTCTCAGTTTAACGGTGAAAACCGCAACCACCAACGAGGCTTGGTTGCGGAGATATCGGGTTTCAAAGAGATTTTGATTTTTAAAGTTTTTAACGATGCCGGCATCGCAAGTTTTGTCAAAAAGTGATGAAAAATTTCTTTGTGGAGATATAAAAAACGGCGTACATTGATGGAAAGGTCTCTTTACTCTCAGTTTAACGGTGAAAACCGCAACCACCAACGAGGCTTGGTTGCGGAGATATCGGGTTTCAAAGAGATTTTGATTCTTAAAGTTTTTAACGATGCCGGCATCGCAAGTTTTGTCAAAAAGTGATGAAAAATTTTTTTGTGGAGATATAATAAATGGCGTACATGGATGGAGAGGTCTCTTTAATCTTAGTTTAATGGTGAAAACCGCAACCACCAACGAGGCTTGGTTGCGGAGATATCGGGTTTCAAAGAGATTTTGATTCTTAAAGTTTTTAACGATGCCGGCATCGCAAGTTTTGTCAAAAAGTGATGAAAAATTTTTTTGTGGAGATATAAAAAATGGCGTACATGGATGGAAAGGCCTCTTTAATCTCAGTTTAACGGTGAAAACCGCAACCACCAACGAGGCTTGGTTGCGGAGATATCGGGTTTCAAAGAGATTTTGATTTTTAAAGTTTTTAACGATGCCGGCATCGCAAGTTTTGTCAAAAAGTGATGAAATTTTTTTTTGTGAAGATATAAAAAACGGCGTACATTGATGGAAAGGTCTCTTTACTCTCAGTTTAACGGTGAAAACCGCAACCACCAACGAGGCTTGGTTGCGGAGATATCGGGTTTCAAAGAGATTTTGATTTTTAAAGTTTTTAACGATGCCGGCATCGCAAGTTTTGTCAAAAAGTGATGAAAAATTTCTTTGTGGAGATATAAAGAATGGCGTACATTGATGGAAAGGTCTCTTTACTCTCAGTTTAACGGTGAAAACCGCAACCACCAACGAGGCTTGGTTGCGGAGATATCGGGTTTCAAAGAGATTTTGATTCTTAAAGTTTTTAACGATGCCGGCATCGCAAGTTTTGTCAAAAAGTGATGAAAATTTTTTTTGTGGAGATATAAAAAATGGTGTACATGGATGGAAAGGTCTCTTTACTCTCAGTTTAACGGTGAAAACCGCAACCACCAACGAGGCTTGGTTGCGGAGATATCGGGTTTCAAAGAGATTTTGATTCTTAAAGTTTTTAACGATGCCGGCATCGCAAGTTTTGTCAAAAAGTGATGAAAAATTTTTTTGTGGAGATATAAAAAATGGCGTACATGGATGGATAGGTCTATTTAATCTCAGTTTAACGGTGAAAACCGCAACCACCAACGAGGCTTGGTTGCGGAGATATCGGGTTTCAAAGAGATTTTGATTTTTAAAGTTTTTAACGATGCCGGCATCGCAAGTTTTGTCAAAAAGTGATGAAAATTTTTTTTGTGGAGATATAAAAAATGGTGTACATGGATGAAAAGTTCTCTTTAATCTTAGTTTAACGGTGAAAACCGCAACCACCAACGAGGCTTGGTTGCGGAGATATCGGGTTTCAAAGAGATTTTGATTTTTAAAGTTTTTAACGATGCCGGCATCGCAAGTTTTGTTAAAAAGTGATGAAAAATTTTTTTGTGGAGATATATAAAATGGCGTACATGGATGGAAAGGTCTATTTAATCTCAGTTTAACGGTGAAAACCGCAACCACCAACGAGGCTTGGTTGCGGAGATATCGGGTTTCAAAGAGATTTTGATTTTTAAAGTTTTTAACGATGCCGGCATCGCAAGTTTTGTCAAAAAGTGATGAAAATTTTTTTTGGGGAGATATAAAAAATGGCGTACATGGATGGAAAGGTCTCTTTAATCTCAGTTTAATGGTGAAAACCGCAACCACCAACGAGGCTTGGTTGCGGAGATATCGGGTTTCAAAGAGATTTTGATTTTTAAAGTTTTTAACGATGCCGGCATCGCAAGTTTTGTCAAAAAGTGATGAAAAATTTTTTTGTGGAGATATAAAAAATGGCGTACATGGATGGAAAGGTCTCTTTAATCTCAGTTTAACGGTGAAAACCGCAACCACCAACGAGGCTTGGTTGCGGAGATATCGGGTTTCAAAGAGATTTTGATTTTTAAAGTTTTTAACGATGCCGGCATCGCAAGTTTTGTCAAAAAGCGATGAAAAATTTTTTTGTGGAGATATAAAAAACGGCGTACATGGATGGAAAGGTCTCTTTAATCTCAGTTTAACGGTGAAAACCGCAACCACCAACGAGGCTTGGTTGGGGCGATATCGGGTTTCAAAGAGGTTTTGATTTTTAAAGTTTTTAAGTTTTGTCAAAAACTGATGAAAAATTTTTTTGTGGTGATATAAAAAATGGCGCACATGGATGAAAAGGTCTCTTTAATGTCAGTTTAACGGTGAAAACCGCAACCACCAACGAGGCTTGGTTGCGGAGATATCGGGTTTCAAAGAGATTTTGATTTGTTAAAAAGTGATGAAAAATTTTTTTGTGGAGATATAAAAAATGGCGTACATGGATGGAAAGGTCTCTTTAATCTCAGTTTAACGGTGAAAACCGCAACCACCAACGAGGCTTGGTTGCGGAGATATCGGGTTTCAAAGAGATTTTGATTCTTAAAGTTTTTAACGATGCCGGCATCGCAAGTTTTGTCAAAAAGTGATGAAAAATTTTTTTGTGGAGTTATAAAAAATGGCGTACATGGATGGAAAGGTCTCTTTAATCTCAGTTTAACGGTGAAAACCGCAACCACCAACGAGGCTTGGTTGCGGAGATATCGGGTTTCAAAGAGATTTTGATTCTTAAAGTTTTTAACGATGCCGGCATCGCAAGTTTTGTCAAAAAGTGATGAAAAATTTTTTTGTAGAGATATAAAAAATGGCGTACATGGATGGAAAGGTCTCTTTAATCTCAGTTTAACGGTGAAAACCGCAACCACCAACGAGGCTTGGTTGCGGAGATATCGGGTTTCAAAGAGATTTTGATTTTTAAAGTTTTTAACGATGCCGGCATCGCAAGTTTTGTCAAAAAGTGATGAAAAATTTTTTTGTGGAGATATAAAAAATGGCGTACATGGATGGAAAGGTCTCTTTAATCTCAGTTTAACGGTGAAAACCGCAACCACCAACGAGGCTTGTTGCGGAGATATCGGGTTTCAAAGAGATTTTGATTTTTAAAGTTTTTAACGATGCCGGCATCGCAAGTTTTGTCAAAAAGTGATGAAAATTTTTTTTGTGGAGATATAAAAAATAGCGTACATGGATGGAAAGGTCTCTTTAATCTCAGTTTAACGGTGAAAACCGCAACCACCAACGAGGCTTGGTTGCGGAGATATCGGGTTTCAAAGAGATTTTGATTTTTAAAGTTTTTAACGATGCCGGCATCGCAAGTTTTGTCAAAAAGTGATGAAAATTTTTTTTGTGGAGATATAAAAAATGGTGTACATGGATGGAAAGGTCTCTTTACTGTCAGTTTAACGGTGAAAACCGCAACCACCAACGAGGCTTGGTTGCGGAGATATCGGGTTTCAAAGAGATTTTGATTCTTAAAGTTTTTAACGATGCCGGCATCGCAAGTTTTGTCAAAAAGTGATGAAAAATTTTTTTGTGGATATAGATAAAATGGAGTACATGGATGGAAAGGTCTCTTTAATCTTAGTTTAACGGTGAAAACCGCAACCACCAACGAGGCTTGGTTGCGGAGATATCGGGTTTCAAAGAGATTTTGATTTTTAAAGTTTTTAACGATGCCGGCATCGCAAGTTTTGTCAAAAAGCGATGAAAAATTTTTTTGTGGAGATATAAAAAATGGCGTACATAGATGGAAAGGTCTCTTTAATCTCAGTTTAACGGTGAAAACCGCAACCACCAACGAGGCTTGGTTGGGGCGATATCGGGTTTCAAAGAGATTTTGATTTTTAAAGTTTTTAACGATGCCGGCATCGCAAGTTTTGTCAAAAAGTGATGAAAAATTTTTTTGTGGAGATATAAAAAATGGCGTACATGGATGGAAAGATCTCTTTAATCTCAGTTTAACGGTGAAAACCGCAACCACCAACGAGGCTTGGTTGCGGAGATATCGGGTTTCAAAGAGATTTTGATTCTTAAAGTTTTTAACGATGCCGGCATCGCAAGTTTTGTCAAAAAGTGATGAAAAATTTTTTTGTGGAGATATAAAAAATGGCGTACATGGATGGAAAGATCTCTTTAATCTCAGTTTAACGGTGAAAACCGCAACCACCAACGAGGCTTGGTTGCGGAGATATCGGGTTTCAAAGAGATTTGGTTCTTAAAGTTTTTAACGATGCCGGCATCGCAAGTTTTGTCAAAAAGTGATGAAAAATTTTTTTGTGAAGATATAAAAAACGGCGTACATTGATGGAAAGGTCTCTTTACTCTCAGTTTAACGGTGAAAACCGCAACCACCAACGAGGCTTGGTTGCGGAGATATCGGGTTTCAAAGAGATTTTGATTCTTAAAGTTTTTAACGATGCCGGCATCGCAAGTTTTGTCAAAAAGTGATGAAAAATTTTTTTGTGGAGATATAAAAAATGGCGTACATGGATGAAAAGGTCTCTTTAATCTCAGTTTAACGGTGAAAACCGCAACCACCAACGAGGCTTGGTTGCGGAGATATCGGGTTTCAAAGAGATTTTGATTTTTAAAGTTTTTAACGATGCCGGCATCGCAAGTTTTGTCAAAAAGTGATGAAAAATTTGTTTGTGGAGATATAAAAAATGGCGTACATGGATGGAAAGGTCTCTTTAATCTCAGTTTAACGGTGAAAACCGCAACCACCAACGAGGCTTGGTTGGGGCGATATCGGGTTTCAAAGAGATTTTGATTTTTAAAGTTTTTAAGTTTTGTCAAAAAGTGATGAAAAATTTTTTTGTGGAGATATAAAAAATGGCGTACATGGATGAAAAGGTCTCTTTAATCTCAGTTTAACGGTGAAAACCGCAACCGCCAACGAGGCTTGGTTGCGGAGATATCGGGTTTCAAAGAGATTTTGATTCTTAAAGTTTTTAACGATGCCGGCATCGCAAGTTTTGTCAAAAAGTGATGAAAATTTTTTTTGTGGAGATATAAAAAATGGCGTACATGGATGGAAAGGTCTCTTTAATCTCAGTTTAACGGTGAAAACCGCAACCACCAACGAGGCTTGGTTGCGGAGATATCGGGTTTCAAAGAGATTTTGATTCTTAAAGTTTTTAACGATGCCGGCATCGCAAGTTTTGTCAAAAAGTGATGAAAAATTTTTTTGTGGAGATATAAAAAATGGCGTACATGGATGGAAAGATCTCTTTAATCTCAGTTTAACGGTGAAAACCGCAACCACCAACGAGGCTTGGTTGCGGAGATATCGGGTTTCAAAGAGATTTGGTTCTTAAAGTTTTTAACGATGCCGGCATCGCAAGTTTTGTCAAAAAGTGATGAAAAATTTTTTTGTGAAGATATAAAAAACGGCGTACATTGATGGAAAGGTCTCTTTACTCTCAGTTTAACGGTGAAAACCGCAACCACCAACGAGGCTTGGTTGCGGAGATATCGGGTTTCAAAGAGATTTTGATTCTTAAAGTTTTTAACGATGCCGGCATCGCAAGTTTTGTCAAAAAGTGATGAAAAATTTTTTTGTGGAGATATAAAAAATGGCGTACATGGATGGAAAGATCTCTTTAATCTCAGTTTAACGGTGAAAACCGCAACCACCAACGAGGCTTGGTTGCGGAGATATCGGGTTTCAAAGAGATTTTGATTCTTAAAGTTTTTAACGATGCCGGCATCGCAAGTTTTGTCAAAAAGTGATGAAAAATTTTTTTGTGGAGATATAAAGAATGGCGTACATTGATGGAAAGGTCTCTTTACTCTCAGTTTAACGGTGAAAACCGCAACCACCAACGAGGCTTGGTTGCGGAGATATCGGGTTTCAAAGAGATTTGGTTCTTAAAGTTTTTAACGATGCCGGCATCGCAAGTTTTGTCAAAAAGTGATGAAAAATTTTTTTGTGGAGATATAAAAAATGGCGTACATGGATGGAAAGATCTCTTTAATCTCAGTTTAACGGTGAAAACCGCAACCACCAACGAGGCTTGGTTGCGGAGATATCGGGTTTCAAAGAGATTTTGATTCTTAAAGTTTTTAACGATGCCGGCATCGCAAGTTTTGTCAAAAAGTGATGAAAAATTTTTTTGTGGAGATATAAAAAATGGCGTACATGGATGGAAAGATCTCTTTAATCTCAGTTTAACGGTGAAAACCGCAACCACCAACGAGGCTTGGTTGCGGAGATATCGGGTTTCAAAGAGATTTGGTTCTTAAAGTTTTTAACGATGCCGGCATCGCAAGTTTTGTCAAAAAGTGATGAAAAATTTTTTTGTGAAGATAAAAAAAACCGCGTACATTGATGGAAAGGTCTCTTTACTCTCAGTTTAACGGTGAAAACCGCAACCACCAACGAGGCTTGGTTGCGGAGATATCGGGTTTCAAAGAGATTTTGATTCTTAAAGTTTTTAACGATGCCGGCATCGCAAGTTTTGTCTGATGAAAAATTTTTTTGTGGAGATATAAAAAATGGCGTACATGGATGGAAAGATCTCTTTAATCTCAGTTTAACGGTGAAAACCGCAACCACCAACGAGGCTTGGTTGCGGAGATATCGGGTTTCAAAGAGATTTTGATTCTTAAAGTTTTTAACGATGCCGGCATCGCAAGTTTTGTCAAAAAGTGATGAAAAATTTTTTTGTGGAGATATAAAGAATGGCGTACATTGATGGAAAGGTCTCTTTACTCTCAGTTTAACGGTGAAAACCGCAACCACCAACGAGGCTTGGTTGCGGAGATATCGGGTTTCAAAGAGATTTTGATTTTTAAAGTTTTTAACGATGCCGGCATCGCAAGTTTTGTCAAAAAGTGATGAAAAATTTTTTTGTGGAGATATAAAAAATGGCGTACATGGATGGAAAGATCTCTTTAATCTCAGTTTAACGGTGAAAACCGCAACCACCAACGAGGCTTGGTTGCGGAGATATCGGGTTTCAAAGAGATTTTGATTCTTAAAGTTTTTAACGATGCCGGCATCGCAAGTTTTGTCAAAAAGTGATGAAAAATTTTTTTGTGGAGATATAATAAATGGCGTACATGGATGGAAAGGTCTCTTTAATCTCAGTTTAACGGTGAAAACCGCAACCACCAACGAGGCTTGGTTGCGGAGATATCGGGTTTCAAAGAGATTTTGATTCTTAAAGTTTTTAAGTTTTGTCAAAAACTGATGAAAATTTTTTTTGTGGAGATATAAAAAATGGCGTACATGGATGAAAAGGTCTCTTTACTCTCAGTTTAATGGTGAAAACCGCAACCACCAACGAGGCTTGGTTGCGGAGATATCGGGTTTCAAAGAGATTTTGATTCTTAAAGTTTTTAACGATGCCGGCATCGCAAGTTTTGTCAAAAAGTGATGAAAATTTTTTTTGTGGAGATATAAAAAATGGTGTACATGGATGGAAAGGTCTCTTTACTCTCAGTTTAACGGTGAAAACCGCAACCACCAACGAGGCTTGGTTGCGGAGATATCGGGTTTCAAAGAGATTTTGATTTTTAAAGTTTTTAACGATGCCGGCATCGCAAGTTTTGTCAAAAAGTGATGAAAAATTTTTATGTGGAGATACAAAAAATGGCGTACATTGATGGAAAGGTCTCTTTACTCTCAGTTTAACGGTGAAAACCGCAACCACCAACGAGGCTTGGTTGCGGAGATATCGGGTTTCAAAGAGATTTTGATTCTTAAAGTTTTTAACGATGCCGGCATCGCAAGTTTTGTCAAAAAGTGATGAAAATTTTTTTTGTGGAGATATAAAAAATGGTGTGCATGGATGGAAAGGTCTCTTTACTCTCAGTTTAACGGTGAAAACCGCAACCACCAACGAGGCTTGGTTGCGGAGATATCGGGTTTCAAAGAGATTTTGATTTTTAAAGTTTTTAACGATGCCGGCATCGCAAGTTTTGTCAAAAAGTGATGAAAATTTTTTTTGTGGAGATATAAAAAATGGTGTACATGGATGAAAAGGTCTCTTTAATCTCAGTTTAACGGTGAAAACCGCAACCACCAACGAGGCTTGGTTGCGGAGATATCGGGTTTCAAAGAGATTTTGATTCTTAAAGTTTTTAACGATGCCGGCATCGCAAGTTTTGTCAAAAAGTGATGAAAAATTTTTTTGTGGAGATATAAAAAATGGCGTACATGGATGGAAAGGTCTCTTTAATCTCAGTTTAACGGTGAAAACCGCAACCACCAACGAGGCTTGGTTGCGGAGATATCGGGTTTCAAAGAGATTTTGATTCTTAAAGTTTTTAACGATGCCGGCATCGCAAGTTTTGTCAAAAAGTGATGAAAATTTTTTTTGTGAAGATATAAAAAACGGCGTACATTGATGGAAAGGTCTCTTTACTCTCAGTTTAACGGTGAAAACCGCAACCACCAACGAGGCTTGGTTGCGGAGATATCGGGTTTCAAAGAGATTTTGATTCTTAAAGTTTTTAACGATGCCGGCATCGCAAGTTTTGTCAAAAAGTGATGAAAAATTTTTTTGTGGAGATATAAAAAATGGCGTACATGGATGAAAAGGTCTCTTTAATCTCAGTTTAACGGTGAAAACCGCAACCACCAACGAGGCTTGGTTGCGGAGATATCGGGTTTCAAAGAGATTTTGATTTTTAAAGTTTTTAACGATGCCGGCATCGCAAGTTTTGTCAAAAAGTGATGAAAAATTTGTTTGTGGAGATATAAAAAATGGCGTACATGGATGGAAAGGTCTCTTTAATCTCAGTTTAACGGTGAAAACCGCAACCACCAACGAGGCTTGGTTGGGGCGATATCGGGTTTCAAAGAGATTTTGATTTTTAAAGTTTTTAAGTTTTGTCAAAAAGTGATGAAAAATTTTTTTGTGGAGATATAAAAAATGGCGTACATGGATGAAAAGGTCTCTTTAATCTCAGTTTAACGGTGAAAACCGCAACCGCCAACGAGGCTTGGTTGCGGAGATATCGGGTTTCAAAGAGATTTTGATTCTTAAAGTTTTTAACGATGCCGGCATCGCAAGTTTTGTCAAAAAGTGATGAAAAATTTTTTTGTGGAGATATAAAAAATGGCGTACATGGATGGAAAGGTCTCTTTAATCTCAGTTTAACGGTGAAAACCGCAACCACCAACGAGGCTTGGTTGCGGAGATATCGGGTTTCAAAGAGATTTTGATTCTTAAAGTTTTTAACGATGCCGGCATCGCAAGTTTTGTCAAAAAGTGATGAAAAATTTTTTTGTGGAGATATAAAAAATGGCGCACATGGATGGAAAGGTCTCTTTAATCTCAGTTTAACGGTGAAAACCGCAACCACCAACGAGGCTTGGTTACGGAGATATCGGGTTTCAAAGAGATTTTGATTCTTAAAGTTTTTAACGATGCCGGCATCGCAAGTTTTGTCAAAAAGTGATGAAAAATTTTTTGTGGAGATATAATAAATGGCGTACATGGATGGAAAGGTCTCTTTAATCTCAGTTTAACGGTGAAAACCGCAACCACCAACGAGGCTTGGTTGCGGAGATATCGGGTTTCAAAGAGATTTTGATTTTTAAAGTTTTTAACGATGCCGGCATCGCAAGTTTTGTCAAAAAGTGATGAAAATTTTTTTTGTGAAGATAAAAAAAACCGCGTACATTGATGGAAAGGTCTCTTTACTCTCAGTTTAACGGTGAAAACCGCAACCACCAACGAGGCTTGGTTGCGGAGATATCGGGTTTCAAAGAGATTTTGATTCTTAAAGTTTTTAACGATGCCGGCATCGCAAGTTTTGTCAAAAAGTGATGAAAAATTTGTTTGTGGAGATATAATAAATTGCGTACATGGATGGAAAGGTCTCTTTAATCTCAGTTTAACGGTGAAAACCGCAACCACCAACGAGGCTTGGTTGCGGAGATATCGGGTTTCAAAGAGATTTTGATTTTTAAAGTTTTTAACGATGCCGGCATCGCAAGTTTTGTCAAAAAGTGATGAAAATTTTTTTTGTGGAGATATAAAAAATGGTGTACATGGATGGAAAGGTCTCTTTACTCTCAGTTTAACGGTGAAAACCGCAACCACCAACGAGGCTTGGTTGCGGAGATATCGGGTTTCAAAGAGATTTTGATTCTTAAAGTTTTTAACGATGCCGGCATCGCAAGTTTTGTCAAAAAGTGATGAAATTTTTTTTTGTGGAGATATAAAAAATGGTGTACATGGATGAAACGGTCTCTTTAATCTCAGTTTAACGGTGAAAACCGCAACCACCAACGAGGCTTGGTTGCGGAGATATCGGGTTTCAATGAGATTTTGATTCTTAAAGTTTTTAACGATGCCGGCATCGCAAGTTTTGTCAAAAAGTGATGAAAAATTTTTTTGTGGAGATATAAAAAATGGCGTACATGGATGGAAAGGTCTCTTTAATCTCAGTTTAACGGTGAAAACCGCAACCACCAACGAGGCTTGGTTGCGGAGATATCGGGTTTCAAAGAGATTTTGATTTTTAAAGTTTTTAACGATGCCGGCATCGCAAGTTTTGTCAAAAAGTGATGAAAATTTTTTTTGTGAAGATATAAAAAACGGCGTACATTGATGGAAAGGTCTCTTTACTCTCAGTTTAACGGTGAAAACCGCAACCACCAACGAGGCTTGGTTGCGGAGATATCGGGTTTCAAAGAGATTTTGATTCTTAAAGTTTTTAACGATGCCGGCATCGCAAGTTTTGTCAAAAAGTGATGAAAAATTTGTTTGTGGAGATATAATAAATTGCGTACATGGATGGAAAGGTCTCTTTAATCTCAGTTTAACGGTGAAAACCGCAACCACCAACGAGGCTTGGTTGCGGAGATATCGGGTTTCAAAGAGATTTTGATTTTTAAAGTTTTTAACGATGCCGGCATCGCAAGTTTTGTCAAAAAGTGATGAAAATTTTTTTTGTGGAGATATAAAAAATGGTGTACATGGATGGAAAGGTCTCTTTACTCTCAGTTTAACGGTGAAAACCGCAACCACCAACGAGGCTTGGTTGCGGAGATATCGGGTTTCAAAGAGATTTTGATTCTTAAAGTTTTTAACGATGCCGGCATCGCAAGTTTTGTCAAAAAGTGATGAAATTTTTTTTTGTGGAGATATAAAAAATGGTGTACATGGATGAAACGGTCTCTTTAATCTCAGTTTAACGGTGAAAACCGCAACCACCAACGAGGCTTGGTTGCGGAGATATCGGGTTTCAAAGAGATTTTGATTCTTAAAGTTTTTAACGATGCCGGCATCGCAAGTTTTGTCAAAAAGTGATGAAAAATTTTTTTGTGGAGATATAAAAAATGGCGTACATGGATGGAAAGGTCTCTTTAATCTCAGTTTAACGGTGAAAACCGCAACCACCAACGAGGCTTGGTTGCGGAGATATCGGGTTTCAAAGAGATTTTGATTTTTAAAGTTTTTAACGATGCCGGCATCGCAAGTTTTGTCAAAAAGTGATGAAAATTTTTTTTGTGAAGATATAAAAAACGGCGTACATTGATGGAAAGGTCTCTTTACTCTCAGTTTAACGGTGAAAACCGCAACCACCAACGAGGCTTGGTTGCGGAGATATCGGGTTTCAAAGAGATTTTGATTCTTAAAGTTTTTAACGATGCCGGCATCGCAAGTTTTGTCAAAAAGTGATGAAAAATTTGTTTGTGGAGATATAATAAATGGCGTACATGGATGGAAAGGTCTCTTTACTCTCAGTTTAACGGTGAAAACCGCAACCACCAACGAGGCTTGGTTGCGGAGATATCGGGTTTCAAAGAGATTTTGATTTTTAAAGTTTTTAACGATGCCGGCATCGCAAGTTTTGTCAAAAAGTGATGAAATTTTTTTTGTGGAGATATAAAAAATGGTGTACATGGATGAAACGGTCTCTTTAATCTCAGTTTAACGGTGAAAACCGCAACCACCAACGAGGCTTGGTTGCGGAGATATCGGGTTTCAAAGAGATTTTGATTCTTAAAGTTTTTAACGATGCCGGCATCGCAAGTTTTGTCAAAAAGTGATGAAAAATTTGTTTGTGGAGATATAATAAATTGCGTACATGGATGGAAAGGTCTCTTTAATCTCAGTTTAACGGTGAAAACCGCAACCACCAACGAGGCTTGGTTGCGGAGATATCGGGTTTCAAAGAGATTTTGATTTTTAAAGTTTTTAACGATGCCGGCATCGCAAGTTTTGTCAAAAAGTGATGAAAATTTTTTTTGTGAAGATAAAAAAAACCGCGTACATTGATGGAAAGGTCTCTTTACTCTCAGTTTAACGGTGAAAACCGCAACCACCAACGAGGCTTGGTTGCGGAGATATCGGGTTTCAAAGAGATTTTGATTTTTAAAGTTTTTAACGATGCCGGCATCGCAAGTTTTGTCAAAAAGTGATGAAAAATTTTTTTGTGAAGATATAAAAAACGGCGTACATTGATGGAAAGGTCTCTTTACTCTCAGTTTAACGGTGAAAACCGCAACCACCAACGAGGCTTGGTTGCGGAGATATCGGGTTTCAAAGAGATTTTGATTCTTAAAGTTTTTAACGATGCCGGCATCGCAAGTTTTGTCAAAAAGTGATGAAAAATTTGTTTGTGGAGATATAATAAATTGCGTACATGGATGGAAAGGTCTCTTTAATCTCAGTTTAACGGTGAAAACCGCAACCACCAACGAGGCTTGGTTGCGGAGATATCGGGTTTCAAAGAGATTTTGATTTTTAAAGTTTTTAACGATGCCGGCATCGCAAGTTTTGTCAAAAAGTGATGAAAATTTTTTTTGTGGAGATATAAAAAATGGTGTACATGGATGGAAAGGTCTCTTTACTCTCAGTTTAACGGTGAAAACCGCAACCACCAACGAGGCTTGGTTGCGGAGATATCGGGTTTCAAAGAGATTTTGATTCTTAAAGTTTTTAACGATGCCGGCATCGCAAGTTTTGTCAAAAAGTGATGAAATTTTTTTTTGTGGAGATATAAAAAATGGTGTACATGGATGAAACGGTCTCTTTAATCTCAGTTTAACGGTGAAAACCGCAACCACCAACGAGGCTTGGTTGCGGAGATATCGGGTTTCAATGAGATTTTGATTCTTAAAGTTTTTAACGATGCCGGCATCGCAAGTTTTGTCAAAAAGTGATGAAAAATTTTTTTGTGGAGATATAAAAAATGGCGTACATGGATGGAAAGGTCTCTTTAATCTCAGTTTAACGGTGAAAACCGCAACCACCAACGAGGCTTGGTTGCGGAGATATCGGGTTTCAAAGAGATTTTGATTTTTAAAGTTTTTAACGATGCCGGCATCGCAAGTTTTGTCAAAAAGTGATGAAAATTTTTTTTGTGAAGATATAAAAAACGGCGTACATTGATGGAAAGGTCTCTTTACTCTCAGTTTAACGGTGAAAACCGCAACCACCAACGAGGCTTGGTTGCGGAGATATCGGGTTTCAAAGAGATTTTGATTCTTAAAGTTTTTAACGATGCCGGCATCGCAAGTTTTGTCAAAAAGTGATGAAAAATTTGTTTGTGGAGATATAATAAATTGCGTACATGGATGGAAAGGTCTCTTTAATCTCAGTTTAACGGTGAAAACCGCAACCACCAACGAGGCTTGGTTGCGGAGATATCGGGTTTCAAAGAGATTTTGATTTTTAAAGTTTTTAACGATGCCGGCATCGCAAGTTTTGTCAAAAAGTGATGAAAATTTTTTTTGTGGAGATATAAAAAATGGTGTACATGGATGGAAAGGTCTCTTTACTCTCAGTTTAACGGTGAAAACCGCAACCACCAACGAGGCTTGGTTGCGGAGATATCGGGTTTCAAAGAGATTTTGATTCTTAAAGTTTTTAACGATGCCGGCATCGCAAGTTTTGTCAAAAAGTGATGAAATTTTTTTTTGTGGAGATATAAAAAATGGTGTACATGGATGAAACGGTCTCTTTAATCTCAGTTTAACGGTGAAAACCGCAACCACCAACGAGGCTTGGTTGCGGAGATATCGGGTTTCAAAGAGATTTTGATTCTTAAAGTTTTTAACGATGCCGGCATCGCAAGTTTTGTCAAAAAGTGATGAAAAATTTTTTTGTGGAGATATAAAAAATGGCGTACATGGATGGAAAGGTCTCTTTAATCTCAGTTTAACGGTGAAAACCGCAACCACCAACGAGGCTTGGTTGCGGAGATATCGGGTTTCAAAGAGATTTTGATTTTTAAAGTTTTTAACGATGCCGGCATCGCAAGTTTTGTCAAAAAGTGATGAAAATTTTTTTTGTGAAGATATAAAAAACGGCGTACATTGATGGAAAGGTCTCTTTACTCTCAGTTTAACGGTGAAAACCGCAACCACCAACGAGGCTTGGTTGCGGAGATATCGGGTTTCAAAGAGATTTTGATTCTTAAAGTTTTTAACGATGCCGGCATCGCAAGTTTTGTCAAAAAGTGATGAAAAATTTGTTTGTGGAGATATAATAAATTGCGTACATGGATGGAAAGGTCTCTTTAATCTCAGTTTAACGGTGAAAACCGCAACCACCAACGAGGCTTGGTTGCGGAGATATCGGGTTTCAAAGAGATTTTGATTTTTAAAGTTTTTAACGATGCCGGCATCGCAAGTTTTGTCAAAAAGTGATGAAATTTTTTTTTGTGGAGATATAAAAAATGGTGTACATGGATGAAACGGTCTCTTTAATCTCAGTTTAACGGTGAAAACCGCAACCACCAACGAGGCTTGGTTGCGGAGATATCGGGTTTCAAAGAGATTTTGATTCTTAAAGTTTTTAACGATGCCGGCATCGCAAGTTTTGTCAAAAAGTGATGAAAATTTTTTTTGTGGAGATATAAAAAATGGCGTACATGGATGGAAAGGTCTCTTTAATCTCAGTTTAACGGTGAAAACCGCAACCACCAACGAGGCTTGGTTGCGGAGATATCGGGTTTCAAAGAGATTTTGATTTTTAAAGTTTTTAACGATGCCGGCATCGCAAGTTTTGTTAAAAAGTGATGAAAAATTTTTTTGTGGAGATATAAAAAATGGCGTACATGGATGGAAAGGTCTCTTTAATCTCAGTTTAACGGTGAAAACCGCAACCACCAACGAGGCTTGGTTGCGGAGATATCGGGTTTCAAAGAGATTTTGATTCTTAAAGTTTTTAACGATGCCAGCATCGCAAGTTTTGTCAAAAAGTGATGAAAAATTTTTTGTGGAGATATAAAAAATGGCGCACATGGATGGAAAGGTCTCTTTAATCTCAGTTTAACGGTGAAAACCGCAACCACCAACGAGGCTTGGTTGCGGAGATATCGGGTTTCAAAGAGATTTTGATTTTTAAAGTTTTTAACGATGCCGGCATCGCAAGTTTTGTCAAAAAGTGATGAAAATTTTTTTTGTGAAGATATAAAAAACGGCGTACATTGATGGAAAGGTCTCTTTACTCTCAGTTTAACGGTGAAAACCGCAACCACCAACGAGGCTTGGTTGCGGAGATATCGGGTTTCAAAGAGATTTTGATTTTTAAAGTTTTTAACGATGCCGGCATCGCAAGTTTTGTTAAAAAGTGATGAAAAATTTTTTTGTGGAGATATAAAAAATGGCGTACATGGATGGAAAGGTCTCTTTAATCTCAGTTTAACGGTGAAAACCGCAACCACCAACGAGGCTTGGTTGCGGAGATATCGGGTTTCAAAGAGATTTTGATTTTTAAAGTTTTTAACGATGCCGGCATCGCAAGTTTTGTCAAAAAGTGATGAAAATTTTTTTTGTGAAGATATAAAAAACGGCGTACATTGATGGAAAGGTCTCTTTACTCTCAGTTTAACGGTGAAAACCGCAACCACCAACGAGGCTTGGTTGCGGAGATATCGGGTTTCAAAGAGATTTTGATTTTTAAAGTTTTTAACGATGCCGGCATCGCAAGTTTTGTTAAAAAGTGATGAAAAATTTTTTTGTGGAGATATAAAAAATGGCGTACATGGATGGAAAGGTCTCTTTAATCTCAGTTTAACGGTGAAAACCGCAACCACCAACGAGGCTTGGTTGCGGAGATATCGGGTTTCAAAGAGATTTTGATTTTTAAAGTTTTTAACGATGCCGGCATCGCAAGTTTTGTCAAAAAGTGATGAAAATTTTTTTTGTGAAGATATAAAAAACGGCGTACATTGATGGAAAGGTCTCTTTACTCTCAGTTTAACGGTGAAAACCGCAACCACCAACGAGGCTTGGTTGCGGAGATATCGGGTTTCAAAGAGATTTTGATTTTTAAAGTTTTTAACGATGCCGGCATCGCAAGTTTTGTCAAAAAGTGATGAAAATTTTTTTTGTGGAGATATAAAAAATGGCGTACATGGATGGAAAGGTCTCTTTAATCTCAGTTTAACGGTGAAAACCGCAACCACCAACGAGGCTTGGTTGCGGAGATATCGGGTTTCAAAGAGATTTTGATTTTTAAAGTTTTTAACGATGCCGGCATCGCAAGTTTTGTTAAAAAGTGATGAAAAATTTTTTTGTGGAGATATAAAAAATGGCGTACATGGATGGAAAGGTCTCTTTAATCTCAGTTTAACGGTGAAAACCGCAACCACCAACGAGGCTTGGTTGCGGAGATATCGGGTTTCAAAGAGATTTTGATTCTTAAAGTTTTTAACGATGCCGGCATCGCAAGTTTTGTCAAAAAGTGATGAAAAATTTTTTTGTGGAGATATAAAAAATGGCGTACATGGATGGAAAGGTCTCTTTAATCTCAGTTTAACGGTGAAAACCGCAACCACCAACGAGGCTTGGTTGCGGAGATATCGGGTTTCAAAGAGATTTTGATTTTTAAAGTTTTTAACGATGCCGGCATCGCAAGTTTTGTCAAAAAGTGATGAAAATTTTTTTTGTGAAGATATAAAAAATGGCGTACATTGATGGAAAGGTCTCTTTACTCTCAGTTTAACGGTGAAAACCGCAACCACCAACGAGGCTTGGTTGCGGAGATATCGGGTTTCAAAGAGATTTTGATTTTTAAAGTTTTTAACGATGCCGGCATCGCAAGTTTTGTTAAAAAGTGATGAAAAATTTTTTTGTGGAGATATAAAAAATGGCGTACATGGATGGAAAGGTCTCTTTAATCTCAGTTTAACGGTGAAAACCGCAACCACCAACGAGGCTTGGTTGCGGAGATATCGGGTTTCAAAGAGATTTTGATTCTTAAAGTTTTTAACGATGCCGGCATCGCAAGTTTTGTCAAAAAGTGATGAAATTTTTTTTTGTGGAGATATAAAAAATGGTGTACATGGATGAAACGGTCTCTTTAATCTCAGTTTAACGGTGAAAACCGCAACCACCAACGAGGCTTGGTTGCGGAGATATCGGGTTTCAAAGAGATTTTGATTCTTAAAGTTTTTAACGATGCCGGCATCGCAAGTTTTGTCAAAAAGTGATGAAAAATTTTTTTGTGGAGATATAAAAAATGGCGTACATGGATGGAAAGGTCTCTTTAATCTCAGTTTAACGGTGAAAACCGCAACCACCAACGAGGCTTGGTTGCGGAGATATCGGGTTTCAAAGAGATTTTGATTTTTAAAGTTTTTAACGATGCCGGCATCGCAAGTTTTGTCAAAAAGTGATGAAAATTTTTTTTGTGAAGATATAAAAAACGGCGTACATTGATGGAAAGGTCTCTTTACTCTCAGTTTAACGGTGAAAACCGCAACCACCAACGAGGCTTGGTTGCGGAGATATCGGGTTTCAAAGAGATTTTGATTCTTAAAGTTTTTAACGATGCCGGCATCGCAAGTTTTGTCAAAAAGTGATGAAAATTTTTTTTGTGGAGATATAAAAAATGGCGTACATGGATGGAAAGGTCTCTTTAATCTCAGTTTAACGGTGAAAACCGCAACCACCAACGAGGCTTGGTTGCGGAGATATCGGGTTTCAAAGAGATTTTGATTCTTAAAGTTTTTAACGATGCCGGCATCGCAAGTTTTGTCAAAAAGTGATGAAAAATTTTTTTGTGGAGATATAAAAAATGGCGTACATGGATGGAAAGGTCTCTTTAATCTCAGTTTAACGGTGAAAACCGCAACCACCAACGAGGCTTGGTTGCGGAGATATCGGGTTTCAAAGAGATTTTGATTCTTAAAGTTTTTAACGATGCCGGCATCGCAAGTTTTGTCAAAAAGTGATGAAATTTTTTTTTGTGGAGATATAAAAAATGGTGTACATGGATGAAACGGTCTCTTTAATCTCAGTTTAACGGTGAAAACCGCAACCACCAACGAGGCTTGGTTGCGGAGATATCGGGTTTCAAAGAGATTTTGATTCTTAAAGTTTTTAACGATGCCGGCATCGCAAGTTTTGTCAAAAAGTGATGAAAAATTTTTTTGTGGAGATATAAAAAATGGCGTACATGGATGGAAAGGTCTCTTTAATCTCAGTTTAACGGTGAAAACCGCAACCACCAACGAGGCTTGGTTGCGGAGATATCGGGTTTCAAAGAGATTTTGATTTTTAAAGTTTTTAACGATGCCGGCATCGCAAGTTTTGTCAAAAAGTGATGAAAATTTTTTTTGTGGAGATATAAAAAATGGCGTACATGGATGGAAAGGTCTCTTTAATCTCAGTTTAACGGTGAAAACCGCAACCACCAACGAGGCTTGGTTGCGGAGATATCGGGTTTCAAAGAGATTTTGATTTTTAAAGTTTTTAACGATGCCGGCATCGCAAGTTTTGTTAAAAAGTGATGAAAAATTTTTTTGTGGAGATATAAAAAATGGCGTACATGGATGGAAAGGTCTCTTTAATCTCAGTTTAACGGTGAAAACCGCAACCACCAACGAGGCTTGGTTGCGGAGATATCGGGTTTCAAAGAGATTTTGATTCTTAAAGTTTTTAACGATGCCGGCATCGCAAGTTTTGTCAAAAAGTGATGAAATTTTTTTTTGTGGAGATATAAAAAATGGTGTACATGGATGAAACGGTCTCTTTAATCTCAGTTTAACGGTGAAAACCGCAACCACCAACGAGGCTTGGTTGCGGAGATATCGGGTTTCAAAGAGATTTTGATTCTTAAAGTTTTTAACGATGCCGGCATCGCAAGTTTTGTCAAAAAGTGATGAAAAATTTGTTTGTGGAGATATAAAAAATGGTGTACATGGATGAAACGGTCTCTTTAATCTCAGTTTAACGGTGAAAACCGCAACCACCAACGAGGCTTGGTTGCGGAGATATCGGGTTTCAAAGAGATTTTGATTCTTAAAGTTTTTAACGATGCCGGCATCGCAAGTTTTGTCAAAAAGTGATGAAAAATTTTTTTGTGGAGATATAAAAAATGGCGTACATGGATGGAAAGGTCTCTTTACTCTCAGTTTAACGGTGAAAACCGCAACCACCAACGAGGCTTGGTTGCGGTGATATCGGGTTTCAAAGAGATTTTGATTTTTAAAGTTTTTAACGATGCCGGCATCGCAAGTTTTGTCAAAAAGTGATGAAAAATTTTTTGTGGAGATATACAAAATGGCGTACATGGATGGAAAGGTCTCTTTAATCTCAGTTTAACGGTGAAAACCGCAACCACCAACGAGGATTGGTTGCGGAGATATCGGGTTTCAAAGAGATTTTGATTTTTAAAGTTTTTAACGATGCCGGCATCGCAAGTTTTGTCAAAAAGTGATGAAAATTTTTTTTGTGGAGATATAAAAAATGGCGTACATGGATGGAAAGGTCTCTTTAATCTCAGTTTAACGGTGAAAACCGCAACCACCAACGAGGCTTGGTTGCGGAGATATCGGGTTTCAAAGAGATTTTGATTTTTAAAGTTTTTAACGATGCCGGCATCGCAAGTTTTGTCAAAAAGTGATGAAAAATTTTTTTGTGGATATAGATAAAATGGAGTACATGGATGGAAAGGTCTCTTTAATCTTAGTTTAACGGTGAAAACCGCAACCACCAACGAGGCTTGGTTGCGGAGATATCGGGTTTCAAAGAGATTTTGATTTTTAAAGTTTTTAACGATGCCGGCATCGCAAGTTTTGTCAAAAAGCGATGAAAAATTTTTTTGTGGAGATATAAAAAATGGCGTACATGGATGGAAAGGTCTCTTTAATCTCAGTTTAACGGTGAAAACCGCAACCACCAACGAGGCTTGGTTGCGGAGATATCGGGTTTCAAAGAGATTTTGATTCTTAAAGTTTTTAACGATGCCGGCATCGCAAGTTTTGTCAAAAAGTGATGAAAATTTTTTTTGTGGAGATATAAAAAATGGTGTATATGGATGGAAAGGTCTCTTTACTCTCAGTTTAACGGTGAAAACCGCAACCACCAACGAGGCTTGGTTGCGGAGATATCGGGTTTCAAAGAGATTTTGATTTTTAAAGTTTTTAACGATGCCGGCATCGCAAGTTTTGTCAAAAAGTGATGAAAATTTTTTTTGTGAAGATATAAAAAACGGCGTACATTGATGGAAAGGTCTCTTTACTCTCAGTTTAACGGTGAAAACCGCAACCACCAACGAGGCTTGGTTGCGGAGATATCGGGTTTCAAAGAGATTTTGATTCTTAAAGTTTTTAACGATGCCGGCATCGCAAGTTTTGTCAAAAAGTGATGAAAATTTTTTTTGTGAAGATATAAAAAACGGCGTACATTGATGGAAAGGTCTCTTTACTCTCAGTTTAACGGTGAAAACCGCAACCACCAACGAGGCTTGGTTGCGGAGATATCGGGTTTCAAAGAGATTTTGATTTTTAAAGTTTTTAACGATGCCGGCATCGCAAGTTTTGTCAAAAAGTGATGAAAATTTTTTTTGTGGAGATATAAAAAATGGCGTACATGGATGGAAAGGTCTCTTTAATCTCAGTTTAACGGTGAAAACCGCAACCACCAACGAGGCTTGGTTGCGGAGATATCGGGTTTCAAAGAGATTTTGATTCTTAAAGTTTTTAACGATGCCGGCATCGCAAGTTTTGTCAAAAAGTGATGAAAAATTTTTTTGTGGATATAGATAAAATGGAGTACATGGATGGAAAGGTCTCTTTAATCTTAGTTTAACGGTGAAAACCGCAACCACCAACGAGGCTTGGTTGCGGAGATATCGGGTTTCAAAGAGATTTTGATTCTTAAAGTTTTTAACGATGCCGGCATCGCAAGTTTTGTCAAAAAGTGATGAAAAATTTTTTTGTGGAGATATAAAAAATGGCGTACATGGATGGAAAGGTCTCTTTAATCTCAGTTTAACGGTGAAAACCGCAACCACCAACGAGGCTTGGTTGCGGAGATATCGGGTTTCAAAGAGATTTTGATTTTTAAAGTTTTTAACGATGCCGGCATCGCAAGTTTTGTCAAAAAGTGATGAAAATTTTTTTTGTGAAGATATAAAAAACGGCGTACATTGATGGAAAGGTCTCTTTACTCTCAGTTTAACGGTGAAAACCGCAACCACCAACGAGGCTTGGTTGCGGAGATATCGGGTTTCAAAGAGATTTTGATTCTTAAAGTTTTTAACGATGCCGGCATCGCAAGTTTTGTCAAAAAGTGATGAAAATTTTTTTTGTGAAGATATAAAAAACGGCGTACATTGATGGAAAGGTCTCTTTACTCTCAGTTTAACGGTGAAAACCGCAACCACCAACGAGGCTTGGTTGCGGAGATATCGGGTTTCAAAGAGATTTTGATTCATAAAGTTTTTAACGATGCCGGCATCGCAAGTTTTGTCAAAAAGTGATGAAAAATTTGTTTGTGGAGATATAATAAATTGCGTACATGGATGGAAAGGTCTCTTTAATCTCAGTTTAACGGTGAAAACCGCAACCACCAACGAGGCTTGGTTGCGGAGATATCGGGTTTCAAAGAGATTTTGATTCTTAAAGTTTTTAACGATGCCGGCATCGCAAGTTTTGTCAAAAAGTGATGAAAATTTTTTTTGTGGAGATATAAAAAATGGTGTACATGGATGGAAAGGTCTCTTTACTCTCAGTTTAACGGTGAAAACCGCAACCACCAACGAGGCTTGGTTGCGGAGATATCGGGTTTCAAAGAGATTTTGATTTTTAAAGTTTTTAACGATGCCGGCATCGCAAGTTTTGTCAAAAAGTGATGAAAAATTTTTTTGTGGAGATATAAAAAACGGCGTACATTGATGGAAAGGTCTCTTTACTCTCAGTTTAACGGTGAAAACCGCAACCACCAACGAGGCTTGGTTGCGGAGATATCGGGTTTCAAAGAGATTTTGTCAAAAAGTGATGAAAATTTTTTTTGTGGAGATATAAAAAATGGCGTACATGGATGGAAAGGTCTCTTTAATCTCAGTTTAACGGTGAAAACCGCAACCACCAACGAGGCTTGGTTGCGGAGATATCGGGTTTCAAAGAGATTTTGATTCTTAAAGTTTTTAACGATGCCGGCATCGCAAGTTTTGTCAAAAAGTGATGAAAAATTTTTTTGTGGATATAGATAAAATGGAGTACATGGATGGAAAGGTCTCTTTAATCTTAGTTTAACGGTGAAAACCGCAACCACCAACGAGGCTTGGTTGCGGAGATATCGGGTTTCAAAGAGATTTTGATTTTTAAAGTTTTTAACGATGCCGGCATCGCAAGTTTTGTCAAAAAGCGATGAAAAATTTTTTTGTGGAGATATAAAAAATGGCGTACATGGATGGAAAGGTCTCTTTAATCTCAGTTTAACGGTGAAAACCGCAACCACCAACGAGGCTTGGTTGCGGAGATATCGGGTTTCAAAGAGATTTTGATTTTTAAAGTTTTTAACGATGCCATCGCAAGTTTTGTCAAAAAGTGATGAAAATTTTTTTTGTGAAGATATCAAAAACGGCGTACATGGATGGAAAGGTCTCTTTACTCTCAGTTTAACGGTGAAAACCGCAACCACCAACGAGGCTTGGTTGCGGAGATATCGGGTTTCAAAGAGATTTTGATTCTTAAAGTTTTTAACGATGCCGGCATCGCAAGTTTTGTCAAAAAGTGATGAAAATTTTTTTTGTGGAGATATAAAAAATGGCGCACATGGATGGAAAGGTCTCTTTAATCTCAGTTTAACGGTGAAAACCGCAACCACCAACGAGGCTTGGTTGCGGAGATATCGGGTTTCAAAGAGATTTTGATTTTTAAAGTTTTTAACGATGCCGGCATCGCAAGTTTTGTCAAAAAGTGATGAAAATTTTTTTTGTGAAGATATAAAAAATGGCGTACATTGATGGAAAGGTCTCTTTACTCTCAGTTTAACGGTGAAAACCGCAACCACCAACGAGGCTTGGTTGCGGAGATATCAGGTTTCAAAGAGATTTTGATTTTTAAAGTTTTTAACGATGCCGGCATCGCAAGTTTTGTCAAAAAGTGATGAAAAATTTTTTTGTGGAGATATAAAGAATGGCGTACATTGATGGAAAGGTCTCTTTACTCTCAGTTTAACGGTGAAAACCGCAACCACCAACGAGGCTTGGTTGCGGAGATATCGGGTTTCAAAGAGATTTTGATTCTTAAAGTTTTTAAGTTTTGTCAAAAACTGATGAAAAATTTTTTTGTGGAGATATAAAAAATGGCGTACATGGATGAAAAGGTCTCTTTACTCTCAGTTTAACGGTGAAAACCGCAACCACCAACGAGGCTTGGTTGCGGAGATATCGGGTTTCAAAGAGATTTTGATTCTTAAAGTTTTTAACGATGCCGGCATCGCAAGTTTTGTCAAAAAGTGATGAAAAATTTTTTTGTGGAGATATAATAAATGGCGTACATGGATGGAAAGGTCTCTTTAATCTCAGTTTAACGGTGAAAACCGCAACCACCAACGAGGCTTGGTTGCGGAGATATCGGGTTTCAAAGAGATTTTGATTCTTAAAGTTTTTAACGATGCCGGCATCGCAAGTTTTGTCAAAAAGTGATGAAAAATTTTTTTGTGGAGATATAATAAATGGCGTACATGGATGGAAAGGTCTCTTTAATCTCAGTTTAACGGTGAAAACCGCAACCACCAACGAGGCTTGGTTGCGGAGATATCGGGTTTCAAAGAGATTTTGATTCTTAAAGTTTTTAAGTTTTGTCAAAAACTGATGAAAAATTTTTTTGTGGAGATATAAAAAATGGCGTACATGGATGAAAAGGTCTCTTTACTCTCAGTTTAACGGTGAAAACCGCAACCACCAACGAGGCTTGGTTGCGGAGATATCGGGTTTCAAAGAGATTTTGATTCATAAAGTTTTTAACGATGCCGGCATCGCAAGTTTTGTCAAAAAGTGATGAAAAATTTGTTTGTGGAGATATAATAAATTGCGTACATGGATGGAAAGGTCTCTTTAATCTCAGTTTAACGGTGAAAACCGCAACCACCAACGAGGCTTGGTTGCGGAGATATCGGGTTTCAAAGAGATTTTGATTTTTAAAGTTTTTAACGATGCCGGCATCGCAAGTTTTGTCAAAAAGTGATGAAAAATTTTTTTGTGGAGATATAAAAAATGGCGTACATGGATGGAAAGGTCTCTTTAATCTCAGTTTAACGGTGAAAACCGCAACCACCAACGAGGCTTGGTTGGGGCGATATCGGGTTTCAAAGAGATTTTGATTTTTAAAGTTTTTAAGTTTTGTCAAAAAGTGATGAAAAATTTTTTTGTGGAGATATAAAAAATGGCGTACATGGATGAAAAGGTCTCTTTAATCTCAGTTTAACGGTGAAAACCGCAACCACCAACGAGGCTTGGTTGCGGAGATATCGGGTTTCAAAGAGATTTTGATTTTTAAAGTTTTTAACGATGCCGGCTTCGCAAGTTTTGTTAAAAAGTGATGAAAAATTTTTTTGTGGAGATATAAAAAATGGCGTACATGGATGGAAAGGTCTCTTTAATCTCAGTTTAACGGTGAAAACCGCAACCGCCAACGAGGCTTGGTTGCGGAGATATCGGGTTTCAAAGAGATTTTGATTCTTAAAGTTTTTAACGATGCCGGCATCGCAAGTTTTGTCAAAAAGTGATGAAAAATTTTTTTGTGGAGATATAAAAAATGGCGTACATGGATGGAAAGGTCTCTTTAATCTCAGTTTAACGGTGAAAACCGCAACCACCAACGAGGCTTGGTTGCGGAGATATCGGGTTTCAAAAAGATTTTGATTCTTAAAGTTTTTAACGATGCCGGCATCGCAAGGCTTGGTTGCGGAGATATCGGGTTTCAAAGAGATTTTGATTTTTAAAGTTTTTAACGATGCCGGCATCGCAAGTTTTGTTAAAAAGTGATGAAAAATTTTTTTGTGGAGATATAAAAAATGGCGTACATGGATGGAAAGGTCTCTTTAATCTCAGTTTAACGGTGAAAACCGCAACCGCCAACGAGGCTTGGTTGCGGAGATATCGGGTTTCAAAGAGATTTTGATTCTTAAAGTTTTTAACGATGCCGGCATCGCAAGTTTTGTCAAAAAGTGATGAAAAATTTTTTTGTGGAGATATAAAAAATGGCGTACATGGATGGAAAGGTCTCTTTAATCTCAGTTTAACGGTGAAAACCGCAACCACCAACGAGGCTTGGTTGCGGAGATATCGGGTTTCAAAAAGATTTTGATTCTTAAAGTTTTTAACGATGCCGGCATCGCAAGTTTTGTCAAAAAGTGATGAAAAATTTTTTTGTGGAGATATAAAAAATGGCGCACATGGATGGAAAGGTCTCTTTAATCTCAGTTTAACGGTGAAAACCGCAACCACCAACGAGGCTTGGTTGCGGAGATATCGGGTTTCAAAGAGATTTTGATTCTTAAAGTTTTTAACGATGCCGGCATCGCAAGTTTTGTCAAAAAGTGATGAAAATTTTTTTTGTGGAGATATAAAAAATGGTGTACATGGATGGAAAGGTCTCTTTACTCTCAGTTTAACGGTGAAAACCGCAACCACCAACGAGGCTTGGTTGCGGAGATATCGGGTTTCAAAGAGATTTTGATTTTTAAAGTTTTTAACGATGCCGGCATCGCAAGTTTTGTCAAAAAGTGATGAAAATTTTTTTTGTGGAGATATACAAAATGGTGTACATGGATGAAAGGGTCTCTTTAATCTCAGTTTAACGGTGAAAACCGCAACCACCAACGAGGCTTGGTTGCGGAGATATCGGGTTTCAAAGAGATTTTGATTCTTAAAGTTTTTAACGATGCCGGCATCGCAAGTTTTGTCAAAAAGTGATGAAAAATTTTTTTGTGGAGATATAAAAAATGGCGTACATGGATGGAAAGGTCTCTTTAATCTCAGTTTAACGGTGAAAACCGCAACCACCAACGAGGCTTGGTTGGGGCGATATCGGGTTTCAAAGAGATTTTGATTTTTAAAGTTTTTAAGTTTTGTCAAAAAGTGATGAAAAATTTTTTTGTGGAGATATAAAAAATGGCGTACATGGATGAAAAGGTCTCTTTAATCTCAGTTTAACGGTGAAAACCGCAACCGCCAACGAGGCTTGGTTGCGGAGATATCGGGTTTCAAAGAGATTTTGATTCTTAAAGTTTTTAACGATGCCGGCATCGCAAGTTTTGTCAAAAAGTGATGAAAATTTTTTTTGTGGAGATATAAAAAATGGCGTACATGGATGGAAAGGTCTCTTTAATCTCAGTTTAACGGTGAAAACCGCAACCACCAACGAGGCTTGGTTGCGGAGATATCGGGTTTCAAAGAGATTTTGATTCTTAAAGTTTTTAACGATGCCGGCATCGCAAGTTTTGTCAAAAAGTGATGAAAAATTTTTTTGTGGAGATATAAAAAATGGCGTACATGGATGGAAAGATCTCTTTAATCTCAGTTTAACGGTGAAAACCGCAACCACCAACGAGGCTTGGTTGCGGAGATATCGGGTTTCAAAGAGATTTGGTTCTTAAAGTTTTTAACGATGCCGGCATCGCAAGTTTTGTCAAAAAGTGATGAAAAATTTTTTTGTGAAGATATAAAAAACGGCGTACATTGATGGAAAGGTCTCTTTACTCTCAGTTTAACGGTGAAAACCGCAACCACCAACGAGGCTTGGTTGCGGAGATATCGGGTTTCAAAGAGATTTTGATTCTTAAAGTTTTTAACGATGCCGGCATCGCAAGTTTTGTCAAAAAGTGATGAAAAATTTTTTTGTGGAGATATAAAAAATGGCGTACATGGATGGAAAGATCTCTTTAATCTCAGTTTAACGGTGAAAACCGCAACCACCAACGAGGCTTGGTTGCGGAGATATCGGGTTTCAAAGAGATTTTGATTCTTAAAGTTTTTAACGATGCCGGCATCGCAAGTTTTGTCAAAAAGTGATGAAAAATTTTTTTGTGGAGATATAAAGAATGGCGTACATTGATGGAAAGGTCTCTTTACTCTCAGTTTAACGGTGAAAACCGCAACCACCAACGAGGCTTGGTTGCGGAGATATCGGGTTTCAAAGAGATTTGGTTCTTAAAGTTTTTAACGATGCCGGCATCGCAAGTTTTGTCAAAAAGTGATGAAAAATTTTTTTGTGGAGATATAAAAAATGGCGTACATGGATGGAAAGATCTCTTTAATCTCAGTTTAACGGTGAAAACCGCAACCACCAACGAGGCTTGGTTGCGGAGATATCGGGTTTCAAAGAGATTTGGTTCTTAAAGTTTTTAACGATGCCGGCATCGCAAGTTTTGTCAAAAAGTGATGAAAAATTTTTTTGTGAAGATAAAAAAAACCGCGTACATTGATGGAAAGGTCTCTTTACTCTCAGTTTAACGGTGAAAACCGCAACCACCAACGAGGCTTGGTTGCGGAGATATCGGGTTTCAAAGAGATTTTGATTCTTAAAGTTTTTAACGATGCCGGCATCGCAAGTTTTGTCAAAAAGTGATGAAAAATTTTTTTGTGGAGATATAAAAAATGGCGTACATGGATGGAAAGATCTCTTTAATCTCAGTTTAACGGTGAAAACCGCAACCACCAACGAGGCTTGGTTGCGGAGATATCGGGTTTCAAAGAGATTTTGATTCTTAAAGTTTTTAACGATGCCGGCATCGCAAGTTTTGTCAAAAAGTGATGAAAAATTTTTTTGTGGAGATATAAAGAATGGCGTACATTGATGGAAAGGTCTCTTTACTCTCAGTTTAACGGTGAAAACCGCAACCACCAACGAGGCTTGGTTGCGGAGATATCGGGTTTCAAAGAGATTTGGTTCTTAAAGTTTTTAACGATGCCGGCATCGCAAGTTTTGTCAAAAAGTGATGAAAAATTTTTTTGTGGAGATATAAAAAATGGCGTACATGGATGGAAAGATCTCTTTAATCTCAGTTTAACGGTGAAAACCGCAACCACCAACGAGGCTTGGTTGCGGAGATATCGGGTTTCAAAGAGATTTGGTTCTTAAAGTTTTTAACGATGCCGGCATCGCAAGTTTTGTCAAAAAGTGATGAAAAATTTTTTTGTGAAGATAAAAAAAACCGCGTACATTGATGGAAAGGTCTCTTTACTCTCAGTTTAACGGTGAAAACCGCAACCACCAACGAGGCTTGGTTGCGGAGATATCGGGTTTCAAAGAGATTTTGATTCTTAAAGTTTTTAACGATGCCGGCATCGCAAGTTTTGTCAAAAAGTGATGAAAAATTTTTTTGTGGAGATATAAAAAATGGCGTACATGGATGGAAAGATCTCTTTAATCTCAGTTTAACGGTGAAAACCGCAACCACCAACGAGGCTTGGTTGCGGAGATATCGGGTTTCAAAGAGATTTTGATTCTTAAAGTTTTTAACGATGCCGGCATCGCAAGTTTTGTCAAAAAGTGATGAAAAATTTTTTTGTGGAGATATAAAGAATGGCGTACATTGATGGAAAGGTCTCTTTACTCTCAGTTTAACGGTGAAAACCGCAACCACCAACGAGGCTTGGTTGCGGAGATATCGGGTTTCAAAGAGATTTTGATTTTTAAAGTTTTTAACGATGCCGGCATCGCAAGTTTTGTCAAAAAGTGATGAAAAATTTTTTTGTGGAGATATAAAAAATGGCGTACATGGATGGAAAGATCTCTTTAATCTCAGTTTAACGGTGAAAACCGCAACCACCAACGAGGCTTGGTTGCGGAGATATCGGGTTTCAAAGAGATTTTGATTCTTAAAGTTTTTAACGATGCCGGCATCGCAAGTTTTGTCAAAAAGTGATGAAAAATTTTTTTGTGGAGATATAATAAATGGCGTACATGGATGGAAAGGTCTCTTTAATCTCAGTTTAACGGTGAAAACCGCAACCACCAACGAGGCTTGGTTGCGGAGATATCGGGTTTCAAAGAGATTTTGATTCTTAAAGTTTTTAAGTTTTGTCAAAAACTGATGAAAATTTTTTTTGTGGAGATATAAAAAATGGCGTACATGGATGAAAAGGTCTCTTTACTCTCAGTTTAATGGTGAAAACCGCAACCACCAACGAGGCTTGGTTGCGGAGATATCGGGTTTCAAAGAGATTTTGATTCTTAAAGTTTTTAACGATGCCGGCATCGCAAGTTTTGTCAAAAAGTGATGAAAATTTTTTTTGTGGAGATATAAAAAATGGTGTACATGGATGGAAAGGTCTCTTTACTCTCAGTTTAACGGTGAAAACCGCAACCACCAACGAGGCTTGGTTGCGGAGATATCGGGTTTCAAAGAGATTTTGATTTTTAAAGTTTTTAACGATGCCGGCATCGCAAGTTTTGTCAAAAAGTGATGAAAAATTTTTATGTGGAGATACAAAAAATGGCGTACATTGATGGAAAGGTCTCTTTACTCTCAGTTTAACGGTGAAAACCGCAACCACCAACGAGGCTTGGTTGCGGAGATATCGGGTTTCAAAGAGATTTTGATTCTTAAAGTTTTTAACGATGCCGGCATCGCAAGTTTTGTCAAAAAGTGATGAAAATTTTTTTTGTGGAGATATAAAAAATGGTGTGCATGGATGGAAAGGTCTCTTTACTCTCAGTTTAACGGTGAAAACCGCAACCACCAACGAGGCTTGGTTGCGGAGATATCGGGTTTCAAAGAGATTTTGATTTTTAAAGTTTTTAACGATGCCGGCATCGCAAGTTTTGTCAAAAAGTGATGAAAATTTTTTTTGTGGAGATATAAAAAATGGTGTACATGGATGAAAAGGTCTCTTTAATCTCAGTTTAACGGTGAAAACCGCAACCACCAACGAGGCTTGGTTGCGGAGATATCGGGTTTCAAAGAGATTTTGATTCTTAAAGTTTTTAACGATGCCGGCATCGCAAGTTTTGTCAAAAAGTGATGAAAAATTTTTTTGTGGAGATATAAAAAATGGCGTACATGGATGGAAAGGTCTCTTTAATCTCAGTTTAACGGTGAAAACCGCAACCACCAACGAGGCTTGGTTGCGGAGATATCGGGTTTCAAAGAGATTTTGATTCTTAAAGTTTTTAACGATGCCGGCATCGCAAGTTTTGTCAAAAAGTGATGAAAAATTTTTTTGTGGAGATATAAAAAATGGCGTACATGGATGAAAAGGTCTCTTTAATCTCAGTTTAACGGTGAAAACCGCAACCACCAACGAGGCTTGGTTGCGGAGATATCGGGTTTCAAAGAGATTTTGATTTTTAAAGTTTTTAACGATGCCGGCATCGCAAGTTTTGTCAAAAAGTGATGAAAATTTTTTTTGTGGAGATATAAAAAATGGTGTACATGGATGAAAAGGTCTCTTTAATCTCAGTTTAACGGTGAAAACCGCAACCACCAACGAGGCTTGGTTGCGGAGATATCGGGTTTCAAAGAGATTTTGATTCTTAAAGTTTTTAACGATGCCGGCATCGCAAGTTTTGTCAAAAAGTGATGAAAATTTTTTTTGTGAAGATATAAAAAACGGCGTACATTGATGGAAAGGTCTCTTTACTCTCAGTTTAACGGTGAAAACCGCAACCACCAACGAGGCTTGGTTGCGGAGATATCGGGTTTCAAAGAGATTTTGATTCTTAAAGTTTTTAACGATGCCGGCATCGCAAGTTTTGTCAAAAAGTGATGAAAAATTTTTTTGTGGAGATATAAAAAATGGCGTACATGGATGAAAAGGTCTCTTTAATCTCAGTTTAACGGTGAAAACCGCAACCACCAACGAGGCTTGGTTGCGGAGATATCGGGTTTCAAAGAGATTTTGATTTTTAAAGTTTTTAACGATGCCGGCATCGCAAGTTTTGTCAAAAAGTGATGAAAAATTTGTTTGTGGAGATATAAAAAATGGCGTACATGGATGGAAAGGTCTCTTTAATCTCAGTTTAACGGTGAAAACCGCAACCACCAACGAGGCTTGGTTGGGGCGATATCGGGTTTCAAAGAGATTTTGATTTTTAAAGTTTTTAAGTTTTGTCAAAAAGTGATGAAAAATTTTTTTGTGGAGATATAAAAAATGGCGTACATGGATGAAAAGGTCTCTTTAATCTCAGTTTAACGGTGAAAACCGCAACCGCCAACGAGGCTTGGTTGCGGAGATATCGGGTTTCAAAGAGATTTTGATTCTTAAAGTTTTTAACGATGCCGGCATCGCAAGTTTTGTCAAAAAGTGATGAAAAATTTTTTTGTGGAGATATAAAAAATGGCGTACATGGATGGAAAGGTCTCTTTAATCTCAGTTTAACGGTGAAAACCGCAACCACCAACGAGGCTTGGTTGCGGAGATATCGGGTTTCAAAGAGATTTTGATTCTTAAAGTTTTTAACGATGCCGGCATCGCAAGTTTTGTCAAAAAGTGATGAAAAATTTTTTTGTGGAGATATAAAAAATGGCGCACATGGATGGAAAGGTCTCTTTAATCTCAGTTTAACGGTGAAAACCGCAACCACCAACGAGGCTTGGTTACGGAGATATCGGGTTTCAAAGAGATTTTGATTCTTAAAGTTTTTAACGATGCCGGCATCGCAAGTTTTGTCAAAAAGTGATGAAAAATTTTTTGTGGAGATATAATAAATGGCGTACATGGATGGAAAGGTCTCTTTAATCTCAGTTTAACGGTGAAAACCGCAACCACCAACGAGGCTTGGTTGCGGAGATATCGGGTTTCAAAGAGATTTTGATTTTTAAAGTTTTTAACGATGCCGGCATCGCAAGTTTTGTCAAAAAGTGATGAAAATTTTTTTTGTGGAGATATAAAAAATGGTGTACATGGATGGAAAGGTCTCTTTACTCTCAGTTTAACGGTGAAAACCGCAACCACCAACGAGGCTTGGTTGCGGAGATATCGGGTTTCAAAGAGATTTTGATTCTTAAAGTTTTTAACGATGCCGGCATCGCAAGTTTTGTCAAAAAGTGATGAAATTTTTTTTTGTGGAGATATAAAAAATGGTGTACATGGATGAAACGGTCTCTTTAATCTCAGTTTAACGGTGAAAACCGCAACCACCAACGAGGCTTGGTTGCGGAGATATCGGGTTTCAATGAGATTTTGATTCTTAAAGTTTTTAACGATGCCGGCATCGCAAGTTTTGTCAAAAAGTGATGAAAAATTTTTTTGTGGAGATATAAAAAATGGCGTACATGGATGGAAAGGTCTCTTTAATCTCAGTTTAACGGTGAAAACCGCAACCACCAACGAGGCTTGGTTGCGGAGATATCGGGTTTCAAAGAGATTTTGATTTTTAAAGTTTTTAACGATGCCGGCATCGCAAGTTTTGTCAAAAAGTGATGAAAATTTTTTTTGTGAAGATATAAAAAACGGCGTACATTGATGGAAAGGTCTCTTTACTCTCAGTTTAACGGTGAAAACCGCAACCACCAACGAGGCTTGGTTGCGGAGATATCGGGTTTCAAAGAGATTTTGATTCTTAAAGTTTTTAACGATGCCGGCATCGCAAGTTTTGTCAAAAAGTGATGAAAAATTTGTTTGTGGAGATATAATAAATTGCGTACATGGATGGAAAGGTCTCTTTAATCTCAGTTTAACGGTGAAAACCGCAACCACCAACGAGGCTTGGTTGCGGAGATATCGGGTTTCAAAGAGATTTTGATTTTTAAAGTTTTTAACGATGCCGGCATCGCAAGTTTTGTCAAAAAGTGATGAAAATTTTTTTTGTGGAGATATAAAAAATGGTGTACATGGATGGAAAGGTCTCTTTACTCTCAGTTTAACGGTGAAAACCGCAACCACCAACGAGGCTTGGTTGCGGAGATATCGGGTTTCAAAGAGATTTTGATTCTTAAAGTTTTTAACGATGCCGGCATCGCAAGTTTTGTCAAAAAGTGATGAAATTTTTTTTTGTGGAGATATAAAAAATGGTGTACATGGATGAAACGGTCTCTTTAATCTCAGTTTAACGGTGAAAACCGCAACCACCAACGAGGCTTGGTTGCGGAGATATCGGGTTTCAAAGAGATTTTGATTCTTAAAGTTTTTAACGATGCCGGCATCGCAAGTTTTGTCAAAAAGTGATGAAAAATTTTTTTGTGGAGATATAAAAAATGGCGTACATGGATGGAAAGGTCTCTTTAATCTCAGTTTAACGGTGAAAACCGCAACCACCAACGAGGCTTGGTTGCGGAGATATCGGGTTTCAAAGAGATTTTGATTTTTAAAGTTTTTAACGATGCCGGCATCGCAAGTTTTGTCAAAAAGTGATGAAAAATTTGTTTGTGGAGATATAATAAATGGCGTACATGGATGGAAAGGTCTCTTTACTCTCAGTTTAACGGTGAAAACCGCAACCACCAACGAGGCTTGGTTGCGGAGATATCGGGTTTCAAAGAGATTTTGATTTTTAAAGTTTTTAACGATGCCGGCATCGCAAGTTTTGTCAAAAAGTGATGAAATTTTTTTTTGTGGAGATATAAAAAATGGTGTACATGGATGAAACGGTCTCTTTAATCTCAGTTTAACGGTGAAAACCGCAACCACCAACGAGGCTTGGTTGCGGAGATATCGGGTTTCAAAGAGATTTTGATTCTTAAAGTTTTTAACGATGCCGGCATCGCAAGTTTTGTCAAAAAGTGATGAAAAATTTGTTTGTGGAGATATAATAAATTGCGTACATGGATGGAAAGGTCTCTTTAATCTCAGTTTAACGGTGAAAACCGCAACCACCAACGAGGCTTGGTTGCGGAGATATCGGGTTTCAAAGAGATTTTGATTTTTAAAGTTTTTAACGATGCCGGCATCGCAAGTTTTGTCAAAAAGTGATGAAAATTTTTTTTGTGAAGATAAAAAAAACCGCGTACATTGATGGAAAGGTCTCTTTACTCTCAGTTTAACGGTGAAAACCGCAACCACCAACGAGGCTTGGTTGCGGAGATATCGGGTTTCAAAGAGATTTTGATTTTTAAAGTTTTTAACGATGCCGGCATCGCAAGTTTTGTCAAAAAGTGATGAAAAATTTTTTTGTGAAGATATAAAAAACGGCGTACATTGATGGAAAGGTCTCTTTACTCTCAGTTTAACGGTGAAAACCGCAACCACCAACGAGGCTTGGTTGCGGAGATATCGGGTTTCAAAGAGATTTTGATTCTTAAAGTTTTTAACGATGCCGGCATCGCAAGTTTTGTCAAAAAGTGATGAAAAATTTGTTTGTGGAGATATAATAAATTGCGTACATGGATGGAAAGGTCTCTTTAATCTCAGTTTAACGGTGAAAACCGCAACCACCAACGAGGCTTGGTTGCGGAGATATCGGGTTTCAAAGAGATTTTGATTTTTAAAGTTTTTAACGATGCCGGCATCGCAAGTTTTGTCAAAAAGTGATGAAAATTTTTTTTGTGGAGATATAAAAAATGGTGTACATGGATGGAAAGGTCTCTTTACTCTCAGTTTAACGGTGAAAACCGCAACCACCAACGAGGCTTGGTTGCGGAGATATCGGGTTTCAAAGAGATTTTGATTCTTAAAGTTTTTAACGATGCCGGCATCGCAAGTTTTGTCAAAAAGTGATGAAATTTTTTTTTGTGGAGATATAAAAAATGGTGTACATGGATGAAACGGTCTCTTTAATCTCAGTTTAACGGTGAAAACCGCAACCACCAACGAGGCTTGGTTGCGGAGATATCGGGTTTCAAAGAGATTTTGATTTTTAAAGTTTTTAACGATGCCGGCATCGCAAGTTTTGTCAAAAAGTGATGAAAATTTTTTTTGTGAAGATATAAAAAACGGCGTACATTGATGGAAAGGTCTCTTTACTCTCAGTTTAACGGTGAAAACCGCAACCACCAACGAGGCTTGGTTGCGGAGATATCGGGTTTCAAAGAGATTTTGATTCTTAAAGTTTTTAACGATGCCGGCATCGCAAGTTTTGTCAAAAAGTGATGAAAAATTTGTTTGTGGAGATATAATAAATTGCGTACATGGATGGAAAGGTCTCTTTAATCTCAGTTTAACGGTGAAAACCGCAACCACCAACGAGGCTTGGTTGCGGAGATATCGGGTTTCAAAGAGATTTTGATTTTTAAAGTTTTTAACGATGCCGGCATCGCAAGTTTTGTCAAAAAGTGATGAAAATTTTTTTTGTGGAGATATAAAAAATGGTGTACATGGATGGAAAGGTCTCTTTACTCTCAGTTTAACGGTGAAAACCGCAACCACCAACGAGGCTTGGTTGCGGAGATATCGGGTTTCAAAGAGATTTTGATTCTTAAAGTTTTTAACGATGCCGGCATCGCAAGTTTTGTCAAAAAGTGATGAAATTTTTTTTTGTGGAGATATAAAAAATGGTGTACATGGATGAAACGGTCTCTTTAATCTCAGTTTAACGGTGAAAACCGCAACCACCAACGAGGCTTGGTTGCGGAGATATCGGGTTTCAAAGAGATTTTGATTCTTAAAGTTTTTAACGATGCCGGCATCGCAAGTTTTGTCAAAAAGTGATGAAAAATTTTTTTGTGGAGATATAAAAAATGGCGTACATGGATGGAAAGGTCTCTTTAATCTCAGTTTAACGGTGAAAACCGCAACCACCAACGAGGCTTGGTTGCGGAGATATCGGGTTTCAAAGAGATTTTGATTTTTAAAGTTTTTAACGATGCCGGCATCGCAAGTTTTGTCAAAAAGTGATGAAAATTTTTTTTGTGAAGATATAAAAAACGGCGTACATTGATGGAAAGGTCTCTTTACTCTCAGTTTAACGGTGAAAACCGCAACCACCAACGAGGCTTGGTTGCGGAGATATCGGGTTTCAAAGAGATTTTGATTCTTAAAGTTTTTAACGATGCCGGCATCGCAAGTTTTGTCAAAAAGTGATGAAAAATTTGTTTGTGGAGATATAATAAATTGCGTACATGGATGGAAAGGTCTCTTTAATCTCAGTTTAACGGTGAAAACCGCAACCACCAACGAGGCTTGGTTGCGGAGATATCGGGTTTCAAAGAGATTTTGATTTTTAAAGTTTTTAACGATGCCGGCATCGCAAGTTTTGTCAAAAAGTGATGAAATTTTTTTTTGTGGAGATATAAAAAATGGTGTACATGGATGAAACGGTCTCTTTAATCTCAGTTTAACGGTGAAAACCGCAACCACCAACGAGGCTTGGTTGCGGAGATATCGGGTTTCAAAGAGATTTTGATTCTTAAAGTTTTTAACGATGCCGGCATCGCAAGTTTTGTCAAAAAGTGATGAAAATTTTTTTTGTGGAGATATAAAAAATGGCGTACATGGATGGAAAGGTCTCTTTAATCTCAGTTTAACGGTGAAAACCGCAACCACCAACGAGGCTTGGTTGCGGAGATATCGGGTTTCAAAGAGATTTTGATTTTTAAAGTTTTTAACGATGCCGGCATCGCAAGTTTTGTTAAAAAGTGATGAAAAATTTTTTTGTGGAGATATAAAAAATGGCGTACATGGATGGAAAGGTCTCTTTAATCTCAGTTTAACGGTGAAAACCGCAACCACCAACGAGGCTTGGTTGCGGAGATATCGGGTTTCAAAGAGATTTTGATTCTTAAAGTTTTTAACGATGCCGGCATCGCAAGTTTTGTCAAAAAGTGATGAAAAATTTTTTGTGGAGATATAAAAAATGGCGCACATGGATGGAAAGGTCTCTTTAATCTCAGTTTAACGGTGAAAACCGCAACCACCAACGAGGCTTGGTTGCGGAGATATCGGGTTTCAAAGAGATTTTGATTTTTAAAGTTTTTAACGATGCCGGCATCGCAAGTTTTGTCAAAAAGTGATGAAAATTTTTTTTGTGAAGATATAAAAAACGGCGTACATTGATGGAAAGGTCTCTTTACTCTCAGTTTAACGGTGAAAACCGCAACCACCAACGAGGCTTGGTTGCGGAGATATCGGGTTTCAAAGAGATTTTGATTTTTAAAGTTTTTAACGATGCCGGCATCGCAAGTTTTGTTAAAAAGTGATGAAAAATTTTTTTGTGGAGATATAAAAAATGGCGTACATGGATGGAAAGGTCTCTTTAATCTCAGTTTAACGGTGAAAACCGCAACCACCAACGAGGCTTGGTTGCGGAGATATCGGGTTTCAAAGAGATTTTGATTTTTAAAGTTTTTAACGATGCCGGCATCGCAAGTTTTGTCAAAAAGTGATGAAAATTTTTTTTGTGAAGATATAAAAAACGGCGTACATTGATGGAAAGGTCTCTTTACTCTCAGTTTAACGGTGAAAACCGCAACCACCAACGAGGCTTGGTTGCGGAGATATCGGGTTTCAAAGAGATTTTGATTTTTAAAGTTTTTAACGATGCCGGCATCGCAAGTTTTGTTAAAAAGTGATGAAAAATTTTTTTGTGGAGATATAAAAAAATGGCGTACATGGATGGAAAGGTCTCTTTAATCTCAGTTTAACGGTGAAAACCGCAACCACCAACGAGGCTTGGTTGCGGAGATATCGGGTTTCAAAGAGATTTTGATTTTTAAAGTTTTTAACGATGCCGGCATCGCAAGTTTTGTCAAAAAGTGATGAAAATTTTTTTTGTGAAGATATAAAAAACGGCGTACATTGATGGAAAGGTCTCTTTACTCTCAGTTTAACGGTGAAAACCGCAACCACCAACGAGGCTTGGTTGCGGAGATATCGGGTTTCAAAGAGATTTTGATTTTTAAAGTTTTTAACGATGCCGGCATCGCAAGTTTTGTCAAAAAGTGATGAAAATTTTTTTTGTGGAGATATAAAAAATGGCGTACATGGATGGAAAGGTCTCTTTAATCTCAGTTTAACGGTGAAAACCGCAACCACCAACGAGGCTTGGTTGCGGAGATATCGGGTTTCAAAGAGATTTTGATTTTTAAAGTTTTTAACGATGCCGGCATCGCAAGTTTTGTTAAAAAGTGATGAAAAATTTTTTTGTGGAGATATAAAAAATGGCGTACATGGATGGAAAGGTCTCTTTAATCTCAGTTTAACGGTGAAAACCGCAACCACCAACGAGGCTTGGTTGCGGAGATATCGGGTTTCAAAGAGATTTTGATTCTTAAAGTTTTTAACGATGCCGGCATCGCAAGTTTTGTCAAAAAGTGATGAAAAATTTTTTTGTGGAGATATAAAAAATGGCGTACATGGATGGAAAGGTCTCTTTAATCTCAGTTTAACGGTGAAAACCGCAACCACCAACGAGGCTTGGTTGCGGAGATATCGGGTTTCAAAGAGATTTTGATTTTTAAAGTTTTTAACGATGCCGGCATCGCAAGTTTTGTCAAAAAGTGATGAAAATTTTTTTTGTGAAGATATAAAAAATGGCGTACATTGATGGAAAGGTCTCTTTACTCTCAGTTTAACGGTGAAAACCGCAACCACCAACGAGGCTTGGTTGCGGAGATATCGGGTTTCAAAGAGATTTTGATTTTTAAAGTTTTTAACGATGCCGGCATCGCAAGTTTTGTTAAAAAGTGATGAAAAATTTTTTTGTGGAGATATAAAAAATGGCGTACATGGATGGAAAGGTCTCTTTAATCTCAGTTTAACGGTGAAAACCGCAACCACCAACGAGGCTTGGTTGCGGAGATATCGGGTTTCAAAGAGATTTTGATTCTTAAAGTTTTTAACGATGCCGGCATCGCAAGTTTTGTCAAAAAGTGATGAAATTTTTTTTTGTGGAGATATAAAAAATGGTGTACATGGATGAAACGGTCTCTTTAATCTCAGTTTAACGGTGAAAACCGCAACCACCAACGAGGCTTGGTTGCGGAGATATCGGGTTTCAAAGAGATTTTGATTCTTAAAGTTTTTAACGATGCCGGCATCGCAAGTTTTGTCAAAAAGTGATGAAAAATTTTTTTGTGGAGATATAAAAAATGGCGTACATGGATGGAAAGGTCTCTTTAATCTCAGTTTAACGGTGAAAACCGCAACCACCAACGAGGCTTGGTTGCGGAGATATCGGGTTTCAAAGAGATTTTGATTTTTAAAGTTTTTAACGATGCCGGCATCGCAAGTTTTGTCAAAAAGTGATGAAAATTTTTTTTGTGAAGATATAAAAAACGGCGTACATTGATGGAAAGGTCTCTTTACTCTCAGTTTAACGGTGAAAACCGCAACCACCAACGAGGCTTGGTTGCGGAGATATCGGGTTTCAAAGAGATTTTGATTCTTAAAGTTTTTAACGATGCCGGCATCGCAAGTTTTGTCAAAAAGTGATGAAAATTTTTTTTGTGGAGATATAAAAAATGGCGTACATGGATGGAAAGGTCTCTTTAATCTCAGTTTAACGGTGAAAACCGCAACCACCAACGAGGCTTGGTTGCGGAGATATCGGGTTTCAAAGAGATTTTGATTCTTAAAGTTTTTAACGATGCCGGCATCGCAAGTTTTGTCAAAAAGTGATGAAAAATTTTTTTGTGGAGATATAAAAAATGGCGTACATGGATGGAAAGGTCTCTTTAATCTCAGTTTAACGGTGAAAACCGCAACCACCAACGAGGCTTGGTTGCGGAGATATCGGGTTTCAAAGAGATTTTGATTCTTAAAGTTTTTAACGATGCCGGCATCGCAAGTTTTGTCAAAAAGTGATGAAATTTTTTTTTGTGGAGATATAAAAAATGGTGTACATGGATGAAACGGTCTCTTTAATCTCAGTTTAACGGTGAAAACCGCAACCACCAACGAGGCTTGGTTGCGGAGATATCGGGTTTCAAAGAGATTTTGATTCTTAAAGTTTTTAACGATGCCGGCATCGCAAGTTTTGTCAAAAAGTGATGAAAAATTTTTTTGTGGAGATATAAAAAATGGCGTACATGGATGGAAAGGTCTCTTTAATCTCAGTTTAACGGTGAAAACCGCAACCACCAACGAGGCTTGGTTGCGGAGATATCGGGTTTCAAAGAGATTTTGATTTTTAAAGTTTTTAACGATGCCGGCATCGCAAGTTTTGTCAAAAAGTGATGAAAATTTTTTTTGTGGAGATATAAAAAATGGCGTACATGGATGGAAAGGTCTCTTTAATCTCAGTTTAACGGTGAAAACCGCAACCACCAACGAGGCTTGGTTGCGGAGATATCGGGTTTCAAAGAGATTTTGATTTTTAAAGTTTTTAACGATGCCGGCATCGCAAGTTTTGTTAAAAAGTGATGAAAAATTTTTTTGTGGAGATATAAAAAATGGCGTACATGGATGGAAAGGTCTCTTTAATCTCAGTTTAACGGTGAAAACCGCAACCACCAACGAGGCTTGGTTGCGGAGATATCGGGTTTCAAAGAGATTTTGATTCTTAAAGTTTTTAACGATGCCGGCATCGCAAGTTTTGTCAAAAAGTGATGAAATTTTTTTTTGTGGAGATATAAAAAATGGTGTACATGGATGAAACGGTCTCTTTAATCTCAGTTTAACGGTGAAAACCGCAACCACCAACGAGGCTTGGTTGCGGAGATATCGGGTTTCAAAGAGATTTTGATTCTTAAAGTTTTTAACGATGCCGGCATCGCAAGTTTTGTCAAAAAGTGATGAAAAATTTGTTTGTGGAGATATAAAAAATGGTGTACATGGATGAAACGGTCTCTTTAATCTCAGTTTAACGGTGAAAACCGCAACCACCAACGAGGCTTGGTTGCGGAGATATCGGGTTTCAAAGAGATTTTGATTCTTAAAGTTTTTAACGATGCCGGCATCGCAAGTTTTGTCAAAAAGTGATGAAAAATTTTTTTGTGGAGATATAAAAAATGGCGTACATGGATGGAAAGGTCTCTTTACTCTCAGTTTAACGGTGAAAACCGCAACCACCAACGAGGCTTGGTTGCGGTGATATCGGGTTTCAAAGAGATTTTGATTTTTAAAGTTTTTAACGATGCCGGCATCGCAAGTTTTGTCAAAAAGTGATGAAAAATTTTTTGTGGATATAGATAAAATGGAGTACATGGATGGAAAGGTCTCTTTAATCTTAGTTTAACGGTGAAAACCGCAACCACCAACGAGGCTTGGTTGCGGAGATATCGGGTTTCAAAGAGATTTTGATTTTTAAAGTTTTTAACGATGCCGGCATCGCAAGTTTTGTCAAAAAGCGATGAAAAATTTTTTTGTGGAGATATAAAAAATGGCGTACATGGATGGAAAGGTCTCTTTAATCTCAGTTTAACGGTGAAAACCGCAACCACCAAGGAGGCTTGGTTGCGGAGATATCGGGTTTCAAAGAGATTTTGATTCTTAAAGTTTTTAACGATGCCGGCATCGCAAGTTTTGTCAAAAAGTGATGAAAATTTTTTTTGTGGAGATATAAAAAATGGTGTATATGGATGGAAAGGTCTCTTTACTCTCAGTTTAACGGTGAAAACCGCAACCACCAACGAGGCTTGGTTGCGGAGATATCGGGTTTCAAAGAGATTTTGATTTTTAAAGTTTTTAACGATGCCGGCATCGCAAGTTTTGTCAAAAAGTGATGAAAATTTTTTTTGTGAAGATATAAAAAACGGCGTACATTGATGGAAAGGTCTCTTTACTCTCAGTTTAACGGTGAAAACCGCAACCACCAACGAGGCTTGGTTGCGGAGATATCGGGTTTCAAAGAGATTTTGATTCTTAAAGTTTTTAACGATGCCGGCATCGCAAGTTTTGTCAAAAAGTGATGAAAATTTTTTTTGTGAAGATATAAAAAACGGCGTACATTGATGGAAAGGTCTCTTTACTCTCAGTTTAACGGTGAAAACCGCAACCACCAACGAGGCTTGGTTGCGGAGATATCGGGTTTCAAAGAGATTTTGATTTTTAAAGTTTTTAACGATGCCGGCATCGCAAGTTTTGTCAAAAAGTGATGAAAATTTTTTTTGTGGAGATATAAAAAATGGCGTACATGGATGGAAAGGTCTCTTTAATCTCAGTTTAACGGTGAAAACCGCAACCACCAACGAGGCTTGGTTGCGGAGATATCGGGTTTCAAAGAGATTTTGATTCTTAAAGTTTTTAACGATGCCGGCATCGCAAGTTTTGTCAAAAAGTGATGAAAAATTTTTTTGTGGATATAGATAAAATGGAGTACATGGATGGAAAGGTCTCTTTAATCTTAGTTTAACGGTGAAAACCGCAACCACCAACGAGGCTTGGTTGCGGAGATATCGGGTTTCAAAGAGATTTTGATTCTTAAAGTTTTTAACGATGCCGGCATCGCAAGTTTTGTCAAAAAGTGATGAAAAATTTTTTTGTGGAGATATAAAAAATGGTGTACATGGATGGAAAGGTCTCTTTAATCTCAGTTTAACGGTGAAAACCGCAACCACCAACGAGGCTTGGTTGCGGAGATATCGGGTTTCAAAGAGATTTTGATTTTTAAAGTTTTTAACGATGCCGGCATCGCAAGTTTTGTCAAAAAGTGATGAAAATTTTTTTTGTGGAGATATAAAAAATGGTGTATATGGATGGAAAGGTCTCTTTACTCTCAGTTTAACGGTGAAAACCGCAACCACCAACGAGGCTTGGTTGCGGAGATATCGGGTTTCAAAGAGATTTTGATTTTTAAAGTTTTTAACGATGCCGGCATCGCAAGTTTTGTCAAAAAGTGATGAAAATTTTTTTTGTGGAGATATAAAAAATGGCGTACATGGATGGAAAGGTCTCTTTAATCTCAGTTTAACGGTGAAAACCGCAACCACCAACGAGGCTTGGTTGCGGAGATATCGGGTTTCAAAGAGATTTTGATTCTTAAAGTTTTTAACGATGCCGGCATCGCAAGTTTTGTCAAAAAGTGATGAAAAATTTTTTTGTGGATATAGATAAAATGGAGTACATGGATGGAAAGGTCTCTTTAATCTTAGTTTAACGGTGAAAACCGCAACCACCAACGAGGCTTGGTTGCGGAGATATCGGGTTTCAAAGAGATTTTGATTCTTAAAGTTTTTAACGATGCCGGCATCGCAAGTTTTGTCAAAAAGTGATGAAAAATTTTTTTGTGGATATAGATAAAATGGAGTACATGGATGGAAAGGTCTCTTTAATCTTAGTTTAACGGTGAAAACCGCAACCACCAACGAGGCTTGGTTGCGGAGATATCGGGTTTCAAAGAGATTTTGATTCTTAAAGTTTTTAACGATGCCGGCATCGCAAGTTTTGTCAAAAAGTGATGAAAATTTTTTTTGTGAAGATATAAAAAACGGCGTACATTGATGGAAAGGTCTCTTTACTCTCAGTTTAACGGTGAAAACCGCAACCACCAACGAGGCTTGGTTGCGGAGATATCGGGTTTCAAAGAGATTTTGATTCTTAAAGTTTTTAACGATGCCGGCATCGCAAGTTTTGTCAAAAAGTGATGAAAATTTTTTTTGTGAAGATATAAAAAACGGCGTACATTGATGGAAAGGTCTCTTTACTCTCAGTTTAACGGTGAAAACCGCAACCACCAACGAGGCTTGGTTGCGGAGATATCGGGTTTCAAAGAGATTTTGATTCATAAAGTTTTTAACGATGCCGGCATCGCAAGTTTTGTCAAAAAGTGATGAAAAATTTGTTTGTGGAGATATAATAAATTGCGTACATGGATGGAAAGGTCTCTTTAATCTCAGTTTAACGGTGAAAACCGCAACCACCAACGAGGCTTGGTTGCGGAGATATCGGGTTTCAAAGAGATTTTGATTCTTAAAGTTTTTAACGATGCCGGCATCGCAAGTTTTGTCAAAAAGTGATGAAAATTTTTTTTGTGGAGATATAAAAAATGGTGTACATGGATGGAAAGGTCTCTTTACTCTCAGTTTAACGGTGAAAACCGCAACCACCAACGAGGCTTGGTTGCGGAGATATCGGGTTTCAAAGAGATTTTGATTTTTAAAGTTTTTAACGATGCCGGCATCGCAAGTTTTGTCAAAAAGTGATGAAAAATTTTTTTGTGGAGATATAAAAAACGGCGTACATTGATGGAAAGGTCTCTTTACTCTCAGTTTAACGGTGAAAACCGCAACCACCAACGAGGCTTGGTTGCGGAGATATCGGGTTTCAAAGAGATTTTGATTTTTAAAGTTTTTAACGATGCCGGCATCGCAAGTTTTGTCAAAAAGTGATGAAAATTTTTTTTGTGGAGATATAAAAAATGGCGTACATGGATGGAAAGGTCTCTTTAATCTCAGTTTAACGGTGAAAACCGCAACCACCAACGAGGCTTGGTTGCGGAGATATCGGGTTTCAAAGAGATTTTGATTCTTAAAGTTTTTAACGATGCCGGCATCGCAAGTTTTGTCAAAAAGTGATGAAAAATTTTTTTGTGGAGATATAAAAAATGGCGTACATGGATGGAAAGGTCTCTTTAATCTCAGTTTAACGGTGAAAACCGCAACCACCAACGAGGCTTGGTTGCGGAGATATCGGGTTTCAAAGAGATTTTGATTTTTAAAGTTTTTAACGATGCCGGCATCGCAAGTTTTGTCAAAAAGTGATGAAAATTTTTTTTGTGAAGATATAAAAAACGGCGTACATTGATGGAAAGGTCTCTTTACTCTCAGTTTAACGGTGAAAACCGCAACCACCAACGAGGCTTGGTTGCGGAGATATCGGGTTTCAAAGAGATTTTGATTCTTAAAGTTTTTAACGATGCCGGCATCGCAAGTTTTGTCAAAAAGTGATGAAAATTTTTTTTGTGAAGATATAAAAAACGGCGTACATTGATGGAAAGGTCTCTTTACTCTCAGTTTAACGGTGAAAACCGCAACCACCAACGAGGCTTGGTTGCGGAGATATCGGGTTTCAAAGAGATTTTGATTCTTAAAGTTTTTAACGATGCCGGCATCGCAAGTTTTGTCAAAAAGTGATGAAAATTTTTTTTGTGAAGATATAAAAAACGGCGTACATTGATGGAAAGGTCTCTTTACTCTCAGTTTAACGGTGAAAACCGCAACCACCAACGAGGCTTGGTTGCGGAGATATCGGGTTTCAAAGAGATTTTGATTTTTAAAGTTTTTAACGATGCCGGCATCGCAAGTTTTGTCAAAAAGTGATGAAAATTTTTTTTGTGGAGATATAAAAAATGGCGTACATGGATGGAAAGGTCTCTTTAATCTCAGTTTAACGGTGAAAACCGCAACCACCAACGAGGCTTGGTTGCGGAGATATCGGGTTTCAAAGAGATTTTGATTCTTAAAGTTTTTAACGATGCCGGCATCGCAAGTTTTGTCAAAAAGTGATGAAAAATTTTTTTGTGGATATAGATAAAATGGAGTACATGGATGGAAAGGTCTCTTTAATCTTAGTTTAACGGTGAAAACCGCAACCACCAACGAGGCTTGGTTGCGGAGATATCGGGTTTCAAAGAGATTTTGATTTTTAAAGTTTTTAACGATGCCGGCATCGCAAGTTTTGTCAAAAAGCGATGAAAAATTTTTTTGTGGAGATATAAAAAATGGCGTACATGGATGGAAAGGTCTCTTTAATCTCAGTTTAACGGTGAAAACCGCAACCACCAACGAGGCTTGGTTGCGGAGATATCGGGTTTCAAAGAGATTTTGATTTTTAAAGTTTTTAACGATGCCGGCATCGCAAGTTTTGTCAAAAAGTGATGAAAATTTTTTTTGTGAAGATATCAAAAACGGCGTACATTGATGGAAAGGTCTCTTTACTCTCAGTTTAACGGTGAAAACCGCAACCACCAACGAGGCTTGGTTGCGGAGATATCGGGTTTCAAAGAGATTTTGATTCTTAAAGTTTTTAACGATGCCGGCATCGCAAGTTTTGTCAAAAAGTGATGAAAATTTTTTTTGTGGAGATATAAAAAATGGCGCACATAGGTGGAAAGGTCTCTTTAATCTCAGTTTAACGGTGAAAACCGCAACCACCAACGAGGCTTGGTTGCGGAGATATCGGGTTTCAAAGAGATTTTGATTTTTAAAGTTTTTAACGATGCCGGCATCGCAAGTTTTGTCAAAAAGTGATGAAAATTTTTTTTGTGAAGATATAAAAAATGGCGTACATTGATGGAAAGGTCTCTTTACTCTCAGTTTAACGGTGAAAACCGCAACCACCAACGAGGCTTGGTTGCGGAGATATCAGGTTTCAAAGAGATTTTGATTTTTAAAGTTTTTAACGATGCCGGCATCGCAAGTTTTGTCAAAAAGTGATGAAAAATTTTTTTGTGGAGATATAAAGAATGGCGTACATTGATGGAAAGGTCTCTTTACTCTCAGTTTAACGGTGAAAACCGCAACCACCAACGAGGCTTGGTTGCGGAGATATCGGGTTTCAAAGAGATTTTGATTCTTAAAGTTTTTAAGTTTTGTCAAAAACTGATGAAAAATTTTTTTGTGGAGATATAAAAAATGGCGTACATGGATGAAAAGGTCTCTTTACTCTCAGTTTAACGGTGAAAACCGCAACCACCAACGAGGCTTGGTTGCGGAGATATCGGGTTTCAAAGAGATTTTGATTCTTAAAGTTTTTAACGATGCCGGCATCGCAAGTTTTGTCAAAAAGTGATGAAAAATTTTTTTGTGGAGATATAATAAATGGCGTACATGGATGGAAAGGTCTCTTTAATCTCAGTTTAACGGTGAAAACCGCAACCACCAACGAGGCTTGGTTGCGGAGATATCGGGTTTCAAAGAGATTTTGATTCTTAAAGTTTTTAACGATGCCGGCATCGCAAGTTTTGTCAAAAAGTGATGAAAAATTTTTTTGTGGAGATATAATAAATGGCGTACATGGATGGAAAGGTCTCTTTAATCTCAGTTTAACGGTGAAAACCGCAACCACCAACGAGGCTTGGTTGCGGAGATATCGGGTTTCAAAGAGATTTTGATTCTTAAAGTTTTTAAGTTTTGTCAAAAACTGATGAAAAATTTTTTTGTGGAGATATAAAAAATGGCGTACATGGATGAAAAGGTCTCTTTACTCTCAGTTTAACGGTGAAAACCGCAACCACCAACGAGGCTTGGTTGCGGAGATATCGGGTTTCAAAGAGATTTTGATTCATAAAGTTTTTAACGATGCCGGCATCGCAAGTTTTGTCAAAAAGTGATGAAAAATTTGTTTGTGGAGATATAATAAATTGCGTACATGGATGGAAAGGTCTCTTTAATCTCAGTTTAACGGTGAAAACCGCAACCACCAACGAGGCTTGGTTGCGGAGATATCGGGTTTCAAAGAGATTTTGATTCTTAAAGTTTTTAACGATGCCGGCATCGCAAGTTTTGTCAAAAAGTGATGAAAATTTTTTTTGTGGAGATATAAAAAATGGTGTACATGGATGGAAAGGTCTCTTTACTCTCAGTTTAACGGTGAAAACCGCAACCACCAACGAGGCTTGGTTGCGGAGATATCGGGTTTCAAAGAGATTTTGATTTTTAAAGTTTTTAACGATGCCGGCATCGCAAGTTTTGTCAAAAAGTGATGAAAAATTTTTTTGTGGAGATATAAAAAATGGCGTACATGGATGGAAAGGTCTCTTTAATCTCAGTTTAACGGTGAAAACCGCAACCACCAACGAGGCTTGGTTGGGGCGATATCGGGTTTCAAAGAGATTTTGATTTTTAAAGTTTTTAAGTTTTGTCAAAAAGTGATGAAAAATTTTTTTGTGGAGATATAAAAAATGGCGTACATGGATGAAAAGGTCTCTTTAATCTCAGTTTAACGGTGAAAACCGCAACCACCAACGAGGCTTGGTTGCGGAGATATCGGGTTTCAAAGAGATTTTGATTTTTAAAGTTTTTAACGATGCCGGCTTCGCAAGTTTTGTTAAAAAGTGATGAAAAATTTTTTTGTGGAGATATAAAAAATGGCGTACATGGATGGAAAGGTCTCTTTAATCTCAGTTTAACGGTGAAAACCGCAACCGCCAACGAGGCTTGGTTGCGGAGATATCGGGTTTCAAAGAGATTTTGATTCTTAAAGTTTTTAACGATGCCGGCATCGCAAGTTTTGTCAAAAAGTGATGAAAAATTTTTTTGTGGAGATATAAAAAATGGCGTACATGGATGGAAAGGTCTCTTTAATCTCAGTTTAACGGTGAAAACCGCAACCACCAACGAGGCTTGGTTGCGGAGATATCGGGTTTCAAAAAGATTTTGATTCTTAAAGTTTTTAACGATGCCGGCATCGCAAGGCTTGGTTGCGGAGATATCGGGTTTCAAAGAGATTTTGATTTTTAAAGTTTTTAACGATGCCGGCATCGCAAGTTTTGTTAAAAAGTGATGAAAAATTTTTTTGTGGAGATATAAAAAATGGCGTACATGGATGGAAAGGTCTCTTTAATCTCAGTTTAACGGTGAAAACCGCAACCGCCAACGAGGCTTGGTTGCGGAGATATCGGGTTTCAAAGAGATTTTGATTCTTAAAGTTTTTAACGATGCCGGCATCGCAAGTTTTGTCAAAAAGTGATGAAAAATTTTTTTGTGGAGATATAAAAAATGGCGTACATGGATGGAAAGGTCTCTTTAATCTCAGTTTAACGGTGAAAACCGCAACCACCAACGAGGCTTGGTTGCGGAGATATCGGGTTTCAAAAAGATTTTGATTCTTAAAGTTTTTAACGATGCCGGCATCGCAAGTTTTGTCAAAAAGTGATGAAAAATTTTTTTGTGGAGATATAAAAAATGGCGCACATGGATGGAAAGGTCTCTTTAATCTCAGTTTAACGGTGAAAACCGCAACCACCAACGAGGCTTGGTTGCGGAGATATCGGGTTTCAAAGAGATTTTGATTCTTAAAGTTTTTAACGATGCCGGCATCGCAAGTTTTGTCAAAAAGTGATGAAAATTTTTTTTGTGGAGATATAAAAAATGGTGTACATGGATGGAAAGGTCTCTTTACTCTCAGTTTAACGGTGAAAACCGCAACCACCAACGAGGCTTGGTTGCGGAGATATCGGGTTTCAAAGAGATTTTGATTTTTAAAGTTTTTAACGATGCCGGCATCGCAAGTTTTGTCAAAAAGTGATGAAAATTTTTTTTGTGGAGATATACAAAATGGTGTACATGGATGAAAGGGTCTCTTTAATCTCAGTTTAACGGTGAAAACCGCAACCACCAACGAGGCTTGGTTGCGGAGATATCGGGTTTCAAAGAGATTTTGATTCTTAAAGTTTTTAACGATGCCGGCATCGCAAGTTTTGTCAAAAAGTGATGAAAAATTTTTTTGTGGAGATATAAAAAATGGCGTACATGGATGGAAAGGTCTCTTTAATCTCAGTTTAACGGTGAAAACCGCAACCACCAACGAGGCTTGGTTGCGGAGATATCGGGTTTCAAAGAGATTTTGATTTTTAAAGTTTTTAACGATGCCGGCATCGCAAGTTTTGTCAAAAAGTGATGAAAATTTTTTTTGTGGAGATATACAAAATGGTGTACATGGATGAAAGGGTCTCTTTAATCTCAGTTTAACGGTGAAAACCGCAACCACCAACGAGGCTTGGTTGCGGAGATATCGGGTTTCAAAGAGATTTTGATTCTTAAAGTTTTTAACGATGCCGGCATCGCAAGTTTTGTCAAAAAGTGATGAAAATTTTTTTTGTGGAGATATACAAAATGGTGTACATGGATGAAAGGGTCTCTTTAATCTCAGTTTAACGGTGAAAACCGCAACCACCAACGAGGCTTGGTTGCGGAGATATCGGGTTTCAAAGAGATTTTGATTTTTAAAGTTTTTAACGATGCCGGCATCGCAAGTTTTGTCAAAAAGTGATGAAAATTTTTTTTTGAAGATAAAAAAAACCGCGTACATTGATGGAAAGGTCTCTTTACTCTCAGTTTAACGGTGAAAACCGCAACCACCAACGAGGCTTGGTTGCGGAGATATCGGGTTTCAAAGAGATTTTGATTCTTAAAGTTTTTAACGATGCCGGCATCGCAAGTTTTGTTAAAAAGTGATGAAAAATTTTTTTGTGGAGATATAAAAAATGGCGTACATGGATGGAAGGGTCTCTTTAATCTCAGTTTAACGGTGAAAACCGCAACCACCAACGAGGCTTGGTTGCGGAGATATCGGGTTTCAAAGAGATTTTGATTCTTAAAGTTTTTAAGTTTTGTCAAAAACTGATGAAAAATTTTTTTGTGGAGATATAAAAAATGGCGTACATGGATGAAAAGGTCTCTTTACTCTCAGTTTAACGGTGAAAACCGCAACCACCAACGAGGCTTGGTTGCGGAGATATCGGGTTTCAAAGAGATTTTGATTCTTAAAGTTTTTAACGATGCCGGCATCGCAAGTTTTGTCAAAAAGTGATGAAAAATTTTTTTGTGGAGATATAATAAATGGCGTACATGGATGGAAAGGTCTCTTTAATCTCAGTTTAACGGTGAAAACCGCAACCACCAACGAGGCTTGGTTGCGGAGATATCGGGTTTCAAAGAGATTTTGATTCTTAAAGTTTTTAACGATGCCGGCATCGCAAGTTTTGTCAAAAAGTGATGAAAAATTTTTTTGTGGAGATATAATAAATGGCGTACATGGATGGAAAGGTCTCTTTAATCTCAGTTTAACGGTGAAAACCGCAACCACCAACGAGGCTTGGTTGCGGAGATATCGGGTTTCAAAGAGATTTTGATTCTTAAAGTTTTTAAGTTTTGTCAAAAACTGATGAAAAATTTTTTTGTGGAGATATAAAAAATGGCGTACATGGATGAAAAGGTCTCTTTACTCTCAGTTTAACGGTGAAAACCGCAACCACCAACGAGGCTTGGTTGCGGAGATATCGGGTTTCAAAGAGATTTTGATTCATAAAGTTTTTAACGATGCCGGCATCGCAAGTTTTGTCAAAAAGTGATGAAAAATTTGTTTGTGGAGATATAATAAATTGCGTACATGGATGGAAAGGTCTCTTTAATCTCAGTTTAACGGTGAAAACCGCAACCACCAACGAGGCTTGGTTGCGGAGATATCGGGTTTCAAAGAGATTTTGATTCTTAAAGTTTTTAACGATGCCGGCATCGCAAGTTTTGTCAAAAAGTGATGAAAATTTTTTTTGTGGAGATATAAAAAATGGTGTACATGGATGGAAAGGTCTCTTTACTCTCAGTTTAACGGTGAAAACCGCAACCACCAACGAGGCTTGGTTGCGGAGATATCGGGTTTCAAAGAGATTTTGATTTTTAAAGTTTTTAACGATGCCGGCATCGCAAGTTTTGTCAAAAAGTGATGAAAAATTTTTTTGTGGAGATATAAAAAATGGCGTACATGGATGGAAAGGTCTCTTTAATCTCAGTTTAACGGTGAAAACCGCAACCACCAACGAGGCTTGGTTGGGGCGATATCGGGTTTCAAAGAGATTTTGATTTTTAAAGTTTTTAAGTTTTGTCAAAAAGTGATGAAAAATTTTTTTGTGGAGATATAAAAAATGGCGTACATGGATGAAAAGGTCTCTTTAATCTCAGTTTAACGGTAAAAACCGCAACCACCAACGAGGCTTGGTTGCGGAGATATCGGGTTTCAAAGAGATTTTGATTTTTAAAGTTTTTAACGATGCCGGCATCGCAAGTTTTGTTAAAAAGTGATGAAAAATTTTTTTGTGGAGATATAAAAAATGGCGTACATGGATGGAAAGGTCTCTTTAATCTCAGTTTAACGGTGAAAACCGCAACCACCAACGAGGCTTGGTTGCGGAGATATCGGGTTTCAAAAAGATTTTGATTCTTAAAGTTTTTAACGATGCCGGCATCGCAAGTTTTGTCAAAAAGTGATGAAAAATTTTTTTGTGGAGATATAAAAAATGGCGCACATGGATGGAAAGGTCTCTTTAATCTCAGTTTAACGGTGAAAACCGCAACCACCAACGAGGCTTGGTTGCGGAGATATCGGGTTTCAAAGAGATTTTGATTCTTAAAGTTTTTAACGATGCCGGCATCGCAAGTTTTGTCAAAAAGTGATGACAAATTTTTTGTGGAGATATAATAAATGGCGTACATGGATGGAAAGGTCTCTTTAATCTCAGTTTAACGGTGAAAACCGCAACCACCAACGAGGCTTGGTTGCGGAGATATCGGGTTTCAAAGAGATTTTGATTTTTAAAGTTTTTAACGATGCCGGCATCGCAAGTTTTGTCAAAAAGTGATGAAAAATTTTTTGTGGAGATATAATAAATGGCGTACATGGATGGAAAGGTCTCTTTAATCTCAGTTTAACGGTGAAAACCGCAACCACCAACGAGGCTTGGTTGCGGAGATATCGGGTTTCAAAGAGATTTTGATTTTTAAAGTTTTTAACGATGCCGGCATCGCAAGTTTTGTCAAAAAGTGATGAAAATTTTTTTTTGAAGATAAAAAAAACCGCGTACATTGATGGAAAGGTCTCTTTACTCTCAGTTTAACGGTGAAAACCGCAACCACCAACGAGGCTTGGTTGCGGAGATATCGGGTTTCAAAGAGATTTTGATTTTTAAAGTTTTTAACGATGCCGCAAGTTTTGTCAAAAAGTGATGAAAATTTTTTTTGTGAAGATAAAAAAAACCGCGTACATTGATGGAAAGGTCTCTTTACTCTCAGTTTAACGGTGAAAACCGCAACCACCAACGAGGCTTGGTTGCGGAGATATCGGGTTTCAAAGAGATTTTGATTCTTAAAGTTTTTAACGATGCCGGCATCGCAAGTTTTGTCAAAAAGTGATGAAAATTTTTTTTGTGGAGATATAAAAAATGGTGTACATGGATGGAAAGGTCTCTTTACTCTCAGTTTAACGGTGAAAACCGCAACCACCAACGAGGCTTGGTTGCGGAGATATCGGGTTTCAAAGAGATTTTGATTTTTAAAGTTTTTAACGATGCCGGCATCGCAAGTTTTGTCAAAAAGTGATGAAAATTTTTTTTGTGGAGATATACAAAATGGTGTACATGGATGAAAGGGTCTCTTTAATCTCAGTTTAACGGTGAAAACCGCAACCACCAACGAGGCTTGGTTGCGGAGATATCGGGTTTCAAAGAGATTTTGATTCTTAAAGTTTTTAACGATGCCGGCATCGCAAGTTTTGTCAAAAAGTGATGAAAATTTTTTTTGTGGAGATATAAAAAATGGTGTACATGGATGGAAAGGTCTCTTTACTCTCAGTTTAACGGTGAAAACCGCAACCACCAACGAGGCTTGGTTGCGGAGATATCGGGTTTCAAAGAGATTTTGATTCTTAAAGTTTTTAACGATGCCGGCATCGCAAGTTTTGTCAAAAAGTGATGCAAAATTTTTTTGTGGAGATATAAAAAATGGCGTACATTGATGGAAAGGTCTCTTTACTCTCAGTTTAACGGTGAAAACCGCAACCACCAACGAGGCTTGGTTGCGGAGATATCGGGTTTCAAAGAGATTTTGATTCTTAAAGTTTTTAACGATGCCGGCATCGCAAGTTTTGTCAAAAAGTGATGAAAATTTTTTTTGTGGAGATATAAAAAATGGTGTACATGGATGGAAAGGTCTCTTTAATCTCAGTTTAATGGTGAAAACCGCAACCACCAACGAGGCTTGGTTGCGGAGATATCGGGTTTCAAAGAGATTTTGATTTTTAAAGTTTTTAACGATCGCAAGTTTTGTCAAAAAGTGATGCAAAATTTTTTTGTGGAGATATAAAAAATGGCGTACATTGATGGAAAGGTCTCTTTACTCTCAGTTTAACGGTGAAAACCGCAACCACCAACGAGGCTTGGTTGCGGAGATATCGGGTTTCAAAGAGATTTTGATTTTTAAAGTTTTTAACGATGCCGGCATCGCAAGTTTTGTCAAAAAGTGATGAAAAATTTTTTTGTGGAGATATAAAAAATGGCGCACATGGATGGAAAGGTCTCTTTAATCTCAGTTTAACGGTGAAAACCGCAACCACCAACGAGGCTTGGTTGCGGAGATATCGGGTTTCAAAGAGATTTTGATTTTTAAAGTTTTTAACGATGCCGGCATCGCAAGTTTTGTCAAAAAGTGATGAAAATTTTTTTTGTGAAGATATAAAAAACGGCGTACATGGATGGAAAGGTCTCTTTAATCTCAGTTTAACGGTGAAAACCGCAACCACCAACGAGGCTTGGTTGCGGAGATATCGGGTTTCAAAGAGATTTTGATTCTTAAAGTTTTTAACGATGCCGGCATCGCAAGTTTTGTCAAAAAGTGATGAAAAATTTTTTTGTGGAGATATAAAAAATGGCGTACATGGATGAAAAGGTCTCTTTAATCTCAGTTTAACGGTGAAAACCGCAACCACCAACGAGGCTTGGTTGCGGAGATATCGGGTTTCAAAGAGATTTTGATTTTTAAAGTTTTTAACGATGCCGGCATCGCAAGTTTTGTTAAAAAGTGATGAAAAATTTTTTTGTGGAGATATAAAAAATGGCGTACATGGATGGAAAGGTCTCTTTAATCTCAGTTTAACGGTGAAAACCGCAACCACCAACGAGGCTTGGTTGCGGAGATATCGGGTTTCAAAAAGATTTTGATTCTTAAAGTTTTTAACGATGCCGGCATCGCAAGTTTTGTCAAAAAGTGATGAAAAATTTTTTTGTGGAGATATAAAAAATGGCGCACATGGATGGAAAGGTCTCTTTAATCTCAGTTTAACGGTGAAAACCGCAACCACCAACGAGGCTTGGTTGCGGAGATATCGGGTTTCAAAGAGATTTTGATTCTTAAAGTTTTTAACGATGCCGGCATCGCAAGTTTTGTCAAAAAGTGATGAAAAATTTTTTGTGGAGATATAAAAAATGGCGTACATGGATGGAAAGGTCTCTTTAATCTCAGTTTAACGGTGAAAACCGCAACCACCAACGAGGCTTGGTTGCGGAGATATCGGGTTTCAAAGAGATTTTGATTTTTAAAGTTTTTAACGATGCCGGCATCGCAAGTTTTGTCAAAAAGTGATGAAAATTTTTTTTTGAAGATAAAAAAAACCGCGTACATTGATGGAAAGGTCTCTTTGCTCTCAGTTTAACGGTGAAAACCGCAACCACCAACGAGGCTTGGTTGCGGAGATATCGGGTTCCAAAGAGATTTTGATTCTTAAAGTTTTTAACGATGCCGGCATCGCAAGTTTTGTCAAAAAGTGATGAAAATTTTTTTTGTGGAGATATAAAAAATGGTGTACATGGATGGAAAGGTCTCTTTACTCTCAGTTTAACGGTGAAAACCGCAACCACCAACGAGGCTTGGTTGCGGAGATATCGGGTTTCAAAGAGATTTTGATTCTTAAAGTTTTTAACGATGCCGGCATCGCAAGTTTAGTCAAAAAGTGATGCAAAATTTTTTTGTGGAGATATAAAAAATGGCGTACATTGATGGAAAGGTCTCTTTACTCTCAGTTTAACGGTGAAAACCGCAACCACCAACGAGGCTTGGTTGCGGAGATATCGGGTTTCAAAGAGATTTTGATTTTTAAAGTTTTTAACGATGCCGGCATCGCAAGTTTTGTCAAAAAGTGATGAAAATTTTTTTTTGAAGATAAAAAAAACCGCGTACATTGATGGAAAGGTCTCTTTACTCTCAGTTTAACGGTGAAAACCGCAACCACCAACGAGCCTTGGTTGCGGAGATATCGGGTTTCAAAGAGATTTTGATTCTTAAAGTTTTTAACGATGCCGGCATCGCAAGTTTTGTCAAAAAGTGATGAAAATTTTTTTTGTGGAGATATACAAAATGGTGTACATGGATGAAAGGGTCTCTTTAATCTCAGTTTAACGGTGAAAACCGCAACCACCAACGAGCCTTGGTTGCGGAGATATCGGGTTTCAAAGAGATTTTGATTCTTAAAGTTTTTAACGATGCCGGCATCGCAAGTTTAGTCAAAAAGTGATGCAAAATTTTTTTGTGGAGATATAAAAAATGGCGTACATGGATGGAAAGGTCTCTTTAATCTCAGTTTAACGGTGAAAACCGCAACCACCAACGAGGCTTGGTTGCGGAGATATCGGGTTTCAAAGAGATTTTGATTTTTAAAGTTTTTAACGATGCCGGCATCGCAAGTTTTGTCAAAAAGTGATGAACATTTTTTTTTGAAGATAAAAAAAACCGCGTACATTGATGGAAAGGTCTCTTTACTCTCAGTTTAACGGTGAAAACCGCAACCACCAACGAGGCTTGGTTGCGGAGATATCGGGTTTCAAAGAGATTTTGATTCTTAAAGTTTTTAACGATGCCGGCATCGCAAGTTTTGTCAAAAAGTGATGAAAATTTTTTTTGTGGAGATATAAAAAATGGTGTACATGGATGGAAAGGTCTCTTTACTCTCAGTTTAACGGTGAAAACCGCAACCACCAACGAGGCTTGGTTGCGGAGATATCGGGTTTCAAAGAGATTTTGATTTTTAAAGTTTTTAACGATGCCGGCATCGCAAGTTTTGTCAAAAAGTGATGCAAAATTTTTTTGTGGAGATATAAAAAATGGCGTACATTGATGGAAAGGTCTCTTTACTCTCAGTTTAACGGTGAAAACCGCAACCACCAACGAGGCTTGGTTGCGGAGATATCGGGTTTCAAAGAGATTTTGATTCTTAAAGTTTTTAACGATGCCGGCATCGCAAGTTTTGTCAAAAAGTGATGAAAATTTTTTTTGTGGAGATATAAAAAATGGTGTACATGGATGGAAAGGTCTCTTTACTCTCAGTTTAACGGTGAAAACCGCAACCACCAACGAGGCTTGGTTGCGGAGATATCGGGTTTCAAAGAGATTTTGATTTTTAAAGTTTTTAACGATGCCGGCATCGCAAGTTTTGTCAAAAAGTGATGAAAAATTTTTTTGTGGAGATATAAAAAATGGCGTACATGGATGGAAAGGTCTCTTTAATCTCAGTTTAACGGTGAAAACCGCAACCACCAACGAGGCTTGGTTGCGGAGATATCGGGTTTCAAAGAGATTTTGATTTTTAAAGTTTTTAACGATGCCGGCATCGCAAGTTTTGTCAAAAAGTGATGAAAATTTTTTTTGTGAAGATATAAAAAACGGCGTACATTGATGGAAAGGTCTCTTTACTCTCAGTTTAACGGTAAAAACCGCAACCACCAACGAGGCTTGGTTGCGGAGATATCGGGTTTCAAAGAGATTTTGATTCTTAAAGTTTTTAACGATGCCGGCATCGCAAGTTTTGTCAAAAAGTGATGAAAAATTTTTTTGTGGAGATATAAAAAATGGCGCACATGGATGGAAAGGTCTCTTTAATCTCAGTTTAACGGTGAAAACCGCAACCACCAACGAGGCTTGGTTGCGGAGATATCGGGTTTCAAAGAGATTTTGATTCTTAAAGTTTTTAACGATGCCGGCATCGCAAGTTTTGTCAAAAAGTGATGAAAAATTTTTTTGTGGAGATATAAAAAATGGCGTACATGGATGGAAAGGTCTGTTTAATCTCAGTTTAACGGTGAAAACCGCAACCACCAACGAGGCTTGGTTGCGGAGATATCGGGTTTCAAAGAGATTTTGATTCTTAAAGTTTTTAACGATGCCGGCATCGCAAGTTTTGTCAAAAAGTGATGAAAATTTTTTTTGTGGAGATATAAAAAATGGCGCACATGGATGGAAAGGTCTCTTTAATCTCAGTTTAACGGTGAAAACCGCAACCACCAACGAGGCTTGGTTGCGGAGATATCGGGTTTCAAAGAGATTTTGATTCTTAAAGTTTTTAACGATGCCGGCATCGCAAGTTTTGTCAAAAAGTGATGAAAAATTTTTTGTGGAGATATAATAAATGGCGTACATGGATGGAAAGGTCTCTTTAATCTCAGTTTAACGGTGAAAACCGCAACCACCAACGAGGCTTGGTTGCGGAGATATCGGGTTTCAAAGAGATTTTGATTTTTAAAGTTTTTAACGATGCCGGCATCGCAAGTTTTGTCAAAAAGTGATGAAAATTTTTTTTGTGAAGATAAAAAAAACCGCGTACATTGATGGAAAGGTCTCTTTACTCTCAGTTTAACGGTGAAAACCGCAACCACCAACGAGGCTTGGTTGCGGAGATATCGGGTTTCAAAGAGATTTTGATTTTTAAAGTTTTTAACGATGCCGGCATCGCAAGTTTTGTCAAAAAGTGATGAAAATTTTGTTTGTGAAGATAAAAAAAACCGCGTACATTGATGGAAAGGTCTCTTTACTCTCAGTTTAACGGTGAAAACCGCAACCACCAACGAGGCTTGGTTGCGGAGATATCGGGTTTCAAAGAGATTTTGATTTTTAAAGTTTTTAACGATGCCGGCATCGCAAGTTTTGTCAAAAAGTGATGAAAAATTTTTTTGTAGAGATATAAAAAATGGCGTACATGGATGGAAAGGTCTCTTTAATCTCAGTTTAACGGTGAAAACCGCAACCACCAACGAGGCTTGGTTGCGGAGATATCGGGTTTCAAAGAGATTTTGATTTTTAAAGTTTTTAACGATGCCGGCATCGCAAGTTTTGTCAAAAAGTGATGAAAAATTTTTTTGTGGAGATATAAAAAATGGCGTACATGGATGGAAAGGTCTCTTTAATCTCAGTTTAACGGTGAAAACCGCAACCACCAACGAGGCTTGGTTGCGGAGATATCGGGTTTCAAAGAGATTTTGATTTTTAAAGTTTTTAACGATGCCGGCATCGCAAGTTTTGTCAAAAAGTGATGCAAAATTTTTTTGTGGAGATATAAAAAATGGCGTACATGGATGGAAAGGTCTCTTTAATCTCAGTTTAACGGTGAAAACCGCAACCACCAACGAGGCTTGGTTGCGGAGATATCGGGTTTCAAAGAGATTTTGATTCTTAAAGTTTTTAACGATGCCGGCATCGCAAGTTTTGTCAAAAAGTGATGAAATTTTTTTTTGTGGAGATATAAAAAATGGTGTACATGGATGGAAAGGTCTCTTTACTCTCAGTTTAACGGTGAAAACCGCAACCACCAACGAGGCTTGGTTGCGGAGATATCGGGTTTCAAAGGATTTTGATTTTTAAAGTTTTTAACGATGCCGGCATCGCAAGTTTTGTCAAAAAGTGATGAAAAATTTTTTTGTGGAGATATAAAAAATGGCGTACATTGATGGAAAGGTCTCTTTACTCTCAGTTTAACGGTGAAAACCGCAACCACCAACGAGGCTTGGTTGCGGAGATATCGGGTTTCAAAGAGATTTTGATTCTTAAAGTTTTTAACGATGCCGGCATCGCAAGTTTTGTCAAAAAGTGATGAAAATTTTTTTTGTGGAGATATAAAAAATGGCGTACATGGATGGAAAGGTCTCTGTACTCTCAGTTTAACGGTGAAAACCGCAACCACCAACGAGGCTTGGTTGCGGAGATATCGGGTTTCAAAGAGATTTTGATTTTTAAAGTTTTTAACGATGCCGGCATCGCAAGTTTTGTCAAAAAGTGATGAAAAATTTTTTTGTGGAGATATAAAAAATGGCGCACATGGATGGAAAGGTCTCTTTAATCTCAGTTTAACGGTGAAAACCGCAACCACCAACGAGGCTTGGTTGCGGAGATATCTTGTTTCAAAGAGATTTTGATTTTTAAAGTTTTTAACGATGCCGGCATCGCAAGTTTTGTTAAAAAGTGATGAAAAATTTTTTTGTGGAGATATAAAAAATGGCGTACATGGATGGAAAGGTCTCTTTAATCTCAGTTTAACGGTGAAAACCGCAACCGCCAACGAGGCTTGGTTGCGGAGATATCGGGTTTCAAAGAGATTTTGATTCTTAAAGTTTTTATCGATGCCGGCATCGCAAGTTTTGTCAAAAAGTGATGAAAAATTTTTTTGTGGAGATATAATAAATGGCGTACATGGATGGAAAGGTCTCTTTAATCTCAGTTTAACGGTGAAAACCGCAACCACCAACGAGGCTTGGTTGCGGAGATATCGGGTTTCAAAGAGATTTTGATTCTTAAAGTTTTTAACGATCGCAAGTTTTGTCAAAAAGTGATGAAAAATTTTTTTGTGGAGATATAAAAAATGGCGCACATGGATGGAAAGGTCTCTTTAATCTCAGTTTAACGGTGAAAACCGCAACCACCAACGAGGCTTGGTTGCGGAGATATCGGGTTTCAAAGAGATTTTTATTCTTAAAGATTTTAACGATTCCGGCATCGCAAGTTTTGTCAAAAAGTGATGAAAATTTTTTTTGTGAAGATAAAAAAAACCGCGTACATTGATGGAAAGGTCTCTTTACTCTCAGTTTAACGGTGAAAACCGCAACCACCAACGAGGCTTGGTTGCGGAGATATCGGGTTTCAAAGAGATTTTGATTCTTAAAGTTTTTAACGATGCCGGCATCGCAAGTTTTGTCAAAAAGTGATGAAAAATTTTTTTGTGGGGATATAAAAAATGGCGTACATCGATGGAAAGGTCTCTTTACTCTCAGTTTAACGGTGAAAACCGCAACCACCAACGAGGCTTGGTTGCGGAGATATCGGGTTTCAAAGAGATTTTGATTTTTAAAGTTTTTAACGATGCCGGCATCGCAAGTTTTGTCAAAAAGTGATGAAAAATTTTTTGTGGAGATATACAAAATGGCGTACATGGATGGAAAGGTCTCTTTAATCTCAGTTTAACGGTGAAAACCGCAACCACCAACGAGGCTTGGTTGCGGAGATATCGGGTTTCAAAGAGATTTTGATTTTTAAAGTTTTTAACGATGCCGGCATCGCAAGTTTTGTCAAAAAGTGATGAAAATTTTTTTTGGGGAGATATAAAAAATGGCGTACATGGATGGAAAGGTCTCTTTAATCTCAGTTTAACGGTGAAAACCGCAACCACCAACGAGGCTTGGTTGCGGAGATATCGGGTTTCAAAGAGATTTTGATTTTTAAAGTTTTTAACGATGCCGGCATCGCAAGTTTTGTCAAAAAGTGATGAAAAATTTTTTGTGGAGATATACAAAATGGCGTACATGGATGGAAAGGTCTCTTTAATCTCAGTTTAACGGTGAAAACCGCAACCACCAACGAGGCTTGGTTGCGGAGATATCGGGTTTCAAAGAGATTTTGATTCTTAAAGTTTTTAACGATGCCGGCATCGCAAGTTTTGTCAAAAAGTGATGAAAATTTTTTTTGTGGAGATATAAAAAATGGTGTACATGGATGGAAAGGTCTCTTTACTCTCAGTTTAACGGTGAAAACCGCAACCACCAACGAGGCTTGGTTGCGGAGATATCGGGTTTCAAAGAGATTTTGATTTTTAAAGTTTTTAACGATGCCGGCATCGCAAGTTTTGTCAAAAAGTGATGAAAATTTTTTTTGTGGAGATATACAAAATGGTGTACATGGATGAAAAGGTCTCTTTACTCTCAGTTTAGCGGTGAAAACCGCAACCACCAACGAGGCTTGGTTGCGGAGATATCGGGTTTCAAAGAGATTTTGATTCTTAAAGTTTTTAACGATGCCGGCATCGCAAGTTTTGTCAAAAAGTGATGAAAATTTTTTTTGTGGAGATATAAAAAATGGCGTACATGGATGGAAAGGTCTCTTTAATCTCAGTTTAACGGTGAAAACCGCAACCACCAACGAGGCTTGGTTGCGGAGATATCGGGTTTCAAAGAGATTTTGATTTTTAAAGTTTTTAACGATGCCGGCATCGCAAGTTTTGTCAAAAAGTGATTAAACATTTTTTTGTGGAGATATAAAAAATGGCGTACATGGATGGAAAGGTCTCTTTAATCTCAGTTTAACGGTGAAAACCGCAACCACCAACGAGGCTTGGTTGCGGAGATATCGGGTTTCAAAGAGATTTTGATTGTTAAAGTTTTTAACGATGCCGGCATCGCAAGTTTTGTCAAAAAGTGATGAAAAATTTTTTTGTGGAGATATAATAAATGGCGTACATGGATGGAAAGGTCTCTTTAATCTCAGTTTAACGGTGAAAACCGCAACCACCAACGAGGCTTGGTTGCGGAGATATCGGGTTTCAAAGAGATTTTGATTTTTAAAGTTTTTAACGATGCCGGCATCGCAAGTTTTGTCAAAAAGTGATAAAAATTTTTTTTAGGGAGATATAAAAAATGGCGTACATGGATGGAAAGGTCTCTTTAATCTCAGTTTAACGGTGAAAACCGCAACCACCAACGAGGCTTGGTTGCGGAGATATCGGGTTTCAAAGAGATTTTGATTCTTAAAGTTTTTAACGATGCCGGCATCGCAAGTTTTGTCAAAAAGTGATGAAAATTTTTTTTGTGGAGATATAAAAAATGGCGTACATGGATGGAAAGGTCTCTTTATTCTCAGTTTAACGGTGAAAACCGCAACCACCAACGAGGCTTGGTTGCGGAGATATCGGGTTTCAAAGAGATTTTGATTTTTAAAGTTTTTAACGATGCCGGCATCGCAAGTTTTGTCAAAAAGCGATGAAAAATTTTTTTGTGGGGATATAAAAAACGGCGTACATGGATGGAAAGGTCTCTCTACTCTCAGTTTAACGGTGAAAACCGCAACCACCAACGAGGCTTGGTTGCGGAGATATCGGGTTTCAAAGAGATTTTGATTTTTAAAGTTTTTAAATTTTGTCAAAAAGTGATGAAAAATTTTTTTGTGGAGATATAAAAAATAGCGTACATGGATGGAAAGGTCTCTTTAATCTCAGTTTAACGGTGAAAACCGCAACCACCAACGAGGCTTGGTTGCGGAGATATCGGGTTTCAAAGAGATTTTGATTTTTAAAGTTTTTAACGATGCCGGCATCGCAAGTTTTGTCAAAAAGTGATGAAAATTTTTTTTGGGGAGATATAAAAAATGGCGTACATGGATGGAAAGGTCTCTTTAATCTCAGTTTAACGGTGAAAACCGCAACCACCAACGAGGCTTGGTTGCGGAGATATCGGGTTTCAAAGAGATTTTGATTCTTAAAGTTTTTAACGATGCCGGCATCGCAAGTTTTGTCAAAAAGTGATGAAAAATTTTTTTGTGGAGATATAAAAAATGGCGTACATGGATGGAAAGGTCTCTTTAATCTCAGTTTAACGGTGAAAACCGCAACCACCAACGAGGCTTGGTTGCGGAGATATCGGGTTGCAAAGAGATTTTGATTCTTAAAGTTTTTAACGATGCCGGCATCGCAAGTTTTGTCAAAAAGTGATGAAAAATTTTTTTGTGGAGATATAAAAAATGGCGTACATGGATGAAAAGGTCTCTTTAATCTCAGTTTAACGGTGAAAACCGCAACCACCAACGAGGCTTGGTTGCGGAGATATCGGGTTTCAAAGAGATTTTGATTTTTAAAGTTTTTAACGATGCCGGCATCGCAAGTTTTGTCAAAAAGTGATGAAAATTTTGTTTGTGGAGATATTAAAAATGGTGTACATGGATGGAAAGGTCTCTTTAATCTCAGTTTAACGGTGAAAACCGCAACCACCAACGAGGCTTGGTTGCGGAGATATCGGGTTGCAAAGAAATTTTGATTCTTAAAGTTTTTAACGATGCCGGCATCGCAAGTTTTGTCAAAAAGTGATGAAAAATTTTTTTGTGGAGATATAAAAAATGTCGAACATGGATGGAAAGGTCTCTTTAATCTCAGTTTAACGGTGAAAACCGCAACCACCAACGAGGCTTGGTTGCGGAGATATCGGGTTTCAAAGAGATTTTGATTTTTAAAGTTTTTAACGATGCCGGCATCGCAAGTTTTGTCAAAAAGTGATGAAAATTTTGTTTGTGGAGATATAAAAAATGGTGTACATGGATGGAAAGGTCTCTTTAATCTCAGTTTAACGGTGAAAACCGCAACTACCAACGAGGCTTGGTTGCGGAGATATCGGGTTTCAAAGAGATTTTGATTTTTAAAGTTTTTAACGATGCCGGCATCGCAAGATTTGTCAAAAAGTGATGAAAAATTTTTTTGTGGAGATATAAAAAATGGCGTACATGGATGGAAAGGTCTCTTTAATCTCAGTTTAACGGTGAAAACCGCAACCACCAACGAGGCTTGGTTGCGGAGATATCGGGTTTCAAAGAGATTTTGATTTTTAAAGTTTTTAACGATGCCGGCATCGCAAGTTTTGTCAAAAAGTGATGAAAAATTTTTTTGTGGAGATATAAAAAATGGCGTACATGGATGGAAAGGTCTCTTTAATCTCAGTTTAACGGTGAAAACCGCAACCACCAACGAGGCTTGGTTGCGGAGATATCGGGTTTCAAAGAGATTTTGATTTTTAAAGTTTTTAACGATGCCGGCATCGCAAGTTTTGTCAAAAAGTGATGAAACATTTTTTTGTGGAGATATAAAAAATGGCGTACATGGATGGAAAGGTCTCTTTAATCTCAGTTTAACGGTGAAAACCGCAACCACAAACGAGGCTTGGTTGCGGAGATATCGGGTTTCAAAGAGATTTTGATTCTTAAAGTTTTTAACGATGCCGGCATCGCAAGTTTTGTCAAAAAGTGATGAAACATTTTTTTGTGGAGATATAAAAAATGGCGTACATGGATGGAAAGGTCTCTTTAATCTCAGTTTAACGGTGAAAACCGCAACCACAAACGAGGCTTGGTTGCGGGGATATCGGGTTTCAAAGAGATTTTGATTCTTAAAGTTTTTAACGATGCCGGCATCGCAAGTTTTGTCAAAAAGCGATGAAAATTTTTTTTGTGGAGATATAAAAAACGGCGTACATGGATGGAAAGGTCTCTTTAATCTCAGTTTAACGGTGAAAACCGCAACCACCAACGAGGCTTGGTTGGGGCGATATCGGGTTTCAAAGAGATTTTGATTTTTAAAGTTTTTAAGTTTTGTCAAAAAGTGATGAAAATTTTTTTTGTGGAGATATAAAAAATGGCGTACATGGATGGAAAGGTCCCTTTACTCTCAGTTTAACGGTGAAAACGGCAACCACCAACGAGGCTTGGTTGCGGAGATATCGGGTTTCAAAGAGATTTTGATTTTTAAAGTTTTTAACGATGCCGGCATCGCAAGTTTTGTCAAAAAGTGATGAAAAATTTTTTTGTGGAGATATAAAAAATGGCGTACATGGATGGAAAGGTCTCTTTAATCTCAGTTTAACGGTGAAAACCGCAACCACCAACGAGGCTTGGTTGCGGAGATATCGGGTTTCAAAGAGATTTTGATTTTTAAAGTTTTTAACGATGCCGGCATCGCAAGTTTTGTCAAAAAGTGATGAAATTTTTTTTTGGGGAGATATAAAAAATGGCGTACATGGATGGAAAGGTCTCTTTAATCTCAGTTTAACGGTGAAAACCGCAACCACCAACGAGGCTTGGTTGCGGAGATATCGGGTTTCAAAGAGATTTTGATTCTTAAAGTTTTTAACGATGCCGGCATCGCAAGTTTTGTCAAAAAGTGATGAAAATTTTTTTTGTGGAGATATAAAAAATGGCGTACATGGATGGAAAGGTCTCTTTAATCTCAGTTTAACGGTGAAAACCGCAACCACCAACGAGGCTTGGTTGCGGAGATATCGGGTTTCAAAGAGATTTTGATTTTTAAAGTTTTTAACGATGCCGGCATCGCAAGTTTTGTCAAAAAGTGATGAAAAATTTTTTGTGGAGATATACAAAATGGCGTACATGGATGGAAAGGTCTCTTTAATCTCAGTTTAACGGTGAAAACCGCAACCACCAACGAGGCTTGGTTGCGGAGATATCGGGTTTCAAAGAGATTTTGATTCTTAAAGTTTTTAACGATGCCGGCATCGCAAGTTTTGTCAAAAAGTGATGAAAAATTTTTTTGTGGAGATATAAAAAATGTCGAACATGGATGGAAAGGTCTCTTTAATCTCAGTTTAACGGTGAAAACCGCAACCACCAACGAGGCTTGGTTGCGGAGATATCGGGTTTCAAAGAGATTTTGATTTTTAAAGTTTTTAACGATGCCGGCATCGCAAGTTTTGTCAAAAAGTGATGAAAATTTTGTTTGTGGAGATATAAAAAATGGTGTACATGGATGGAAAGGTCTCTTTAATCTCAGTTTAACGGTGAAAACCGCAACTACCAACGAGGCTTGGTTGCGGAGATATCGGGTTTCAAAGAGATTTTGATTTTTAAAGTTTTTAACGATGCCGGCATCGCAAGATTTGTCAAAAAGTGATGAAAAATTTTTTTGTGGAGATATAAAAAATGGCGTACATGGATGGAAAGGTCTCTTTAATCTCAGTTTAACGGTGAAAACCGCAACCACCAACGAGGCTTGGTTGCGGAGATATCGGGTTTCAAAGAGATTTTGATTTTTAAAGTTTTTAACGATGCCGGCATCGCAAGTTTTGTCAAAAAGTGATGAAAAATTTTTTTGTGGAGATATAAAAAATGGCGTACATGGATGGAAAGGTCTCTTTAATCTCAGTTTAACGGTGAAAACCGCAACCACCAACGAGGCTTGGTTGCGGAGATATCGGGTTTCAAAGAGATTTTGATTTTTAAAGTTTTTAACGATGCCGGCATCGCAAGTTTTGTCAAAAAGTGATGAAACATTTTTTTGTGGAGATATAAAAAATGGCGTACATGGATGGAAAGGTCTCTTTAATCTCAGTTTAACGGTGAAAACCGCAACCACAAACGAGGCTTGGTTGCGGAGATATCGGGTTTCAAAGAGATTTTGATTCTTAAAGTTTTTAACGATGCCGGCATCGCAAGTTTTGTCAAAAAGTGATGAAACATTTTTTTGTGGAGATATAAAAAATGGCGTACATGGATGGAAAGGTCTCTTTAATCTCAGTTTAACGGTGAAAACCGCAACCACAAACGAGGCTTGGTTGCGGGGATATCGGGTTTCAAAGAGATTTTGATTCTTAAAGTTTTTAACGATGCCGGCATCGCAAGTTTTGTCAAAAAGCGATGAAAATTTTTTTTGTGGAGATATAAAAAACGGCGTACATGGATGGAAAGGTCTCTTTAATCTCAGTTTAACGGTGAAAACCGCAACCACCAACGAGGCTTGGTTGGGGCGATATCGGGTTTCAAAGAGATTTTGATTTTTAAAGTTTTTAAGTTTTGTCAAAAAGTGATGAAAATTTTTTTTGTGGAGATATAAAAAATGGCGTACATGGATGGAAAGGTCCCTTTACTCTCAGTTTAACGGTGAAAACGGCAACCACCAACGAGGCTTGGTTGCGGAGATATCGGGTTTCAAAGAGATTTTGATTTTTAAAGTTTTTAACGATGCCGGCATCGCAAGTTTTGTCAAAAAGTGATGAAAAATTTTTTTGTGGAGATATAAAAAATGGCGTACATGGATGGAAAGGTCTCTTTAATCTCAGTTTAACGGTGAAAACCGCAACCACCAACGAGGCTTGGTTGCGGAGATATCGGGTTTCAAAGAGATTTTGATTTTTAAAGTTTTTAACGATGCCGGCATCGCAAGATTTGTCAAAAAGTGATGAAAAATTTTTTTGTGGAGATATAAAAAATGGCGTACATGGATGGAAAGGTCTCTTTAATCTCAGTTTAACGGTGAAAACCGCAACCACCAACGAGGCTTGGTTGCGGAGATATCGGGTTTCAAAGAGATTTTGATTTTTAAAGTTTTTAACGATGCCGGCATCGCAAGTTTTGTCAAAAAGTGATGAAAAATTTTTTTGTGGAGATATAAAAAATGGCGTACATGGATGGAAAGGTCTCTTTAATCTCAGTTTAACGGTGAAAACCGCAACCACCAACGAGGCTTGGTTGCGGAGATATCGGGTTTCAAAGAGATTTTGATTTTTAAAGTTTTTAACGATGCCGGCATCGCAAGTTTTGTCAAAAAGTGATGAAAATTTTTTTTGTGGAGATATAAAAAATGGCGTACATGGATGGAAAGGTCTCTTTACTCTCAGTTTAACGGTGAAAACCGCAACCACCAACAAGGCTTGGTTGCGGAGATATCGGGTTTCAAAGAGATTTTGATTTTTAAAGTTTTTAACGATGCCGGCATCGCAAGATTTGTCAAAAAGTGATGAAAAATTTTTTTGTGGAGATATAAAAAATGGCGTACATGGATGGAAAGGTCTCTTTAATCTTAGTTTAACGGTGAAAACCGCAACCACCAACGAGGCTTGGTTGGGGCGATATCGGGTTTCAAAGAGATTTTGATTTTTAAAGTTTTTAAGTTTTGTCAAAAACTGATGAAAATTTTTTTTGTGGAGATATAAAAAATGGCGTACATGGATGGAAAGGTCTCTTTAATCTCAGTTTAACGGTGAAAACCGCAACCACCAACGAGGCTTGGTTGCGGAGATATCGGGTTTCAAAGAGATTTTGATTTTTAAAGTTTTTAACGATGCCGGCATCGCAAGTTTTGTCAAAAAGTGATGAAAAACTTTTTTGTGGAGATATAAAAAATGGCGTACATGGATGGAAAGGTCTCTTTACTCTCAGTTTAACGGTGAAAACCGCAACCACCAACAAGGCTTGGTTGCGGAGATATCGGGTTTCAAAGAGATTTTGATTTTTAAAGTTTTTAACGATGCCGGCATCGCAAGTTTTGTCAAAAAGTGATGAAAAATTTTTTTGTGGAGATATAAAAAATGGCGTACATGGATGGAAAGGTCTCTTTAATCTCAGTTTAACGGTGAAAACCGCAACCACCAACGAGGCTTGGTTGCGGAGATATCGGGTTTCAAAGAGATTTTGATTTTTAAAGTTTTTAACGATGCCGGCATCGCAAGTTTTGTCAAAAAGTGATGAAAAATTTTTTTGTGGAGATATAAAAAATGGCGTACATGGATGGAAAGGTCTCTTTAATCTCAGTTTAACGGTGAAAACCGCAACCACCAACGAGGCTTGGTTGCGGAGATATCGGGTTTCAAAGAGATTTTGATTTTTAAAGTTTTTAACGATGCCGGCATCGCAAGTTTTGTCAAAAAGTGATGAAAATTTTTTTTGTGGAGATATAAAAAATGGCGTACATGGATGGAAAGGTCTCTTTACTCTCAGTTTAACGGTGAAAACCGCAACCACCAACAAGGCTTGGTTGCGGAGATATCGGGTTTCAAAGAGATTTTGATTTTTAAAGTTTTTAACGATGCCGGCATCGCAAGTTTTGTCAAAAAGTGATGAAATTTTTTTTTGTGGAGATATAAAAAATGGCGTACATGGATGGATAGGTCTCTTTAATCTCAGTTTAACGGTGAAAACCGCAACCACCAACGAGGCTTGGTTGCGGAGATATCGGGTTTCAAAGAGATTTTGATTTTTAAAGTTTTTAACGATGCCGGCATCGCAAGTTTTGTCAAAAAGTGATGAAAAATTTTTTTGTGGAGATATAAAAAATGGCGTACATGGATGGAAAGGTCTCTTTAATCTCAGTTTAACGGTGAAAACCGCAACCACCAACGAGGCTTGGTTGCGGAGATATCGGGTTTCAAAGAGATTTTGATTTTTAAAGTTTTTAACGATGCCGGCATCGCAAGTTTTGTCAAAAAGTGATGAAAATTTTTTTTGTGGAGATATTAAAAATGGCGTACATGGATGGAAAGGTCTCTTTACTCTCAGTTTAACGGTGAAAACCGCAACCACCAACAAGGCTTGGTTGCGAAGATATCGGGTTTCAAAGAGATTTTGATTTTTAAAGTTTTTAACGATGCCGGCATCGCAAGATTTGTCAAAAAGTGATGAAAAATTTTTTTGTGGAGATATAAAAAATGGCGTACATGGATGGAAAGGTCTGTTTAATCTCAGTTTAACGGTGAAAACCGCAACCACCAACGAGGCTTGGTTGCGGAGATATCGGGTTTCAAAGAGATTTTGATTTTTAAAGTTTTTAACGATGCCGGCATCGCAAGTTTTGTCAAAAAGTGATGAAAAATTTTTTTGTGGAGATATAAAAAATGGCGTACATGGATGGAAAGGTCTCTTTAATCTCAGTTTAACGGTGAAAACCGCAACCACCAACGAGGCTTGGTTGCGGAGATATCGGGTTTCAAAGAGATTTTGATTTTTAAAGTTTTTAACGATGCCGGCATCGCAAGTTTTGTCAAAAAGTGATGAAAATTTTTTTTGTGGAGATATAAAAAATGGCGTACATGGATGGAAAGGTCTCTTTACTCTCAGTTTAACGGTGAAAACCGCAACCACCAACAAGGCTTGGTTGCGGAGATATCGGGTTTCAAAGAGATTTTGATTTTTAAAGTTTTTAACGATGCCGGCATCGCAAGTTTTGTCAAAAAGTGATGAAAAATTTTTTTGTGGAGATATAAAAAATGGCGTACATGGATGGAAAGGTCTGTTTAATTTCAGTTTAACGGTGAAAACCGCAACCACCAACGAGGCTTGGTTGCGGAGATATCGGGTTTCAAAGAGATTTTGATTTTTAAAGCTTTTAACGATGCCGGCATCGCAAGTTTTGTCAAAAAGTGATGAAAAATTTTTTTGTGGAGATATAAAAAATGGCGTACATGGATGGAAAGGTCTCTTTAATCTCAGTTTAACGGTGAAAACCGCAACCACCAACGAGGCTTGGTTGCGGAGATATCGGGTTTCAAAGAGATTTTGATTTTTAAAGTTTTTAACGATGCCGGCATCGCAAGTTTTGTCAAAAAGTGATGAAATTTTTTTTGTGGAGATATAAAAAATGGCGTACATGGATGGAAAGGTCTCTTTACTCTCAGTTTAACGGTGAAAACCGCAACCACCAACAAGGCTTGGTTGCGGAGATATCGGGTTTCAAAGAGATTTTGATTTTTAAAGTTTTTAACGATGCCGGCATCGCAAGTTTTGTCAAAAAGTGATGAAATTTTTTTTTGTGGAGATATAAAAAATGGCGTACATGGATGGAAAGGTCTCTTTTATCTCAGTTTAACGGTGAAAACCGCAACCACCAACGAGGCTTGGTTGCGGAGATATCGGGTTTCAAAGAGATTTTGATTTTTAAAGTTTTTAACGATGCCGGCATCGCAAGATTTGTCAAAAAGTGATGAAAAATTTTTTTGTGGAGATATAAAAAATGGCGTACATGGATGGAAAGGTCTCTTTAATCTCAGTTTAACGGTGAAAACCGCAACCACCAACGAGGCTTGGTTGCGGAGATATCGGGTTTCAAAGAGATTTTGATTTTTAAAGTTTTTAACGATGCCGGCATCGCAAGTTTTGTCAAAAAGTGATGAAAATTTTTTTTGTGGAGATATAAAAAATGGCGTACATGGATGGAAAGGTCTCTTTACTCTCAGTTTAACGGTGAAAACCGCAACCACCAACAAGGCTTGGTTGCGGAGATATCGGGTTTCAAAGAGATTTTGATTTTTAAAGTTTTTAACGATGCCGGCATCGCAAGTTTTGTCAAAAAGTGATGAAATTTTTTTTGTGGAGATATAAAAAATGGCGTACATGGATGGATAGGTCTCTTTAATCTCAGTTTAACGGTGAAAACCGCAACCACCAACGAGGCTTGGTTGCGGAGATATCGGGTTTCAAAGAGATTTTGATTTTTAAAGTTTTTAACGATGCCGGCATCGCAAGATTTGTCAAAAAGTGATGAAAAAATTTTTTGTGGAGATATAAAAAATGGCGTACATGGATGGAAAGGTCTCTTTAATCTCAGTTTAACGGTGAAAACCGCAACCACCAACGAGGCTTGGTTGCGGAGATATCGGGTTTCAAAGAGATTTTGATTTTTAAAGTTTTTAACGATGCCGGCATCGCAAGATTTGTCAAAAAGTGATGAAATTTTTTTTTGTGGAGATATAAAAAATGGCGTACATGGATGGATAGGTCTCTTTAATCTCAGTTTAACGGTGAAAACCGCAACCACCAACGAGGCTTGGTTGCGGAGATATCGGGTTTCAAAGAGATTTTGATTTTTAAAGTTTTTAACGATGCCGGCATCGCAAGTTTTGTCAAAAAGTGATGAAAAATTTTTTTGTGGAGATATAAAAAATGGCGTACATGGATGGATAGGTCTCTTTAATCTCAGTTTAACGGTGAAAACCGCAACCACCAACGAGGCTTGGTTGCGGAGATATCGGGTTTCAAAGAGATTTTGATTTTTAAAGTTTTTAACGATGCCGGCATCGCAAGATTTGTCAAAAAGTGATGAAAAATTTTTTTGTGGAGATATAAAAAATGGCGTACATTGATGGAAAGGTCTGTTTAATCTCAGTTTAACGGTGAAAACCGCAACCACCAACGAGGCTTGGTTGCGGAGATATCGGGTTTCAAAGAGATTTTGATTTTTAAAGTTTTTAACGATGCCGGCATCGCAAGTTTTGTCAAAAAGTGATGAAAATTTTTTTTGTGGAGATATAAAAAATGGCGTACATGGATGGAAAGGTCTCTTTACTCTCAGTTTAACGGTGAAAACCGCAACCACCAACAAGGCTTGGTTGCGGAGATATCGGGTTTCAAAGAGATTTTGATTTTTAAAGTTTTTAACGATGCCGCAAGATTTGTCAAAAAGTGATGCAAAATTTTTTTGTGGAGATATAAAAAATGGCGTACATGGATGGGAAGGTCTCTTTAATCTCAGTTTAACGGTGAAAACCGCAACCACCAACGAGGTTTGGTTGCGGAGATATCGGGTTTCAAAGAGATTTTGATTTTTAAAGTTTTTAACGATGCCGGCATCGCAAGTTTTGTCAAAAAGTGATGAAAAATTTTTTTGTGGAGATATACAAAATGGCGTACATGGATGGATAGGTCTCTTTAATCTCAGTTTAACGGTGAAAACCGCAACCACCAACGAGGCTTGGTTGCGGAGATATCGGGTTTCAAAGAGATTTTGATTTTTAAAGTTTTTAACGATGCCGGCATCGCAAGATTTGTCAAAAAGTGATGAAAAATTTTTTTGTGGAGATATAAAAAATGGCGTACATGGATGGAAAGGTCTGTTTAATCTCAGTTTAACGGTGAAAACCGCAACCACCAACGAGGCTTGGTTGCGGAGATATCGGGTTTCAAAGAGATTTTGATTTTTAAAGTTTTTAACGATGCCGGCATCGCAAGTTTTGTCAAAAAGTGATGAAAATTTTTTTTGTGGAGATATAAAGAATGGCGTACATGAATGGAAAGGTCTCTTTACTCTCAGTTTAACGGTGAAAACCGCAACCACCAACAAGGCTTGGTTGCGGAGATATCGGGTTTCAAAGAGATTTTGATTTTTAAAGTTTTTAACGATGCCGGCATCGCAAGTTTTGTCAAAAAGTGATGAAAAATTTTTTTGTGGAGATATAAAAAATGGCGTACATGGATGGGAAGGTCTCTTTAATCTCAGTTTAACGGTGAAAACCGCAACCACCAACGAGGTTTGGTTGCGGAGATATCGGGTTTCAAAGAGATTTTGATTTTTAAAGTTTTTAACGATGCCGGCATCGCAAGTTTTGTCAAAAAGTGATGAAAAATTTTTTTGTGGAGATATACAAAATGGCGTACATGGATGGATAGGTCTCTTTAATCTCAGTTTAACGGTGAAAACCGCAACCACCAACGAGGCTTGGTTGCGGAGATATCGGGTTTCAAAGAGATTTTGATTTTTAAAGTTTTTAACGATGCCGGCATCGCAAGATTTGTCAAAAAGTGATGAAAAATTTTTTTGTGGAGATATAAAAAATGGCGTACATGGATGGAAAGGTCTGTTTAATCTCAGTTTAACGGTGAAAACCGCAACCACCAACGAGGCTTGGTTGCGGAGATATCGGGTTTCAAAGAGATTTTGATTTTTAAAGTTTTTAACGATGCCGGCATCGCAAGTTTTGTCAAAAAGTGATGAAAATTTTTTTTGTGGAGATATAAAAAATGGCGTACATAGATGGAAAGGTCTCTTTACTCTCAGTTTAACGGTGAAAACCGCAACCACCAACAAGGCTTGGTTGCGGAGATATCGGGTTTCAAAGAGATTTTGATTTTTAAAGTTTTTAACGATGCCGGCATCGCAAGTTTTGTCAAAAAGTGATGAAATTTTTTTTTGTGGAGATATAAAAAATGGCGTACATGGATGGATAGGTCTGTTTAATCTCAGTTTAACGGTGAAAACCGCAACCACCAACGAGCCTTGGTTGCGGAGATATCGGGTTTCAAAGAGATTTTGATTTTTAAAGTTTTTAACGATGCCGGCATCGCAAGTTTTGTCAAAAAGTGATGAAAAATTTTTTTGTGGAGATATAAAAAATGGCGTGCATTGATGGAAAGGTCTGTTTAATCTCAGTTTAACGGTGAAAACCGCAACCACCAACGAGGCTTGGTTGCGGAGATATCGGGTTTCAAAGAGATTTTGATTTTTAAAGTTTTTAACGATGCCGGCATCGCAAGTTTTGTCAAAAAGTGATGAAAATTTTTTTTGTGGAGATATAAAAAATGGCGTACATGGATGGAAAGGTCTCTTTAATCTCAGTTTAACGGTGAAAACCGCAACCACCAACGAGGCTTGGTTGCGGAGATATCGGGTTTCAAAGAGATTTTGATTTTTAAAGTTTTTAACGATGCCGGCATCGCAAGTTTTGTCAAAAAGTGATGAAAATTTTTTTTGTGGAGATATAAAAAATGGCGTACATGGATGGAAAGGTCTCTTTACTCTCAGTTTAACGGTGAAAACCGCAACCACCAACAAGGCTTGGTTGCGGAGATATCGGGTTTCAAAGAGATTTTGATTTTTAAAGTTTTTAACGATGCCGGCATCGCAAGTTTTGTCAATAAGTGATGAAATTTTTTTTTGTGGAGATATAAAAAATGGCGTACATGGATGGATAGGTCTCTTTAATCTCAGTTTAACGGTGAAAACCGCAACCACCAACGAGGCTTGGTTGCGGAGATATCGGGTTTCAAAGAGATTTTGATTTTTAAAGTTTTTAACGATGCCGGCATCGCAAGTTTTGTCAAAAAGTGATGAAATTTTTTTTTGTGGAGATATAAAAAATGGCGTACATGGATGGATAGGTCTCTTTAATCTCAGTTTAACGGTGAAAACCGCAACCACCAACGAGGCTTGGTTGCGGAGATATCGGGTTTCAAAGAGATTTTGATTTTTAAAGTTTTTAACGATGCCGGATTCGCAAGATTTGTCAAAAAGTGATGAAAAATTTTTTTGTGGAGATATAAAAAATGGCGTACATGGATGGAAAGGTCTCTTTAATCTCAGTTTAACGGTGAAAACCGCAACCACCAACGAGGCTTGGTTGCGGAGATATCGGGTTTCAAAGAGATTTTGATTTTTAAAGTTTTTAACGATGCCGGCATCGCAAGATTTGTCAAAAAGTAATGAAATTTTTTTTTGTGGAGATATAAAAAATGGCGTACATGGATGGATAGGTCTCTTTAATCTCAGTTTAACGGTGAAAACCGCAACCACCAACGAGGCTTGGTTGCGGAGATATCGGGTTTCAAAGAGATTTTGATTTTTAAAGTTTTTAACGATGCCGGCATCGCAAGTTTTGTCAAAAAGTGATAAACAATTTTTTTGTGGAGATATAAAAAATGGCGTACATGGATGGATAGGTCTCTTTAATCTCAGTTTAACGGTGAAAACCGCAACCACCAACGAGGCTTGGTTGCGGAGATATCGGGTTTCAAAGAGATTTTGATTTTTAAAGTTTTTAACGATGCCGGCATCGCAAGATTTGTCAAAAAGTGATGAAAAATTTTTTTGTGGAGATATAAAAAATGACGTACATGGATGGAAAGGTCTGTTTAATCTCAGTTTAACGGTGAAAACCGCAACCACCAACGAGGCTTGGTTGCGGAGATATCGGGTTTCAAAGAGATTTTGATTTTTAAAGTTTTTAACGATGCCGGCATCGCAAGTTTTGTCAAAAAGTGATGAAAAATTTTTTTGTGGAGATATAAAAAATGGCGTACATGGATGGAAAGGTCTCTTTAATCTCAGTTTAACGGTGAAAACCGCAACCACCAACGAGGCTTGGTTGCGGAGATATCGGGTTTCAAAGAGATTTTGATTTTTAAAGTTTTTAAGGATGCCGGCATCGCAAGTTTTGTCAAAAAGTGATGAAAATTTTTTTTGTGGAGATATAAAAAATGGCGTACATGGATGGAAAGGTCTCTTTACTCTCAGTTTAACGGTGAAAACCGCAACCACCAACAAGGCTTGGTTGCGGAGATATCGGGTTTCAAAGAGATTTTGATTTTTAAAGTTTTTAAGGATGCCGGCATCGCAAGTTTTGTCAAAAAGTGATGAAAATTTTTTTTGTGGAGATATAAAAAATGGCGTACATGGATGGAAAGGTCTCTTTACTCTAAGTTTAACGGTGAAAACCGCAACCACCAACGAGGCTTGGTTGCGGAGATATCGGGTTTCAAAGAGATTTTGATTTTTAAAGTTTTTAACGATGCCGGCATCGCAAGTTTTGTCAAAAAGTGATGAAAAATTTTTTTGTGGAGATATAAAAAATGGCGTACATGGATGGAAAGGTCTCTTTACTCTCAGTTTAACGGTGAAAACCGCAACCACCAACAAGGCTTGGTTGCGGAGATATCGGGTTTCAAAGAGATTTTGATTTTTAAAGTTTTTAACGATGCCGGCATCGCAAGTTTTGTCAAAAAGTGATGAAAAATTTTTTTGTGGAGATATAAAAAATGGCGTACATGGATGGAAAGGTCTCTTTAATCTCAGTTTAACGGTGAAAACCGCAACCACCAACGAGGCTTGGTTGGGGCGATATCGGGTTTCAAAGAGATTTTGATTTTTAAAGTTTTTAACGATGCCGGCATCGCAAGTTTTGTCAAAAAGTGATAAACAATTTTTTTGTGGAGATATAAAAAATGGCGTACATGGATGGAAAGGTCTCTTTACTCTAAGTTTAACGGTGAAAACCGCAACCACCAACGAGGCTTGGTTGCGGAGATATCGGGTTTCAAAGAGATTTTGATTTTTAAAGTTTTTAACGATGCCGGCATCGCAAGTTTTGTCAAAAAGTGATGAAAATTTTTTTTGTGGAGATATAAAAAATGGCGTACATGGATGGAAAGGTCTCTTTACTCTCAGTTTAACGGTGAAAACCGCAACCACCAACAAGGCTTGGTTGCGGAGATATCGGGTTTCAAAGAGATTTTGATTTTTAAAGTTTTTAACGATGCCGGCATCGCAAGTTTTGTCAAAAAGTGATGAAAATTTTTTTTGTGGAGATATAAAAAATGGCGTACATAGGTGGAAAGGTTTCTTTACTCTCAGTTTAACGGTGAAAACCGCAACCACCAACGAGGCTTGGTTGCGGAGATATCGGGTTTCAAAGAGATTTTGATTTTTAAAGTTTTTAACGATGCCGGCATCGCAAGTTTTGTCAAAAAGTGATGAAAAATTTTTTTGTGGAGATATAAAAAATGGCGTACATGGATGGAAAGGTCTCTTTAATCTCAGTTTAACGGTGAAAACCGCAACCACCAACGAGGCTTGGTTGGGGCGATATCGGGTTTCAAAGAGATTTTGATTTTTAAAGTTTTTAAGGATGCCGGCATCGCAAGTTTTGTCAAAAAGTGATAAACAATTTTTTTGTGGAGATATAAAAAATGGCGTACATGGATGGAAAGGTCTCTTTACTCTAAGTTTAACGGTGAAAACCGCAACCACCAACGAGGCTTGGTTGCGGAGATATCGGGTTTCAAAGAGATTTTGATTTTTAAAGTTTTTAACGATGCCGGCATCGCAAGTTTTGTCAAAAAGTGATGAAAATTTTTTTTGTGGAGATATAAAAAATGGCGTACATGGATGGAAAGGTCTCTTTACTCTCAGTTTAACGGTGAAAACCGCAACCACCAACAAGGCTTGGTTGCGGAGATATCGGGTTTCAAAGAGATTTTGATTTTTAAAGTTTTTAACGATGCCGGCATCGCAAGTTTTGTCAAAAAGTGATGAAAAATTTTTTTGTGGAGATATAAAAAATGGCGTACATGGATGGAAAGGTCTCTTTAATCTCAGTTTAACGGTGAAAACCGCAACCACCAACGAGGCTTGGTTGGGGCGATATCGGGTTTCAAAGAGATTTTGATTTTTAAAGTTTTTAACGATGCCGGCATCGCAAGTTTTGTCAAAAAGTGATAAACAATTTTTTTGTGGAGATATAAAAAATGGCGTACATGGATGGAAAGGTCTCTTTACTCTAAGTTTAACGGTGAAAACCGCAACCACCAACGAGGCTTGGTTGCGGAGATATCGGGTTTCAAAGAGATTTTGATTTTTAAAGTTTTTAACGATGCCGGCATCGCAAGTTTTGTCAAAAAGTGATGAAAATTTTTTTTGTGGAGATATAAAAAATGGCGTACATGGATGGAAAGGTCTCTTTACTCTCAGTTTAACGGTGAAAACCGCAACCACCAACAAGGCTTGGTTGCGGAGATATCGGGTTTCAAAGAGATTTTGATTTTTAAAGTTTTTAACGATGCCGGCATCGCAAGTTTTGTCAAAAAGTGATGAAAATTTTTTTTGTGGAGATATAAAAAATGGCGTACATAGGTGGAAAGGTTTCTTTACTCTCAGTTTAACGGTGAAAACCGCAACCACCAACGAGGCTTGGTTGCGGAGATATCGGGTTTCAAAGAGATTTTGATTTTTAAAGTTTTTAACGATGCCGGCATCGCAAGTTTTGTCAAAAAGTGATGAAAAATTTTTTTGTGGAGATATAAAAAATGGCGTACATGGATGGAAAGGTCTGTTTAATCTCAGTTTAACGGTGAAAACCGCAACCACCAACGAGGCTTGGTTGCGGAGATATCGGGTTTCAAAGAGATTTTGATTTTTAAAGTTTTTAACGCAAGTGATGAAAAATTTTTTTGTGGAGATATAAAAAATGGCGTACATGGATGGATAGGTCTCTTTAATCTCAGTTTAACGGTGAAAACCGCAACCACCAACGAGGCTTGGTTGCGGAGATATCGGGTTTCAAAGAGATTTTGATTTTTAAAGTTTTTAACGCAAGTTTTGTCAAAAAGTGATGAAAAATTTTTTTGTGGAGATATAAAAAATGGCGTACATGGATGGAAAGGTCTCTTTACTCTCAGTTTAATGGTGAAAACCGCAACCACCAACGAGGCTTGGTTGCGGAGATATCGGGTTTCAAAGAGATTTTGATTCTTAAAGTTTTTAACGATGCCGGCATCGCAAGTTTTGTCAAAAAGTGATGACAAATTTTTTTGTGGAGATATAAAAAATGGCGTACATTGATGGAAAGGTCTCTTTACTCTCAGTTTAACGGTGAAAACCGCAACCACCAACGAGGCTTGGTTGCGGAGATATCGGGTTTCAAAGAGATTTTGATTTTTAAAGTTTTTAACGATGCCGGCATCGCAAGTTATGTCAAAAAGTGATGAAAAATTTTTTTGTGGAGATATAAAAAATGGCGTACATGTATGGAAAGGTCTCTTTAATCTCAGTTTAACGGTGAAAACCGCAACCACCAACGAGGCTTGGTTGCGGAGATATCGGGTTTCAAAGAGATTTTGATTTTTAAAGTTTTTAAGTTTTGTCAAAAACTGATGAAAAATTTTTTTGTGGAGATATAAAAAATGGCGAACATGGATGGAAAGGTCTCTTTACTCTCAGTTTAACGGTGAAAACCGCAACCACCAACAAGGCTTGGTTGCGGAGATATCGGGTTTCAAAGAGATTTTGATTTTTAAAGTTTTTAACGATGCCGGCATCGCAAGTTTTGTCAAAAAGTGATGACAAATTTTTTTTGTGGAGATATAAAAAATGGCGTACATAGGTGGAAAGGTTTCTTTACTCTCAGTTTAACGGTGAAAACCGCAACCACCAACGAGGCTTGGTTGCGGAGATATCGGGTTTCAAAGAGATTTTGATTTTTAAAGTTTTTAACGATGCCGGCATCGCAAGTTTTGTCAAAAAGTGATGAAAAATTTTTTTGTGGAGATATAAAAAATGGCGTACATGGATGGAAAGGTCTGTTTAATCTCAGTTTAACGGTGAAAACCGCAACCACCAACGAGGCTTGGTTGCGGAGATATCGGGTTTCAAAGAGATTTTGATTTTTAAAGTTTTTAACGCAAGTTTTGTCAAAAAGTGATGAAAAATTTTTTTGTGGAGATATAAAAAATGGCGTACATGGATGGATAGGTCTCTTTAATCTTAGTTTAACGGTGAAAACCGCAACCACCAACGAGGCTTGGTTGCGGAGATATCGGGTTTCAAAGAGATTTTGATTTTTAAAGTTTTTAACGCAAGTTTTGTCAAAAAGTGATGAAAAATTTTTTTGTGGAGATATAAAAAATGGCGTACATGGATGGAAAGGTCTCTTTACTCTCAGTTTAACGGTGAAAACCGCAACCACCAACGAGGCTTGGTTGCGGAGATATCGGGTTTCAAAGAGATTTTGATTCTTAAAGTTTTTAACGATGCCGGCATCGCAAGTTTTGTCAAAAAGTGATGACAAATTTTTTTGTGGAGATATAAAAAATGGCGTACATTGATGGAAAGGTCTCTTTACTCTCAGTTTAACGGTGAAAACCGCAACCACCAACGAGGCTTGGTTGCGGAGATATCGGGTTTCAAAGAGATTTTGATTTTTAAAGTTTTTAACGATGCCGGCATCGCAAGTTATGTCAAAAAGTGATGAAAATTTTTTTTGTGGAGATATAAAAAATGGCGTACATGTATGGAAAGGTCTCTTTAATCTCAGTTTAACGGTGAAAACCGCAACCACCAACGAGGCTTGGTTGCGGAGATATCGGGTTTCAAAGAGATTTTGATTTTTAAAGTTTTTAAGTTTTGTCAAAAACTGATGAAAAATTTTTTTGTGGAGATATAAAAAATGGCGTACATGGATGAAAAGGTCTCTTTAATCTCAGTTTAACGGTGAAAACCGCAACCACCAACGAGGCTTGGTTGCGGAGATATCGGGTTTCAAAGAGATTTAAATGTTTAAAGTTTTTAACGATGCCGGCATCGCAAGTTTTGTCAAAAAGTGATGAACATTTTTTTTGTGGAGATATAAAAAATGGCGTACATTGATGGAGAGGTCTCTTTAATCTCAGTTCAACGGTGAAAACCGCAACCACCAACGAGGCTTGGTTGCAGAGATATCGGGTTTCAAAGAGATTTTGATTTTTAAAGTTTTTAACGATGCCGGCATCGCAAGTTTTGTCAAAAAGTGATGAAAATTTTTTTTGTGCAGATATAAAAAATGGCGTACATGGATGGAAAGGTCTCTTTAATCTCAGTTTAACGGTGAAAACCGCAACCACCAACGAGGCTTGGTTGCGGAGATATCGGGTTTCAAAGAGATTTTGATTTTTAAAGTTTTTAACGATGCCGGCATCGCAAGTTTTGTCAAAAAGTGATGAAAAATTTTTTTGTGGAGATATAAAAAATGGCGTACATTGATGGAAAGTTCTCTTTACTCTCAGTTTAACGGTGAAAACTGCAAGCACCAACGAGGCTTGGTTGCGGAGATATCGGGTTTCAAAGAGATTTTGATTTTTAAAGTTTTTAACGAAGCCGGCATCGCAAGTTTTGTCAAAAAGTGATGAAAATTTTTTTTGTGGAGATTTAAAAAATGGCGTACATGGATCGAAAGGTCTCTTTAATCTCAGTTCAACGGTGAAAACCGCAACCACCAACGAGGCTTGGTTGCGGAGATATCGGGTTTCAAAGAGATTTTGATTTTTAAAGTTTTTAACGATGCCGGCATCGCAAGTTTTGTCAAAAAGTGATGAAAAATTTTTTTGTGGAGATATAAAAATTGGCGTACATGGATGGAAAGGTCTCTTTACTCTCAGTTTAACGGTGAAAACCGCAACCACCAACGAGGCTTGGTTGCGGAGAAATCGGGTTTCAGAGAGATTTTGATTTTTAAAGTTTTTAACGATGCCGGCATCGCAAGTTTTGTCAAAAAGTGATGCAAAATTTTTTTGTGGAGATATAAAAAATGGCGTACATGGATGGAAAGGTGTCTTTAATCTCAGTTTAACGGTGAAAACCGCAACCACCAACGAGGCTTGGTTGCGGAGATATCGGGTTTAAAAGAGATTTTGATTCTTAAAGTTTTTAACGATGCCGGCATCGCAAGTTTTGTCAAAAAGTGATGCAAAATTTTTTTGTGGAGATATAAAAAATGGCGTACATGGATGGAAAGGTGTCTTTAATCTCAGTTTAATGGTGAAAACCGCAACCACCAACGAGGCTTGGTTGCGGAGATATCGGGTTTCAAAGAGATTTTGATTCTTAAAGTTTTTAACGATGCCGGCATCGCAAGTTTTGTCAAAAAGTGATGCAAAATTTTTTTGTGGAGATATAAAAAATGGCGTACATGGATGGAAAGGTCTCTTTAATCTCAGTTTAACGGTGAAAACCGCAACCACCAACGAGGCTTGGTTGCGGAGATATCGGGTTTCAAAGAGATTTTGATTCTTAAAGTTTTTAACGATGCCGGCATCGCAAGTTTTGTCAAAAAGTAATGAAAAATTTTTTTGTGGAGATATAAAAAGTGGCGTACATGGATGGAAAGGTCTCTTTAATCTCAGTTTAACGGTGAAAACCGCAACCACCATCGAGGCTTGGTTGCGGAGATATCGGGTCTCAAAGAGATTTTGATTTTTAAAGTTTTTAACGATGCCGGCATCGCAAGTTTTGTCAAAAAGTGATGAAAAATTTTTTTGTGGAGATATAAAAAATGGCGTACATGGATGGAAAGGTCTGTTTAATCTCAGTTTAACGGTGAAAACCACAACCACCAACGAGGCTTGGTTGCGGAGATATCGGGTTTCAAAGAGATTTTGATTTTTAAAGTTTTTAACGATGCCGGCATCGCAAGTTTTGTCAAAAAGTGATGAAAAATTTTTTTGTGGAGATATAAAAAACGGCGTACATTGATGGAAAGTTCTCTTTACTCTAAGTTTAACGGTGAAAACCGCAAGCAACAACGAGGCTTGGTTGCGGAGAAATCGGGTTTCAGAGAGATTTTGATTTTTAAAGTTTTTAACGATGCCGGCATCGCAAGTTTTGTCAAAAAGTGATGCAAAATTTTTTTGTGGAGATATAAAAAATGGCGTACATGGATGGAAAGGTCTCTTTACTCTCAGTTTAACGGTGAAAACCGCAACCACCAACGAGGCTTGGTTGCGGAGAAATCGGGTTTCAGAGAGATTTTGATTTTTAAAGTTTTTAACGATGCCGGCATCGCAAGTTTTGTCAAAAAGTGATGCAAAATTTTTTTTGTGGAGATATAAAAAATGGCGTACATGGATGGAAAGGTGTCTTTAATCTCAGTTTAACGGTGAAAACCGCAACCACCAACGAGGCTTGGTTGCGGAGATATCGGGTTTAAAAGAGATTTTGATTCTTAAAGTTTTTAACGATGCCGGCATCGCAAGTTTTGTCAAAAAGTGATGCAAAATTTTTTTGTGGAGATATAAAAAATGGCGTACATGGATGGAAAGGTGTCTTTAATCTCAGTTTAATGGTGAAAACCGCAACCACCAACGAGGCTTGGTTGCGGAGATATCGGGTTTCAAAGAGATTTTGATTCTTAAAGTTTTTAACGATGCCGGCATCGCAAGTTTTGTCAAAAAGTGATGCAAAATTTTTTTGTGGAGATATAAAAAATGGCGTACATGGATGGAAAGGTCTCTTTAATCTCAGTTTAACGGTGAAAACCGCAACCACCAACGAGGCTTGGTTGCGGAGATATCGGGTTTCAAAGAGATTTTGATTCTTAAAGTTTTTAACGATGCCGGCATCGCAAGTTTTGTCAAAAAGTGATGCAAAATTTTTTTGTGGAGATATAAAAAATGGCGTACATGGATGGAAAGGTGTCTTTAATCTCAGTTTAACGGTGAAAACCGCAACCACCAACGAGGCTTGGTTGCGGAGATATCGGGTTTCAAAGAGATTTTGATTTTTAAAGTTTTTAACGATGCCGGCATCGCAAGTTTTGTCAAAAAGTGATGAAAAATTTTTTTGTGAGATTTAAAAAATGGCGTACATGGATGGAAAGGTCTCTTTAATCTCAGTTCAACGGTGAAAACCGCAACCACCAACGAGGCTTGGTTGCGGAGATATCGGGTTTCAAAGAGATTTTGATTTTTAAAGTTTTTAACGATGCCGGCATCGCAAGCTTTGTCAAAAAGTGATGAACATTTTTTTTGGGGAGATATAAAAAATGGCGTACATGGATGGAAAGGTCTCTTTAATCTCAGTTTAACGGTGAAAACCGCAACCACCAACGAGGCTTGGTTGCGGAGATATCGGGTTTCAAAGAGATTTTGATTTTTAAAGTTTTTAACGATGCCGGCATCGCAAGTTTTGTCAAAAAGTGATGAAATTTTTTTTTGTGGAGATATAAAAAATGGCGTACATGGATGGATAGGTCTCTTTAATCTCAGTTTAACGGTGAAAACCGTAACCACCAACGAGGCTTGGTTGCGGAGATATCGGGTTTCAAAGAGATTTTGATTTTTAAAGTTTTTAACGATGCCGGCATCGCAAGTTTTGTCAAAAAGTGATGAAAAATTTTTTTGTGGAGATATACAAAATGGCGTACATGGATGGATAGGTCTCTTTAATCTCAGTTTAACGGTGAAAACCGCAACCACCAACGAGGCTTGGTTGCGGAGATATCGGGTTTCAAAGAGATTTTGATTTTTAAAGTTTTTAACGATGCCGGCATCGCAAGTTTTGTCAAAAAGTGATGAAAAATTTTTTTGTGGAGATATAAAAAATGGCGTACATTGATGGAAAGGTCTGTTTAATCTCAGTTTAACGGTGAAAACCGCAACCACCAACGAGGCTTGGTTGCGGAGATATCGGGTTTCAAAGAGATTTTGATTTTTAAAGTTTTTAACGATGCCGGCATCGCAAGTTTTGTCAAAAAGTGATGAAAATTTTTTTTGTGGAGATATAAAAAATGGCGTACATGGATGGAAAGGTCTCTTTACTCTCAGTTTAACGGTGAAAACCGCAACCACCAACAAGGCTTGGTTGCGGAGATATCGGGTTTCAAAGAGATTTTGATTTTTAAAGTTTTTAACGATGCCGGCATCGCAAGTTTTGTCAAAAAGTGATGAAATTTTTTTCTGTGGAGATATAAAAAATGGCGTACATGGATGGATAGGTCTCTTTAATCTCAGTTTAACGGTGAAAACCGCAACCACCAACGAGGCTTGGTTGCGGAGATATCGGGTTTCAAAGAGATTTTGATTTTTAAAGTTTTTAACGATGCCGGATTCGCAAGATTTGTCAAAAAGTGATGACAAATTTTTTTGTGGAGATATAAAAAATGGCGTACATGGATGGAAAGGTCTCTTTAATCTCAGTTTAACGGTGAAAACCGCAACCACCAACGAGGCTTGGTTGCGGAGATATCGGGTTTCAAAGAGATTTTGATTTTTAAAGTTTTTAACGATGCCGGCATCGCAAGATTTGTCAAAAAGTGATGAAATTTTTTTTTGTGGAGATATAAAAAATGGCGTACATGGATGGATAGGTCTCTTTAATCTCAGTTTAACGGTGAAAACCGCAACCACCAACGAGGCTTGGTTGCGGAGATATCGGGTTTCAAAGAGATTTTGATTTTTAAAGTTTTTAACGATGCCGGCATCGCAAGTTTTGTCAAAAAGTGATAAACAATTTTTTTGTGGAGATATACAAAATGGCGTACATGGATGGATAGGTCTCTTTAATCTCAGTTTAACGGTGAAAACCGCAACCACCAACGAGGCTTGGTTGCGGAGATATCGGGTTTCAAAGAGATTTTGATTTTTAAAGTTTTTAACGATGCCGGCATCGCAAGATTTGTCAAAAAGTGATGAAAAATTTTTTTGTGGAGATATAAAAAATGGCGTACATGGATGGAAAGGTCTGTTTAATCTCAGTTTAACGGTGAAAACCGCAACCACCAACGAGGCTTGGTTGCGGAGATATCGGGTTTCAAAGAGATTTTGATTTTTAAAGTTTTTAACGATGCCGGCATCGCAAGTTTTGTCAAAAAGTGATGAAAAATTTTTTTGTGGAGATATAAAAAATGGCGTACATGGATGGAAAGGTCTCTTTAATCTCAGTTTAACGGTGAAAACCGCAACCACCAACGAGGCTTGGTTGCGGAGATATCGGGTTTCAAAGAGATTTTGATTTTTAAAGTTTTTAAGGATGCCGGCATCGCAAGTTTTGTCAAAAAGTGATGAAAATTTTTTTTGTGGAGATATAAAAAATGGCGTACATGGATGGAAAGGTCTCTTTACTCTCAGTTTAACGGTGAAAACCGCAACCACCAACAAGGCTTGGTTGCGGAGATATCGGGTTTCAAAGAGATTTTGATTTTTAAAGTTTTTAAGGATGCCGGCATCGCAAGTTTTGTCAAAAAGTGATGAAAATTTTTTTTGTGGAGATATAAAAAATGGCGTACATGGATGGAAAGGTCTCTTTACTCTCAGTTTAACGGTGAAAACCGCAACCACCAACGAGGCTTGGTTGCGGAGATATCGGGTTTCAAAGAGATTTTGATTTTTAAAGTTTTTAACGATGCCGGCATCGCAAGTTTTGTCAAAAAGTGATAAACAATTTTTTTGTGGAGATATAAAAAATGGCGTACATGGATGGAAAGGTCTCTATACTCTAAGTTTAACGGTGAAAACCGCAACCACCAACGAGGCTTGGTTGCGGAGATATCGGGTTTCAAAGAGATTTTGATTTTTAAAGTTTTTAACGATGCCGGCATCGCAAGTTTTGTCAAAAAGTGATGAAAAATTTTTTTGTGGAGATATAAAAAATGGCGTACATGGATGGAAAGGTCTCTTTACTCTCAGTTTAACGGTGAAAACCGCAACCACCAACAAGGCTTGGTTGCGGAGATATCGGGTTTCAAAGAGATTTTGATTTTTAAAGTTTTTAACGATGCCGGCATCGCAAGTTTTGTCAAAAAGTGATGACAAATTTTTTTGTGGAGATATAAAAAATGGCGTACATGGATGGAAAGGTCTCTTTAATCTCAGTTTAACGGTGAAAACCGCAACCACCAACGAGGCTTGGTTGGGGCGATATCGGGTTTCAAAGAGATTTTGATTTTTAAAGTTTTTAAGTTTTGTCAAAAACTGATGAAAAATTTTTTTGTGGAGATATAAAAAATGGCGTACATGGATGGAAAGGTCTCTTTACTCTCAGTTTAACGGTGAAAACCGCAACCACCAACAAGGCTTGGTTGCGGAGATATCGGGTTTCAAAGAGATTTTGATTTTTAAAGTTTTTAACGATGCCGGCATCGCAAGTTTTGTCAAAAAGTGATGAAAATTTTTTTTGTGGAGATATAAAAAATGGCGTACATAGGTGGAAAGGTTTCTTTACTCTCAGTTTAACGGTGAAAACCGCAACCACCAACGAGGCTTGGTTGCGGAGATATCGGGTTTCAAAGAGATTTTGATTTTTAAAGTTTTTAACGATGCCGGCATCGCAAGTTTTGTCAAAAAGTGATGAAAAATTTTTTTGTGGAGATATGAAAAATGGCGTACATGGATGGAAAGGTCTGTTTAATCTCAGTTTAACGGTGAAAACCGCAACCACCAACGAGGCTTGGTTGCGGAGATATCGGGTTTCAAAGAGATTTTGATTTTTAAAGTTTTTAACGCAAGTTTTGTCAAAAAGTGATGAAAAATTTTTTTGTGGAGATATAAAAAATGGCGAACATGGATGGATAGGTCTCTTTAATCTTAGTTTAACGGTGAAAACCGCAACCACCAACGAGGCTTGGTTGCGGAGATATCGGGTTTCAAAGAGATTTTGATTTTTAAAGTTTTTAACGCAAGTTTTGTCAAAAAGTGATGAAAAATTTTTTTGTGGAGATATAAAAAATGGCGTACATGGATGGAAAGGTCTCTTTATTCTCAGTTTAACGGTGAAAACCGCAACCACCAACGAGGCTTGGTTGCGGAGATATCGGGTTTCAAAGAGATTTTGATTCTTAAAGTTTTTAACGATGCCGGCATCGCAAGTTTTGTCAAAAAGTGATGACAAATTTTTTTGTGGAGATATAAAAAATGGCGTACATTGATGGAAAGGTCTCTTTACTCTCAGTTTAACGGTGAAAACCGCAACCACCAACGAGGCTTGGTTGCGGAGATATCGGGTTTCAAAGAGATTTTGATTTTTAAAGTTTTTAACGATGCCGGCATCGCAAGTTATGTCAAAAAGTGATGAAAAATTTTTTTGTGGAGATATAAAAAATGGCGTACATGTATGGAAAGGTCTCTTTAATCTCAGTTTAACGGTGAAAACCGCAACCACCAACGAGGCTTGGTTGCGGAGATATCGGGTTTCAAAGAGATTTTGATTTTTAAAGTTTTTAAGTTTTGTCAAAAACTGATGAAAAATTTTTTTGTGGAGATATAAAAAATGGCGTACATGGATGAAAAGGTCTCTTTAATCTCAGTTTAACGGTGAAAACCGCAACCACCAACGAGGCTTGGTTGCGGAAATATCGGGTTTCAAAGAGATTTTGATTTTTAAAGTTTTTAACGATGCCGGATTCGCAAGATTTGTCAAAAAGTGATGAAAAATATTTTTGTGGAGATATAAAAAATGGCGTACATGGATGGAAACGTCTCTTTAATCTTAGTTTAACGGTGAAAACCGCAACCACCAACGAGGCTTGGTTGCGGAGATATCGGGTTTCAAAGAGATTTTGATTTTTAAAGTTTTTAACGATGCCGGCATCGCAAGTTTTGTCAAAAAGTGATGAAAAATTTTTTAGTGGAGATATAAAAAACGGCGTACATGGATGGAAAGGTCTCTTTACTCTCAGTTTAACGGTGAAAACCGCAACCACCAACGAGGCTTGGTTGCGGAGATATCGGGTTTCAAAGAGATTTAAATGTTTAAAGTTTTTAACGATGCCGGCATCGCAAGTTTTGTCAAAAAGTGATGAAAATTTTTTTTGTGCAGATATAAAAAATGGCGTACATGGATGGAAAGGTCTCTTTAATCTCAGTTTAACGGTGAAAACCGCAACCACCAACGAGGCTTGGTTGCGGAGATATCGGGTTTCAAAGAGATTTTGATTTTTAAAGTTTTTAACGATGCCGGCATCGCAAGTTTTGTCAAAACGTGATGAAAAATTTTTTTGTGGAGATATAAAAAATGGCGTACATTGATGGAAAGTTCTCTTTACTCTCAGTTTAACGGTGAAAACTGCAAGCACCAACGAGGCTTGGTTGCGGAGATATCGGGTTTCAAAGAGATTTTGATTTTTAAAGTTTTTAACGATGCCATCGCAAGTTTTGTCAAAAAGTGATGAAAATTTTTTTTGTGGAGATTTAAAAAATGGCGTACATGGATGGATAGGTCTCTTTAATCTCAGTTTAACGGTGAAAACCGCAACCACCAACGAGGCTTGGTTGCGGAGATATCGGGTTTCAAAGAGATTTTGATTTTTAAAGTTTTTAACGATGCCGGCATCGCAAGATTTGTCAAAAAGTGATGAAATTTTTTTTTGTGGAGATATAAAAAATGGCGTACATGGATGGATAGGTCTCTTTAATCTCAGTTTAACGGTGAAAACCGCAACCACCAACGAGGCTTGGTTGCGGAGATATCGGGTTTCAAAGAGATTTTGATTTTTAAAGTTTTTAACGATGCCGGCATCGCAAGTTTTGTCAAAAAGTGATGAAAAATTTTTTTGTGGAGATATAAAAAATGGCGTACATGGATGGATAGGTCTCTTTAATCTCAGTTTAACGGTGAAAACCGCAACCACCAACGAGGCTTGGTTGCGGAGATATCGGGTTTCAAAGAGATTTTGATTTTTAAAGTTTTTAACGATGCCGGCATCGCAAGATTTGTCAAAAAGTGATGAAAAATTTTTTTGTGGAGATATAAAAAATGGCGTACATTGATGGAAAGGTCTGTTTAATCTCAGTTTAACGGTGAAAACCGCAACCACCAACGAGGCTTGGTTGCGGAGATATCGGGTTTCAAAGAGATTTTGATTTTTAAAGTTTTTAACGATGCCGGCATCGCAAGTTTTGTCAAAAAGTGATGAAAATTTTTTTTGTGGAGATATAAAAAATGGCGTACATGGATGGAAAGGTCTCTTTACTCTCAGTTTAACGGTGAAAACCGCAACCACCAACAAGGCTTGGTTGCGGAGATATCGGGTTTCAAAGAGATTTTGATTTTTAAAGTTTTTAACGATGCCGCAAGTTTTGTCAAAAAGTGATGCAAAATTTTTTTGTGGAGATATAAAAAATGGCGTACATGGATGGGAAGGTCTCTTTAATCTCAGTTTAACGGTGAAAACCGCAACCACCAACGAGGTTTGGTTGCGGAGATATCGGGTTTCAAAGAGATTTTGATTTTTAAAGTTTTTAACGATGCCGGCATCGCAAGTTTTGTCAAAAAGTGATGAAAAATTTTTTTGTGGAGATATACAAAATGGCGTACATGGATGGATAGGTCTCTTTAATCTCAGTTTAACGGTGAAAACCGCAACCACCAACGAGGCTTGGTTGCGGAGATATCGGGTTTCAAAGAGATTTTGATTTTTAAAGTTTTTAACGATGCCGGCATCGCAAGATTTGTCAAAAAGTGATGAAAAATTTTTTTGTGGAGATATAAAAAATGGCGTACATGGATGGAAAGGTCTGTTTAATCTCAGTTTAACGGTGAAAACCGCAACCACCAACGAGGCTTGGTTGCGGAGATATCGGGTTTCAAAGAGATTTTGATTTTTAAAGTTTTTAACGATGCCGGCATCGCAAGTTTTGTCAAAAAGTGATGAAAATTTTTTTTGTGGAGATATAAAGAATGGCGTACATGAATGGAAAGGTCTCTTTACTCTCAGTTTAACGGTGAAAACCGCAACCACCAACAAGGCTTGGTTGCGGAGATATCGGGTTTCAAAGAGATTTTGATTTTTAAAGTTTTTAACGATGCCGGCATCGCAAGTTTTGTCAAAAAGTGATGAAAAATTTTTTTGTGGAGATATAAAAAATGGCGTACATGGATGGGAAGGTCTCTTTAATCTCAGTTTAACGGTGAAAACCGCAACCACCAACGAGGTTTGGTTGCGGAGATATCGGGTTTCAAAGAGATTTTGATTTTTAAAGTTTTTAACGATGCCGGCATCGCAAGTTTTGTCAAAAAGTGATGAAAAATTTTTTTGTGGAGATATACAAAATGGCGTACATGGATGGATAGGTCTCTTTAATCTCAGTTTAACGGTGAAAACCGCAACCACCAACGAGGCTTGGTTGCGGAGATATCGGGTTTCAAAGAGATTTTGATTTTTAAAGTTTTTAACGATGCCGGCATCGCAAGATTTGTCAAAAAGTGATGAAAAATTTTTTTGTGGAGATATAAAAAATGGCGTACATGGATGGAAAGGTCTGTTTAATCTCAGTTTAACGGTGAAAACCGCAACCACCAACGAGGCTTGGTTGCGGAGATATCGGGTTTCAAAGAGATTTTGATTTTTAAAGTTTTTAACGATGCCGGCATCGCAAGTTTTGTCAAAAAGTGATGAAAATTTTTTTTGTGGAGATATAAAAAATGGCGTACATAGATGGAAAGGTCTCTTTACTCTCAGTTTAACGGTGAAAACCGCAACCACCAACAAGGCTTGGTTGCGGAGATATCGGGTTTCAAAGAGATTTTGATTTTTAAAGTTTTTAACGATGCCGGCATCGCAAGTTTTGTCAAAAAGTGATGAAATTTTTTTTTGTGGAGATATAAAAAATGGCGTACATGGATGGATAGGTCTGTTTAATCTCAGTTTAACGGTGAAAACCGCAACCACCAACGAGCCTTGGTTGCGGAGATATCGGGTTTCAAAGAGATTTTGATTTTTAAAGTTTTTAACGATGCCGGCATCGCAAGTTTTGTCAAAAAGTGATGAAAAATTTTTTTGTGGAGATATAAAAAATGGCGTGCATTGATGGAAAGGTCTGTTTAATCTCAGTTTAACGGTGAAAACCGCAACCACCAACGAGGCTTGGTTGCGGAGATATCGGGTTTCAAAGAGATTTTGATTTTTAAAGTTTTTAACGATGCCGGCATCGCAAGTTTTGTCAAAAAGTGATGAAAATTTTTTTTGTGGAGATATAAAAAATGGCGTACATGGATGGAAAGGTCTCTTTAATCTCAGTTTAACGGTGAAAACCGCAACCACCAACGAGGCTTGGTTGCGGAGATATCGGGTTTCAAAGAGATTTTGATTTTTAAAGTTTTTAACGATGCCGGCATCGCAAGTTTTGTCAAAAAGTGATGAAAATTTTTTTTGTGGAGATATAAAAAATGGCGTACATGGATGGAAAGGTCTCTTTACTCTCAGTTTAACGGTGAAAACCGCAACCACCAACAAGGCTTGGTTGCGGAGATATCGGGTTTCAAAGAGATTTTGATTTTTAAAGTTTTTAACGATGCCGGCATCGCAAGTTTTGTCAATAAGTGATGAAATTTTTTTTTGTGGAGATATAAAAAATGGCGTACATGGATGGATAGGTCTCTTTAATCTCAGTTTAACGGTGAAAACCGCAACCACCAACGAGGCTTGGTTGCGGAGATATCGGGTTTCAAAGAGATTTTGATTTTTAAAGTTTTTAACGATGCCGGCATCGCAAGTTTTGTCAAAAAGTGATGAAATTTTTTTTTGTGGAGATATAAAAAATGGCGTACATGGATGGATAGGTCTCTTTAATCTCAGTTTAACGGTGAAAACCGCAACCACCAACGAGGCTTGGTTGCGGAGATATCGGGTTTCAAAGAGATTTTGATTTTTAAAGTTTTTAACGATGCCGGATTCGCAAGATTTGTCAAAAAGTGATGAAAAATTTTTTTGTGGAGATATAAAAAATGGCGTACATGGATGGAAAGGTCTCTTTAATCTCAGTTTAACGGTGAAAACCGCAACCACCAACGAGGCTTGGTTGCGGAGATATCGGGTTTCAAAGAGATTTTGATTTTTAAAGTTTTTAACGATGCCGGCATCGCAAGATTTGTCAAAAAGTAATGAAATTTTTTTTTGTGGAGATATAAAAAATGGCGTACATGGATGGATAGGTCTCTTTAATCTCAGTTTAACGGTGAAAACCGCAACCACCAACGAGGCTTGGTTGCGGAGATATCGGGTTTCAAAGAGATTTTGATTTTTAAAGTTTTTAACGATGCCGGCATCGCAAGTTTTGTCAAAAAGTGATAAACAATTTTTTTGTGGAGATATAAAAAATGGCGTACATGGATGGATAGGTCTCTTTAATCTCAGTTTAACGGTGAAAACCGCAACCACCAACGAGGCTTGGTTGCGGAGATATCGGGTTTCAAAGAGATTTTGATTTTTAAAGTTTTTAACGATGCCGGCATCGCAAGATTTGTCAAAAAGTGATGAAAAATTTTTTTGTGGAGATATAAAAAATGACGTACATGGATGGAAAGGTCTGTTTAATCTCAGTTTAACGGTGAAAACCGCAACCACCAACGAGGCTTGGTTGCGGAGATATCGGGTTTCAAAGAGATTTTGATTTTTAAAGTTTTTAACGATGCCGGCATCGCAAGTTTTGTCAAAAAGTGATGAAAAATTTTTTTGTGGAGATATAAAAAATGGCGTACATGGATGGAAAGGTCTCTTTAATCTCAGTTTAACGGTGAAAACCGCAACCACCAACGAGGCTTGGTTGCGGAGATATCGGGTTTCAAAGAGATTTTGATTTTTAAAGTTTTTAAGGATGCCGGCATCGCAAGTTTTGTCAAAAAGTGATGAAAATTTTTTTTGTGGAGATATAAAAAATGGCGTACATGGATGGAAAGGTCTCTTTACTCTCAGTTTAACGGTGAAAACCGCAACCACCAACAAGGCTTGGTTGCGGAGATATCGGGTTTCAAAGAGATTTTGATTTTTAAAGTTTTTAAGGATGCCGGCATCGCAAGTTTTGTCAAAAAGTGATGAAAATTTTTTTTGTGGAGATATAAAAAATGGCGTACATGGATGGAAAGGTCTCTTTACTCTAAGTTTAACGGTGAAAACCGCAACCACCAACGAGGCTTGGTTGCGGAGATATCGGGTTTCAAAGAGATTTTGATTTTTAAAGTTTTTAACGATGCCGGCATCGCAAGTTTTGTCAAAAAGTGATGAAAAATTTTTTTGTGGAGATATAAAAAATGGCGTACATGGATGGAAAGGTCTCTTTACTCTCAGTTTAACGGTGAAAACCGCAACCACCAACAAGGCTTGGTTGCGGAGATATCGGGTTTCAAAGAGATTTTGATTTTTAAAGTTTTTAACGATGCCGGCATCGCAAGTTTTGTCAAAAAGTGATGAAAAATTTTTTTGTGGAGATATAAAAAATGGCGTACATGGATGGAAAGGTCTCTTTAATCTCAGTTTAACGGTGAAAACCGCAACCACCAACGAGGCTTGGTTGGGGCGATATCGGGTTTCAAAGAGATTTTGATTTTTAAAGTTTTTAACGATGCCGGCATCGCAAGTTTTGTCAAAAAGTGATAAACAATTTTTTTGTGGAGATATAAAAAATGGCGTACATGGATGGAAAGGTCTCTTTACTCTAAGTTTAACGGTGAAAACCGCAACCACCAACGAGGCTTGGTTGCGGAGATATCGGGTTTCAAAGAGATTTTGATTTTTAAAGTTTTTAACGATGCCGGCATCGCAAGTTTTGTCAAAAAGTGATGAAAATTTTTTTTGTGGAGATATAAAAAATGGCGTACATGGATGGAAAGGTCTCTTTACTCTCAGTTTAACGGTGAAAACCGCAACCACCAACAAGGCTTGGTTGCGGAGATATCGGGTTTCAAAGAGATTTTGATTTTTAAAGTTTTTAACGATGCCGGCATCGCAAGTTTTGTCAAAAAGTGATGAAAAATTTTTTTGTGGAGATATAAAAAATGGCGTACATGGATGGAAAGGTCTCTTTAATCTCAGTTTAACGGTGAAAACCGCAACCACCAACGAGGCTTGGTTGGGGCGATATCGGGTTTCAAAGAGATTTTGATTTTTAAAGTTTTTAACGATGCCGGCATCGCAAGTTTTGTCAAAAAGTGATAAACAATTTTTTTGTGGAGATATAAAAAATGGCGTACATGGATGGAAAGGTCTCTTTACTCTAAGTTTAACGGTGAAAACCGCAACCACCAACGAGGCTTGGTTGCGGAGATATCGGGTTTCAAAGAGATTTTGATTTTTAAAGTTTTTAACGATGCCGGCATCGCAAGTTTTGTCAAAAAGTGATGAAAATTTTTTTTGTGGAGATATAAAAAATGGCGTACATGGATGGAAAGGTCTCTTTACTCTCAGTTTAACGGTGAAAACCGCAACCACCAACAAGGCTTGGTTGCGGAGATATCGGGTTTCAAAGAGATTTTGATTTTTAAAGTTTTTAACGATGCCGGCATCGCAAGTTTTGTCAAAAAGTGATGAAAATTTTTTTTGTGGAGATATAAAAAATGGCGTACATAGGTGGAAAGGTTTCTTTACTCTCAGTTTAACGGTGAAAACCGCAACCACCAACGAGGCTTGGTTGCGGAGATATCGGGTTTCAAAGAGATTTTGATTTTTAAAGTTTTTAACGATGCCGGCATCGCAAGTTTTGTCAAAAAGTGATGAAAAATTTTTTTGTGGAGATATAAAAAATGGCGTACATGGATGGAAAGGTCTGTTTAATCTCAGTTTAACGGTGAAAACCGCAACCACCAACGAGGCTTGGTTGCGGAGATATCGGGTTTCAAAGAGATTTTGATTTTTAAAGTTTTTAACGCAAGTGATGAAAAATTTTTTTGTGGAGATATAAAAAATGGCGTACATGGATGGATAGGTCTCTTTAATCTCAGTTTAACGGTGAAAACCGCAACCACCAACGAGGCTTGGTTGCGGAGATATCGGGTTTCAAAGAGATTTTGATTTTTAAAGTTTTTAACGCAAGTTTTGTCAAAAAGTGATGAAAAATTTTTTTGTGGAGATATAAAAAATGGCGTACATGGATGGAAAGGTCTCTTTACTCTCAGTTTAATGGTGAAAACCGCAACCACCAACGAGGCTTGGTTGCGGAGATATCGGGTTTCAAAGAGATTTTGATTCTTAAAGTTTTTAACGATGCCGGCATCGCAAGTTTTGTCAAAAAGTGATGACAAATTTTTTTGTGGAGATATAAAAAATGGCGTACATTGATGGAAAGGTCTCTTTACTCTCAGTTTAACGGTGAAAACCGCAACCACCAACGAGGCTTGGTTGCGGAGATATCGGGTTTCAAAGAGATTTTGATTTTTAAAGTTTTTAACGATGCCGGCATCGCAAGTTATGTCAAAAAGTGATGAAAAATTTTTTTGTGGAGATATAAAAAATGGCGTACATGTATGGAAAGGTCTCTTTAATCTCAGTTTAACGGTGAAAACCGCAACCACCAACGAGGCTTGGTTGCGGAGATATCGGGTTTCAAAGAGATTTTGATTTTTAAAGTTTTTAAGTTTTGTCAAAAACTGATGAAAAATTTTTTTGTGGAGATATAAAAAATGGCGAACATGGATGGAAAGGTCTCTTTACTCTCAGTTTAACGGTGAAAACCGCAACCACCAACAAGGCTTGGTTGCGGAGATATCGGGTTTCAAAGAGATTTTGATTTTTAAAGTTTTTAACGATGCCGGCATCGCAAGTTTTGTCAAAAAGTGATGACAAATTTTTTTTGTGGAGATATAAAAAATGGCGTACATAGGTGGAAAGGTTTCTTTACTCTCAGTTTAACGGTGAAAACCGCAACCACCAACGAGGCTTGGTTGCGGAGATATCGGGTTTCAAAGAGATTTTGATTTTTAAAGTTTTTAACGATGCCGGCATCGCAAGTTTTGTCAAAAAGTGATGAAAAATTTTTTTGTGGAGATATAAAAAATGGCGTACATGGATGGAAAGGTCTGTTTAATCTCAGTTTAACGGTGAAAACCGCAACCACCAACGAGGCTTGGTTGCGGAGATATCGGGTTTCAAAGAGATTTTGATTTTTAAAGTTTTTAACGCAAGTTTTGTCAAAAAGTGATGAAAAATTTTTTTGTGGAGATATAAAAAATGGCGTACATGGATGGATAGGTCTCTTTAATCTTAGTTTAACGGTGAAAACCGCAACCACCAACGAGGCTTGGTTGCGGAGATATCGGGTTTCAAAGAGATTTTGATTTTTAAAGTTTTTAACGCAAGTTTTGTCAAAAAGTGATGAAAAATTTTTTTGTGGAGATATAAAAAATGGCGTACATGGATGGAAAGGTCTCTTTACTCTCAGTTTAACGGTGAAAACCGCAACCACCAACGAGGCTTGGTTGCGGAGATATCGGGTTTCAAAGAGATTTTGATTCTTAAAGTTTTTAACGATGCCGGCATCGCAAGTTTTGTCAAAAAGTGATGACAAATTTTTTTGTGGAGATATAAAAAATGGCGTACATTGATGGAAAGGTCTCTTTACTCTCAGTTTAACGGTGAAAACCGCAACCACCAACGAGGCTTGGTTGCGGAGATATCGGGTTTCAAAGAGATTTTGATTTTTAAAGTTTTTAACGATGCCGGCATCGCAAGTTATGTCAAAAAGTGATGAAAATTTTTTTTGTGGAGATATAAAAAATGGCGTACATGTATGGAAAGGTCTCTTTAATCTCAGTTTAACGGTGAAAACCGCAACCACCAACGAGGCTTGGTTGCGGAGATATCGGGTTTCAAAGAGATTTTGATTTTTAAAGTTTTTAAGTTTTGTCAAAAACTGATGAAAAATTTTTTTGTGGAGATATAAAAAATGGCGTACATGGATGAAAAGGTCTCTTTAATCTCAGTTTAACGGTGAAAACCGCAACCACCAACGAGGCTTGGTTGCGGAGATATCGGGTTTCAAAGAGATTTAAATGTTTAAAGTTTTTAACGATGCCGGCATCGCAAGTTTTGTCAAAAAGTGATGAACATTTTTTTTGTGGAGATATAAAAAATGGCGTACATTGATGGAGAGGTCTCTTTAATCTCAGTTCAACGGTGAAAACCGCAACCACCAACGAGGCTTGGTTGCAGAGATATCGGGTTTCAAAGAGATTTTGATTTTTAAAGTTTTTAACGATGCCGGCATCGCAAGTTTTGTCAAAAAGTGATGAAAATTTTTTTTGTGCAGATATAAAAAATGGCGTACATGGATGGAAAGGTCTCTTTAATCTCAGTTTAACGGTGAAAACCGCAACCACCAACGAGGCTTGGTTGCGGAGATATCGGGTTTCAAAGAGATTTTGATTTTTAAAGTTTTTAACGATGCCGGCATCGCAAGTTTTGTCAAAAAGTGATGAAAAATTTTTTTGTGGAGATATAAAAAATGGCGTACATTGATGGAAAGTTCTCTTTACTCTCAGTTTAACGGTGAAAACTGCAAGCACCAACGAGGCTTGGTTGCGGAGATATCGGGTTTCAAAGAGATTTTGATTTTTAAAGTTTTTAACGAAGCCGGCATCGCAAGTTTTGTCAAAAAGTGATGAAAATTTTTTTTGTGGAGATTTAAAAAATGGCGTACATGGATCGAAAGGTCTCTTTAATCTCAGTTCAACGGTGAAAACCGCAACCACCAACGAGGCTTGGTTGCGGAGATATCGGGTTTCAAAGAGATTTTGATTTTTAAAGTTTTTAACGATGCCGGCATCGCAAGTTTTGTCAAAAAGTGATGAAAAATTTTTTTGTGGAGATATAAAAATTGGCGTACATGGATGGAAAGGTCTCTTTACTCTCAGTTTAACGGTGAAAACCGCAACCACCAACGAGGCTTGGTTGCGGAGAAATCGGGTTTCAGAGAGATTTTGATTTTTAAAGTTTTTAACGATGCCGGCATCGCAAGTTTTGTCAAAAAGTGATGCAAAATTTTTTTGTGGAGATATAAAAAATGGCGTACATGGATGGAAAGGTGTCTTTAATCTCAGTTTAACGGTGAAAACCGCAACCACCAACGAGGCTTGGTTGCGGAGATATCGGGTTTAAAAGAGATTTTGATTCTTAAAGTTTTTAACGATGCCGGCATCGCAAGTTTTGTCAAAAAGTGATGCAAAATTTTTTTGTGGAGATATAAAAAATGGCGTACATGGATGGAAAGGTGTCTTTAATCTCAGTTTAATGGTGAAAACCGCAACCACCAACGAGGCTTGGTTGCGGAGATATCGGGTTTCAAAGAGATTTTGATTCTTAAAGTTTTTAACGATGCCGGCATCGCAAGTTTTGTCAAAAAGTGATGCAAAATTTTTTTGTGGAGATATAAAAAATGGCGTACATGGATGGAAAGGTCTCTTTAATCTCAGTTTAACGGTGAAAACCGCAACCACCAACGAGGCTTGGTTGCGGAGATATCGGGTTTCAAAGAGATTTTGATTCTTAAAGTTTTTAACGATGCCGGCATCGCAAGTTTTGTCAAAAAGTAATGAAAAATTTTTTTGTGGAGATATAAAAAGTGGCGTACATGGATGGAAAGGTCTCTTTAATCTCAGTTTAACGGTGAAAACCGCAACCACCATCGAGGCTTGGTTGCGGAGATATCGGGTCTCAAAGAGATTTTGATTTTTAAAGTTTTTAACGATGCCGGCATCGCAAGTTTTGTCAAAAAGTGATGAAAAATTTTTTTGTGGAGATATAAAAAATGGCGTACATGGATGGAAAGGTCTGTTTAATCTCAGTTTAACGGTGAAAACCACAACCACCAACGAGGCTTGGTTGCGGAGATATCGGGTTTCAAAGAGATTTTGATTTTTAAAGTTTTTAACGATGCCGGCATCGCAAGTTTTGTCAAAAAGTGATGAAAAATTTTTTTGTGGAGATATAAAAAACGGCGTACATTGATGGAAAGTTCTCTTTACTCTAAGTTTAACGGTGAAAACCGCAAGCAACAACGAGGCTTGGTTGCGGAGAAATCGGGTTTCAGAGAGATTTTGATTTTTAAAGTTTTTAACGATGCCGGCATCGCAAGTTTTGTCAAAAAGTGATGCAAAATTTTTTTGTGGAGATATAAAAAATGGCGTACATGGATGGAAAGGTCTCTTTACTCTCAGTTTAACGGTGAAAACCGCAACCACCAACGAGGCTTGGTTGCGGAGAAATCGGGTTTCAGAGAGATTTTGATTTTTAAAGTTTTTAACGATGCCGGCATCGCAAGTTTTGTCAAAAAGTGATGCAAAATTTTTTTTGTGGAGATATAAAAAATGGCGTACATGGATGGAAAGGTGTCTTTAATCTCAGTTTAACGGTGAAAACCGCAACCACCAACGAGGCTTGGTTGCGGAGATATCGGGTTTAAAAGAGATTTTGATTCTTAAAGTTTTTAACGATGCCGGCATCGCAAGTTTTGTCAAAAAGTGATGCAAAATTTTTTTGTGGAGATATAAAAAATGGCGTACATGGATGGAAAGGTGTCTTTAATCTCAGTTTAATGGTGAAAACCGCAACCACCAACGAGGCTTGGTTGCGGAGATATCGGGTTTCAAAGAGATTTTGATTCTTAAAGTTTTTAACGATGCCGGCATCGCAAGTTTTGTCAAAAAGTGATGCAAAATTTTTTTGTGGAGATATAAAAAATGGCGTACATGGATGGAAAGGTGTCTTTAATCTCAGTTTAACGGTGAAAACCGCAACCACCAACGAGGCTTGGTTGCGGAGATATCGGGTTTCAAAGAGATTTTGATTTTTAAAGTTTTTAACGATGCCGGCATCGCAAGTTTTGTCAAAAAGTGATGAAAAATTTTTTTGTGAGATTTAAAAAATGGCGTACATGGATGGAAAGGTCTCTTTAATCTCAGTTCAACGGTGAAAACCGCAACCACCAACGAGGCTTGGTTGCGGAGATATCGGGTTTCAAAGAGATTTTGATTTTTAAAGTTTTTAACGATGCCGGCATCGCAAGCTTTGTCAAAAAGTGATGAACATTTTTTTTGGGGAGATATAAAAAATGGCGTACATGGATGGAAAGGTCTCTTTAATCTCAGTTTAACGGTGAAAACCGCAACCACCAACGAGGCTTGGTTGCGGAGATATCGGGTTTCAAAGAGATTTTGATTTTTAAAGTTTTTAACGATGCCGGCATCGCAAGTTTTGTCAAAAAGTGATGAAATTTTTTTTTGTGGAGATATAAAAAATGGCGTACATGGATGGATAGGTCTCTTTAATCTCAGTTTAACGGTGAAAACCGTAACCACCAACGAGGCTTGGTTGCGGAGATATCGGGTTTCAAAGAGATTTTGATTTTTAAAGTTTTTAACGATGCCGGCATCGCAAGTTTTGTCAAAAAGTGATGAAAAATTTTTTTGTGGAGATATACAAAATGGCGTACATGGATGGATAGGTCTCTTTAATCTCAGTTTAACGGTGAAAACCGCAACCACCAACGAGGCTTGGTTGCGGAGATATCGGGTTTCAAAGAGATTTTGATTTTTAAAGTTTTTAACGATGCCGGCATCGCAAGTTTTGTCAAAAAGTGATGAAAAATTTTTTTGTGGAGATATAAAAAATGGCGTACATTGATGGAAAGGTCTGTTTAATCTCAGTTTAACGGTGAAAACCGCAACCACCAACGAGGCTTGGTTGCGGAGATATCGGGTTTCAAAGAGATTTTGATTTTTAAAGTTTTTAACGATGCCGGCATCGCAAGTTTTGTCAAAAAGTGATGAAAATTTTTTTTGTGGAGATATAAAAAATGGCGTACATGGATGGAAAGGTCTCTTTACTCTCAGTTTAACGGTGAAAACCGCAACCACCAACAAGGCTTGGTTGCGGAGATATCGGGTTTCAAAGAGATTTTGATTTTTAAAGTTTTTAACGATGCCGGCATCGCAAGTTTTGTCAAAAAGTGATGAAATTTTTTTCTGTGGAGATATAAAAAATGGCGTACATGGATGGATAGGTCTCTTTAATCTCAGTTTAACGGTGAAAACCGCAACCACCAACGAGGCTTGGTTGCGGAGATATCGGGTTTCAAAGAGATTTTGATTTTTAAAGTTTTTAACGATGCCGGATTCGCAAGATTTGTCAAAAAGTGATGACAAATTTTTTTGTGGAGATATAAAAAATGGCGTACATGGATGGAAAGGTCTCTTTAATCTCAGTTTAACGGTGAAAACCGCAACCACCAACGAGGCTTGGTTGCGGAGATATCGGGTTTCAAAGAGATTTTGATTTTTAAAGTTTTTAACGATGCCGGCATCGCAAGATTTGTCAAAAAGTGATGAAATTTTTTTTTGTGGAGATATAAAAAATGGCGTACATGGATGGATAGGTCTCTTTAATCTCAGTTTAACGGTGAAAACCGCAACCACCAACGAGGCTTGGTTGCGGAGATATCGGGTTTCAAAGAGATTTTGATTTTTAAAGTTTTTAACGATGCCGGCATCGCAAGTTTTGTCAAAAAGTGATAAACAATTTTTTTGTGGAGATATACAAAATGGCGTACATGGATGGATAGGTCTCTTTAATCTCAGTTTAACGGTGAAAACCGCAACCACCAACGAGGCTTGGTTGCGGAGATATCGGGTTTCAAAGAGATTTTGATTTTTAAAGTTTTTAACGATGCCGGCATCGCAAGATTTGTCAAAAAGTGATGAAAAATTTTTTTGTGGAGATATAAAAAATGGCGTACATGGATGGAAAGGTCTGTTTAATCTCAGTTTAACGGTGAAAACCGCAACCACCAACGAGGCTTGGTTGCGGAGATATCGGGTTTCAAAGAGATTTTGATTTTTAAAGTTTTTAACGATGCCGGCATCGCAAGTTTTGTCAAAAAGTGATGAAAAATTTTTTTGTGGAGATATAAAAAATGGCGTACATGGATGGAAAGGTCTCTTTAATCTCAGTTTAACGGTGAAAACCGCAACCACCAACGAGGCTTGGTTGCGGAGATATCGGGTTTCAAAGAGATTTTGATTTTTAAAGTTTTTAAGGATGCCGGCATCGCAAGTTTTGTCAAAAAGTGATGAAAATTTTTTTTGTGGAGATATAAAAAATGGCGTACATGGATGGAAAGGTCTCTTTACTCTCAGTTTAACGGTGAAAACCGCAACCACCAACAAGGCTTGGTTGCGGAGATATCGGGTTTCAAAGAGATTTTGATTTTTAAAGTTTTTAAGGATGCCGGCATCGCAAGTTTTGTCAAAAAGTGATGAAAATTTTTTTTGTGGAGATATAAAAAATGGCGTACATGGATGGAAAGGTCTCTTTACTCTCAGTTTAACGGTGAAAACCGCAACCACCAACGAGGCTTGGTTGCGGAGATATCGGGTTTCAAAGAGATTTTGATTTTTAAAGTTTTTAACGATGCCGGCATCGCAAGTTTTGTCAAAAAGTGATAAACAATTTTTTTGTGGAGATATAAAAAATGGCGTACATGGATGGAAAGGTCTCTATACTCTAAGTTTAACGGTGAAAACCGCAACCACCAACGAGGCTTGGTTGCGGAGATATCGGGTTTCAAAGAGATTTTGATTTTTAAAGTTTTTAACGATGCCGGCATCGCAAGTTTTGTCAAAAAGTGATGAAAAATTTTTTTGTGGAGATATAAAAAATGGCGTACATGGATGGAAAGGTCTCTTTACTCTCAGTTTAACGGTGAAAACCGCAACCACCAACAAGGCTTGGTTGCGGAGATATCGGGTTTCAAAGAGATTTTGATTTTTAAAGTTTTTAACGATGCCGGCATCGCAAGTTTTGTCAAAAAGTGATGACAAATTTTTTTGTGGAGATATAAAAAATGGCGTACATGGATGGAAAGGTCTCTTTAATCTCAGTTTAACGGTGAAAACCGCAACCACCAACGAGGCTTGGTTGGGGCGATATCGGGTTTCAAAGAGATTTTGATTTTTAAAGTTTTTAAGTTTTGTCAAAAACTGATGAAAAATTTTTTTGTGGAGATATAAAAAATGGCGTACATGGATGGAAAGGTCTCTTTACTCTCAGTTTAACGGTGAAAACCGCAACCACCAACAAGGCTTGGTTGCGGAGATATCGGGTTTCAAAGAGATTTTGATTTTTAAAGTTTTTAACGATGCCGGCATCGCAAGTTTTGTCAAAAAGTGATGAAAATTTTTTTTGTGGAGATATAAAAAATGGCGTACATAGGTGGAAAGGTTTCTTTACTCTCAGTTTAACGGTGAAAACCGCAACCACCAACGAGGCTTGGTTGCGGAGATATCGGGTTTCAAAGAGATTTTGATTTTTAAAGTTTTTAACGATGCCGGCATCGCAAGTTTTGTCAAAAAGTGATGAAAAATTTTTTTGTGGAGATATGAAAAATGGCGTACATGGATGGAAAGGTCTGTTTAATCTCAGTTTAACGGTGAAAACCGCAACCACCAACGAGGCTTGGTTGCGGAGATATCGGGTTTCAAAGAGATTTTGATTTTTAAAGTTTTTAACGCAAGTTTTGTCAAAAAGTGATGAAAAATTTTTTTGTGGAGATATAAAAAATGGCGAACATGGATGGATAGGTCTCTTTAATCTTAGTTTAACGGTGAAAACCGCAACCACCAACGAGGCTTGGTTGCGGAGATATCGGGTTTCAAAGAGATTTTGATTTTTAAAGTTTTTAACGCAAGTTTTGTCAAAAAGTGATGAAAAATTTTTTTGTGGAGATATAAAAAATGGCGTACATGGATGGAAAGGTCTCTTTATTCTCAGTTTAACGGTGAAAACCGCAACCACCAACGAGGCTTGGTTGCGGAGATATCGGGTTTCAAAGAGATTTTGATTCTTAAAGTTTTTAACGATGCCGGCATCGCAAGTTTTGTCAAAAAGTGATGACAAATTTTTTTGTGGAGATATAAAAAATGGCGTACATTGATGGAAAGGTCTCTTTACTCTCAGTTTAACGGTGAAAACCGCAACCACCAACGAGGCTTGGTTGCGGAGATATCGGGTTTCAAAGAGATTTTGATTTTTAAAGTTTTTAACGATGCCGGCATCGCAAGTTATGTCAAAAAGTGATGAAAAATTTTTTTGTGGAGATATAAAAAATGGCGTACATGTATGGAAAGGTCTCTTTAATCTCAGTTTAACGGTGAAAACCGCAACCACCAACGAGGCTTGGTTGCGGAGATATCGGGTTTCAAAGAGATTTTGATTTTTAAAGTTTTTAAGTTTTGTCAAAAACTGATGAAAAATTTTTTTGTGGAGATATAAAAAATGGCGTACATGGATGAAAAGGTCTCTTTAATCTCAGTTTAACGGTGAAAACCGCAACCACCAACGAGGCTTGGTTGCGGAAATATCGGGTTTCAAAGAGATTTTGATTTTTAAAGTTTTTAACGATGCCGGATTCGCAAGATTTGTCAAAAAGTGATGAAAAATATTTTTGTGGAGATATAAAAAATGGCGTACATGGATGGAAACGTCTCTTTAATCTTAGTTTAACGGTGAAAACCGCAACCACCAACGAGGCTTGGTTGCGGAGATATCGGGTTTCAAAGAGATTTTGATTTTTAAAGTTTTTAACGATGCCGGCATCGCAAGTTTTGTCAAAAAGTGATGAAAAATTTTTTAGTGGAGATATAAAAAACGGCGTACATGGATGGAAAGGTCTCTTTACTCTCAGTTTAACGGTGAAAACCGCAACCACCAACGAGGCTTGGTTGCGGAGATATCGGGTTTCAAAGAGATTTAAATGTTTAAAGTTTTTAACGATGCCGGCATCGCAAGTTTTGTCAAAAAGTGATGAAAATTTTTTTTGTGCAGATATAAAAAATGGCGTACATGGATGGAAAGGTCTCTTTAATCTCAGTTTAACGGTGAAAACCGCAACCACCAACGAGGCTTGGTTGCGGAGATATCGGGTTTCAAAGAGATTTTGATTTTTAAAGTTTTTAACGATGCCGGCATCGCAAGTTTTGTCAAAACGTGATGAAAAATTTTTTTGTGGAGATATAAAAAATGGCGTACATTGATGGAAAGTTCTCTTTACTCTCAGTTTAACGGTGAAAACTGCAAGCACCAACGAGGCTTGGTTGCGGAGATATCGGGTTTCAAAGAGATTTTGATTTTTAAAGTTTTTAACGATGCCATCGCAAGTTTTGTCAAAAAGTGATGAAAATTTTTTTTGTGGAGATTTAAAAAATGGCGTACATGGATGGAAAGGTCTCTTTAATCTCAGTTCAACGGTGAAAACCGCAACCACCAACGAGGCTTGGTTGCGGAGATATCGGGTTTCAAAGAGATTTTGATTTTTAAAGTTTTTAACGATTCCGGCATCGCAAGTTTTGTCAAAAAGTGATGATAAATTTTTTGTGGAGATATAAAAAATGGCGTACATGGATGGAAAGGTCTCTTTAATCTCAGTTTAACGGTGAAAACCGCAACCACCAACGAGGCTTGGTTGCGGAGATATCGGGTTTCAAAGAGATTTTGATTTTTAAAGTTTTTAACGATGCCGGCATCGCAAGTTTTGTCAAAAAGTGATGAAAAATTTTTTTGTGGAGATATAAAAATTGGCGTACATGGATGGAAAGGTCTCTTTACTCTCAGTTTAACGGTGAAAACCGCAACCACCAACGAGGCTTGGTTGCGGAGAAATCGGGTTTCAGAGAGATTTTGATTTTTAAAGTTTTTAACGATGCCGGCATCGCAAGTTTTGTCAAAAAGTGATGCAAAATTTTTTTGTGGAGATATAAAAAATGGCGTACATGGATGGAAAGGTGTCTTTAATCTCAGTTTAACGGTGAAAACCGCAACCACCAACGAGGCTTGGTTGCGGAGATATCGGGTTTAAAAGAGATTTTGATTCTTAAAGTTTTTAACGATGCCGGCATCGCAAGTTTTGTCAAAAAGTGATGCAAAATTTTTTTGTGGAGATATAAAAAATGGCGTACATGGATGGAAAGGTCTCTTTAATCTCAGTTTAATGGTGAAAACCGCAACCACCAACGAGGCTTGGTTGCGGAGATATCGGGTTTCAAAGAGATTTTGATTCTTAAAGTTTTTAACGATGCCGGCATCGCAAGTTTTGTCAAAAAGTGATGCAAAATTTTTTTGTGGAGATATAAAAAATGGCGTACATGGATGGAAAGGTCTCTTTAATCTCAGTTTAGCGGTGAAAACCGCAACCACCAACGAGGCTTGGTTGCGGAGATATCGGGTTTCAAAGAGATTTTGATTCTTAAAGTTTTTAACGATGCCGGCATCGCAAGTTTTGTCAAAAAGTAATGAAAAATTTTTTTGTGGAGATATAAAAAGTGGCGTACATGGATGGAAAGGTCTCTTTAATCTCAGTTTAACGGTGAAAACCGCAACCACCATCGAGGCTTGGTTGCGGAGATATCGGGTCTCAAAGAGATTTTGATTTTTAAAGTTTTTAACGATGACGGCATCGCAAGTTTTGTCAAAAAGTGATGAAAAAATTTTTTGTGGAGATATAAAAAATGACGTACATGGATGAAAAGGTCTCTTTAATCTCAGTTTAACGGTGAAAACCGCAACCACCAACGAGGCTTGGTTGCGGAGATATCGAGTTTCAAAGAGATTTTGATTTTTAAAGTTTTTAACGATGCCGGCATCGCAAGTTTTGTCAAAAAGTGATGAAAAATTTTTTTGTGGAGATATAAAAAATGGCGTACATGGATGGAAAGGTCTCTTTAATCTCAGTTTAACGGTGAAAACCACAACCACCAACGAGGCTTGGTTGCGGAGATATCGGGTTTCAGAGAGATTTTGATTTTTAAAGTTTTTAACGATGCCGGCATCGCAAGTTTTGTCAAAAAGTGATGCAAAATTTTTTTGTGGAGATATAAAAAATGGCGTACATGGATGGAAAGGTCTCTTTACTCTCAGTTTAACGGTGAAAACCGCAACCACCAACGAGGCTTGGTTGCGGAGAAATCGGGTTTCAGAGAGATTTTGATTTTTAAAGTTTTTAACGATGCCGGCATCGCAAGTTTTGTCAAAAAGTGATGCAAAATTTTTTTGTGGAGATATAAAAAATGGCGTACATGGATGGAAAGGTGTCTTTAATCTCAGTTTAACGGTGAAAACCGCAACCACCAACGAGGCTTGGTTGCGGAGATATCGGGTTTAAAAGAGATTTTGATTCTTAAAGTTTTTAACGATGCCGGCATCGCAAGTTTTGTCAAAAAGTGATGCAAAATTTTTTTGTGGAGATATAAAAAATGGCGTACATGGATGGAAAGGTGTCTTTAATCTCAGTTTAATGGTGAAAACCGCAACCACCAACGAGGCTTGGTTGCGGAGATATCGGGTTTCAAAGAGATTTTGATTCTTAAAGTTTTTAACGATGCCGGCATCGCAAGTTTTGTCAAAAAGTGATGCAAAATTTTTTTGTGGAGATATAAAAAATGGCGTACATGGATGGAAAGGTGTCTTTAATCTCAGTTTAACGGTGAAAACCGCAACCACCAACGAGGCTTGGTTGCGGAGATATCGGGTTTCAAAGAGATTTTGATTTTTAAAGTTTTTAACGATGCCGGCATCGCAAGTTTTGTCAAAAAGTGATGAAAAATTTTTTTGTGGAGATTTAAAAAATGGCGTACATGGATGGAAAGGTCTCTTTAATCTCAGTTCAACGGTGAAAACCGCAACCACCAACGAGGCTTGGTTGCGGAGATATCGGGTTTCAAAGAGATTTTGATTTTTAAAGTTTTTAACGATGCCGGCATCGCAAGTTTTGTCAAAAAGTGATGAACATTTTTTTTGGGGAGATATAAAAAATGGCGTACATGGATGGAAAGGTCTCTTTAATCTCAGTTTAATGGTGAAAACCGCAACCACCAACGAGGCTTGGTTGCGGAGATATCGGGTTTCAAAGAGATTTTGATTTTTAAAGTTTTTAACGATGCCGGCATCGCAAGTTTTGTCAAAAAGTGATGAAAAATTTTTTTGTGGAGATATAAAAAATGGCGTACATTGATGGAAAGTTCTCTTTACTCTCAGTTTAACGGTGAAAACTGCAAGCACCAACGAGGCTTGGTTGCGGAGATATCGGGTTTCAAAGAGATTTTGATTTTTAAAGTTTTTAACGATGCCGGCATCGCAAGTTTTGTCAAAAAGTGATGAACATTTTTTTTGGGGAGATATAAAAAATGGCGTACATGGATGGAAAGGTCTCTTTAATCTCAGTTTAATGGTGAAAACCGCAACCACCAACGAGGCTTGGTTGCGGAGATATCGGGTTTCAAAGAGATTTTGATTTTTAAAGTTTTTAACGATGCCGGCATCGCAAGTTTTGTCAAAAAGTGATGCAAAATTTTTTTGTGGAGATATAAAAAACGGCGTACATTGATGGAAAGTTCTCTTTACTCTAAGTTTAACGGTGAAAACCGCAAGCACCAACGAGGCTTGGTTGCGGAGATATCGGGTTTCAAAGAGATTTTGATTTTTAAAGTTTTTAACGATGCCGGCATCGCAAGTTTTGTCAAAAAGTGATGAAAAATTTTTTTGTGGAGATTTAAAAAATGGCGTACATGGATGGAAAGGTCTCTTTAATCTCAGTTCAACGGTGAAAACCGCAACCACCAACGAGGCTTGGTTGCGGAGATATCGGGTTTCAAAGAGATTTTGATTTTTAAAGTTTTTAACGATTCCGGCATCGCAAGTTTTGTCAAAAAGTGATGATAAATTTTTTTGTGGAGATATAAAAAATGGCGTACATGGATGGAAAGGTCTCTTTAATCTCAGTTTAACGGTGAAAACCGCAACCACCAACGAGACTTGGTTGCGGAGATATCGGGTTTCAAAGAGATTTTGATTTTTAAAGTTTTTAACGATGCCGGCATCGCAAGTTTTGTCAAAAAGTGATGAAAAATTTTTTTGTGGAGATATAAAAATTGGCGTACATGGATGGAAAGGTCTCTTTACTCTCAGTTTAACGGTGAAAACCGCAACTACCAACGAGGCTTGGTTGCGGAGAAATCGGGTTTCAGAGAGATTTTGATTTTTAAAGTTTTTAACGATGCCGGCATCGCAAGTTTTGTCAAAAAGTGATGCAAAATTTTTTTGTGGAGATATAAAAAATGGCGTACATGGATGGAAAGGTGTCTTTAATCTCAGTTTAACGGTGAAAACCGCAACCACCAACGAGGCTTGGTTGCGGAGATATCGGGTTTAAAAGAGATTTTGATTCTTAAAGTTTTTAACGATGCCGGCATCGCAAGTTTTGTCAAAAAGTGATGCAAAATTTTTTTGTGGAGATATAAAAAATGGCGTACATGGATGGAAAGGTGTCTTTAATCTCAGTTTAATGGTGAAAACCGCAACCACCAACGAGGCTTGGTTGCGGAGATATCGGGTTTCAAAGAGATTTTGATTCTTAAAGTTTTTAACGATGCCGGCATCGCAAGTTTTGTCAAAAAGTGATGAAAAATTTTTTTGTGGAGATATAAAAAGTGGCGTACATGGATGGAAAGGTCTCTTTAATCTCAGTTTAACGGTGAAAACCGCAACCACCATCGAGGCTTGGTTGCGGAGATATCGGATCTCAAAGAGATTTTGATTTTTAAAGTTTTTAACGATGACGGCATCGCAAGTTTTGTCAAAAAGTGATGAAAAAATTTTTTGTGGAGATATAAAAAATGACGTACATGGATGAAAAGGTCTCTTTAATCTCAGTTTAACGGTGAAAACCGCAACCACCAACGAGGCTTGGTTGCGGAGATATCGAGTTTCAAAGAGATTTTGATTTTTAAAGTTTTTAACGATGCCGGCATCGCAAGTTTTGTCAAAAAGTGATGAAAAATTTTTTTGTGGAGATATAAAAAATGGCGTACATGGATGGAAAGGTGTCTTTAATCTCAGTTTAATGGTGAAAACCGCAACCACCAACGAGGCTTGGTTGCGGAGATATCGGGTTTCAAAGAGATTTTGATTCTTAAAGTTTTTAACGATGCCGGCATCGCAAGTTTTGTCAAAAAGTGATGAAAAATTTTTTTGTGGAGATATAAAAATTGGCGTACATGGATGGAAAGGTCTCTTTAATCTCAGTTTAACGGTGAAAACCGCAACCACCAACGAGGCTTGGTTGCGGAGATATCGGGTTTCAAAGAGATTTTGATTTTTAAAGTTTTTAACGATGCCGGCATCGCAAGTTTTGTCAAAAAGTGATGAAAATTTTTTTTTTTTGAGATATAAAAAACGGCGTACATGGATGGAAAGGTCTCTTTAATCTCAGTTTAACGGTGAAAACCGCAACCACCAACGAGGCTTGGTTGCGGAGATATCGGGTTTCAAAGAGATTTTGATTTTTAAAGTTTTTAACGATGCCGGCATCGCAAGTTTTGTCAAAAAGTGATGAAAATTTTTTTGTGGAGATATAACAAATGGCGTACATGGATGGAAAGGTCTCTTTAATCTCAGTTTAACGGTGAAAACCGCAACCACCAACGAGGCTTGGTTGCGGAGATATCGGGTTTCAAAGAGATTTTGATTTTTAAAGTTTATAACGATGCCGGCATCGCAAGTTTTGTCAAAAAGTGATGAAAATTTTTTTTGTGGAGATATAAAAAATGGCGTACATGGATGGAAAGGTCTCTTTAATCTCAGTTTAACGGTGAAAACCGCAACCACCAACGAGGCTTGGTTGCGGAGATATCGGGTTTCAAAGAGATTTTGATTTTTAAAGTTTTTAACGATGCCGGCATCGCAAGTTTTGTCAAAAAGTGATGAAAATTTTTTTTTTTTGGAGATATAAAAAACGGCGTACGCAACCACCAACGAGGCTTGGTTGCGGAGATATCGGGTTTCAAAGAGATTTTGATTTTTAAAGTTTATAACGATGCCGGCATCGCAAGTTTTGTCAAAAAGTGATGAAAAATTTTTTTGTGGAGATATAAAAATTGGCGTACATGGATGGAAAGGTCTCTTTACTCTCAGTTTAACGGTGAAAACCGCAACCACCAACGAGGCTTGGTTGCGGAGATATCGGGTTTCAGAGAGATTTTGATTTTTAAAGTTTTTAACGATGCCGGCATCGCAAGTTTTGTCAAAAAGTGATGAAAAATTTTTTTGTGGAGATATAAAAATTGGCGTACATGGATGGAAAGGTCTCTTTAATCTCAGTTTAACGGTGAAAACCGCAACCACCAACGAGGCTTGGTTGCGGAGATATCGGGTTTCAAAGAGATTTTGATTTTTAAAATTTTTAACGAGTTTTGTCAAAAAGTGATGAAAAATTTTTTTGTGGAGATATAAAAAATGGCGTACATGGATGGAAAGGTCTCTTTAATCTCAGTTTAACGGTGAAAACCACAACCACCAACGAGGCTTGGTTGCGGAGATATCGGGTTTGAAAGAGATTTTGATTTTTAAAGTTTTTAACGATGCCGGCATCGCAAGTTTTGTCAAAAAGTGATGAAAAATTTTTTTGTGGAGATATAAAAAATGGCGTACATGGATGGAAAGGTCTCTTTAATCTCAGTTTAACGGTGAAAACCGCTACCACCAACGAGGCTTGGTTGCGGAGATATCGGGTTTCAAAGAGATTTTGATTTTTAAAGTTTTTAACGATGCCGGCATCGCAAGCTTTGTCAAAAAGTGATGAAAAATTGTTTTGTGGAGATATAAAAAACGGCGTACATTGATGGAAAGTTCTCTTTACTCTAAGTTTAACGGTGAAAACCGCAAGCACCAACGAGGCTTGGTTGCGGAGATATCGGGTTTCAAAGAGATTTTGATTTTTAAAGTTTTTAACGATGCCGGCATCGCAAGTTTTGTCAAAAAGTGATGAAAAATTTTTTTGTGGAGATTTAAAAAATGGCGTACATGGATAGAAAGGTCTCTTTAATCTCAGTTTAACGGTGAAAACCGCAAGCACCAACGAGGCTTGGTTGCGGAGATATCGGGTTTTAAAGAGATTTTGATTTTTAAAGTTTTTAACGATGACGGCATCGCAAGTTTTGTCAAAAAGTGATGAAAAAATTTTTTGTGGAGATATAAAAAATGACGTACATGGATGAAAAGGTCTCTTTAATCTCAGTTTAACGGTGAAAACCGCAACCACCAACGAGGCTTGGTTGCGGAGATATCGGGTTTCAAAGAGATTTTGATTTTTAAAGTTTATAACGATGCCGGCATCGCAAGTTTTGTCAAAAAGTGATGAAAATTTTTTTTGTGGAGATATAAAAAATGGCGTACATGGATGGAAAGGTCTCTTTAATCTCAGTTTAACGGTGAAAACCGCAACCACCAACGAGGCTTGGTTGCGGAGATATCGGGTTTCAAAGAGATTTTGATTTTTAAAGTTTTTAACGATGCCGGCATCGCAAGTTTTGTCAAAAAGTGATGAAAATTTTTTTTGTGGAGATATAAAAATTGGCGTACATGGATGGAAAGGTCTCTTTAATCTCAGTTTAACGGTGAAAACCGCAACCACCAACGAGGCTTGGTTGCGGAGATATCGGGTTTCAAAGAGATTTTGATTTTTAAAGTTTATAACGATGCCGGCATCGCAAGTTTTGTCAAAAAGTGATGAAAATTTTTTTTGTGGAGATATAAAAAATGGCGTACATGGATGGAAAGGTCTCTTTAATCTCAGTTTAACGGTGAAAACCGCAACCACCAACGAGGCTTGGTTGCGGAGATATCGGGTTTCAAAGAGATTTTGATTTTTAAAGTTTTTAACGATGCCGGCATCGCAAGTTTTGTCAAAAAGTGATGAAAATTTTTTTTTTTTGGAGATATAAAAAACGGCGTACATGGATGGAAAGGTCTCTTTAATCTCAGTTTAACGGTGAAAACCGCAACCACCAACGAGGCTTGGTTGCGGAGATATCGGGTTTCAAAGAGATTTTGATTTTTAAAGTTTATAACGATGCCGGCATCGCAAGTTTTGTCAAAAAGTGATGAAAATTTTTTTTGTGGAGATATAAAAAATGGCGTACATGGATGGAAAGGTCTCTTTAATCTCAGTTTAACGTCGAAAACCGCAACCACCAACGAGGCTTGGTTGCGGAGATATCGGGTTTCAAAGAGATTTTGATTTTTAAAGTTTATAACGATGCCGGCATCGCAAGTTTTGTCAAAAAGTGATGAAAATTTTTTTTTTGGAGATATAAAAATTGGCGTACATGGATGGAAAGGTCTCTTTACTCTCAGTTTAACGGTGAAAACCGCAACCACCAACGAGGCTTGGTTGCGGAGATATCGGGTTTCAGAGAGATTTTGATTTTTAAAGTTTTTAACGATGCCGGCATCGCAAGTTTTGTCAAAAAGTGATGAAAAATTTTTTTGTGGAGATATAAAAATTGGCGTACATGGATGGAAAGGTCTCTTTAATCTCAGTTTAACGGTGAAAACCGCAACCACCAACGAGGCTTGGTTGCGGAGATATCGGGTTTCAAAGAGATTTTGATTTTTAAAATTTTTAACGAGTTTTGTCAAAAAGTGATGAAAAATTTTTTTGTGGAGATATAAAAAATGGCGTACATGGATGGAAAGGTCTCTTTAATCTCAGTTTAACGGTGAAAACCACAACCACCAACGAGGCTTGGTTGCGGAGATATCGGGTTTGAAAGAGATTTTGATTTTTAAAGTTTTTAACGATGCCGGCATCGCAAGTTTTGTCAAAAAGTGATGAAAAATTTTTTTGTGGAGATATAAAAAATGGCGTACATGGATGGAAAGGTCTCTTTAATCTCAGTTTAACGGTGAAAACCGCTACCACCAACGAGGCTTGGTTGCGGAGATATCGGGTTTCAAAGAGATTTTGATTTTTAAAGTTTTTAACGATGCCGGCATCGCAAGCTTTGTCAAAAAGTGATGAAAAATTGTTTTGTGGAGATATAAAAAACGGCGTACATTGATGGAAAGTTCTCTTTACTCTAAGTTTAACGGTGAAAACCGCAAGCACCAACGAGGCTTGGTTGCGGAGATATCGGGTTTCAAAGAGATTTTGATTTTTAAAGTTTTTAACGATGCCGGCATCGCAAGTTTTGTCAAAAAGTGATGAAAAATTTTTTTGTGGAGATTTAAAAAATGGCGTACATGGATAGAAAGGTCTCTTTAATCTCAGGTTAACGGTGAAAACCGCAAGCACCAACGAGGCTTGGTTGCGGAGATATCGGGTTTTAAAGAGATTTTGATTTTTAAAGTTTTTAACGATGCCGGCATCGCAAGTTTTGTCAAAAAGTGATGAAAAATTTTTTTGTGGAGATTTAAAAAATGGCGTACATGGATGGAAAGGTCTCTTTAATCTCAGTTTAACGGTGAAAACCGCAACCACCAACGAGACTTGGTTGCGGAGATATCGGGTTTCAAAGAGATTTTGATTTTTAAAGTTTTTAACGATGCCGGCATCGCAAGTTTTGTCAAAAAGTGATGCAAAATTTTTTTGTGGAGATATAAAAAATGGCGTACATGGATAAAAAGGTGTCTTTAATCTCAGTTTAACAGTGAAAACCGCAACCACCAACGAGGCTTGGTTGCGGAGATATCGGGTTTCAAAGAGATTTTGATTCTTAAAGTTTATAACGATGGCATCGCAAGTTTTGTCAAAAAGTGATGAAAATTTTTTTTTGTGGAGATATAAAAAATGGCGTACATGGATGGAAAGGTCTCTTTAATCTCAGTTTAACGGTGAAAACCGCAACCACCAACGAGGCTTGGTTGCGGAGATATCGGGTTTCAAAGAGATTTTGATTTTTAAAGTTCTTAACGATGCCGGCATCGCAAGTTTTGTCAAAAAGTGATGAAAATTTTTTTTTTGTGGAGATATAAAAAACGGCGTACATGGATGGAAAGGTCTCTTTAATCTCAGTTTAACGGTGAAAACCGCAACCACCACCGAGGCTTGGTTGCGGAGATATCGGGTTTCAAAGAGATTTTGATTTTTAAAGTTTTTAACGATGACGGCATCGCAAGTTTTGTCAAAAAGTGATGAAAAATTTTTTTGTGGAGATATAAAAAACGGCGTACATGGATGGAAAGGTCTCTTTACTCTCAGTTTAACGGTGAAAACCGCAACCACCAACGAGGCTTGGTTGCGGAGATATCGGGTTTCAGAGAGATTTTGATTTTTAAAGTTTTTAACGATGCCGGCATCGCAAGTTTTGTCAAAAAGTGATGAAAAATTTTTTTGTGGAGATATAAAAATTGGCGTACATGGATGGAAAGGTCTCTTTAATCTCAGTTTAACGGTGAAAACCGCAACCACCAACGAGGCTTGGTTGCGGAGATATCGGGTTTCAAAGAGATTTTGATTTTTAAAATTTTTAACGAGTTTTGTCAAAAAGTGATGAAAAATTTTTTTGTGGAGATATAAAAAATGGCGTACATGGATGGAAAGGTCTCTTTAATCTCAGTTTAACGGTGAAAACCACAACCACCAACGAGGCTTGGTTGCGGAGATATCGGGTTTCAAAGAGATTTTGATTTTTAAAGTTTTTAACGATGCCGGCATCGCAAGTTTTGTCAAAAAGTGATGAAAAATTTTTTTGTGGAGATATAAAAAATGGCGTACATCGATGGAAAGGTCTCTTTAATCTCAGTTTAACGGTGAAAACCGCAACCACCAACGAGGCTTGGTTGCGGAGATATCGGGTTTCAAAAAGATTTTGATTTTTAAAGTTTTTAACGATGCCGGCATCGCAAGTTTTGTCAAAAAGTGATGAAAAATTTTTTTGTGGAGATATAAAAAATGGCGTACATGGATGGAAAGGTCTCTTTAATCTCAGTTTAACGGTGAAAACCGCAACCACCAACGAGGCTTGGTTGCGGAGATATCGGGTTTCAAAGAGATTTTGATTTTTAAAGTTTTTAACGATGCCGGCATCGCAAGTTTTGTCAAAAAGTGATGAACAATTTTTTTGTGGAGATATAAAAAATGGCGTACATGGATGGAAAGGTCTCTTTAATCTCAGTTTAACGGTGAAAACCGCAACCACCAACGAGGCTTGGTTGCGGAGATATCGGGTTTCAAAAAGATTTTGATTTTTAAAGTTTTTAACGATGCCGGCATCGCAAGTTTTGTCAAAAAGTGATGAAAAATTTTTTTGTGGAGATATAAAAAATGGCGTACATGGATGGAAAGGTCTCTTTAATCTCAGTTTAACGGTGAAAACCGCAACCACCAACGAGGCTTGGTTGCGGAGATATCGGGTTTCAAAGAGATTTTGATTTTTAAAGTTTTTAACGATGCCGGCATCGCAAGTTTTGTCAAAAAGTGATGAACAATTTTTTTGTGGAGATATAAAAAATGGCGTACATGGATGGAAAGGTGTCTTTAATCTCAGTTTAACGGTGAAAACCGCAACCACCAACGAGGCTTGGTTGCGGAGATATCGGGTTTAAAAGAGATTTTGATTCTTAAAGTTTTTAACGATGCCGGCATCGCAAGTTTTGTCAAAAAGTGATGCAAAATTTTTTTGTGGAGATATAAAAAATGGCGTACATGGATGGAAAGGTGTCTTTAATCTCAGTTTAATGGTGAAAACCGCAACCACCAACGAGGCTTGGTTGCGGAGATATCGGGTTTCAAAGAGATTTTGATTCTTAAAGTTTTTAACGATGCCGGCATCGCAAGTTTTGTCAAAAAGTGATGCAAAATTTTTTTGTGGAGATATAAATAATGGCGTACATGGATGGAAAGGTGTCTTTAATCTCAGTTTAACGGTGAAAACCGCAACCACCAACGAAGCTTGGTTGCGGAGATATCGGGTTTCAAAGAGATTTTGATTCTTGAAGTTTTTAACGATGCCGGCATCGCAAGTTTTGTCAAAAAGTGATGCAAAATTTTTTTGTAGAGATATAAAAAATGGCGTACATGGATAAAAAGGTGTCTTTAATCTCAGTTTAACAGTGAAAACCGCAACCACCAACGAGGCTTGGTTGCGGAGATATCGGGTTTCAAAGAGATTTTGATTTTTAAAGTTTATAACGATGCCGGCATCGCAAGTTTTGTCAAAAAGTGATGAAAAATTTTTTTGTGGAGATATAAAAAATGGCGTACATGGATGGAAACGTCTCTTTAATCTCAGTTTAACGGTGAAAACCGCAACCACCAACGAGGCTTGGTTGCGGAGATATCGGGTTTCAAAGAGATTTTGATTTTTAAAGTTTATAACGATGCCGGCATCGCAAGTTTTGTCAAAAAGTGATGAAAAATTTTTTTGTGGAGATATAAAAAATGGCGTACATGGATGGAAAGGTCTCTATACTCTCAGTTTAACGGTGAAAACCGCAACTACCAACGAGGCTTGGTTGCGGAGATATCGGGTTTCAAAGAGATTTTGATTTTTAAAGTTTTTAACGATGCCGGCATCGCAAGTTTTGTCAAAAAGTGATGAAAAATTTGTTTGTAGAGATATAAAAAACGGCGTACATGGATGGAAAGGTCTCTTTAATCTCAGTTTAACGGTGAAAACCGCAACCACCAACGAGGCTTGGTTGCGGAGATATCGGGTTTCAAAGAGATTTTGATTCTTAAAGTTTTTAACGATGCCGGCATCGCAAGTTTTGTCAAAAAGTGATGAAAAATTTTTTTGTGGAGATATAAAAAATGGCGTACATGGATGGAAACGTCTCTTTAATCTCAGTTTAACGGTGAAAACCGCAACCACCAACGAGGCTTGGTTGCGGAGATATCGGGTTTCAAAGAGATTTTGATTTTTAAAGTTTTTAACGATGCCGGCATCGCAAGTTTTGTCAAAAAGTGATGAAAAATTTTTTTGTGGAGATATAAAAAATGGCGTACCTACATGGATGGAAAGGTCTCTTTAATCTCAGTTTAACGGTGAAAACCGCAACCACCAACGAGGCTTGGTTGCGGAGATATCGGGTTTCAAAGAGATTTTGATTCTTAAAGTTTTTAACGATGCCGGCATCGCAAGTTTTGTCAAAAAGTGATTGTTAGGAGCCAGGTTTCCACGGGGGCTACTTCGGTGTACTGGAAGAGGCTGCGGCACGCTTGTGGTTGCACGGCTCAGCTCGTCGCATAGGAGTGGTTCTTGCCACTTCTCAGTACACCTCCTGCTCGACTAAACATTAATTTGTATCGTGCCTAAGGTGTGTAATTGACACAAATCTAATGACTTTTCGAATATCCCAGAAAAACGCAAATTTGGCTCTTCGAAAAAAAAAGTTTTTTTTTTTTTTTTTTTGAAAAGTATCTTAAAAAAACTAACCTAAAAAAAAATAGAATCAAAAAAAAAGCAAAACCCATCACCAAAATTAAAAAAAAAATGAAAAATAAAAAAAGTAAGTATAAAAAAAAATAAACCCTAACCTAAAACTATTTTTAAACTAAAAAACTATAAAACTTTTATAAAGCACCTCTTCTTTATCTCTCCTAGATACCAGCACACTGAATTTCAAACATTCGCCTGGTGTTAATGACGAAGGTCTGGCCACCCACCCAAGTATCTTAGAGATACTTCCTTCGCTATTTCCATGGCCGTTGATTTTTGAAAATAGCCCCTGAAGTGACCCAACCAGTCACGGGTTAGTCCGTAGAGGAAAGTTCGTCTGTCATGTCCTAGAACCCAATTTACATCAGGACGGCTTTACCAAGCCTTCACACACCGTTAGCTATAAAAATTAACACACCATTTTATTTACCTTTTCTTTTCTTTCTCAATTCACAACTTTATTCATCATATTCTTTAAGAAAATTTAAACAAAAAAAATCGAGCTCTCCAACTCGTTTCTTTTCTTAACCTATGTTTCAATTTGAATTCAAAAATCTTAAAAAAACTAAAAAAATGTATTTTTTTGAATCGACCAAAAAGGAGATTTAATTTTAATTCAGTTTAGAGATCTTTCTATCTCACAAAAAGTATTTAGTACTCACGGTTTTCCTTGTCCCTCGTAGTCCTGCCGGCAGCACGCTGGAGAAACAGGCGTAGAATACTCTTATTGGAGTATTTTTTTGTTTTTCCGAGTTTATGTTTTCTTTATATTTAAAATTAAAATTACTTCTCACTTTCTTTCTTGATCCAAAAAAAAAAATTGGCAAAATAAACTAAAAAAAAAAAAAAAACCACTTGGAGAACTTAACTTTACACTCTTACGTTATTTACTTATATAAAAAAATTTATAAAAAAAATGTATTATATTTAAGTTAATAAAAAAAAAAATTTCTTAATTGTTCTTCAATTTCTTTTCATTTTTATTAGCACTAGATACTTTTCCTCTAATTTTCGTTTCGTTGTTTTCCTGCTTCGTGGAGCACCCCTTTTCTTCTTTGTACAAATCCTTTATTTATGTAGTGTCTCCAGTGGGATATGTATATATATATCTATATATATTATATGTATAATACCCTCTTTGACATTGGACTTGTGTCCTTAGAAGAGTGTTCCTTTATCTTGAACAAAGGAATTCTTCGAACTTCAAAGGATGTCCTCCTGAAGGTCAAGATTAGAAATAAAACTGGCAGAGGCCTAGGCTTCTGCTTATGATCTTTCTAGATCTAACAAAAAATCTGGCCTAAACCTCTGCTTTTGATATGGTATTTCTTCAAGAAATTCCTAGAGTTCTTCTCAGTTCTCAGTGGAACTAAATTCTATCTTAATTCCCTTTAATTATTTTTGAATTTCAAATAAAAAAAAATGGCAGTTTAAACACCTTGATTCCACTTCTTGAAGTAGCTAATAATCATTCTAAAATCCCTTAAGTTAGTTCTTGGTCATTGTCCCAATACCTAAGTAAATAGTTACCACTACATCTGAGTGAGATAACTATTTTCAATCTTACTATTTACAAAAAAAAATATGATAGTTGGGGTAATATTTTCTATCCCTATCACTGATATAAACCCCCCTCGTCCATGCCTAAGAACATCACACACACACGTCTATTGTTTCCCCTTCCTATATATATCTATTTCAATCTAATTCTTATCACAAACTTAACTAAACTAATTCTAATAACAATCTTAATTAATCTAATAATAATCCGATAATGTATCTTTTCCCTTTTTATTTCCTCTTTATACATAATTTCTCAACCTATACTAACACTGAAAACATTCAACTTACCCTAAAAGAATTCTTTCAATTAACGCCTAAAACTGCGCGAATTTGTTCTGCGCATGCGTTAGTAGTCATTTTTGTATCCCCTTTTCCCTTGGGCAAACAGAGACAAACCCACTAGCGCATGCGCAGAAGAAGACAACTACATATGACCTAAATGTGAAATTATGTTAATGTCAAAAGTCAAAACAAAACAAACCACGATGGCCGACGGAAATTTCTCTTGTACAATGGTAAGTATTTATAAAAATTTTCTAATAAGTAATATTTCTACTAATGATTTTTTTTATTCCAATTTCCTCTTCAGGTGGTGTTAAACATTTGTATCTTGTAATAAGGGTAAGTATAGTAGTGTAATGTGTAGAATTTTTTTGTTGGAGATTCGAGTGTGAAAGCATTCGAATCTTGGCAAAACAATTCCACACTTTTAGTATTTTAGTAAATATTTTTCTTTTATTTCTTTTATTAATCTAATTTCTTTCTTTTCAGAAACCATGACATATATGCCCACGTAACAGGCTCGATGGAAGTGGCTGAGTGGTCGTGAGGCTACTTACATCGTAAAAAAAAAGTGGTCATATCGGGTTAGTATCCTTTTAAATTTAAATGGTCTCGTAGTGTGGCAGAGCCCATTACCTGAGATCTCATGCTCTCATAATTATGTTTTTGTCGAGCAGTTTGCATTTCCTTTTTTTTTTTTTTTTCTAACAACACCTTCTCTTTTTAGGTAGTAGTTCTTTAAAAATGGAACAAACTAATCTTTGGTTCTTTATTGTCCATGAAAATACTTACAGATACTAAAACTTTGTAATAATCACAGATACTTTGCATACTAAATAAAATAACTATCTCTGGCTGTTCTATACAAAAAAAAAATTAATCCTTTCGACAAACTAATAAATCAGGGACTTTTACTAATTAACTAAACTAGGCTAATATCACAGTTAATAATCAGGTATTTTATCTTAGTATCTAAAAAAAATCAGGTACTTCAACTTATTAACTAATTATCACAGATTAACTCAGGTGGTTTTACTTAAATACTCATATCACAGATAAACCTTAAAATAAACTAGCTTTCAAAGAAAATCAGGTACTTCGACTATAAGAATAAAAAAAATATCACAGATCGTAAATGTAAATATGAACACTAATCTCAACTATATAATGAATAAATAAAACTATAAATAAGTAACCTACACAACAAAATAAACTATAAAAAGGATAAATTGAAGAAAATCAACAATTTAATAAATAACTATGATGAAAAATTAACTACACAAAAAAAACTAAAGCACCTTTACCTAAAACTAATATCACAGTAAGCAACATCATCTGAGTGTGTCATTTTGTTATTGTTTTAAACATGAAGATCTTTCGCGTGGTACGTTCCAACTTTCTCGCCTTTCAAATTTCCTATCTCGTAAAGTGAATTTCCTACGACTTTTAAAATAATCGATTTTATGAATTTAGCACCAAGTTTCGCGTTATAATTGTCATTTTTATTGCTTTGTTTAAAGTTCCGGCGATAAACTATTTGCCCTGGTTTATACTTTATGTCTTTACTTCTTGTATTATAAACCTTTTCACCTTTTTGGTGAGCAAGTTTCAAATTTTCAAAAATTTTAGCTCGTATCAGTTCTAGTCTGTCATCTTTATTTAAGATTTCGATTTTAGATTCTTTAACCACGCCTAATTTCCGAAGCAACTCATAGGATTTGCCGTTTTGAATCATCGGAGTCCCAAAAATCGCGTAATACGGTTCTACTGCAATTGCATCGTGCACTACGCTACGCAAAGAAAACGCTACATTGCTTACATGACGGTCCCACTGTTTTTGATCGCTTCCTAAGTAAGATCTTATTTTTGCAAGAACTGATTGATTTACCCTTTCTGAACCATTCGCTTGAGGGGAGTAAATCGCCGTTTTTATTATTTTTTTTTTTTTATTTTATTTATTTTATTTTATTTATACATATTTACTAAAATGATCAAGAACAATAAATATGTGTGTGTTACCATTCCTTGTGCGTGGGTAGGGTCCAAGGAAATCTATAAATAATCTTTGGAATGGTCGTTCAGTCAGTCTTTGTTGTCCCATCGGCGGTCGAGTAGTAGTGTTTACCGACTTACTACACTTACATGTGTCACAAGAACTAACCCAGCGCTGAACATCGCTAGTCATACCAGGCCAAAAATATTTTTGTCTCAATTTTGATAAAGTTTTATTTATACCACCGTGTCCTGAAGCTGGAGAGTCATGTGCTTCTTTTAAAAGGCCCCCACGCAACCCCGCAGGCACCCAAAGCTTCCATGCCCGGTCTTCCTGTATTGCGTCACCGGTTCGTATGTCCGTTCGTTTGTACACAAATCCATCAGATATACAAATATCTGGTAGTTTGTCTTGGTCTTGTTCTATTATCTTCTTTAGCTCAACATATTCTTCCGAAGAAAAACATGGTGAACTAAAGTCAACCTCAGGTGTTAAATTTTCGGTCGTGATCTCCTCCATATGGACTCGTGAGAGAGTATCAGGGACTACGTTTTGGACACCCTTCCTATGTTCGATCACGAAGTCGAAACCCTGGAGCTTGAGGCTCCATCTAGCTAAACGTCCAGCTAGATCCTTTTGCGTCATAAGCCATTTCAGACTTGCGTGATCAGTAATGATAGTAAATGGTAAACCCTCCACATAGGCCCTGAACTTCTTTACCGATAAAACGGCCGCATAGCACTCAAGTTCAGTTATGCTATAGTTTCTTTGGGCGGAATTCAACTTCTGAGACATGAATGCTATCGGTCGTTCATTTTTCTCTTCATCCATCTGAAAGATCACACTTCCTACACCTGAAGTTGAAGCGTCGCACTGTATGAAGAAATGTTTCGAAAAGTCTGGATTTGTCAGTATGGGTGCTGTAACTAAACTCATTTTGAGTTGTTCAAAGGCAGTCGTTGCATCGTCATTCATTGTAAAAGTCTGTCCTTTCTTAAGGCAGTCAGTCATTGGGGCTGCTATGGACGCATAGTTTGGTATGAACCGCCTATACCAGCCTGTCATGCCTAGGAATCTGCGGAGTTGCTTGGGGGTCTTCGGTACCGGAAAGTCCTCGACCGCCGATACTTTGTCCTTGTCTGTTCGTATACAACCATCCCCAACTACGTATCCTAGGTACTTTATTTCTTTAAAACAAAATTTACTTTTTTCGACATTTATTGTTAGACCTGCCATACGTAACGCACTTGCCACTTCTTCCAATACCTTCATATGTGTCTCGAAGTCTGGAGAACAAACCAAGAGGTCATCGAGATAGACAAAGACATTCTGGCGTAAACGGCCAGGAATGACCTTGTCCATTAATTTAGACATTCTCTGAGCGGCGTTACACAACCCGAACGGCATAACCGTGAATTGATATAACGGTCGCCCAGGGACTGTAAAAGCTGTCTTCTCCCTTGATTTCCTCTCCAGTGGAATTTGCCAAAAGGCATCTTTTAAGTCGATACTAGATATAAATTTAGTGTCCTGTAGTCTACTTATTATACCCTCAATATGTGGCAGTGGGTAAGCAAATTTCTTTGTCCGTGCATTAACTTTTCTTGAATCAAGACACAACCTATTTTTACCACTTTTTCTCACCAAAACAACCGGAGAACTCCACGCACTGTTACTCTCCTCTATCACCCCCATTTCCAGCATTCTGTCTAGCTCAGCGTACAAGAGCTTTTGGACTACCGGTGAAATGGGGTAGTGCCTTTGTTTTATGGGAATGTGTTCGTCATCTACTTCAATTATATGTTCCTCAAGATTAGTTTTACCCAACCCGAGTACGGCAAAGGAGGGAAACCGTAACTTGATGCCCTCCAGCTGCTTGGCTTGATCCGGTGAAAGATCTCTGTAGCTTGGTAGCTCTTTCTTTATACCAGGAGCGTTCAGCTCGCTTATAATGTTTGGAGCTACTTTAACAGTACTCCAAAAATCAACACCCAGATATAGCGGTTGGGACAGACCAGGAACCACCAGGATCTCCAACTCATGTGTTTTCCCACCCCAAGAAACTTTCGCTTTGAAACAGCCTTCTATTTTCTGATGATTTCCATCAGCTGTTCTTATATCATTGTTCATTTTTGTAATTTTTATCTTTTTCCTAACTATAAAATCTATTGCACCTTTCCCTAAACACGTAACGGACGCTCCACTATCTAATAATCCTTCAAAATCCTCTCCTCCTAATTGTACTTTAGCATATGGCCTATTGTCATTTGTCATTGTCAGTATTGTAGCTTCAATTCTATTTCTAGTCTGCTTTTGTATTGCAGTTTTCTCCCTTAGCCTCAAAATCTTTAAATAATTTCTACTCTTCACCTTTATAAAATCTATTTCTTCACCAAAAATTCTCTTCCTAGCATCTTCGTATTCTATTATCCTCTGGTGAAGACTTTTATGAGGATTTCGTTCTTTAATCTGGTGAGTATTTTCTTTGTTATTTTCTTTTTCAGTTTTTCGTTTCAATATTTCTATTCTTTCAGGTTGTTTTTCTGATTCTCCGGGAGTGGTTTTGAGGTCGGCGGTTGACTCCCGGGTGTACTGCCGACTTTTGGGTTTCCCTGACAAGCAGCGCATCTGAAGGAAACACTACCCTGTCCACAACAAAAACATGTCAAGGTATGAAACGAAGATGGGCAATCGCCCGAAGAATTTTGTTTTTCCTTCGATTCTTCTCTTTTCTTTTCTTGTCCCTTATACCTATTTGACTTTTCTTGCTCTCCAAAACCTTTCCTTTCAGGTCTTTTAGATTGAAATGCTGCTACTTCAAATTCTTCTTCTTCTTCTGAAACGCTAACTCTATTTCTATTTCTTGAATAATCATTACTATCTATTTCGTGTGTAAATCGTTTTATCTTTAAGTCCCTTAAAGCTAGATGCTCTTCAGCTCTCTTACATTCTTCTCTCAATTGTCGAATATTGCTGATGGCACAACCAAAAACTAACGTGCTGATTCTTTCTTTCAAATTTTTCCTTACCATCGAAACTAAATCGCTTTCTGTAGGCCTGACTTGCATCTGCAAGGTCAGACCTCTAATATCTGCATAAAATTCGTCGAATGTCTCTTGGGATTGCTGTTTTCGATCCATGATTGCCCTTAGGATTTCATGATCACGTTTGTTATGCTTGAATTGTCGAAGTAGTTCTGTCTTTAAATCAAAATAATTAAAAAGTTCATCCCCCTGATTCTCCTCACAAATATCCCAATACCAACGCTCAGCAGAACCCGTGACCAGATGGTGGAAATTAGCAAAGAGCTGATTGTCGGTCAGTCCACTTTTCTTCTGTAAGGTCTCCACTCGAAAAATAAAACTTTCAACCGACATGCCTTTTGACGAACCATCAAATTTTACTCCCCATTTATGAACGTCAATCCTTCGGTTGATATCCCTAAATGAAGAGTGTCCATCTGACGGATGCAATGTCGGCTGACTATTTGTTGAGTGGGTTGTCCGTCTGTTGGTCTGTGTTGTACTCGTATTTTGTGTAGGGTCTTGTTTATCAGGCGTGTCTTTCTGAACTGTCAAAGACTGCTCCATACTGTTCAACCTTGAATTGACCTCTTTCATATTCTTATCAAACATCTTGTACATTTCTGACAAGCCATCCGCAAGAATACTCATAGTTTTAGTCTGGCTTTCCTTGACAGTCAGAGAGGCAACTTTTTGAATCCGTTCGTACAAGTCGAGTTCTGTCAGTACGTTAGGAAATGGTCCGTTTGTGGTTATATTCGTACGAGTTCTGTCTCGGTCCTATCTAATCTGTTCTATACGTAATCGTTTTTGTTCTTGTTCTCTTCGCAAACGTTCTTGTTCTTTTTCTATTCGTATTCGTTCTTGTTCAAATTCTAGGTTTCGTTGAGTTAGTCGTTCTTGTTCTATACGTAAACGTTCTTGTTCTTGTTCTAAATTTCGTTGAGTTAGTCGTTCTTGTTCTTCTTCATCATTATCTTCATGTTCTTCTAGACCGCCTGCGGCCTCATCTTGTCTCACTGTCGCATTTTGTACGTTAGCATTTTGTATGTTATTGTCGTTCTCGTTCGTTCCAAGTAATTCCATACTCCGAATTATTTTGGTGATTTCGTGATATGTCTTGTCTAAGTCGTTGTTTTCTGTCACTGTCGGTGATATAGTAGAAAGTACAGTCTTTTCAACTCCTTCCATTTCCTCTTCTCCTGTCTCTGTCTGACGTGTGACCCTCCTTTTCTGTGTTCCTTTAGGGACAGTTCCCGTTGCCTTTTTCTTTGCCTCTGGCATATCTTCAAATCTAATTCCTATCTAATCTATCTTTTGTATCTAAAACAATTCAATAAAAAAAAAATTTTACCTAATTAAAAATAAAACTTAACTAAATCCAAATCCAAAAAAGGATATAAATAATGAAATGTTTTAAATATATAAAAAAGCAAAGCAAGAAAAAAAATTATAAACAAAAGTAAAAAAAACTGAATTTTTTTTTTTTTTTAAAATTATTAAGAATCCTATACTAAAATTAATAAAAAAAAACAAAACAATTAAATTCAATGAAAAAGGATGATTTGTAAAAACAAAGAAAAAAAAATGTAATGATAAAAAGAAGAATAGTAAAAAAAAAAAAAAAAAAAAATAAAAATAAAACTTTTGTCTTTTAAATAAAAGGTAAATTATTAGAAAGAAATTAAAAAAAATATATAGAAAGCAAAATAAAAAAAATGTAAAAAAGATTAAATATGAGAAGTTGATAATCAATAAAAAAATGTAATTTGTAAAAGAAATGTTTTTGTATTTTTTATAGTAAACGCTTAGGTGTGTGAAGATTGGCAAAGATTCCTTTCCTTCTGTAAACTGGTTGTCGTTAGTTGCGTTCTATCGTACTTATGTCTTGTGACTGGTGCGTTTGAAATTCAGTGGTTGCTTCAGTTCATCTCTTCCCCCACAACCACTACATATTTCCTGACATATAGCCTAGTGAATGGCTGGCTGTGTGTTTAAAATGAACTTCCACACGAACAAGGTTTTCTGATTCAGAATTTCTACCTCACAAAGAACCTGGCTGTGCCTGATTCTATGGACAGCTGATATCCAAAGTCGTACGACCTTGATCAACCCCTGATGTTGTCACAGATTTTCAACTACCTCACTAAAGTCTTTGACTCATGGCCTGAAGATTTGGACAGCTGTTTTCAATCTGTGACAAGACCAAAAGTTATCAGTCCTCAGATCTGTGTAATGTCTGTTTTTTTCTTTTTTTTTTTTTTTTTTTTTGATTTATATTCAAAGCAAAACAAGTCCAAGGTCACGACCTTAAAAATAAAAATCATTTCCCGAACATGTCTTTGGCCTTTATACCAAAAAAAAATAAAAACCGTTAGGTCTCGTTGGGCGCCATTGTTAGGAGCCAGGTTTCCACGGGGGCTACTTCGGTGTACTGGAAGAGGCTGCGGCACGCTTGTGGTTGCACGGCTCAGCTCGTCGCATAGGAGTGGTTCTTGCCACTTCTCAGTACACCTCCTGCTCGACTAAACATTAATTTGTATCGTGCCTAAGGTGTGTAATTGACACAAATCTAATGACTTTTCGAATATCCCAGAAAAACGCAAATTTGGCTCTTCGAAAAAAAAAGTTTTTTTTTTTTTTTTTTTGAAAAGTATCTTAAAAAAACTAACCTAAAAAAAAATAGAATAAAAAAAAAAGCAAAACCCATCACCAAAATTAAAAAAAAAATGAAAAATAAAAAAAGTAAGTATAAAAAAAAATAAACCCTAACCTAAAACTATTTTTAAACTAAAAAACTATAAAACTTTTATAAAGCACCTCTTCTTTATCTCTCCTAGATACCAGCACACTGAATTTCAAACATTCGCCTGGTGTTAATGACGAAGGTCTGGCCACCCACCCAAGTATCTTAGAGATACTTCCTTCGCTATTTCCATGGCCGTTGATTTTTGAAAATAGCCCCTGAAGTGACCCAACCAGTCACGGGTTAGTCCGTAGAGGAAAGTTCGTCTGTCATGTCCTAGAACCCAATTTACATCAGGACGGCTTTACCAAGCCTTCACACACCGTTAGCTATAAAAATTAACACACCATTTTATTTACCTTTTCTTTTCTTTCTCAATTCACAACTTTATTCATCATATTCTTTAAGAAAATTTAAACAAAAAAATCGAGCTCTCCAACTCGTTTCTTTTCTTAACCTATGTTTCAATTTGAATTCAAAAATCTTAAAAAAACTAAAAAAATGTATTTTTTTGAATCGACCAAAAAGGAGATTTAATTTTAATTCAGTTTAGAGATCTTTCTATCTCACAAAAAGTATTTAGTACTCACGGTTTTCCTTGTCCCTCGTAGTCCTGCCGGCAGCACGCTGGAGAAACAGGCGTAGAATACTCTTATTGGAGTATTTTTTTGTTTTTCCGAGTTTATGTTTTCTTTATATTTAAAATTAAAATTACTTCTCACTTTCTTTCTTGATCCAAAAAAAAAAATTGGCAAAATAAACTAAAAAAAAAAAAAAACCACTTGGAGAACTTAACTTTACACTCTTACGTTATTTACTTATATAAAAAAATTTATAAAAAAAATGTATTATATTTAAGTTAATAAAAAAAAATATTTCTTAATTGTTCTTCAATTTCTTTTCACTTTTATTAGCACTAGATACTTTTCCTCTAATTTTCGTTTCGTTGTTTTCCTGCTTCGTGGAGCACCCCTTTTCTTCTTTGTACAAATCCTTTATTTATGTAGTGTCTCCAGTGGGATATGTATATATATATCTATATATATTATATGTATAATACCCTCTTTGACATTGGACTTGTGTCCTTAGAAGAGTGTTCCTTTATCTTGAACAAAGGAATTCTTCGAACTTCAAAGGATGTCCTCCTGAAGGTCAAGATTAGAAATAAAACTGGCAGAGGCCTAGGCTTCTGCTTATGATCTTTCTAGATCTAACAAAAAATCTGGCCTAAACCTCTGCTTTTGATATGGTATTTCTTCAAGAAATTCCTAGAGTTCTTCTCAGTTCTCAGTGGAACTAAATTCTATCTTAATTCCCTTTAATTATTTTTGAATTTCAAATAAAAAAAAATGGCAGTTTAAACACCTTGATTCCACTTCTTGAAGTAGCTAATAATCATTCTAAAATCCCTTAAGTTAGTTCTTGGTCATTGTCCCAATACCTAAGTAAATAGTTACCACTACATCTGAGTGAGATAACTATTTTCAATCTTACTATTTACAAAAAAAAATATGATAGTTGGGGTAATATTTTCTATCCCTATCACTGATATAAACCCCCCTCGTCCATGCCTAAGAACATCACACACACACGTCTATTGTTTCCCCTTCCTATATATATCTATTTCAATCTAATTCTTATCACAAACTTAACTAAACTAATTCTAATAACAATCTTAATTAATCTAATAATAATCCGATAATGTATCTTTTCCCTTTTTATTTCCTCTTTATACATAATTTCTCTACCTATACTAACACTGAAAACATTCAACTTACCCTAAAAGAATTCTTTCAATTAACGCCTAAAACTGCGCGAATTTGTTCTGCGCATGCGTTAGTAGTCATTTTTGTATCCCCTTTTCCCTTGGGCAAACAGAGACAAACCCACTAGCGCATGCGCAGAAGAAGACAACTACATATGACCTAAATGTGAAATTATGTTAATGTCAAAAGTCAAAACAAAACAAACCACGATGGCCGACGGAAATTTCTCTTGTACAATGGTAAGTATTTATAAAAATTTTCTAATAAGTAATATTTCTACTAATGATTTTTTTTATTCCAATTTCCTCTTCAGGTGGTGTTAAACATTTGTATCTTGTAATAAGGGTAAGTATAGTAGTGTAATGTGTAGAATTTTTTTGTTGGAGATTCGAGTGTGAAAGCATTCGAATCTTGGCAAAACAATTCCACACTTTTAGTATTTTAGTAAATATTTTTCTTTTATTTCTTTTATTAATCTAATTTCTTTCTTTTCAGAAACCATGACATATATGCCCACGTAACATGATGAACAATTTTTTTGTGGAGATATAAAAAATGGCGTACATGGATGGAAAGGTCTCTTTAATCTCAGTTTAACGGTGAAAACCGCAACCACCAACGAGGCTTGGTTGCGGAGATATCGGGTTTCAAAGAGATTTTGATTTTTAAAGTTTTTAACGATGCCGGTGTTGGATATCGAGCTATTTGGGCCTTGAAAACTTCCAGTAAAATAAAAGCTCACATCCAATATATATAAATACAATTCAAGATTTTATTTCTAATTATAAGAGAACTTACAAATGGAGACCAGATGGGTCGGAACTCTAAAGTAAAAAGGGAAGGAAACCACGTTGGGACTTTGACACATAGGATGAAGTTTTGCATCTCAGATGTTTCCGTCATGTTCGCAGCTAGCTTTCGACCAATGCAGCGGCAGCGTTTGGAAATACGCAACAGTCCTCACCACTAAAATGAAGCATAACCTAGGCGATCTACAGGCTTCTTGTTGCGAGTGCTCCGTCTGACCGGTGCTTGATTTTCTATACTCGGCTGGCTTTCTTTTGTTGGTTCTTCAATAGCTTGAACAATGCGGTCAGAAAGCTCCACGTTCGGGTTGACGGTTTCTGATTCCTTTATAGGTGCTTCCAGGTTTTGGTCCACATGTCTTCGCCACAGCTTTCCATTTACATTAATAAAGTAGTGTAATAACCCATCTCTGCGTACTATCTTACCGAACTCCCACTTCTTATCCTTGGAAGTATAGTTTCTCACCTGTACCGTATCACCAGAGAAGTACTGTGTTCCGTTTTCATATGGCGCATTCTGTAGTTTCTGTTGAACCGTATCTTTTGCTTCAGAACGAACCAAATCCAGTCGAACACGAATATCTCTCTGCAGGAATAAAACACATGGAGCAATCCCAGTTGTAGAATTTGGTGTTTTTCGGTATTGCATAAGATAGTTGGAGATCTTCAAACTTAAATCTCCAGGGTCCTTTACCATCTTGCGAAGCGCCACTTTCATATTCTGCACGAATCTTTCCGCCTGACCGTTAGTGGCGGGGTGGTATGGCGCAGAAAACTTGTGGATGATTCCATTTGCTCTGGTGAATTCCTTGAACTCCCCCGAAGTAAATGTAGAACCATTATCGCTCACTAAAGTGACCGGTAGCCCAAAACGGGCAAATATCTCACGTAACACAACTATTGTTTTCGATGCTGTAATACACGTCATTGGAATAATCTCCGGCCATTTTGAATGAGCTTCGACCATGATCAAAAAATATTTGTCCATAAATGGGCCCGCAAAGTCTACGTGGACTCTTTGCCATGCAATAGTTGGGTATTCCCATGGGTGTTGCACCTTTTTTATGGTCTGCTTTATAACACTTCTGCATGCAAGGCATTCGCGAGCCAAATTCTCTATATCCGAATCGATGCGCGGCCACCAAACGTAGCTCCTTGCAAGTGCCTTCATCTTCACTATACCAACGTGTGCCACGTGCAATTCGTTTAGGATGTGCTTCCTCAAACTTGTAGGTATCACAACTCGGCTATTTTTAAGGATTACACCATTAGACAACGAAAATTGTTCATCTTTACCTTGGAAATCCGGATGCTGAAGTTTCTTCCCTGCCAGTAATGAAAAATGTACAACTTTCAAAACCTCATCTTTTGTTGTCTCCTTTGCAATTTCTTTTTGTGTAACCGGAAGCGTGTCAAATTGTTGCATTTGGTAGTATGTGATGTCATCTTTTTCATCGGGATCATAAGATTTTAAAGGTAGCCGTGAGAGCGCATCTGCATTGGAATGCTCATCCGTCGACCGGTACACAATGTTGTAGCTGAACCCTTGAAGGAATTGAGCGTAATGCAACATTCGAGTTGCCACCATGCTTGGCAGATTTTTATCTGGACTGAAAATAGCAACCAATGGCTTATGGTCAGTGATTAAGGTAAACTTACGTCCATAGCAGTACTGAAAAAATCTTTTCAGTGCCCAAAAGATGGCTGTAGCTTCTTTGTCAATTTGACTATAATTCATCTCAGACTTTGATAAAGATCGAGAAGCATACGCAATCGGATGTTCTTGTCCACCAGGAAATGTGTGCGAGAGAACTGCTCCCAATCCGTATGGACTTGCATCAGTGGCCAAAACCAACGGCAGCGCTGGATCGTAAGCAACAAGTACCACATCCGAAGTTACTTCGTGTTTGATGAGATTAAAAGTGTCCTCGCATTCCTTGGTCCAGTTGAAAACAACATCCTTTTGCAACAGATGGTAGAGTGGGTGCAGTTTAGATGAAAGATTTTTCAGAAATCTCCCATAATAATTTACCAACCCAAGCCAGCTTCGTACCTCCGTGATGTTCTTCGGTGCAGGTGCATCCATAATTGCCTGAACCTTGTCTTTGGTCTTCTCTAATCCTCTCGCCGAAATCACATGACCTAGGTAAGTAATAGAATTTTCGAAAAATTTGCATTTTTTGAAATTTACCCGCAACCCGACTGTATTAAGTCGGCCAAGTACTTCTTCTAAACGACCTATGTGTTCTTGAAAATTTCTCCCTTGTACCTTGATGTCATCAAGAAAAACACAAACCCCTTTGATGCCTTTCAGCTTCTGCTGAATATACCTCTGCCAAATAGCTGGTGCAACTTTGGTACCGTACATCAGCCTATTTACTTGGTAGTCACCTTGCATGGTTGAAATCGCTTGTATTTGTGCACTTTGCTGATCCATCGGCATGTGTAAATAAGCCTCACTGATGTCCAAAGTTGTGAAAATTTTGCCACCTTCCATTGACGTAGCAAAAATGTCTTCTATTGGTGGAATCGGGAAATTATCACTTTTGAGTACTTTATTGAGCGTGATCTTGTAATCTGCACACAGTCTGATTGACCCGTCCTTCTTCAGAATTGGCACCACTGGTGTACCCCATTCGCTGAACTGCATTTTGGTAATAATTCCTGCCTTCTCCAGACGGTCAATTTCTTTCTCCATTTTGTCTTGCATGGTATACGGTACCTTACGTGCGGCAATATACACAGGTTGAGTGTTTTCTTGAAGATACAACTTAGCTTCGTAATCGTTAATTTTTCCCACTCCAGGTTGAAAAACGTCAGCGAACTTTGTCTTTAAACCACACATTGCTTCTTCCTTTATCTTAGGTGTGATTTCCTCCTTCACTTGGTGTATTTCTGGCAGCTTAACTGGAAAGAACTTTAACCACTCTCTGCCAAAAATTGCGTCAACCTTTCCGGGCATTACGTACAAATTTGCCTTTGATACTTTTGCTCCATATTCGACCTGCATAGTGGCGTATCCCAGTGGATTTATCACCTCACCTGTGTATGTCTGAAAAGGAATAGAAGATTTATTAATATGTTTATCGGGCCACGTTTTTGTGAAATCCTCATGTGATATTGATGAAACTGCAGCTCCTGTGTCCAGTTCCAATTTTTTTTAAAACACCATCTAACTTCACCTCCAACATAATCTTGTTCGGTTTTATTTTTTCTTCTGGGAGAATAATTTCACTCAGATGATTGATATAGAACAGATCATGATCATGTACATTTGCCTGCAACTCAAGAGACTGCAGCTGATTTTGGCAAGTCGTTTTGCCTCTATTTTGTTTTTGTGGAGGCTGCGGGGGCAGCGAGCCACTCATGCACACCCGTGCCAGATGTCCAATTTTTCTACATTTTGAACAAGTTGTATGAATGTGACGACATTCATTACTTAGATGCTGCTTATCTCCGCAACGAAAACAACTTGTTTGGCTCGTGTGTACTTGTTTACCTGATATTTGTTGCCGTTGTTTGATAATTTTTTTTTTTCGATGGGGATTAAATTTCGTTAATTGATTTTGGTGATTCATCGAAGTTGTGGCTTGTAAATTTTGGATTTCTTTTGAATCTTTTTGTGCTGACTCCATTGCCAAAGTAGCCGTAACGCAATCAACGAATTTATTATTTGGTTCCTTGAGTTGAATTAGCTTCTCTAACCAGTGCGCATTTCGAAGGCCACTAATAAATTGTTGCCTTAAATGTGCATCGGCTGTTGATGCTTGACAAGATGTGCATTTAAAATTACAATTTTTACACATTTTCTTCAAATCAGCCACAAAATTTGAAATACTTTCTCCCTCGTGTTGGGTACGTTTGGTGAACCGATTTTGTTCAGCGATTACACTGGGTGCTGGATGTAGATGATCTTTTACCAATTTTACCAACTCATCGTATGTTTTAGATTGAGGATCATCTGGGCTTGTCAAATTACAAAGAAGTTGTAATGTTTTTGCGCCAATTGCGTGGATAAGCCAATCTTTTTTGCTTTTAAGTACTTCCTCAGTAGACCCAGTTAGTTTCTTCAACCTAAAGAAGTTTTCCAATCTTTTAATGAAGATTTCCCAACTTTCGTTATCTTCATTGAAGTTCTCGAGTTGGATAATTTCCTGCTGTGATTGACCGGTAGTGTTACCCTGAATCGCAGTTTGGATCGCAGACAAAAGCGTCTTTAATTGTTCCGCATTCATCTTAATCAGATTTGGTTCTTGCTCTTCCTCGTCGCCACTGTTGGATATCGAGCTATTTGGGCCTTGAAAACTTCCAGTAAAATAAAAGCTCACATCCAATATATATAAATACAATTCAAGATTTTATTTCTAATTATAAGAGAACTTACAAATGGAGACCAGATGGGTCGGAAGTCTAAAGTAAAAAGGGAAGGAAACCACGTTGGGACTTTGACACATAGGATGAAGTTTTGCATCTCAGATGTTTCCGTCATGTTCGCAGCTAGCTTTCGACCAATGCAGCGGCAGCGTTTGGAAATACGCAACAGCCGGCATCGCAAGTTTTGTCAAAAAGTGATGAAAAATTTTTTTGTGGAGATATAAAAAATGGCGTACATGGATGGAAACGTCTCTTTAATCTCAGTTTAACGGTGAAAACCGCAACCACCAACGAGGCTTGGTTGCGGAGATATCGGGTTTCAAAGAGATTTTGATTTTTAAAGTTTTTAACGATGCCGGCATCGCAAGTTTTGTCAAAAAGTGATGAACAATTTTTTTGTGGAGATAAAAAAATGGCGTACCTACATGGATGGAAAGGTCTCTTTAATCTCAGTTTAACGGTGAAAACCGCAATCACCAACGAGGCTTGGTTGCGGAGATATCGGGTTTCAAAGAGATTTTGATTCTTAAAGTTTTTAACGATGCCGGCATCGCAAGTTTTGTCAAAAAGTGATGAACAATTTTTTTGTGGAGATATAAAAAATGGCGTACATGGATGGAAAGGTCTCTTTAATCTCAGTTTAACGGTGAAAACCGCAACCACCAACGAGGCTTGGTTGCGGAGATATCGGGTTTCAAAGAGATTTTGATTTTTAAAGTTTTTAACGATGCCGGTGTTGGATATCGAGCTATTTGGGCCTTGAAAACTTCCAGTAAAATAAAAGCTCACATCCAATATATATAAATACAATTCAAGATTTTATTTCTAATTATAAGAGAACTTACAAATGGAGACCAGATGGGTCGGAACTCTAAAGTAAAAAGGGAAGGAAACCACGTTGGGACTTTGACACATAGGATGAAGTTTTGCATCTCAGATGTTTCCGTCATGTTCGCAGCTAGCTTTCGACCAATGCAGCGGCAGCGTTTGGAAATACGCAACAGTCCTCGCCACTAAAATGAAGCATAACCTAGGCGATCTACAGGCTTCTTGTTGCGAGTGCTCCGTCTGACCGGTGCTTGATTTTCTATACTCGGCTGGCTTTCTTTTGTTGGTTCTTCAATAGCTTGAACAATGCGGTCAGAAAGCTCCACGTTCGGGTTGACGGTTTCTGATTCCTTTATAGGTGCTTCCAGGTTTTGGTCTATAGAGGTAATTGGAGTTTTAATATAAGGAGTCAAAGATGTTACCTCGAAATCAGAATCCTTCGTAATATTTGATGGATCGATATTGCACTTCATAATTTGGTCCACATGTCTTCGCCACAGCTTTCCATTTACATTAATAAAGTAGTGTAATAACCCATTTCTGCGTACTATCTTACCGAACTCCCACTTCTTATCCTTGGAAGTATAGTTTCTCACCTGTACCGTATCACCAGAGAAGTACTGTGTTCCGTTTTCATATGGCGCATTCTGTAGTTTCTGTTGAACCGTATCTTTTGCTTCAGAACGAACCAAATCCAGTCGAACACGAATATCTCTCTGCAGGAATAAAACACATGGAGCAATCCCAGTGGTAGAATTTGGTGTTTTTCGGTATTGCATAAGATAGTTGGAGATCTTCAAACTTAAATCTCCAGAGTCCTTTACCATCTTGCGAAGCGCCACTTTCATATTCTGCACGAATCTTTCCGCCTGACCGTTAGTGGCGGGGTGGTATGGCGCAGAAAACTTGTGGATGATTCCATTTGCTCTGGTGAATTCCTTGAACTCCCCCGAAGTAAATGTAGAACCATTATCGCTCACTAAAGTGACCGGTAGCCCAAAACGGGCAAATATCTCACGTAACACAACTATTGTTTTCGATGCTGTAATACACGTCATTGGAATAATCTCCGGCCATTTTGAATGAGCATCGACCATGATCAAAAAATATTTGTCCATAAATGGGCCCGCAAAGTCTACGTGGACTCTTTGCCATGCAATAGTTGGGTATTCCCATGGGTGTTGCACCTTTTTTATGGTCTGCTTTATAACACTTCTGCATGCAAGGCATTCGCGAGCCAAATTCTCTATATCCGAATCGATGCGCGGCCACCAAACGTAGCTCCTTGCAAGTGCCTTCATCTTCACTATACCAACGTGTGCCACGTGCAATTCGTTTAGGATGTGCTTCCTCAAACTTGTAGGTATCACAACTCGGCTATTTTTAAGGATTACACCATTAGACAACGAAAATTGTTCATCTTTACCTTGGAAATCCGGATGCTGAAGTTTCTTCCCTGCCAGTAATGAAAAATGTACAACTTTCAAAACCCTTATCTTTTGTTGTCTCCTTTGCAATTTCTTTTTGTGTAACCGGAAGCGTGTCAAATTGTTGCATTTGGTAGTATGTGATGTCATCTTTTTCATCGGGATCATAAGATTTTAAAGGTAGCCGTGAGAGCGCATCTGCATTGGAATGCTCATCCGTCGACCGGTACACAATGTTGTAGCTGAACCCTTGAAGGAATTGAGCGTAATGCAACATTCGAGTTGCCACCATGCTTGGCAGATTTTTATCTGGACTGAAAATAGCAACCAATGGCTTATGGTCAGTGATTAAGGTAAACTTACGTCCATAGCAGTACTGAAAAAATCTTTTCAGTGCCCAAAAGATGGCTGTAGCTTCTTTGTCAATTTGACTATAATTCATCTCAGACTTTGATAAAGATCGAGAAGCATACGCAATCGGATGTTCTTGTCCACCAGGAAATGTGTGCGAGAGAACTGCTCCCAATCCGTATGGACTTGCATCAGTGGCCAAAACCAACGGCAGCGCTGGATCGTAAGCAACAAGTACCACATCCGAAGTTACTTCGTGTTTGATGAGATTAAAAGTGTCCTCGCATTCCTTGGTCCAGTTGAAAACAACATCCTTTTGCAACAGATGGTAGAGTGGGTGCAGTTTAGATGAAAGATTTTTCAGAAATCTCCCATAATAATTTACCAACCCAAGCCAGCTTCGTACCTCCGTGATGTTCTTCGGTGCAGGTGCATCCATAATTGCCTGAACCTTGTCTTTGGTCTTCTCTAATCCTCTCGCCGAAATCACATGACCTAGGTAAGTAATAGAATTTTCGAAAAATTTGCATTTTTTGAAATTTACCCGCAACCCGACTGTATTAAGTCGGCCAAGTACTTCTTCTAAACGACCTATGTGTTCTTGAAAATTTCTCCCTTGTACCTTGATGTCATCAAGAAAAACACAAACCCCTTTGATGCCTTTCAGCTTCTGCTGAATATACCTCTGCCAAATAGCTGGTGCAACTTTGGTACCGTACATCAGCCTATTTACCTGGTAGTCACCTTGCATGGTTGAAATCGCTTGTATTTGTGCACTTTGCTGATCCATCGGCATGTGTAAATAAGCCTCACTGATGTCCAAAGTTGTGAAAATTTTGCCACCTTCCATTGACGTAGCAAAAATGTCTTCTATTGGTGGAATCGGGAAATTATCACTTTTGAGTACTTTATTGAGCGTGATCTTGTAATCTGCACACAGTCTGATTGACCCGTCCTTCTTCAGAATTGGCACCACTGGTGTACCCCATTCGCTGAACTGCATTTTGGTAATAATTCCTGCCTTCTCCAGACGGTCAATTTCTTTCTCCATTTTGTCTTGCATGGTATACGGTACCTTACGTGCGGCAATATACACAGGTTGAGTGTTTTCTTGAAGATACAACTTAGCTTCGTAATCGTTAATTTTTCCCACTCCAGGTTGAAAAACGTCAGCGAACTTTGTCTTTAAACCACACATTGCTTCTTCCTTTATCTTAGGTGTGATTTCCTCCTTCACTTGGTGTATTTCTGGCAGCTTAACTGGAAAGAACTTTAACCACTCTCTGCCAAAAATTGCGTCAACCTTTCCGGGCATTACGTACAAATTTGCCTTTGATACTTTTGCTCCATATTCGACCTGCATAGTGGCGTATCCCAGTGGATTTATCACCTCACCTGTGTATGTCTGAAAAGGAATAGAAGATTTATTAATATGTTTATCGGGCCACGTTTTTGTGAAATCCTCATGTGATATTGATGAAACTGCAGCTCCTGTGTCCAGTTCCAATTTTTTTTAAAACACCATCTAACTTCACCTCCAACATAATCTTGTTCGGTTTTATTTTTTCTTCTGGGAGAATAATTTCACTCAGATGATTGATATAGAACAGATCATGATCATGTACATTTGCCTGCAACTCAAGAGACTGCAGCTGATTTTGGCAAGTCGTTTTGCCTCTATTTTGTTTTTGTGGAGGCTGCGGGGGCAGCGAGCCACTCATGCACACCCGTGCCAGATGTCCAATTTTTCTACATTTTGAACAAGTTGTATGAATGTGACGACATTCATTACTTAGATGCTGCTTATCTCCGCAACGAAAACAACTTGTTTGGCTCGTGTGTACTTGTTTACCTGATATTTGTTGCCGTTGTTTGATAATTTTTTTTTTTCGATGGGGATTAAATTTCGTTAATTGATTTTGGTGATTCATCGAAGTTGTGGCTTGTAAATTTTGGATTTCTTTTGAATCTTTTTGTGCTGACTCCATTGCCAAAGTAGCCGTAACGCAATCAACGAATTTATTATTTGGTTCCTTGAGTTGAATTAGCTTCTCTAACCAGTGCGCATTTCGAAGGCCACTAATAAATTGTTGCCTTAAATGTGCATCGGCTGTTGATGCTTGACAAGATGTGCATTTAAAATTACAATTTTTACACATTTTCTTCAAATCAGCCACAAAATTTGAAATACTTTCTCCCTCGTGTTGGGTACGTTTGGTGAACCGATTTTGTTCAGCGATTACACTGGGTGCTGGATGTAGATGATCTTTTACCAATTTTACCAACTCATCGTATGTTTTAGATTGAGGATCATCTGGGCTTGTCAAATTACAAAGAAGTTGTAATGTTTTTGCGCCAATTGCGTGGATAAGCCAATCTTTTTTGCTTTTAAGTACTTCCTCAGTAGACCCAGTTAGTTTCTTCAACCTAAAGAAGTTTTCCAATCTTTTAATGAAGATTTCCCAACTTTCGTTATCTTCATTGAAGTTCTCGAGTTGGATAATTTCCTGCTGTGATTGACCGGTAGTGTTACCCTGAATCGCAGTTTGGATCGCAGACAAAAGCGTCTTTAATTGTTCCGCATTCATCTTAATCAGATTTGGTTCTTGCTCTTCCTCGTCGCCACTGTTGGATATCGAGCTATTTGGGCCTTGAAAACTTCCAGTAAAATAAAAGCTCACATCCAATATATATAAATACAATTCAAGATTTTATTTCTAATTATAAGAGAACTTACAAATGGAGACCAGATGGGTCGGAAGTCTAAAGTAAAAAGGGAAGGAAACCACGTTGGGACTTTGACACATAGGATGAAGTTTTGCATCTCAGATGTTTCCGTCATGTTCGCAGCTAGCTTTCGACCAATGCAGCGGCAGCGTTTGGAAATACGCAACAGCCGGCATCGCAAGTTTTGTCAAAAAGTGATGAAAAATTTTTTTGTGGAGATATAAAAAATGGCGTACATGGATGGAAAGGTCTCTTTACTCTCAGTTTAACGGTGAAAACCGCAACTACCAACGAGGCTTGGTTGCGGAGATATCGGGTTTCAAAGAGATTTTGATTTTTAAAGTTTTTAACGATGCCGGCATCGCAAGTTTTGTCAAAAAGTGATGAAAAATTTTTTTGTAGAGATATAAAAAACGGCGTACATGGATGGAAAGGTCTCTTTAATCTCAGTTTAACGGTGAAAACCGCAATCACCAACGAGGCTTGGTTGCGGAGATATCGGGTTTCAAAGAGATTTTGATTTTTAAAGTTTTTAACGATGCCGGCATCGCAAGTTTTGTCAAAAAGTGATGAACAATTTTTTTGTGGAGATATAAAAAATGGCGTACATGGATGGAAAGGTCTCTTTAATCTCAGTTTAACGGTGAAAACCGCAACCACCAACGAGGCTTGGTTGCGGAGATATCGGGTTTCAAAGAGATTTTGATTTTTAAAGTTTTTAACGATGCCGGCATCGCAAGTTTTGTCAAAAAGTGATGAAAAATTTTTTTGTGGAGATATAAAAAATGGCGTACCTACATGGATGGAAAGGTCTCTTTAATCTCAGTTTAACGGTGAAAACCGCAACCACCAACGAGGCTTGGTTGCGGAGATATCGGGTTTCAAAGAGATTTTGATTCTTAAAGTTTTTAACGATGCCGGCATCGCAAGTTTTGTCAAAAAGTGATGAAAAATTTTTTTGTAGAGATATAAAAAACGGCGTACATGGATGGAAAGGTGTCTTTAATCTCAGTTTAACGGTGAAAACCGCAACCACCAACTAGGCTTGGTTGCGGAGATATCGGGTTTCAAAGAGATTTTGATTCTTAAAGTTTTTAACGATGCCGGCATCGCAAGTTTTGTCAAAAAGTGATGACAAATTTTTTTGTGGAGATATAAAAAATGGCATACATGGATGGAAAGGTCTCTTTAATCTCAGTTTAACGGTGAAAACCGCAACCACCAACGAAGCTTGGTTGCGGAGATATCGGGTTTCAAAAAAATTTTGATTTTTAAAGTTTTTAACGATGCCGGCATCGCAAGTTTTGTCAAAAAGTGATGAAAAATTTTTTTGTGGAGATATAAAAAATGGCGTACATGGATGGAAAGGTCTCTTTAATCTCAGTTTAACGGTGAAAACCGCAACCACCAACGAGGCTTGGTTGCGGAGATATCGGGTTTCAAAGAGATTTTGATTTTTAAAGTTTTTAACGATGCCGGCATCGCAAGTTTTGTCAAAAAGTGATGAAAAATTTTTTTGTGGAGATATAAAAAATGGCGTACATGGATGGAAAGGTCTCTTTAATCTCAGTTTAACGGTGAAAACCGCAACCACCAACAAGGCTTGGTTGCGAAGATATCGGGTTTCAAAAAAATTTTGATTTTTAAAGTTTTTAACGATGCCGGCATCGCAAGTTTTGTCAAAAAGTGATGAAAAATTTTTTTGTGGAGATATAAAAAATGGCGTACATGGATGGAAAGGTCTCTTTAATCTCAGTTTAACGGTGAAAACCGCAACCACCAACGAAGATTGGTTGCGGAGATATCGGGTTTCAAAGAGATTTTGATTTTTAAAGTTTTTAACGATGCCGGCATCGCAAGTTTTGTCAAAAAGTGATGAACAATTTTTTTGTGGAGATATAAAAAATGGCGTACATGGATGGAAAGGTCTCTTTAATCTCAGTTTAACGGTGAAAACCGCAACCACCAACGAGGCTTGGTTGCGGAGATATCGGGTTTCAAAGAGATTTTGATTTTTAAAGTTTTTAACGATGCCGGCATCGCAAGTTTTGTCAAAAAGTGATGAAAAATTTTTTTGTAGAGATATAAAAAACGGCGTACATGGATGGAAAGGTCTCTTTAATCTCAGTTTAATGGTGAAAACCGCAACCACCAACGAGGCTTGGTTGCGGAGATATCGGGTTTCAAAGAGATTTTGATTCTTAAAGTTTTTAACGATGCCGGCATCGCAAGTTTTGTCAAAAAGTGATGACAAATTTTTTTGTGGAGATATAAAAAATGGCGTACATTGATGGAAAGGTCTCTTTACTCTCAGTTTAACGGTGAAAACCGCAACCACCAACGAGGCTTGGTTGCGGAGATATCGGGTTTCAAAGAGATTTTGATTTTTAAAGTTTTTAACGATGCCGGCATCGCAAGTTTTGTCAAAAAGTGATGAACAATTTTTTTGTGGAGATATAAAAAATGGCGTACATGGATGGAAAGGTCTCTTTAATCTCAGTTTAACGGTGAAAACCGCAACCACCAACGAGGCTTGGTTGCGGAGATATCGGGTTTCAAAGAGATTTTGATTTTTAAAGTTTTTAACGATGCCGGCATCGCAAGTTTTGTCAAAAAGTGATGAAAAATTTTTTTGTGGAGATATAAAAAATGGCGTACATGGATGGAAAGGTCTCTTTAATCTCAGTTTAACGGTGAAAACCGCAACCACCAACGAAGCTTGGTTGCGGAGATATCGGGTTTCAAAGAGATTTTGATTTTTAAAGTTTTTAACGATGCCGGCATCGCAAGTTTTGTCAAAAAGTGATGAAAAATTTTTTTGTGGAGATATAAAAAATGGCGTACATGGATGGAAAGGTCTCTTTAATCTCAGTTTAACGGTGAAAACCGCAACCACCAACGAGGCTTGGTTGCGGAGATATCGGGTTTCAAAGAGATTTTGATTTTTAAAGTTTTTAACGATGCCGGCATCGCAAGTTTTGTCAAAAAGTGATGAAAAATTTTTTTGTAGAGATATAAAAAACGGCGTACATGGATGGAAAGGTCTCTTTAATCTCAGTTTAATGGTGAAAACCGCAACCACCAACGAGGCTTGGTTGCGGAGATATCGGGTTTCAAAGAGATTTTGATTCTTAAAGTTTTTAACGATGCCGGCATCGCAAGTTTTGTCAAAAAGTGATGACAAATTTTTTTGTGGAGATATAAAAAATGGCGTACATTGATGGAAAGGTCTCTTTACTCTCAGTTTAACGGTGAAAACCGCAACCACCAACGAGGCTTGGTTGCGGAGATATCGGGTTTCAAAGAGATTTTGATTTTTAAAGTTTTTAACGATGCCGGCATCGCAAGTTTTGTCAAAAAGTGATGAACAATTTTTTTGTGGAGATATAAAAAATGGCGTACATGGATGGAAAGGTCTCTTTAATCTCAGTTTAACGGTGAAAACCGCAACCACCAACGAGGCTTGGTTGCGGAGATATCGGGTTTCAAAGAGATTTTGATTCTTAAAGTTTTTAACGATGCCGGCATCGCAAGTTTTGTCAAAAAGTGATGATGCCTTATTTCGAACAAATTTAATTAAAATTGTTCAAACAAATGTTTGGATGGCGATATTTCCGCAATCAAGACTCGTAGATGGTTGAAAGTTTCAAAAACGTCTTTTAGTTTTTTAAGATCTTTCCAAAACTGAAAACCAAAAAATTTTACGACCTCTGGTTCTCGAAATATCTTCATCCAAAGTGATATTACTTTATTTCAACCCAATTCAATTAAAATTGTTGAAAAAAATGTTTGGATGGCGATATTTCCGCAATCGAGACTCGTAAGTGGTTGCGGTTTTCAGCGCTGAATTGGAAATTCACAGACCTTTCCGTCAATGTAAAAATTTTAGCACAATTCAACAAAAAAATTTTTATTGACTTTTTGAAGAAAGCATGTACTACCCCCTTTGCTAATTTTTACCCCAAAAATTAAATGTTTCCAAAACCCATCGAAATATACATCATCTCTTACGACCTCTGGTTCTCGAAATATCTTCATCCAAAGTGATATTACTTTATTTTAACCCAATGTTACGTATGGCAACACTGGCCATCCGTGTCTTAATATATATATTGTTAAATGAAATGTAATAGTTAGTTCTTGATCGGTCTCTGGCCGTGATAGACGTACGTATTTTTATTCCGAGGAAACGGAGATAATAAATGTGGGTTTTTTGTATATTTTTCCCACAATAAAAGTCGTACCGTCTTTCATTTTAATCGGTATATTATACATTATGGTCCTTCGAGTCGGGATAATATAAAAAAAAATCGGAGATCGGAAATTTTTTTGTGAAAAGTGTTAAGTGAGAAACAATGGAGCTATAACGGAGTAATACACATGTATATGGAAATGGAGAAACAACTGGAAGGTTTGAGTGTGTAGTGGATTTGCAACACAAGGAAGTGTGCAATTCACTTACACACAAAAGGGAGTTTTATTTTTATTTTCTCACTTTTTCTACTTTACAAATTTTTTTTTGGTGACTTACAATCACTATTTTCAGGATTTAATAAATTAATTTTTTGGTGACTTGCAATCACTATTTTCAGGAAATATTATATATTTGTATTTGGTGCCTTACAACCACCAGATATCAAATGGAATTTTAAAAATGCATGCAGCAACATGCAATGGAGAAGTTCGTTTTTTGGTGCCTTACAACCACCAAATATAAAAAACCAAAAGGAGTAGTTTATTTGGTGCCTTACAACCACCAACAAATTTAAATACCTATGTATCTACAATACATAGAATCATGGAAGACATGTAGGAGCATGCGATGGAGATATTGTGTTGAATACCCATTCACACAAAACAATATAAACGGAGCGAAATCGGAGAAAAAATACATGTAGAACATGCAACGGAGAAAAAACTCAAACGCATGTGCAAATTATTTGCGCACAAGAAAATAAACAAATCTAGACTCGAGTCTCGAAGAGAATCATGTGTATTTACACCATGACGAAAAGGGGTGAGTTTGTGTCTGCAGTGTGTGTTGTGTTGTGCTAGGTAGAATAATTTAGTGGAGTGGAGGAAAAGAAAAAATAAATTGCAATATCCATTCGAAAATGGATTCAATTTAAAATAAAAGTGGAAAATTAGAATGGAGAATATTGTTTTGGAGTTTATTTTTTATTTTTTTTTTTTTTTTTTTTTTCAAAGGAGAAAACGGAATGTGTTGATGGTGCATGCGATGACGTGCGTCGGTGCCGCCACCACCATCAGTTAGTTTGCTCGGAGAGAGAAAATATTTTTATGTCAACAGAAGGGAGACAGTGGAATGTTTGTCGTTCATTTGTAGACTGAATTTTGAATTTTTACAGTGGAGTTTTTGGAGATATTTTTTTGAAAAAAATGGAATTTATTGTGTAGATAATATTTTCTATAAAAACACGAATTATATTAAAGCGGAGTGTATTTAATTTGTTCATTTTATGTTACTAATTTGTAACTATGGATCTTTTAAATATTTTGGAGGCAGGAAAAGAAGAAAATGAATTAATTCAGTTTGGAGTTAGATATTATTATGATAGCTTTGATGATATAGAAATATTAAATTGGACAAATATGGGAGTATTAAATTGTTTTGGAGATAGTTTTTTCCTTGATAAAATTAAATGGAGTTTCGTAAAATTTTTTCTAGGTAGGAAAAATAAATTAGTGAACATACACGACAAAAAATATGGAAATATTTTATTCGTTATCTGGAGTTAAGATATTTTACTATTGTTTAGTATATATTATATTTAATATATATGCTGGAGTTATTTGTGGAGTTTGGAACTTGGAGTTTGGAGTGTTGATATTTTCATTTTTGATTATTTTACTATGGAGTTATATATAATATTTGTATATATTTTATTTTTAAAAATTGGAGAAAATATAATTTTTTTTTTTGGAGAAATTGGAGAAAACGAAAATTATATTTATGAAAAATTGGAAAAAATATAAATTATTTTTTGGAGAAATTGGAGAAAACGGATATTATTTTTATAAAAAAATTGGAGAAAATATAAATTATTTTTTTTTGGAGAAATTGGAGAAAATGGAAATTATTTATAAGAAATTGGAGAAAATATAATTTTTTTTTGGAGAAATTGGGGAAACCGAAATTATATTTATAAAAAATTGGAGAAAATATAAATTATTTTTTTTTTGGAGAAATTGGAGAAAACGAAAATTATATTTATGAAAATTTGGAAAAAATGGGAAAAAAATCGGAGAAATTGGAGGGAGTTAGGAGAATTGTTTCGCGTGAGCACATAGATGCGTGGACCACAAGCAAAATTAAATTAATGTTTTTTAATTTTTCTCTTGGGGACTTGAGAAAGGAGAATTATTTTAGCTAAAATTGGAGGGAGTTGGAGGGAGTTGTTTCGCGTGAGCACATAGATGCGTGGACCGCAAACAAAATTTCTAAAAATTAAAAATGGAGATTGTATTTGAAGATCTTTCAGGAGGAAGATTTTTTTTTAAATACTTTACTTATATAATTTTTTTTATAAATTTACACACCACACACACATGCAAACCCACGCACAATTTGGGGATTGTTTAACTAGAATAGGAATTCATTAGAATATTTTGTTTTTTTTTTTTTTTTTTTTTTTTTGAATGAGGTTGATAATATTTTGTAGGGAAAGGGGAGAAAAGTGGAGAAAGGGTGGCATCCGGAGATAAAACAAAATTGTCACATCAGTTATCCAAAGGAATATAAATGGAGTTGCGTTAATAGAAACGCTTTTAGGAGTTATTGTTTTTGGAACACAAAATGAAAAGATAGATGAGTTGACAGGGCAGTCGATTTCATCTATTCAGTATAAGGAGGAGGAGCAATTAGACAAGTTATTAGAGCGACTTTGGCAACAAGATCAGGTCAGTTCATGCTCTAGGTTTACGGAGGAAGAAATGTTAGTTGAAAAACATTTTATGGAGACATATAGGAGGGATGAATCAGGAAGGTTCATAGTTAAAATCCCTTTAAAGGATAATATTAAAGAACTCGGAAGTTCGAGGGAGATAACGTTAAGGCGTTTCTTATATTTAGAGAAGCGTCTTGCGAAAAATCAGGAGATAAGGAGAATTTATGTGGAGAAAAGGAGGGAAGAAATACAAATAGGTCATCTTGTTTTGGCCACGGAGAAAGAGCTAATTTCGAATTGCGGAAATGGAAGTCAAACAGCCGGGTAGTTGTACGGGCTATGGATTCGGAGTTGGAGAAAACATTATTGTTTTCGGAGGGGGAAGGCACAACCATTTTAGGACTTAAATGGTTGATAGAGGAGGACAAATTTACGTTTGTAGTAAAAAACCCTACATTCAATGGAGTTATAACAAAGAGGAGAATTATGAGTCATGTAGCGCAACTATATGATTATCGGAAAAATATTAATTCAGGAGCTATGGAAACATAAAATAGATTGGGATGATAGGCCGCCAGTTGAACTAGAAAACAGATGGTTAGAATTTTAGAATTCTATTAGTTATTTAGAAAATTTTAAAATTGATTGATGGTTGGGTGCAGGGAAAATTCCAATAATACAAATTCACGGGTTTTCAGATAGCAGTGAATCGGCATTAGGAGCAGTAGTATACGTTCGTGTTGAATATGGGAACGGGATAGTAACTAGTAAGCTTTTGACATCAAAAACTGTTGGAGCTATCGGCAGCAGAGTTGTTGTCGAAAATGATAAAAGGAGTTATGGAGTCAATGGAATGGCCGACTGTGGAGTATGTGCTATGGATTGATTCCAGTCCAGCATATTATTGAATAAAAGAGGAGACAAGGAGAAAAGCAAAATAATGGGGAACATACAACAGGAGGTAAGAAATGAAATGAAAATATATTCTATTTCATCTTTCAAGGAGATCGTGCACATAAGGCTCAGTAGAACAAAGTCAAGTGTGTCGATATTGGAGTATACAAACAAATTAGAGAAAGTAATAAACATTCTTAGTTATGCCAGGAGGTATGTAGCAAACTGGATTAAATGGAGAAAACAACTAAAACAGAAACCTAAAGAATTACAACGCAGACCTAAGAGAAAAGTGGTTCAGCAGGAAGTTTTACCACCTACTCTAACGGAGAAAGCATCAGCTATGGAGTATCTGATACGGAGAAATCAGCAGGAGAATTATAACAAGGAGATAACAGCATTGAATGCTGAGAAGCATTTACCGGAGAGGAGTTCAATAGAAAGTTTGAAACCAATTTTGGATGCAAACGGTTTGCTCCGAGTTGGGGGCAGATTAGGGAGATCGGAGATTGATTATGAGATGAAATATCCAGTAATCATCGCAAATGGATCAAGGTTAGCGGAATTATTAATGGATTATGCTCACCGGGAGACGGAACATGGAGGCATCCAAGTTATGATGCAGTTTATTAGGCAAAGGTATTGGATACCAAAACTTAGGAGTGGTTTACGGAGTCATATTTATAAATGTGGTTGAATGCTCGCATGGAGGGACAGCTGATGGCGGAGTTACCATCAGAAAAAGTCCAGGTTGGATTATACTGGCCCTTTTGAATTGAAAATGGTCGGGGGAGTCGGAAGGAGAAATAGGAGAAAATGTTGGGTTGCTATATTTGTCTGACTTAGGACTAGGGCAGTTCATATTGAAATTGTAGGAGATTTATCTTCAATAGCCTTCATAGCTAGTTATGAAAGGTTTATTGCAAGAAGAGGGAGATGCGACAAAATATGCAGCGACAACGGAACAGCTTTCGTTGGAGCGTTGGAGAATTAAATAAAGTTTTGAAAGTATTTTCAGATAAAGGAGTATTGGAGAATCTTCATAAAAAAGGTACTGACTGGCATTTCATGACACCAGCAGTTCCACATCAAGGAGAAATCGATGAAATTCCATTTGGAGCGGATCGTGGGGCAAACGATATTGCCTTACGAGGAGTTCGGAATCTACTCACTCAAATTGAAGCGATTCTCAATTCGAGACCTCTCCATCCTTTGAGTGACGATCCAATGGATATTCAGGCGCTAACGCCGGGACATTTTTTTGGTAGGTGAACCATTAATTTTACCTCTTCCTTTCAGATTAGAAGAAAGACCAGACAAAGCGGGAGCTTAAGTATTCAAGGAGAAACAGCAAATGGTCAGCCATTTCTGGAACCGATAGCAGTCAGAATATTTGACTACTCTGCAGGAGCGGAAAAATGGAGAAAAGAGAAGGAGGGCCTAAAAGCCAGTTGGGCAATGGAGTCGGAGTAAATAAAAACAAGTTTTTAGCCGGGACTGTTACGTATGGCAACACTGGCCATCCGTGTCTTAATATATATATTGTTAAATGAAATGTAATAGTTAGTTCTTGATCGGTCTCTGGCCGTGATAGACGTACGTATTTTTATTCCGAGGAAACGGAGATAATAAATGTGGGTTTTTTGTATATTTTTCCCACAATAAAAGTCGTACCGTCTTTCATTTTAATCGGTATATTATACACCCAATTCAATTAAAATTGTTCAAAAAAATGTTTGGATGGCGATATTTCCGCAATCGAGACTCGTAAGTGGTTGCGGTTTTCAGCGCTGAATTGGAAATTCACAGACCTTTCCGTCAATGTAAAAATTTTAGCACAATTCAACTAATAAATTTTTATTGACTTTTTGAAGAAAGCATGTACTACCCCCTTTGCTAATTTTTACCCCAAAAATTAAATGTTTCCAAAACCCATCGAAATATACATCAAAAGAAAGGTATTTAAAAACCCTATTCGCACGTGTAAGCAAAAATTTTCTACGTGGTCCGGTTTTCAAAATATTTACATCCAAAGTTCTATTTGGACCCAACTTCAAAAACCAACCCAAAAAATGGTTTGGATGGCGATATTTCTGCAATCGAGACTCGTAGACGGTTGAAAGTTTCAAAAACGTCTTTTAGTTTTTTAAGATCTTTCCAAAACTGAAAACCAAAAAATTTTACGACCTCTGGTTCTCGAAATATCTTCATCCAAAGTGATATTGCCTTATTTCGAACAAATTTAATTAAAATTGTTCAAAAAAATGTTTGGATGGCGATATTTCCGCAATCAAGACTCGTAGATGGTTGAAAGTTTCAAAAACTTCTTTTAGTTTTTTAAGATCTTTCCAAAACTGAAAACCAAAAAATTTTACGACCTCTAGTTCTCGAAATATCTTCATCCAAAGTGATATTACTTTATTTCAACCCAATTCAATTAAAATTGTTCAAAAAAATGTTTGGATGGCGATATTTCCGCAATCGAGACTCGTAAGTGGTTGCGGTTTTCAGCGCTGAATTGGAAATTCACAGACCTTTCCGTCAATGTAAAAATTTTAGCACAATTCAACAAAAAAAATTTTATTGACTTTTTGAAGAAAGCATGTACTACCCCCTTTGCTAATTTTTACCCCAAAAATTAAATGTTTCCAAAACCCATCGAAATATACATCAAAAGAAAGGTATTTAAAAACCCTATTCGCACGTGTAAGCAAAAATTTTCTACGTGGTCCGGTTTTCAAAATATTTACATCCAAAGTTCTATTTGGACCCAACTTCAAAAACCAACCCAAAAAATGGTTTGGATGGCGATATTTCTGCAATCGAGACTCGTAGACGGTTGAAAGTTTCAAAAACGTCTTTTAGTTTTTTAAGATCTTTCCAAAACTGAAAACCAAAAAATTTCACAGAGCTTTCCGTTTGGATGGCGATATTTCTGCAATCGAGACTCGTAAGTGGTTGCGGTTTTCAGCGCTGAATTGGAAATTCACAGACCTTTCCGTCAATGTAAAAATTTTAGCACAATTCAACAAAAAAAATTTTATTGACTTTTTGAAGAAAGCATGTACTACCCCCTTTGCTAATTTTTACCCCAAAAATTAAATGTTTCCAAAACCCATCGAAATATACATCAAAAGAAAGGTATTTAAAAACCCTATTCGCACGTGTAAGCAAAAATTTTCTACGTGGTCCGGTTTTCAAAATATTTACATCCAAAGTTCTATTTGGACCCAACTTCAAAAACCAACCCAAAAAATGGTTTGGATGGCGATATTTCTGCAATCGAGACTCGTAGACGGTTGAAAGTTTCAAAAACGTCTTTTAGTTTTTTAAGATCTTTCCAAAACTGAAAACCAAAAAATTTCACAGAGCTTTCCGTTTGGATGGCGATATTTCTGCAATCGAGACTCGTAAGTGGTTGCGGTTTTCAGCGCTGAATTGGAAATTCACAGACCTTTCCGTCAATGTAAAAATTTTAGCACAATTCAACAAAAAAAATTTTATTGACTTTTTGAAGAAAGCATGTACTACCCCCTTTGCTAATTTTTACCCCAAAAATTAAATGTTTCCAAAACCCATCGAAATATACATCAAAAGAAAGGTATTTAAAAACCCTATTCGCACGTGTAAGCAAAAATTTTCTACGTGGTCCGGTTTTCAAAATATTTACATCCAAATTTCTATTTGGACCCAACTTCAAAAACCAACCCAAAAAATGGTTTGGATGGCGATATTTCTGCAATCGAGACTCGTAGACGGTTGAAAGTTTCAAAAACGTCTTTTAGTTTTTTAAGATCTTTCCAAAACTGAAAACCAAAAAATTTTACGACCTCTGGTTCTCGAAATATCTTCATCCAAAGTGATATAGCCTTATTTCGAACAAATTTAATTAAAATTGTTCAAAAAAATGTTTGGATGGCGATATTTCCGCAATCAAGACTCGTAGATGATTGAAAGTTTCAAAAACGTCTTTTAGTTTTTTAAGATCTTTCCAAAACTGAAAACCAAAAAATTTTACGACCTCTGGTTCTCGAAATATCTTCATCCAAAGTGATATTGCCTTATTTCGAACAAATTTAATTAAAATTGTTCAAAAAAATGTTTGGATGGCGATATTTCCGCAATCAAGACTCGTAGATGGTTGAAAGTTTCAAAAGCGATATTTCCGCAATCGAGACTCGTAAGTGGTTGCGGTTTTCAGCGCTGAATTGGAAATTCACAGACCTTTCCGTCAATGTAAAAATTTTAGCACAATTCAACTAATAAATTTTTATTGACTTTTTGAAGAAAGCATGTACCCCCTTTGCTAATTTTTACCCCAAAAATTAAATGTTTCCAAAACCCATCGAAATATACATCAAAAGAAAGGTATTTAAAAACCCTATTCGCTCGTGTAAGCAAAAATTTTCTACGTGGTCCGGTTTTCAAAATATTTACATCCAAAGTTCTATTTGGACCCAACTTCAAAAACCAACCCAAAAAATGGTTTGGATGGCGATATTTCTGCAATCGAGACTCGTAGACGGTTGAAAGTTTCAAAAACTGTTTTAGTTTTTTAAGATCTTTCCAAAACTGAAAACCAAAAAATTTTACGACCTCTGGTTCTCGAAATATCTTCATCCAAAGTGATATTACTTTATTTCAACCCAATTCAATTAAAATTGTTGAAAAAAATGTTTGGATGGCGATATTTCCGCAATCGAGACTCGTAAGTGGTTGCGGTTTTCAGCGCTGAATTGGAAATTCACAGACCTTTCCGTCAATGTAAAAATTTTAGCACAATTCAACAAAAAAATTTTTATTGACTTTTTGAAGAAAGCATGTACTACCCCCTTTGCTAATTTTTACCCCAAAAATTAAATGTTTCCAAAACCCATCGAAATATACATCAAAAGAAAGGTATTTAAAAACCCTATTCGCTCGTGTAAGCAAAAATTTTCTACGTGGTCCGGTTTTCAAAATATTTACATCCAAAGTTCTATTTGGACCCAACTTCAAAAACCAACCCAAAAAATGGTTTGGATGGCGATATTTCTGCAATCGAGACTCGTAGACGGTTGAAAGTTTCAAAAACGTCTTTTAGTTTTTTAAGATCTTTCCAAAACTGAAAACCAAAAAATTTTACGACCTCTGGTTCTCGAAATATCTTCATCCAAAGTGATATTACTTTATTTCAACCCAATTCAATTAAAATTGTTGAAAAAAATGTTTGGATGGCGATATTTCCGCAATCGAGACTCGTAAGTGGTTGCGGTTTTCAGCGCTGAATTGGAAATTCACAGACCTTTCCGTCAATGTAAAAATTTTAGCACAATTCAACAAAAAAATTTTTGTTGACTTTTTGAAGAAAGCATGTACCCCCTTTGCTAATTTTTACCCCAAAAATTAAATGTTTCCAAAACCCATCGAAATATACATCAAAAGAAAGGTATTTAAAAACCCTATTCGCTCGTGTAAGCAAAAATTTTCTACGTGGTCCGGTTTTCAAAATATTTACATCCAAAGTTCTATTTGGACCCAACTTCAAAAACCAACCCAAAAAATGGTTTGGATGGCGATATTTCTGCAATCGAGACTCGTAGTCGGTTGAAAGTTTCAAAAACTGTTTTAGTTTTTTAAGATCTTTCCAAAACTGAAAACCAAAAAATTTTACGACCTCTGGTTCTCGAAATACCTTCATCCAAAGTGATATTACTTTATTTCAACCCAATTCAATTAAAATTGTTGAAAAAAATGTTTGGATGGCGATATTTCCGCAATCGAGACTCGTAAGTGGTTGCGGTTTTCAGCGCTGAATTGGAAATTCACAGACCTTTCCGTCAATGTAAAAATTTTAGCACAATTCAACAAAAAAATTTTTATTGACTTTTTGAAGAAAGCATGTACCCCCTTTGCTAATTTTTACCCCAAAAATTAAATGTTTCCAAAACCCATCGAAATATACATCAAAAGAAAGGTATTTAAAAACCCTATTCGCTCGTGTAAGCAAAAATTTTCTACGTGGTCCGGTTTTCAAAATATTTACATCCAAAGTTCTATTTGGACCCAACTTCAAAAACCAACCCAAAAAATGGTTTGGATGGCGATATTTCTGCAATCGAGACTCGTAGACGGTTGAAAGTTTCAAAAACGTCTTTTAGTTTTTTAAGATCTTTCCAAAACTGAAAACCAAAAAATTTCACAGACCTTTCCGTTTGGATGGCGATATTTCTGCAATCGAGACTCGTAAGTGGTTGCGGTTTTCAGCGCTGAATTGGAAATTCACAGACCTTTCCGTCAATGTAAAAATTTTAGCACAATTCAACAAATAAATTTTTATTGACTTTTTGAAGAAAGCATGTACTACCCCCTTTGCTAATTTTTACCCCAAAAATTAAATGTTTCCAAAACCCATCGAAATATACATCAAAAGAAAGGTATTTAAAAACCCTATTCGCACGTGTAAGCAAAAATTTTCTACGTGGTCCGGTTTTCAAAATATTTACATCCAAAATTCTATTTGGACCCAACTTCAAAAACCAACCCAAAAAATGGTTTGGATGGCGATATTTCTGCAATCGAGACTCGTAGACGGTTGAAAGTTTCAAAAACGTCTTTTAGTTTTTTAAGATCTTTCCAAAACTGAAAACCAAAAAATTTTACGACCTCTGGTTCTCGAAATATCTTCATCCAAAGTGATATTACTTTATTTCAACCCAATTCAATTAAAATTGTTCAAAAAAATGTTTGGATGGCGATATTTCCGCAATCGAGACTCGTAAGTGGTTGCGGTTTTCAGCGCTGAATTGGAAATTCACAGACCTTTCCGTCAATGTAAAAATTTTAGCACAATTCAACAAAAAAATTTTTATTGACTTTTTGAAGAAAGCATGTACTACCCCCTTTGCTAATTTTTACCCCAAAAATTAAATGTTTCCAAAACCCATCGAAATATACATCAAAAGAAAGGTATTTAAAAACCCTATTCGCACGTGTAAGCAAAAATTTTCTACGTGGTCCGGTTTTCAAAATATTTACATCCAAAGTTCTATTTGGACCCAACTTCAAAAACCAACCCAAAAAATGGTTTGGATGGCGATATTTCTGCAATCGAGACTCGTAGACGGTTGAAAGTTTCAAAAACGTCTTTTAGTTTTTTAAGATCTTTCCAAAACTGAAAACCAAAAAATTTTACGACCTCTGGTTCTCGAAATATCTTCATCCAAAGTGATATTGCCTTATTTCGAACAAATTTAATTAAAATTGTTCAAAAAAATGTTTGGATGGCGATATTTCCGCAATCAAGACTCGTAGATGATTGAAAGTTTCAAAAACGTGTTTTAGTTTTTTAAGATCTTTCCAAAACTGAAAACCAAAAAATTTTACGACCTCTGGTTCTCGAAATATCTTCATCCAAAGTGATATTGCCTTATTTCGAACAAATTTAATTAAAATTGTTCAAAAAAATGTTTGGATGGCGATATTTCCGCAATCAAGACTCGTAGATGATTGAAAGTTTCAAAAACGTCTTTTAGTTTTTTAAGATCTTTCCAAAACTGAAAACCAAAAAATTTTACGACCTCTGGTTCTCGAAATATCTTCATCCAAAGTGATATTGCCTTATTTCGAACAAATTTAATTAAAATTGTTCAAAAAAATGTTTGGATGGCGATATTTCCGCAATCAAGACTCGTAGATGATTGAAAGTTTCAAAAACGTCTTTTAGTTTTTTAAGATCTTTCCAAAACTGAAAACCAAAAAATTTTACGACCTCTGGTTCTCGAAATATCTTCATCCAAAGTGATATTGCCTTATTTCGAACAAATTTAATTAAAATTGTTCAAAAAAATGTTTGGATGGCGATATTTCCGCAATCAAGACTCGTAGATGATTGAAAGTTTCAAAAACGTCTTTTAGTTTTTTAAGATCTTTCCAAAACTGAAAACCAAAAAATTTTACGACCTCTGGTTCTCGAAATATCTTCATCCAAAGTGATATTGCCTTATTTCGAACAAATTTAATTAAAATTGTTCAAAAAAATGTTTGGATGGCGATATTTCCGCAATCAAGACTCGTAGTTTTATTTTTTTAAGATCTTTCCAAAACTGAAAACCAAAAAATTTTACGACCTCTGGTTCTCGAAATATCTTCATCCAAAGTGATATTGCCTTATTTCGAACAAATTTAATTAAAATTGTTCAAAAAAATGTTTGGATGGCGATATTTCTGCAATCGAGACTCGTAGACGGTTGAAAGTTTCAAAAACGTCTTTTAGTTTTTTAAGATCTTTCCAAAACTGAAAACCAAAAAATTTTACGACCTCTGGTTCTCGAAATATCTTCATCCAAAGTGATATTGCCTTATTTCGAACAAATTTAATTAAAATTGTTCAAAAAAATGTTTGGATGGCGATATTTCCGCAATCAAGACTCGTAGATGATTGAAAGTTTCAAAAACGTGTTTTAGTTTTTTAAGATCTTTCCAAAACTGAAAACCAAAAAATTTTACGACCTCTGGTTCTCGAAATATCTTCATCCAAAGTGATATTGCCTTATTTCGAACAAATTTAATTAAAATTGTTCAAAAAAATGTTTGGATGGCGATATTTCCGCAATCAAGACTCGTAGATGATTGAAAGTTTCAAAAACGTCTTTTAGTTTTTTAAGATCTTTCCAAAACTGAAAACCAAAAAATTTTACGACCTCTGGTTCTCGAAATATCTTCATCCAAAGTGATATTGCCTTATTTCGAACAAATTTAATTAAAATTGTTCAAAAAAATGTTTGGATGGCGATATTTCCGCAATCAAGACTCGTAGATGATTGAAAGTTTCAAAAACGTCTTTTAGTTTTTTAAGATCTTTCCAAAACTGAAAACCAAAAAATTTTACGACCTCTGGTTCTCGAAATATCTTCATCCAAAGTGATATTGCCTTATTTCGAACAAATTTAATTAAAATTGTTCAAAAAAATGTTTGGATGGCGATATTTCCGCAATCAAGACTCGTAGATGATTGAAAGTTTCAAAAACGTCTTTTAGTTTTTTAAGATCTTTCCAAAACTGAAAACCAAAAAATTTTACGACCTCTGGTTCTCGAAATATCTTCATCCAAAGTGATATTGCCTTATTTCGAACAAATTTAATTAAAATTGTTCAAAAAAATGTTTGGATGGCGATATTTCCGCAATCAAGACTCGTAGTTTTATTTTTTTAAGATCTTTCCAAAACTGAAAACCAAAAAATTTTACGACCTCTGGTTCTCGAAATATCTTCATCCAAAGTGATATTGCCTTATTTCGAACAAATTTAATTAAAATTGTTCAAAAAAATGTTTGGATGGCGATATTTCCGCAATCAAGACTCGTAGATGATTGAAAGTTTCAAAAACGTCTTTTAGTTTTTTAAGATCTTTCCAAAACTGAAAACCAAAAAATTTTACGACCTCTGGTTCTCGAAATATCTTCATCCAAAGTGATATTGCCTTATTTCGAACAAATTTAATTAAAATTGTTCAAAAAAATGTTTGGATGGCGATATTTCCGCAATCAAGACTTGTAGATGGTTGAAAGTTTCAAAAACGTCTTTTAGTTTTTTAAGATCTTTCCAAAACTGAAAACCAAAAAATTTTACGACCTCTGGTTCTCGAAATATCTTCATCCAAAGTGATATTGCCTTATTTCGAACAAATTTAATTAAAATTGTTCAACAAAATGTTTGGATGGCGATATTTCCGCAATCAAGACTCGTAGACGGTTGAAAGTTTCAAAAACTGTTTTAGTTTTTTAAGATCTTTCCAAAACTGAAAACCAAAAAATTTTACGACCTCTGGTTCTCGAAATATCTTCATCCAAAGTGATATTACTTTATTTCAACCCAATTCAATTAAAATTGTTGAAAAAAATGTTTGGATGGCGATATTTCCGCAATCGAGACTCGTAAGTGGTTGCGGTTTTCAGCGCTGAATTGGAAATTCACAGACCTTTCCGTCAATGTAAAAATTTTAGCACAATTCAACAAAAAAATTTTTATTGACTTTTTGAAGAAAGCATGTACTACCCCCTTTGCTAATTTTTACCCCAAAAATTAAATGTTTCCAAAACCCATCGAAATATACATCAAAAGAAAGGCATTTAAAAACCCTATTCGCACGTGTAAGCAAAAATTTTCTACGTGGTCCGGTTTTCAAAATATTTACATCCAAAGTTCTATTTGGACCCAACTTCAAAAACCAACCCAAAAAATGGTTTGGATGGCGATATTTCTGCAATCGATACTCGTAGACGGTAGAAAGTTTCAAAAACGTCTTTTAGTTTTTTAAGATCTTTCCAAAACTGAAAACCAAAAAATTTTACGACCTCTGGTTCTCGAAATATCTTCATCCAAAGTGATATTGCCTTATTTCGAACAAATTTAATTAAAATTGTTCAAAAAAATGTTTGGATGGCGATATTTCCGCAATCGAGACTCGTAAGTGGTTGCGGTTTTCAGCGCTGAATTGGAAATTCACAGACCTTTCCGTCAATGTAAAAATTTTAGCACAATTCAACAAAAAAATTTTTATTGACTTTTTGAAGAAAGCATGTACTACCCCCTTTGCTAATTTTTACCCCAAAAATTAAATGTTTCCAAAACCCATCGAAATATACATCAAAAGAAAGGTATTTAAAAACCCTATTCGCACGTGTAAGCAAAAATTTTCTACGTGGTCCGGTTTTCAAAATATTTACATCCAAAGTTCTATTTGGACCCAACTTCAAAAACCAACCCAAAAAATGGTTTGGATGGCGATATTTCTGCAATCGAGACTCGTAGACGGTTGAAAGTTTCAAAAACTGTTTTAGTTTTTTAAGATCTTTCCAAAACTGAAAACCAAAAAATTTTGCGACCTCTGGTTCTCGAAATATCTTCATCCAAAGTGATATTGCCTTATTTCGAACAAATTTAATTAAAATTGTTCAAAAAAATGTTTGGATGGCGATATTTCCGCAATCAAGACTCGTAGATGATTTAAAGTTTCAAAAACGTCTTTTAGTTTTTTAAGATCTTTCCAAAACTGAAAACCAAAAAATTTTACGACCTCTGGTTCTCGAAATATCTTCATCCAAAGTGATATTGCCTTATTTCGAACAAATTTAATTAAAATTGTTCAAAAAAATGTTTGGATGGCGATATTTCCGCAATCAAGACTCGTAGATGATTGAAAGTTTCAAAAACGTCTTTTAGTTTTTTAAGATCTTTCCAAAACTGAAAACCAAAAAATTTTACGACCTCTGGTTCTCGAAATATCTTCATCCAAAGTGATATTGCCTTATTTCGAACAAATTTAATTAAAATTGTTCAAAAAAATGTTTGGATGGCGATATTTCCGCAATCAAGACTCGTAGATGATTGAAAGTTTCAAAAACGTCTTTTAGTTTTTTAAGATCTTTCCAAAACTGAAAACCAAAAAATTTTACGACCTCTGGTTCTCGAAATATCTTCATCCAAAGTGATATTACTTTATTTCAACCCAATTCAATTAAAATTGTTGAAAAAAATGTTTGGATGGCGATATTTCCGCAATCGAGACTCGTAAGTGGTTGCGGTTTTCAGCGCTGAATTGGAAATTCACAGACCTTTCCGTCAATGTAAAAATTTTAGCACAATTCAACAAAAAAAATTTTATTGACTTTTTGAAGAAAGCATGTACTACCCCCTTTGCTAATTTTTACCCCAAAAATTAAATGTTTCCAAAACCCATCGAAATATACATCAAAAGAAAGGTATTTAAAAACCCTATTCGCACGTGTAAGCAAAAATTTTCTACGTGGTCCGGTTTTCAAAATATTTACATCCAAAGTTCTATTTGGACCCAACTTCAAAAACCAACCCAAAAAATGGTTTGGATGGCGATATTTCTGCAATCGAGACTCGTAGACGGTTGAAAGTTTCAAAAACGTCTTTTAGTTTTTTAAGATCTTTCCAAAACTGAAAACCAAAAAATTTTACGACCTCTGGTTCTCGAAATATCTTCATCCAAAGTGATATTGCCTTATTTCGAACAAATTTAATTAAAATTGTTCAAAAAAATGTTTGGATGGCGATATTTCCGCAATCAAGACTCGTAGATGATTGAAAGTTTCAAAAACGTCTTTTAGTTTTTTAAGATCTTTCCAAAACTGAAAACCAAAAAATTTTACGACCTCTGGTTCTCGAAATATCTTCATCCAAAGTGATATTGCCTTATTTCGAACAAATTTAATTAAAATTGTTCAAAAAAATGTTTGGATGGCGATATTTCCGCAATCAAGACTCGTAGATGATTGAAAGTTTCAAAAACGTCTTTTAGTTTTTTAAGATCTTTCCAAAACTGAAAACCAAAAAATTTTACGACCTCTGGTTCTCGAAATATCTTCATCCAAAGTGATATTACTTTATTTCAACCCAATTCAATTAAAATTGTTGAAAAAAATGTTTGGATGGCGATATTTCCGCAATCGAGACTCGTAAGTGGTTGCGGTTTTCAGCGCTGAATTGGAAATTCACAGACCTTTCCGTCAATGTAAAAATTTTAGCACAATTCAACAAAAAAAATTTTATTGACTTTTTGAAGAAAGCATGTACTACCCCCTTTGCTAATTTTTACCCCAAAAATTAAATGTTTCCAAAACCCATCGAAATATACATCAAAAGAAAGGTATTTAAAAACCCTATTCGCACGTGTAAGCAAAAATTTTCTACGTGGTCCGGTTTTCAAAATATTTACATCCAAAGTTCTATTTGGACCCAACTTCAAAAACCAACCCAAAAAATGGTTTGGATGGCGATATTTCTGCAATCGAGACTCGTAGACGGTTGAAAGTTTCAAAAACGTCTTTTAGTTTTTTAAGATCTTTCCAAAACTGAAAACCAAAAAATTTTACGACCTCTGGTTCTCGAAATATCTTCATCCAAAGTGATATTGCCTTATTTCGAACAAATTTAATTAAAATTGTTCAAAAAAATGTTTGGATGGCGATATTTCCGCAATCGAGACTCGTAAGTGGTTGCGGTTTTCAGCACTGAATTGGAAATTCACAGGCCTTTCCGTCAATGTAAAAATTTTAGCACAATTCAACAAAAAAATTTGTATTGACTTTTTGAAGAAAGCATGTACTACCCCCTTTGCTAATTTTTACCCCAAAAATTAAATGTTTCCAAAACCCATCGAAATATACATCAAAAGAAAGGTATTTAAAAACCCTATTCGCACGTGTAAGCAAAAATTTTCTACGTGGTCCGGTTTTAAAATATTTACATCCAAAGTTCTATTTGGACCCAACTTCAAAAACCAACCCAAAAAATGGTTTGGATGGCGATATTTCTGCAATCGAGACTCGTAGACGGTTGAAAGTTTCAAAAACTGTTTTAGTTTTTTAAGATCTTTCCAAAACTGAAAACCAAAAAATTTTACGACCTCTGGTTCTCGAAATATCTTCATCCAAAGTGATATTGCCTTATTTCGAACAAATTTAATTAAAATTGTTCAAAAAAATGTTTGGATGGCGATATTTCCGCAATCAAGACTCGTAGATGATTGAAAGTTTCAAAAACTGTTTTAGTTTTTTAAGATCTTTCCAAAACTGAAAACCAAAAAATTTTACGACCTCTGGTTCTCGAAATATCTTCATCCAAAGTGATATTGCCTTATTTCGAACAAATTTAATTAAAATTGTTCAAAAAAATGTTTGGATGGCGATATTTCCGCAATCAAGACTCGTAGATGATTGAAAGTTTCAAAAACGTCTTTTAGTTTTTTAAGATCTTTCCAAAACTGAAAACCAAAAAATTTTACGACCTCTGGTTCTCGAAATATCTTCATCCAAAGTGATATTGCCTTATTTCGAACAAATTTAATTAAAATTGTTCAAAAAAATGTTTGGATGGCGATATTTCCGCAATCGAGACTCGTAAGTGGTTGCGGTTTTCAGCGCTGAATTGGAAATTCACAGACCTTTCCGTCAATGTAAAAATTTTAGCACAATTCAACAAAAAAATTTGTATTGACTTTTTGAAGAAAGCATGTACTACCCCCTTTGCTAATTTTTACCCCAAAAATTAAATGTTTCCAAAACCCATCGAAATATACATCAAAAGAAAGGTATTTAAAAACCCTATTCGCACGTGTAAGCAAAAATTTTCTACGTGGTCCGGTTTTCAAAATATTTACATCCAAAGTTCTATTTGGACCCAACTTCAAAAACCAACCCAAAAAATGGTTTGGATGGCGATATTTCTGCAATCGAGACTCGTAGACGGTTGAAAGTTTCAAAAACGTCTTTTAGTTTTTTAAGATCTTTCCAAAACTGAAAACCAAAAAATTTTACGACCTCTGGTTCTCGAAATATCTTCATCCAAAGTGATATTGCCTTATTTCGAACAAATTTAATTAAAATTGTTCAAAAAAATGTTTGGATGGCGATATTTCTGCAATCAAGACTCGTAGATGATTGAAAGTTTCAAAAACGTCTTTTAGTTTTTTAAGATCTTTCCAAAACTGAAAACCAAAAAATTTTACGACCTCTGGTTCTCGAAATATCTTCATCCAAAGTGATATTGCCTTATTTCGAACAAATTTAATTAAAATTGTTCAAAAAAATGTTTGGATGGCGATATTTCCGCAATCGAGACTCGTAAGTGGTTGCGGTTTTCAGCACTGAATTGGAAATTCACAGGCCTTTCCGTCAATGTAAAAATTTTAGCACAATTCAACAAAAAAATTTGTATTGACTTTTTGAAGAAAGCATGTACTACCCCCTTTGCTAATTTTTACCCCAAAAATTAAATGTTTCCAAAACCCATCGAAATATACATCAAAAGAAAGGTATTTAAAAACCCTATTCGCACGTGTAAGCAAAAATTTTCTACGTGGTCCGGTTTTAAAATATTTACATCCAAAGTTCTATTTGGACCCAACTTCAAAAACCAACCCAAAAAATGGTTTGGATGGCGATATTTCTGCAATCGAGACTCGTAGACGGTTGAAAGTTTCAAAAACTGTTTTAGTTTTTTAAGATCTTTCCAAAACTGAAAACCAAAAAATTTTACGACCTCTGGTTCTCGAAATATCTTCATCCAAAGTGATATTGCCTTATTTCGAACAAATTTAATTAAAATTGTTCAAAAAAATGTTTGGATGGCGATATTTCCGCAATCAAGACTCGTAGATGATTGAAAGTTTCAAAAACGTCTTTTAGTTTTTTAAGATCTTTCCAAAACTGAAAACCAAAAAATTTTACGACCTCTGGTTCTCGAAATATCTTCATCCAAAGTGATATTGCCTTATTTCGAACAAATTTAATTAAAATTGTTCAAAAAAATGTTTGGATGGCGATATTTCCGCAATCAAGACTCGTAGATGATTGAAAGTTTCAAAAACGTCTTTTAGTTTTTTAAGATCTTTCCAAAACTGAAAACCAAAAAATTTTACGACCTCTGGTTCTCGAAATATCTTCATCCAAAGTGATATTACTTTATTTCAACCCAATTCAATTAAAATTGTTGAAAAAAATGTTTGGATGGCGATATTTCCGCAATCGAGACTCGTAAGTGGTTGCGGTTTTCAGCGCTGAATTGGAAATTCACAGACCTTTCCGTCAATGTAAAAATTTTAGCACAATTCAACAAAAAAATTTGTATTGACTTTTTGAAGAAAGCATGTACTACCCCCTTTGCTAATTTTTACCCCAAAAATTAAATGTTTCCAAAACCCATCGAAATATACATCAAAAGAAAGGTATTTAAAAACCCTATTCGCACGTGTAAGCAAAAATTTTCTACGTGGTCCGGTTTTCAAAATATTTACATCCAAAGTTCTATTTGGACCCAACTTCAAAAACCAACCCAAAAAATGGTTTGGATGGCGATATTTCTGCAATCGAGACTCGTAGACGGTTGAAAGTTTCAAAAACTGTTTTAGTTTTTTAAGATCTTTCCAAAACTGAAAACCAAAAAATTTTACGACCTCTGGTTCTCGAAATATCTTCATCCAAAGTGATATTGCCTTATTTCGAACAAATTTAATTAAAATTGTTCAAAAAAATGTTTGGATGGCGATATTTCCGCAATCAAGACTCGTAGATGGTTGAAAGTTTCAAAAACGTCTTTTAGTTTTTTAAGATCTTTCCAAAACTGAAAACCAAAAAATTTTACGACCTCTGGTTCTCGAAATATCTTCATCCAAAGTGATATTACTTTATTTCAACCCAATTCAATTAAAATTGTTGAAAAAAATGTTTGGATGGCGATATTTCCGCAATCGAGACTCGTAAGTGGTTGCGGTTTTCAGCGCTGAATTGGAAATTCACAGACCTTTCCGTCAATGTAAAAATTTTAGCACAATTCAACAAAAAAATTTTTATTGACTTTTTGAAGAAAGTATGTACTACCCCCTTTGCTAATTTTTACCCCAAAAATTAAATGTTTCCAAAACCCATCGAAATATACATCAAAAGAAAGGTATTTAAAAACCCTATTCGCACGTGTAAGCAAAAATTTTCTACGTGGTCCGGTTTTCAAAATATTTACATCCAAAGTTCTATTTGGACCCAACTTCAAAAACCAACCCAAAAAATGGTTTGGATGGCGATATTTCTGCAATCGAGACTCGTAGACGGTTGAAAGTTTCAAAAACGTCTTTTAGTTTTTTAAGATCTTTCCAAAACTGAAAACCAAAAAATTTTACGACCTCTGGTTCTCGAAATATCTTCATCCAAAGTGATATTGCCTTATTTCGAACAAATTTAATTAAAATTGTTCAAAAAAATGTTTGGATGGCGATATTTCCGCAATCAAGACTCGTAGATGATTGAAAGTTTCAAAAACGTCTTTTAGTTTTTTAAGATCTTTCCAAAACTGAAAACCAAAAAATTTTACGACCTCTGGTTCTCGAAATATCTTCATCCAAAGTGATATTGCCTTATTTCGAACAAATTTAATTAAAATTGTTCAAAAAAATGTTTGGATGGCGATATTTCCGCAATCGAGACTCGTAAGTGGTTGCGGTTTTCAGCGCTGAATTGGAAATTCACAGACCTTTCCGTCAATGTAAAAATTTTAGCACAATTCAACAAAAAAATTTTTATTGACTTTTTGAAGAAAGCATGTACTACCCCCTTTGCTAATTTTTACCCCAAAAATTAAATGTTTCCAAAACCTATCGAAATATACATCAAAAGAAAGGTATTTAAAAACCCTATTCGCACGTGTAAGCAAAAATTTTCTACGTGGTCCGGTTTTCAAAATATTTACATCCAAAGTTCTATTTGGACCCAACTTCAAAAACCAACCCAAAAAATGGTTTGGATGGCGATATTTCTGCAATCGAGACTCGTAGACGGTTGAAAGTTTCAAAAACTGTTTTAGTTTTTTAAGATCTTTCCAAAACTGAAAACCAAAAAATTTTACGACCTCTGGTTCTCGAAATATCTTCATCCAAAGTGATATTGCCTTATTTCGAACAAATTTAATTAAAATTGTTCAAAAAAATGTTTGGATGGCGATATTTCCGCAATCAAGACTCGTAGATGATTGAAAGTTTCAAAAACGTCTTTTAGTTTTTTAAGATCTTTCCAAAACTGAAAACCAAAAAATTTTACGACCTCTGGTTCTCGAAATATCTTCATCCAAAGTGATATTGCCTTATTTCGAACAAATTTAATTAAAATTGTTCAAAAAAATGTTTGGATGGCGATATTTCCGCAATCGAGACTCGTAAGTGGTTGCGGTTTTCAGCGCTGAATTGGAAATTCACAGACCTTTCCGTCAATGTAAAAATTTTAGCACAATTCAACAAAAAAATTTGTATTGACTTTTTGAAGAAAGCATGTACTACCCCCTTTGCTAATTTTTACCCCAAAAATTAAATGTTTCCAAAACCCATCGAAATATACATCAAAAGAAAGGTATTTAAAAACCCTATTCGCACGTGTAAGCAAAAATTTTCTACGTGGTCCGGTTTTCAAAATATTTACATCCAAAGTTCTATTTGGACCCAACTTCAAAAACCAACCCAAAAAATGGTTTGGATGGCGATATTTCTGCAATCGAGACTCGTAGACGGTTGAAAGTTTCAAAAACGTCTTTTAGTTTTTTAAGATCTTTCCAAAACTGAAAACCAAAAAATTTTACGACCTCTGGTTCTCGAAATATCTTCATCCAAAGTGATATTGCCTTATTTCGAACAAATTTAATTAAAATTGTTCAAAAAAATGTTTGGATGGCGATATTTCTGCAATCAAGACTCGTAGATGATTGAAAGTTTCAAAAACGTCTTTTAGTTTTTTAAGATCTTTCCAAAACTGAAAACCAAAAAATTTTACGACCTCTGGTTCTCGAAATATCTTCATCCAAAGTGATATTGCCTTATTTCGAACAAATTTAATTAAAATTGTTCAAAAAAATGTTTGGATGGCGATATTTCCGCAATCGAGACTCGTAAGTGGTTGCGGTTTTCAGCACTGAATTGGAAATTCACAGGCCTTTCCGTCAATGTAAAAATTTTAGCACAATTCAACAAAAAAATTTGTATTGACTTTTTGAAGAAAGCATGTACTACCCCCTTTGCTAATTTTTACCCCAAAAATTAAATGTTTCCAAAACCCATCGAAATATACATCAAAAGAAAGGTATTTAAAAACCCTATTCGCACGTGTAAGCAAAAATTTTCTACGTGGTCCGGTTTTAAAATATTTACATCCAAAGTTCTATTTGGACCCAACTTCAAAAACCAACCCAAAAAATGGTTTGGATGGCGATATTTCTGCAATCGAGACTCGTAGACGGTTGAAAGTTTCAAAAACTGTTTTAGTTTTTTAAGATCTTTCCAAAACTGAAAACCAAAAAATTTTACGACCTCTGGTTCTCGAAATATCTTCATCCAAAGTGATATTGCCTTATTTCGAACAAATTTAATTAAAATTGTTCAAAAAAATGTTTGGATGGCGATATTTCCGCAATCAAGACTCGTAGATGATTGAAAGTTTCAAAAACGTCTTTTAGTTTTTTAAGATCTTTCCAAAACTGAAAACCAAAAAATTTTACGACCTCTGGTTCTCGAAATATCTTCATCCAAAGTGATATTGCCTTATTTCGAACAAATTTAATTAAAATTGTTCAAAAAAATGTTTGGATGGCGATATTTCCGCAATCAAGACTCGTAGATGATTGAAAGTTTCAAAAACGTCTTTTAGTTTTTTAAGATCTTTCCAAAACTGAAAACCAAAAAATTTTACGACCTCTGGTTCTCGAAATATCTTCATCCAAAGTGATATTACTTTATTTCAACCCAATTCAATTAAAATTGTTGAAAAAAATGTTTGGATGGCGATATTTCCGCAATCGAGACTCGTAAGTGGTTGCGGTTTTCAGCGCTGAATTGGAAATTCACAGACCTTTCCGTCAATGTAAAAATTTTAGCACAATTCAACAAAAAAATTTTTATTGACTTTTTGAAGAAAGCATGTACTACCCCCTTTGCTAATTTTTACCCCAAAAATTAAATGTTTCCAAAACCCATCGAAATATACATCAAAAGAAAGGTATTTAAAAACCCTATTCGCACGTGTAAGCAAAAATTTTCTACGTGGTCCGGTTTTCAAAATATTTACATCCAAAGTTCTATTTGGACCCAACTTCAAAAACCAACCCAAAAAATGGTTTGGATGGCGATATTTCTGCAATCGAGACTCGTAGACGGTTGAAAGTTTCAAAAACTGTTTTAGTTTTTTAAGATCTTTCCAAAACTGAAAACCAAAAAATTTTACGACCTCTGGTTCTCGAAATATCTTCATCCAAAGTGATATTGCCTTATTTCGAACAAATTTAATTAAAATTGTTCAAAAAAATGTTTGGATGGCGATATTTCCGCAATCAAGACTCGTAGATGGTTGAAAGTTTCAAAAACGTCTTTTAGTTTTTTAAGATCTTTCCAAAACTGAAAACCAAAAAATTTTACGACCTCTGGTTCTCGAAATATCTTCATCCAAAGTGATATTACTTTATTTCAACCCAATTCAATTAAAATTGTTGAAAAAAATGTTTGGATGGCGATATTTCCGCAATCGAGACTCGTAAGTGGTTGCGGTTTTCAGCGCTGAATTGGAAATTCACAGACCTTTCCGTCAATGTAAAAATTTTAGCACAATTCAACAAAAAAATTTTTATTGACTTTTTGAAGAAAGTATGTACTACCCCCTTTGCTAATTTTTACCCCAAAAATTAAATGTTTCCAAAACCCATCGAAATATACATCAAAAGAAAGGTATTTGAAAACCCTATTCGCACGTGTAAGCAAAAATTTTCTACGTGGTCCGGTTTTCAAAATATTTACATCCAAAGTTCTATTTGGACCCAACTTCAAAAACCAACCCAAAAAATGGTTTGGATGGCGATATTTCTGCAATCGAGACTCGTAGACGGTTGAAAGTTTCAAAAACGTCTTTTAGTTTTTTAAGATCTTTCCAAAACTGAAAACCAAAAAATTTTACGACCTCTGGTTCTCGAAATATCTTCATCCAAAGTGATATTGCCTTATTTCGAACAAATTTAATTAAAATTGTTCAAAAAAATGTTTGGATGGCGATATTTCCGCAATCAAGACTCGTAGATGATTGAAAGTTTCAAAAACGTCTTTTAGTTTTTTAAGATCTTTCCAAAACTGAAAACCAAAAAATTTTACGACCTCTGGTTCTCGAAATATCTTCATCCAAAGTGATATTGCCTTATTTCGAACAAATTTAATTAAAATTGTTCAAAAAAATGTTTGGATGGCGATATTTCCGCAATCGAGACTCGTAAGTGGTTGCGGTTTTCAGCGCTGAATTGGAAATTCACAGACCTTTCCGTCAATGTAAAAATTTTAGCACAATTCAACAAAAAAATTTTTATTGACTTTTTGAAGAAAGCATGTACTACCCCCTTTGCTAATTTTTACCCCAAAAATTAAATGTTTCCAAAACCTATCGAAATATACATCAAAAGAAAGGTATTTAAAAACCCTATTCGCACGTGTAAGCAAAAATTTTCTACGTGGTTCGGTTTTCAAAATATTTACATCCAAAGTTCTATTTGGACCCAACTTCAAAAACCAACCCAAAAAATGGTTTGGATGGCGATATTTCTGCAATCGAGACTCGTAGACGGTTGAAAGTTTCAAAAACTGTTTTAGTTTTTTAAGATCTTTCCAAAACTGAAAACCAAAAAATTTTGCGACCTCTGGTTCTCGAAATATCTTCATCCAAAGTGATATTGCCTTATTTCGAACAAATTTAATTAAAATTGTTCAAAAAAATGTTTGGATGGCGATATTTCCGCAATCAAGACTCGTAGATGGTTGAAAGTTTCAAAAACGTCTTTTAGTTTTTTAAGATCTTTCCAAAACTGAAAACCAAAAAATTTTACGACCTCTGGTTCTCGAAATATCTTCATCCAAAGTGATATTGCCTTATTTCGAACAAATTTAATTAAAATTGTTCAAAAAAATGTTTGGATGGCGATATTTCCGCAATCAAGACTCGTAGATGATTGAAAGTTTCAAAAACGTCTTTTAGTTTTTTAAGATCTTTCCAAAACTGAAAACCAAAAAATTTTACGACCTCTGGTTCTCGAAATATCTTCATCCAAAGTGATATTGCCTTATTTCGAACAAATTTAATTAAAATTGTTCAAAAAAATGTTTGGATGGCGATATTTCCGCAATCGAGACTCGTAAGTGGTTGCGGTTTTCAGCGCTGAATTGGAAATTCACAGACCTTTCCGTCAATGTAAAAATTTTAGCACAATTCAACAAAAAAATTTGTATTGACTTTTTGAAGAAAGCATGTACTACCCCCTTTGCTAATTTTTACCCCAAAAATTAAATGTTTCCAAAACCCATCGAAATATACATCAAAAGAAAGGTATTTAAAAACCCTATTCGCACGTGTAAGCAAAAATTTTCTACGTGGTCCGGTTTTCAAAATATTTACATCCAAAGTTCTATTTGGACCCAACTTCAAAAACCAACCCAAAAAATGGTTTGGATGGCGATATTTCTGCAATCGAGACTCGTAGACGGTTGAAAGTTTCAAAAACGTCTTTTAGTTTTTTAAGATCTTTCCAAAACTGAAAACCAAAAAATTTTACGACCTCTGGTTCTCGAAATATCTTCATCCAAAGTGATATAGCCTTATTTCGAACAAATTTAATTAAAATTGTTCAAAAAAATGTTTGGATGGCGATATTTCCGCAATCAAGACTCGTAGATGGTTGAAAGTTTCAAAAGCGATATTTCCGCAATCGAGACTCGTAAGTGGTTGCGGTTTTCAGCGCTGAATTGGAAATTCACAGACCTTTCCGTCAATGTAAAAATTTTAGCACAATTCAACAAAAAAATTTTTATTGACTTTTTGAAGAAAGCATGTACCCCCTTTGCTAATTTTTACCCCAAAAATTAAATGTTTCCAAAACCCATCGAAATATACATCAAAAGAAAGGTATTTAAAAACCCTATTCGCTCGTGTAAGCAAAAATTTTCTACGTGGTCCGGTTTTCAAAATATTTACATCCAAAGTTCTATTTGGACCCAACTTCAAAAACCAACCCAAAAAATGGTTTGGATGGCGATATTTCTGCAATCGAGACTCGTAGACGGTTGAAAGTTTCAAAAACTGTTTTAGTTTTTTAAGATCTTTCCAAAACTGAAAACCAAAAAATTTTACGACCTCTGGTTCTCGAAATATCTTCATCCAAAGTGATATTACTTTATTTCAACCCAATTCAATTAAAATTGTTGAAAAAAATGTTTGGATGGCGATATTTCCGCAATCGAGACTCGTAAGTGGTTGCGGTTTTCAGCGCTGAATTGGAAATTTACAGACCTTTCCGTCAATGTAAAAATTTTAGCACAATTCAACAAAAAAATTTTTATTGACTTTTTGAAGAAAGCATGTACCCCCTTTGCTAATTTTTACCCCAAAAATTAAATGTTTCCAAAACCCATCGAAATATACATCAAAAGAAAGGTATTTAAAAACCCTATTCGCTCGTGTAAGCAAAAATTTTCTACGTGGTCCGGTTTTCAAAATATTTACATCCAAAGTTCTATTTGGACCCAACTTCAAAAACCAACCCAAAAAATGGTTTGGATGGCGATATTTCTGCAATCGAGACTCGTAGACGGTTGAAAGTTTCAAAAACGTCTTTTAGTTTTTTAAGATCTTTCCAAAACTGAAAACCAAAAAATTTTACGACCTCTGGTTCTCGAAATATCTTCATCCAAAGTGATATTACTTTATTTCAACCCAATTCAATTAAAATTGTTCAAAAAAATGTTTGGATGGCGATATTTCCGCAATCGAGACTCGTAAGTGGTTGCGGTTTTCAGCGCTGAATTGGAAATTCACAGACCTTTCCGTCAATGTAAAAATTTTAGCACAATTCAACAAAAAAATTTTTATTGACTTTTCGAAGAAAGCATGTACTACCCCCTTTGCTAATTTTTACCCCAAAAATTAAATGTTTCCAAAACCCATCGAAATATACATCAAAAGAAAGGTATTTAAAAACCCTATTCGCACGTGTAAGCAAAAATTTTCTACGTGGTCCGGTTTTCAAAATATTTACATCCAAAGTTCTATTTGGACCCAACTTCAAAAACCAACCCAAAAAATGGTTTGGATGGCGATATTTCTGCAATCGAGACTCGTAGACGGTTGAAAGTTTCAAAAACGTCTTTTAGTTTTTTAAGATCTTTCCAAAACTGAAAACCAAAAAATTTTACGACCTCTGGTTCTCGAAATATCTTCATCCAAAGTGATATTACTTTATTTCAACCCAATTCAATTAAAATTGTTCAAAAAAATGTTTGGATGGCGATATTTCCGCAATCGAGACTCGTAAGTGGTTGCGGTTTTCAGCGCTGAATTGGAAATTCACAGACCTTTCCGTCAATGTAAAAATTTTAGCACAATTCAACAAAAAAATTTTTATTGACTTTTCGAAGAAAGCATGTACTACCCCCTTTGCTAATTTTTACCCCAAAAATTAAATGTTTCCAAAACCCATCGAAATATACATCAAAAGAAAGGTATTTAAAAACCCTATTCGCACGTGTAAGCAAAAATTTTCTACGTGGTCCGGTTTTCAAAATATTTACATCCAAAGTTCTATTTGGACCCAACTTCAAAAACCAACCCAAAAAATGGTTTGGATGGCGATATTTCTGCAATCGAGACTCGTAGACGGTTGAAAGTTTCAAAAACGTCTTTTAGTTTTTTAAGATCTTTCCAAAACTGAAAACCAAAAAATTTTACGACCTCTGGTTCTCGAAATATCTTCATCCAAAGTGATATTGCCTTATTTCGAACAAATTTAATTAAAATTGTTCAAAAAAATGTTTGGATGGCGATATTTCCGCAATCAAGACTCGTAGATGATTGAAAGTTTCAAAAACGTCTTTTAGTTTTTTAAGATCTTTCCAAAACTGAAAACCAAAAAATTTTACGACCTCTGGTTCTCGAAATATCTTCATCCAAAGTGATATTGCCTTATTTCGAACAAATTTAATTAAAATTGTTCAAAAAAATGTTTGGATGGCGATATTTCCGCAATCAAGACTCGTAGATGATTGAAAGTTTCAAAAACGTCTTTTAGTTTTTTAAGATCTTTCCAAAACTGAAAACCAAAAAATTTTACGACCTCTGGTTCTCGAAATATCTTCATCCAAAGTGATATTGCCTTATTTCGAACAAATTTAATTAAAATTGTTCAAAAAAATGTTTGGATGGCGATATTTCCGCAATCAAGACTCGTAGATGATTGAAAGTTTCAAAAACGTCTTTTAGTTTTTTAAGATCTTTCCAAAACTGAAAACCAAAAAATTTTACGACCTCTGGTTCTCGAAATATCTTCATCCAAAGTGATATTACTTTATTTCAACCCAATTCAATTAAAATTGTTGAAAATACGTGGTCCGGTTTTCAAAATATTTACATCCAAAGTTCTATTTGGACCCAACTTCAAAAACCAACCCAAAAAATGGTTTGGATGGCGATATTTCCGCAATCAAGACTCGTAGATGATTGAAAGTTTCAAAAACGTCTTTTAGTTTTTTAAGATCTTTCCAAAACTGAAAACCAAAAAATTTTACGACCTCTGGTTCTCGAAATATCTTCATCCAAAGTGATATTGCCTTATTTCGAACAAATTTAATTAAAATTGTTCAAAAAAATGTTTGGATGGCGATATTTCCGCAATCAAGACTCGTAGATGATTGAAAGTTTCAAAAACGTCTTTTAGTTTTTTAAGATCTTTCCAAAACTGAAAACCAAAAAATTTTACGACCTCTGGTTCTCGAAATATCTTCATCCAAAGTGATATTGCCTTATTTCGAACAAATTTAATTAAAATTGTTCAAAAAAATGTTTGGATGGCGATATTTCCGCAATCAAGACTCGTAGATGATTGAAAGTTTCAAAAACGTCTTTTAGTTTTTTAAGATCTTTCCAAAACTGAAAACCAAAAAATTTTACGACCTCTGGTTCTCGAAATATCTTCATCCAAAGTGATATTGCCTTATTTCGAACAAATTTAATTAAAATTGTTCAAAAAAATGTTTGGATGGCGATATTTCCGCAATCAAGACTCGTAGATGATTGAAAGTTTCAAAAACGTCTTTTAGTTTTTTAAGATCTTTCCAAAACTGAAAACCAAAAAATTTTACGACCTCTGGTTCTCGAAATATCTTCATCCAAAGTGATATTACTTTATTTCAACCCAATTCAATTAAAATTGTTGAAAAAAATGTTTGGATGGCGATATTTCCGCAATCGAGACTCGTAAGTGGTTGCGGTTTTCAGCGCTGAATTGGAAATTCACAGACCTTTCCGTCAATGTAAAAATTTTAGCACAATTCAACAAAAAAATTTTTATTGACTTTTCGAAGAAAGCATGTACTACCCCCTTTGCTAATTTTTACCCCAAAAATTAAATGTTTCCAAAACCCATCAAAATATATGTCAAAAGAAAGGTATTTAAAAACCCTATTCGCACGTGTAAGCAAAAATTTTCTACGTGGTCCGGTTTTCAAAATATTTACATCCAAAGTTCTATTTGGACCCAACTTCAAAAACCAACCCAAAAATGGTTTGGATGGCGATATTTCTGCAATCGAGACTCGTAGACGGTTGAAAGTTTCAAAAACTGTTTTAGTTTTTTAAGATCTTTCCAAAACTGAAAACCAAAAAATTTTACGACCTCTGGTTCTCGAAATATCTTCATCCAAAGTGATATTGCCTTATTTCGAACAAATTTAATTAAAATTGTTCAAAAAAATGTTTGGATGGCGATATTTCCGCAATCAAGACTTGTAGATGGTTGAAAGTTTCAAAAACGTCTTTTAGTTTTTTAAGATCTTTCCAAAACTGAAAACCAAAAAATTTTACGACCTCTGGTTCTCGAAATATCTTCATCCAAAGTGATATTGCCTTATTTCGAACAAATTTAATTAAAATTGTTCAACAAAATGTTTGGATGGCGATATTTCCGCAATCAAGACTCGTAGACGGTTGAAAGTTTCAAAAACTGTTTTAGTTTTTTAAGATCTTTCCAAAACTGAAAACCAAAAAATTTTACGACCTCTGGTTCTCGAAATATCTTCATCCAAAGTGATATTGCCTTATTTCAACCCAATTCAATTAAAATTGTTGAAAAAAATGTTTGGATGGCGATATTTCCGCAATCGAGACTCGTAAGTGGTTGCGGTTTTCAGCGCTGAATTGGAAATTCACAGACCTTTCCGTCAATGTAAAAATTTTAGCACAATTCAACAAAAAAATTTTTATTGACTTTTTGAAGAAAGCATGTACCCCCTTTGCTAATTTTTACCCCAAAAATTAAATGTTTCCAAAACCCATCGAAATATACATCAAAAGAAAGGTATTTAAAAACCCTATTCGCACGTGTAAGCAAAAATTTTCTACGTGGTCCGGTTTTCAAAATATTTACATCCAAAGTTCTATTTGGACCCAACTTCAAAAACCAACCCAAAAAATGGTTTGGATGGCGATATTTCTGCAATCGAGACTCGTAGACGGTTGAAAGTTTCAAAAACGTCTTTTAGTTTTTTAAGATCTTTCCAAAACTGAAAACCAAAAAATTTTACGACCTCTGGTTCTCGAAATATCTTCATCCAAAGTGATATTGCCTTATTTCGAACAAATTTAATTAAAATTGTTCAAAAAAATGTTTGGATGGCGATATTTCCGCAATCAAGACTCGTAGATGATTGAAAGTTTCAAAAACGTCTGTTAGTTTTTTAAGATCTTTCCAAAACTGAAAACCAAAAAATTTTACGACCTCTGGTTCTCGAAATATCTTCATCCAAAGTGATATTGCCTTATTTCGAACAAATTTAATTAAAATTGTTCAAAAAAATGTTTGGATGGCGATATTTCTGCAATCGAGACTCGTAGACGGTTGAAAGTTTCAAAAACTGTTTTAGTTTTTTAAGATCTTTCCAAAACTGAAAACCAAAAAATTTTACGACCTCTGGTTCTCGAAATATCTTCATCCAAAGTGATATTGCCTTATTTCGAACAAATTTAATTAAAATTGTTCAAAAAAATGTTTGGATGGCGATATTTCCGCAATCAAGACTCGTAGATGATTGAAAGTTTCAAAAACGTCTTTTAGTTTTTTAAGATCTTTCCAAAACTGAAAACCAAAAAATTTTACGACCTCTGGTTCTCGAAATATCTTCATCCAAAGTGATATTGCCTTATTTCGAACAAATTTAATTAAAATTGTTCAAAAAAATGTTTGGATGGCGATATTTCCGCAATCAAGACTTGTAGATGGTTGAAAGTTTCAAAAACGTCTTTTAGTTATTTAAGATCTTTCCAAAACTGAAAACCAAAAAATTTTACGACCTCTGGTTCTCGAAATATCTTCATCCAAAGTGATATTGCCTTATTTCGAACAAATTTAATTAAAATTGTTCAAAAAAATGTTTGGATGGCGATATTTCCGCAATCAAGACTCGTAGATGGTTGAAAGTTTCAAAAACGTCTTTTAGTTATTTAAGATCTTTCCAAAACTGAAAACCAAAAAATTTTACGACCTCTGGTTCTCGAAATATCTTCATCCAAAGTGATATTGCCTTATTTCGAACAAATTTAATTAAAATTGTTCAAAAAAATGTTTGGATGGCGATATTTCCGCAATCAAGACTCGTAGATGGTTGAAAGTTTCAAAAACGTCTTTTAGTTTTTTAAGATCTTTCCAAAACTGAAAACCAAAAAATTTTACGACCTCTGGTTCTCGAAATATCTTCATCCAAAGTGATATTACTTTATTTCAACCCAATTCAATTAAAATTGTTGAAAAAAATGTTTGGATAGCGATATTTCCGCAATCGAGACTCGTAAGTGGTTGCGGTTTTCAGCGCTGAATTGGAAATTTACAGACCTTTCCGTCAATGTAAAAATTTTAGCACAATTCAACAAAAAAATTTTTATTGACTTTTTGAAGAAGGCATGTACTACCCCCTTTGCTAATTTTTACCCCAAAAATTAAATGTTTCCAAAACCCATCGAAATATACATCAAAAGAAAGGTATTTAAAAACCCTATTCGCACGTGTAAGCAAAAATTTTCTACGTGGTCCGGTTTTCAAAATATTTACATCCAAAGTTCTATTTGGACCCAACTTCAAAAACCAACCCAAAAAATGGTTTGGATGGCGATATTTCTGCAATCGAGACTCGTAGACGGTTGAAAGTTTCAAAAACTGTTTTAGTTTTTTAAGATCTTTCCAAAACTGAAAACCAAAAAATTTTACGACCCCTGGTTCTCGAAATATCTTCATCCAAAGTGATATTGCCTTATTTCGAACAAATTTAATTAAAATTGTTCAAAAAAATGTTTGGATGGCGATATTTCCGCAATCAAGACTCGTAGACGGTTGAAAGTTTCAAAAACTGTTTTAGTTTTTTAAGATCTTTCCAAAACTGAAAACCAAAAAATTTTACGACCTCTGGTTCTCCAAATATCTTCATCCAAAGTGATATTGCCTTATTTCGAACAAATTTAATTAAAATTGTTCAAAAAAATGTTTGGATGGCGATATTTCCGCAATCAAGACTCGTAGATGGTTGAAAGTTTCAAAAACGTCTTTTAGTTATTTAAGATCTTTTTTATTGACTTTTTGAAGAAGGCATGTACTACCCCCTTTGCTAATTTTTACCCCAAAAATTAAATGTTTCCAAAACCCATCGAAATATACATCAAAAGAAAGGTATTTAAAAACCCTATTCGCACGTGTAAGCAAAAATTTTCTACGTGGTCCGGTTTTCAAAATATTTACATCCAAAGTTCTATTTGGACCCAACTTCAAAAACCAACCCAAAAAATGGTTTGGATGGCGATATTTCTGCAATCGAGACTCGTAGACGGTTGAAAGTTTCAAAAACTGTTTTAGTTTTTTAAGATCTTTCCAAAACTGAAAACCAAAAAATTTTACGACCTCTGGTTCTCGAAATATCTTCATCCAAAGTGATATTACTTTATTTCAACCCAATTCAATTAAAATTGTTGAAAAAAATGTTTGGATGGCGATATTTCCGCAATCGAGACTCGTAGATGGTTGAAAGTTTCAAAAACGTCTTTTAGTTTTTTAAGATCTTTCCAAAACTGAAAACCAAAAAATTTTACGACCTCTGGTTCTCGAAATATCTTCATCCAAAGTGATATTGCCTTATTTCGAACAAATTTAATTAAAATTGTTCAAAAAAATGTTTGGATGGCGATATTTCCGCAATCAAGACTCGTAGATGGTTGAAAGTTTCAAAAACGTCTTTTAGTTTTTTAAGATCTTTCCAAAACTGAAAACCAAAAAATTTTACGACCTCTGGTTCTCGAAATATCTTCATCCAAAGTGATATTACTTTATTTCAACCCAATTCAATTAAAATTGTTGAAAAAAATGTTTGGATAGCGATATTTCCGCAATCGAGACTCGTAAGTGGTTGCGGTTTTCAGCGCTGAATTGGAAATTCACAGACCTTTCCGTCAATGTAAAAATTTTAGCACAATTCAACAAAAAATTTTTTATTGACTTTTTGAAGAAGGCATGTACTACCCCCTTTGCTAATTTTTACCCCAAAAATTAAATGTTTCCAAAACCCATCGAAATATACATCAAAAGTAAGGTATTTAAAAACCCTATTCGCACGTGTAAGCAAAAATTTTCTACGTGGTCCGGTTTTCAAAATATTTACATCCAAAGTTCTATTTGGACCCAACTTCAAAAACCAACCCAAAAAATGGTTTGGATGGCGATATTTCTGCAATCGAGACTCGTAGACGGTTGAAAGTTTCAAAAACTGTTTTAGTTTTTTAAGATCTTTCCAAAACTGAAAACCAAAAAATTTTACGACCTCTGGTTCTCGAAATATCTTCATCCAAAGTGATATTACTTTATTTCAACCCAATTCAATTAAAATTGTTGAAAAAAATGTTTGGATGGCGATATTTCCGCAATCGAGACTCGTAGATGGTTGAAAGTTTCAAAAACGTCTTTTAGTTTTTTAAGATCTTTCCAAAACTGAAAACCAAAAAATTTTACGACCTCTGGTTCTCGAAATATCTTCATCCAAAGTGATATTGCCTTATTTCGAACAAATTTAATTAAAATTGTTCAAAAAAATGTTTGGATGGCGATATTTCCGCAATCAAGACTCGTAGATGGTTGAAAGTTTCAAAAACGTCTTTTAGTTTTTTAAGATCTTTCCAAAACTGAAAACCAAAAAATTTTACGACCTCTGGTTCTCGAAATATCTTCATCCAAAGTGATATTACTTTATTTCAACCCAATTCAATTAAAATTGTTGAAAAAAAATGTTTGGATAGCGATATTTCCGCAATCGAGACTCGTAGATGGTTGAAAGTTTCAAAAACGTCTTTTAGTTTTTTAAGATCTTTCCAAAACTGAAAACCAAAAAATTTTACGACCTCTGGTTCTCGAAATATCTTCATCCAAAGTGATATTGCCTTATTTCGAACAAATTTAATTAAAATTGTTCAAAAAAATGTTTGGATGGCGATATTTCCGCAATCAAGACTCGTAGATGGTTGAAAGTTTCAAAAACGTCATTTAGTTATTTAAGATCTTTCCAAAACTGAAAACCAAAAAATTTTACGACCTCTGGTTCTCGAAATATCTTCATCCAAAGTGATATTGCCTTATTTCGAACAAATTTAATTAAAATTGTTCAAAAAAATGTTTGGATGGCGATATTTCCGCAATCAAGACTCGTAGATGGTTGAAAGTTTCAAAAACGTCTTTTAGTTTTTTAAGATCTTTCCAAAACTGAAAACCAAAAAATTTTACGACCTCTGGTTCTCGAAATATCTTCATCCAAAGTGATATTACTTTATTTCAACCCAATTCAATTAAAATTGTTGAAAAAAATGTTTGGATAGCGATATTTCCGCAATCGAGACTCGTAAGTGGTTGCGGTTTTCAGCGCTGAATTGGAAATTTACAGACCTTTCCGTCAATGTAAAAATTTTAGCACAATTCAACAAAAAAATTTTTATTGACTTTTTGAAGAAGGCATGTACTACCCCCTTTGCTAATTTTTACCCCAAAAATTAAATGTTTCCAAAACCTATCGAAATATACATCAAAAGAAAGGTATTTAAAAACCCTATTCGCACGTGTAAGCAAAAATTTTCTACGTGGTCCGGTTTTCAAAATATTTACATCCAAAGTTCTATTTGGACCCAACTTCAAAAACCAACCCAAAAAATGGTTTGGATGGCGATATTTCTGCAATCGAGACTCGTAGACGGTTGAAAGTTTCAAAAACTGTTTTAGTTTTTTAAGATCTTTCCAAAACTGAAAACCAAAAAATTTGACGACCCCTGGTTCTCGAAATATCTTCATCCAAAGTGATATTGCCTTATTTCGAACAAATTTAATTAAAATTGTTCAAAAAAATGTTTGGATGGCGATATTTCCGCAATCAAGACTCGTAGATGGTTGAAAGTTTCAAAAACGTCTTTTAGTTTTTTAAGATCTTTCCAAAACTGAAAACCAAAAAATTTTACGACCTCTGGTTCTCGAAATATCTTCATCCAAAGTGATATTGCCTTATTTCGAACAAATTTAATTAAAATTGTTCAAAAAAATGTTTGGATGGCGATATTTCCGCAATCGAGACTCGTAAGTGGTTGCGGTTTTCAGCGCTGAATTGGAAATTCACAGACCTTTCCGTCAATGTAAAAATTTTAGCACAATTCAACAAAAAAATTTGTATTGACTTTTTGAAGAAAGCATGTACTACCCCCTTTGCTAATTTTTACCCCAAAAATTAAATGTTTCCAAAACCCATCGAAATATACATCAAAAGAAAGGTATTTAAAAACCCTATTCGCACGTGTAAGCAAAAATTTTCTACGTGGTCCGGTTTTCAAAATATTTACATCCAAAGTTCTATTTGGACCCAACTTCAAAAACCAACCCAAAAAATGGTTTGGATGGCGATATTTCTGCAATCGAGACTCGTAGACGGTTGAAAGTTTCAAAAACGTCTTTTAGTTTTTTAAGATCTTTCCAAAACTGAAAACCAAAAAATTTTACGACCTCTGGTTCTCGAAATATCTTCATCCAAAGTGATATTACTTTATTTCAACCCAATTCAATTAAAATTGTTCAAAAAAATGTTTGGATGGCGATATTTCCGCAATCGAGACTCGTAAGTGGTTGCGGTTTTCAGCGCTGAATTGGAAATTCACAGACCTTTCCGTCAATGTAAAAATTTTAGCACAATTCAACAAAAAAATTTTTATTGACTTTTTGAAGAAAGCATGTACTGCTAATTTTTACCCCAAAAATTAAATGTTTCCAAAACCCATCGAAATATACATCAAAAGAAAGGTATTTAAAAACCCTATTCGCACGTGTAAGCAAAAATTTTCTACTGGTCCGGTTTTCAAAATATTTACATCCAAAGTTCTATTTGGACCCAACTTCAAAAACCAACCCAAAAAATGGTTTGGATGGCGATATTTCTGCAAACGAGACTCGTAGACGGTTGAAAGTTTCAAAAACGTCTTTTAGTTTTTTAAGATCTTTCCAAAACTGAAAACCAAAAAATTTTACGACCTCTGGTTTTCGAAATATCTTCATCCAAAGTGATATTACTTTATTTCAACCCAATTCAATTAAAATTGTTCAAAAAAATGTTTGGATGGCGATATTTCCGCAATCGAGACTCGTAAGTGGTTGCGGTTTTCAGCGCTGAATTGGAAATTCACAGACCTTTCCGTCAATGTAAAAATTTTAGCACAATTCAACAAAAAAATTTTTATTGACTTTTCGAAGAAAGCATGTACTACCCCCTTTGCTAATTTTTACCCCAAAAATTAAATGTTTCCAAAACCCATCGAAATATACATCAAAAGAAAGGTATTTAAAAACCCTATTCGCACGTGTAAGCAAAAATTTTCTACGTGGTCCGGTTTTCAAAATATTTACATCCAAAGTTCTATTTGGACCCAACTTCAAAAACCAACCCAAAAAATGGTTTGGATGGCGATATTTCTGCAATCGAGACTCGTAGACGGTTGAAAGTTTCAAAAACGTCTTTTAGTTTTTTAAGATCTTTCCAAAACTGAAAACCAAAAAATTTTACGACCTCTGGTTCTCGAAATATCTTCATCCAAAGTGATATTGCCTTATTTCGAACAAATTTAATTAAAATTGTTCAAAAAAATGTTTGGATGGCGATATTTCCGCAATCAAGACTCGTAGATGATTGAAAGTTTCAAAAACGTCTTTTAGTTTTTTAAGATCTTTCCAAAACTGAAAACCAAAAAATTTTACGACCTCTGGTTCTCGAAATATCTTCATCCAAAGTGATATTGCCTTATTTCGAACAAATTTAATTAAAATTGTTCAAAAAAATGTTTGGATGGCGATATTTCCGCAATCAAGACTCGTAGATGATTGAAAGTTTCAAAAACGTCTTTTAGTTTTTTAAGATCTTTCCAAAACTGAAAACCAAAAAATTTTACGACCTCTGGTTCTCGAAATATCTTCATCCAAAGTGATATTACTTTATTTCAACCCAATTCAATTAAAATTGTTGAAAATACGTGGTCCGGTTTTCAAAATATTTACATCCAAAGTTCTATTTGGACCCAACTTCAAAAACCAACCCAAAAAATGGTTTGGATGGCGATATTTCCGCAATCAAGACTCGTAGATGATTGAAAGTTTCAAAAACGTCTTTTAGTTTTTTAAGATCTTTCCAAAACTGAAAACCAAAAAATTTTACGACCTCTGGTTCTCGAAATATCTTCATCCAAAGTGATATTGCCTTATTTCGAACAAATTTAATTAAAATTGTTCAAAAAAATGTTTGGATGGCGATATTTCCGCAATCAAGACTCGTAGATGATTGAAAGTTTCAAAAACGTCTTTTAGTTTTTTAAGATCTTTCCAAAACTGAAAACCAAAAAATTTTACGACCTCTGGTTCTCGAAATATCTTCATCCAAAGTGATATTACTTTATTTCAACCCAATTCAATTAAAATTGTTGAAAAAAATGTTTGGATGGCGATATTTCCGCAATCGAGACTCGTAAGTGGTTGCGGTTTTCAGCGCTGAATTGGAAATTCACAGACCTTTCCGTCAATGTAAAAATTTTAGCACAATTCAACAAAAAAATTTTTATTGACTTTTTGAAGAAAGCATGTACTACCCCCTTTGCTAATTTTTACCCCAAAAATTAAATGTTTCCAAAACCCATCAAAATATATGTCAAAAGAAAGGTATTTAAAAACCCTATTCGCACGTGTAAGCAAAAATTTTCTACGTGGTCCGGTTTTCAAAATATTTACATCCAAAGTTCTATTTGGACCCAACTTCAAAAACCAACCCAAAAATGGTTTGGATGGCGATATTTCTGCAATCGAGACTCGTAGACGGTTGAAAGTTTCAAAAACTGTTTTAGTTTTTTAAGATCTTTCCAAAACTGAAAACCAAAAAATTTTACGACCTCTGGTTCTCGAAATATCTTCATCCAAAGTGATATTGCCTTATTTCGAACAAATTTAATTAAAATTGTTCAAAAAAATGTTTGGATGGCGATATTTCCGCAATCAAGACTTGTAGATGGTTGAAAGTTTCAAAAACGTCTTTTAGTTTTTTAAGATCTTTCCAAAACTGAAAACCAAAAAATTTTACGACCTCTGGTTCTCGAAATATCTTCATCCAAAGTGATATTGCCTTATTTCGAACAAATTTAATTAAAATTGTTCAACAAAATGTTTGGATGGCGATATTTCCGCAATCAAGACTCGTAGACGGTTGAAAGTTTCAAAAACTGTTTTAGTTTTTTAAGATCTTTCCAAAACTGAAAACCAAAAAATTTTACGACCTCTGGTTCTCGAAATATCTTCATCCAAAGTGATATTGCCTTATTTCAACCCAATTCAATTAAAATTGTTGAAAAAAATGTTTGGATGGCGATATTTCCGCAATCGAGACTCGTAAGTGGTTGCGGTTTTCAGCGCTGAATTGGAAATTCACAGACCTTTCCGTCAATGTAAAAATTTTAGCACAATTCAACAAAAAAATTTTTATTGACTTTTTGAAGAAAGCATGTACTACCCCCTTTGCTAATTTTTACCCCAAAAATTAAATGTTTCCAAAACCCATCGAAATATACATCAAAAGAAAGGTATTTAAAAACCCTATTCGCACGTGTAAGCAAAAATTTTCTACGTGGTCCGGTTTTCAAAATATTTACATCCAAAGTTCTATTTGGACCCAACTTCAAAAACCAACCCAAAAAATGGTTTGGATGGCGATATTTCTGCAATCGAGACTCGTAGACGGTTGAAAGTTTCAAAAACGTCTTTTAGTTTTTTAAGATCTTTCCAAAACTGAAAACCAAAAAATTTTACGACCTCTGGTTCTCGAAATATCTTCATCCAAAGTGATATTGCCTTATTTCGAACAAATTTAATTAAAATTGTTCAAAAAAATGTTTGGATGGCGATATTTCCGCAATCAAGACTCGTAGACGGTTGAAAGTTTCAAAAACTGTTTTAGTTTTTTAAGATCTTTCCAAAACTGAAAACCAAAAAATTTTACGACCTCTGGTTCTCGAAATATCTTCATCCAAAGTGATATTGCCTTATTTCGAACAAATTTAATTAAAATTGTTCAAAAAAATGTTTGGATGGCGATATTTCCGCAATCAAGACTCGTAGATGATTGAAAGTTTCAAAAACGTCTTTTAGTTTTTTAAGATCTTTCCAAAACTGAAAACCAAAAAATTTTACGACCTCTGGTTCTCGAAATATCTTCATCCAAAGTGATATTGCCTTATTTCGAACAAATTTAATTAAAATTGTTCAAAAAAATGTTTGGATGGCGATATTTCCGCAATCAAGACTCGTAGATGGTTGAAAGTTTCAAAAACGTCTTTTAGTTATTTAAGATCTTTCCAAAACTGAAAACCAAAAAATTTTACGACCTCTGGTTCTCGAAATATCTTCATCCAAAGTGATATTGCCTTATTTCGAACAAATTTAATTAAAATTGTTCAAAAAAATGTTTGGATGGCGATATTTCCGCAATCAAGACTCGTAGATGGTTGAAAGTTTCAAAAACGTCTTTTAGTTATTTAAGATCTTTCCAAAACTGAAAACCAAAAAATTTTACGACCTCTGGTTCTCGAAATATCTTCATCCAAAGTGATATTGCCTTATTTCGAACAAATTTAATTAAAATTGTTCAAAAAAATGTTTGGATGGCGATATTTCCGCAATCAAGACTCGTAGATGGTTGAAAGTTTCAAAAACGTCTTTTAGTTTTTTAAGATCTTTCCAAAACTGAAAACCAAAAAATTTTACGACCTCTGGTTCTCGAAATATCTTCATCCAAAGTGATATTACTTTATTTCAACCCAATTCAATTAAAATTGTTGAAAAAAATGTTTGGATAGCGATATTTCCGCAATCGAGACTCGTAAGTGGTTGCGGTTTTCAGCGCTGAATTGGAAATTTACAGACCTTTCCGTCAATGTAAAAATTTTAGCACAATTCAACAAAAAAATTTTTATTGACTTTTTGAAGAAGGCATGTACTACCCCCTTTGCTAATTTTTACCCCAAAAATTAAATGTTTCCAAAACCCATTGAAATATACATCAAAAGAAAGGTATTTAAAAACCCTATTCGCACGTGTAAGCAAAAATTTTCTACGTGGTCCGGTTTTCAAAATATTTACATCCAAAGTTCTACTTGGACCCAACTTCAAAAACCAACCCAAAAAATGGTTTGGATGGCGATATTTCTGCAATCGAGACTCGTAGACGGTTGAAAGTTTCAAAAACTGTTTTAGTTTTTTAAGATCTTTCCAAAACTGAAAACCAAAAAATTTTACGACCCCTGGTTCTCGAAATATCTTCATCCAAAGTGATATTGCCTTATTTCGAACAAATTTAATTAAAATTGTTCAAAAAAATGTTTGGATGGCGATATTTCCGCAATCAAGACTCGTAGACGGTTGAAAGTTTCAAAAACTGTTTTAGTTTTTTAAGATCTTTCCAAAACTGAAAACCAAAAAATTTTACGACCTCTGGTTCTCCAAATATCTTCATCCAAAGTGATATTGCCTTATTTCGAACAAATTTAATTAAAATTGTTCAAAAAAATGTTTGGATGGCGATATTTCCGCAATCAAGACTCGTAGATGGTTGAAAGTTTCAAAAACGTCTTTTAGTTATTTAAGATCTTTCCAAAACTGAAAACCAAAAAATTTTACGACCTCTGGTTCTCGAAATATCTTCATCCAAAGTGATATTGCCTTATTTCGAACAAATTTAATTAAAATTGTTCAAAAAAATGTTTGGATGGCGATATTTCCGCAATCGAGACTCGTAGATGGTTGAAAGTTTCAAAAACGTCTTTTAGTTTTTTAAGATCTTTCCAAAACTGAAAACCAAAAAATTTTACGACCTCTGGTTCTCGAAATATCTTCATCCAAAGTGATATTGCCTTATTTCGAACAAATTTAATTAAAATTGTTCAAAAAAATGTTTGGATGGCGATATTTCCGCAATCAAGACTCGTAGATGGTTGAAAGTTTCAAAAACGTCTTTTAGTTTTTTAAGATCTTTCCAAAACTGAAAACCAAAAAATTTTACGACCTCTGGTTCTCGAAATATCTTCATCCAAAGTGATATTACTTTATTTCAACCCAATTCAATTAAAATTGTTGAAAAAAATGTTTGGATAGCGATATTTCCGCAATCGAGACTCGTAAGTGGTTGCGGTTTTCAGCGCTGAATTGGAAATTCACAGACCTTTCCGTCAATGTAAAAATTTTAGCACAATTCAACAAAAAATTTTTTATTGACTTTTTGAAGAAGGCATGTACTACCCCCTTTGCTAATTTTTACCCCAAAAATTAAATGTTTCCAAAACCCATCGAAATATACATCAAAAGAAAGGTATTTAAAAACCCTATTCGCACGTGTAAGCAAAAATTTTCTACGTGGTCCGGTTTTCAAAATATTTACATCCAAAGTTCTATTTGGACCCAACTTCAAAAACCAACCCAAAAAATGGTTTGGATGGCGATATTTCTGCAATCGAGACTCGTAGACGGTTGAAAGTTTCAAAAACTGTTTTAGTTTTTTAAGATCTTTCCAAAACTGAAAACCAAAAAATTTTACGACCTCTGGTTCTCGAAATATCTTCATCCAAAGTGATATTACTTTATTTCAACCCAATTCAATTAAAATTGTTGAAAAAAATGTTTGGATGGCGATATTTCCGCAATCGAGACTCGTAGATGGTTGAAAGTTTCAAAAACGTCTTTTAGTTTTTTAAGATCTTTCCAAAACTGAAAACCAAAAAATTTTACGACCTCTGGTTCTCGAAATATCTTCATCCAAAGTGATATTACTTTATTTCAACCCAATTCAATTAAAATTGTTGAAAAAAATGTTTGGATAGCGATATTTCCGCAATCGAGACTCGTAAGTGGTTGCGGTTTTCAGCGCTGAATTGGAAATTCACAGACCTTTCCGTCAATGTAAAAATTTTAGCACAATTCAACAAAAAATTTTTTATTGACTTTTTGAAGAAGGCATGTACTACCCCCTTTGCTAATTTTTACCCCAAAAATTAAATGTTTCCAAAACCCATCGAAATATACATCAAAAGTAAGGTATTTAAAAACCCTATTCGCACGTGTAAGCAAAAATTTTCTACGTGGTCCGGTTTTCAAAATATTTACATCCAAAGTTCTATTTGGACCCAACTTCAAAAACCAACCCAAAAAATGGTTTGGATGGCGATATTTCTGCAATCGAGACTCGTAGACGGTTGAAAGTTTCAAAAACTGTTTTAGTTTTTTAAGATCTTTCCAAAACTGAAAACCAAAAAATTTTACGACCTCTGGTTCTCGAAATATCTTCATCCAAAGTGATATTACTTTATTTCAACCCAATTCAATTAAAATTGTTGAAAAAAATGTTTGGATGGCGATATTTCCGCAATCGAGACTCGTAGATGGTTGAAAGTTTCAAAAACGTCTTTTAGTTTTTTAAGATCTTTCCAAAACTGAAAACCAAAAAATTTTACGACCTCTGGTTCTCGAAATATCTTCATCCAAAGTGATATTGCCTTATTTCGAACAAATTTAATTAAAATTGTTCAAAAAAATGTTTGGATGGCGATATTTCCGCAATCAAGACTCGTAGATGGTTGAAAGTTTCAAAAACGTCTTTTAGTTTTTTAAGATCTTTCCAAAACTGAAAACCAAAAAATTTTACGACCTCTGGTTCTCGAAATATCTTCATCCAAAGTGATATTACTTTATTTCAACCCAATTCAATTAAAATTGTTGAAAAAAAATGTTTGGATAGCGATATTTCCGCAATCGAGACTCGTAGATGGTTGAAAGTTTCAAAAACGTCTTTTAGTTTTTAAGATCTTTCCAAAACTGAAAACCAAAAAATTTTACGACCTCTGGTTCTCGAAATATCTTCATCCAAAGTGATATTGCCTTATTTCGAACAAATTTAATTAAAATTGTTCAAAAAAATGTTTGGATGGCGATATTTCCGCAATCAAGACTCGTAGATGGTTGAAAGTTTCAAAAACGTCATTTAGTTATTTAAGATCTTTCCAAAACTGAAAACCAAAAAATTTTACGACCTCTGGTTCTCGAAATATCTTCATCCAAAGTGATATTGCCTTATTTCGAACAAATTTAATTAAAATTGTTCAAAAAAATGTTTGGATGGCGATATTTCCGCAATCAAGACTCGTAGATGGTTGAAAGTTTCAAAAACGTCTTTTAGTTTTTTAAGATCTTTCCAAAACTGAAAACCAAAAAATTTTACGACCTCTGGTTCTCGAAATATCTTCATCCAAAGTGATATTACTTTATTTCAACCCAATTCAATTAAAATTGTTGAAAAAAATGTTTGGATAGCGATATTTCCGCAATCGAGACTCGTAAGTGGTTGCGGTTTTCAGCGCTGAATTGGAAATTTACAGACCTTTCCGTCAATGTAAAAATTTTAGCACAATTCAACAAAAAAATTTTTATTGACTTTTTGAAGAAGGCATGTACTACCCCCTTTGCTAATTTTTACCCCAAAAATTAAATGTTTCCAAAACCTATCGAAATATACATCAAAAGAAAGGTATTTAAAAACCCTATTCGCACGTGTAAGCAAAAATTTTCTACGTGGTCCGGTTTTCAAAATATTTACATCCAAAGTTCTATTTGGACCCAACTTCAAAAACCAACCCAAAAAATGGTTTGGATGGCGATATTTCTGCAATCGAGACTCGTAGACGGTTGAAAGTTTCAAAAACTGTTTTAGTTTTTTAAGATCTTTCCAAAACTGAAAACCAAAAAATTTGACGACCCCTGGTTCTCGAAATATCTTCATCCAAAGTGATATTGCCTTATTTCGAACAAATTTAATTAAAATTGTTCAAAAAAATGTTTGGATGGCGATATTTCCGCAATCAAGACTCGTAGATGGTTGAAAGTTTCAAAAACGTCTTTTAGTTTTTTAAGATCTTTCCAAAACTGAAAACCAAAAAATTTTACGACCTCTGGTTCTCGAAATATCTTCATCCAAAGTGATATTGCCTTATTTCGAACAAATTTAATTAAAATTGTTCAAAAAAATGTTTGGATGGCGATATTTCCGCAATCAAGACTCGTAGATGGTTGAAAAATTCAAAAACGTCTTTTAGTTTTTTAAGATCTTTCCAAAACTGAAAACCAAAAAATTTTACGACCTCTGGTTCTCGAAATATCTTCATCCAAAGTGATATTGCCTTATTTCGAACAAATTTAATTAAAATTGTTCAAAAAAATGTTTGGATGGCGATATTTCCGCAATCAAGACTCGTAGATGGTTGAAAGTTTCAAAAACGTCTTTTAGTTTTTTAAGATCTTTCCAAAACTGAAAACCAAAAAATTTTACGACCTCTGGTTCTCGAAATATCTTCATCCAAAGTGATATTACTTTATTTCAACCCAATTCAATTAAAATTGTTGAAAAAAATGTTTGGATGGCGATATTTCGGCAATCAAGACTCGTAGATGATTGAAAGTTTCAAAAACGTCTTTTAGTTTTTTAAGATCTTTCCAAAACTGAAAACCAAAAAATTTTACGACCTCTGGTTCTCGAAATATCTTCATCCAAATTGATATTGCCTTATTTCGAACAAATTTAATTAAAATTGTTCAAAAAAATGTTTGGATGGCGATATTTCCGCAATCAAGACTCGTAGATGATTGAAAGTTTCAAAAACGTCTTTTAGTTTTTTAAGATCTTTCCAAAACTGAAAACCAAAAAATTTTACGACCTCTGGTTCTCGAAATATCTTCATCCAAAGTGATATTACTTTATTTCAACCCAATTCAATTAAAATTGTTGAAAAAAATGTTTGGATAGCGATATTTCCGCAATCGAGACTCGTAAGTGGTTGCGGTTTTCAGCGCTGAATTGGAAATTTACAGACCTTTCCGTCAATGTAAAAATTTTAGCACAATTCAACAAAAAAATTTTTATTGACTTTTTGAAGAAAGCATGTACTACCCCCTTTGCTAATTTTTACCCCAAAAATTAAATGTTTCCAAAACCCATCGAAATATACATCAAAAGAAAGGTATTTAAAAACCCTATTCGCACGTGTAAGCAAAAATTTTCTACGTGGTCCGGTTTTCAAAATATTTACATCCAAAGTTCTATTTGGACCCAACTTCAAAAACCAACCCAAAAAATGGTTTGGATGGCGATATTTCTGCAATCGAGACTCGTAGACGGTTGAAAGTTTCAAAAACGTCTTTTAGTTTTTTAAGATCTTTCCAAAACTGAAAACCAAAAAATTTTACGACCTCTGGTTCTCGAAATATCTTCATCCAAAGTGATATTGCCTTATTTCGAACAAATTTAATTAAAATTGTTCAAAAAAATGTTTGGATGGCGATATTTCCGCAATCAAGACTCGTAGATGGTTGAAAGTTTCAAAAACGTCTTTTAGTTTTTTAAGATCTTTCCAAAACTGAAAACCAAAAAATTTTACGACCTCTGGTTCTCGAAATATCTTCATCCAAAGTGATATTGCCTTATTTCGAACAAATTTAATTAAAATTGTTCAAAAAAATGTTTGGATGGCGATATTTCCGCAATCAAGACTCGTAGATGGTTGAAAGTTTCAAAAACGTCTTTTAGTTTTTTTTGATCTTTCAAAAACTGAAAACCAAAAAATTTTACGACCTCTGGTTCTCGAAATATCTTCATCCAAAGTGATATTACTTTATTTCAACCCAATTCAATTAAAATTGTTGAAAAAAATGTTTGGATGGCGATATTTCGGCAATCAAGACTCGTAGATGATTGAAAGTTTCAAAAACGTCTTTTAGTTTTTTAAGATCTTTCCAAAACTGAAAACCAAAAAATTTTACGACCTCTGGTTCTCGAAATATCTTCATCCAAAGTGATATTGCCTTATTTCGAACAAATTTAATTAAAATTGTTCAAAAAAATGTTTGGATGGCGATATTTCTGCAATCGAGACTCGTAGACGGTTGAAAGTTTCAAAAACGTCTTTTAGTTTTTTAAGATCTTTCCAAAACTGAAAATCAAAAAATTTTACGACCTCTGGTTCTCGAAATATCTTCATCCAAAGTGATATTGCCTTATTTCGAACAAATTTAATTAAAATTGTTCAAAAAAATGTTTGGATGGCGATATTTCCGCAATCAAGACTCGTAGATGATTGAAAGTTTCAAAAACGTCTTTTAGTTTTTTAAGATCTTTCCAAAACTGAAAACCAAAAAATTTTACGACCTCTGGTTCTCGAAATATCTTCATCCAAAGTGATATTACTTTATTTTAACCTAATTAAATTAAAATTGTTGAAAAAAATGTTTGGATGGCGATATTTCCGCAATCGAGACTCGTAAGTGGTTGCGGTTTTCAGCGCTGAATTGGAAATTCACAGACCTTTCCGTCAATGTAAAAATTTTAGCACAATTCAACAAAAAAATTTTTATTGACTTTTTGAAGAAAGCATGTACTACCCCCTTTGCTAATTTTTACCCCAAAAATTAAATGTTTCCAAAACCCATCGAAATATACATCAAAAGAAAGGTATTTAAAAACCCTATTCGCACGTGTAAGCAAAAATTATCTATGTGGTCCGGTTTTCAAAATATTTACATCCAAAGTTCTATTTGGACCCAACTTCAAAAACCAACCCAAAAAATGGTTTGGATGGCGATATTTCTGCAATCGAGACTCGTAGACGGTTGAAAGTTTCAAAAACGTCTTTTAGTTTTTTAAGATCTTTCCAAAACTGAAAACCAAAAAATTTTACGACCTCTGGTTCTCGAAATATCTTCATCCAAAGTGATATTGCCTTATTTCGAACAAATTTAATTAAAATTGTTCAAAAAAATGTTTGGATGGCGATATTTCCGCAATCAAGACTCGTAGATGATTGAAAGTTTCAAAAACGTCTTTTAGTTTTTTAAGATCTTTCCAAAACTGAAAACCAAAAAATTTTACGACCTCTGGTTCTCGAAATATCTTCATCCAAAGTGATATTGCCTTATTTCAAACAAATTTAATTAAAATTGTTCAAAAAAATGTTTGGATGGCGATATTTCCGCAATCAAGACTCGTAGATGGTTGAAAGTTTCAAAAACGTCTTTTAGTTTTTTAAGATCTTTCCAAAACTGAAAACCAAAAAATTTTACGACCTCTGGTTCTCGAAATATCTTCATCCAAAGTGATATTGCCTTATTTCGAACAAATTTAATTAAAATTGTTCAAAAAAATGTTTGGATGGCGATATTTCCGCAATCAAGACTCGTAGTTTTATTTTTTTAAGATCTTTCCAAAACTGAAAACCAAAAAATTTTACGACCTCTGGTTCTCGAAATATCTTCATCCAAAGTGATATTGCCTTATTTCGAACAAATTTAATTAAAATTGTTCAAAAAAATGTTTGGATGGCGATATTTCCGCAATCAAGACTCGTAGATGATTGAAAGTTTCAAAAACGACTTTTAGTTTTTTAAGATCTTTCCAAAACTGAAAACCAAAAAATTTTACGACCTCTGGTTCTCGAAATATCTTCATCCAAAGTGATATTGCCTTATTTCGAACAAATTTAATTAAAATTGTTCAAAAAAATGTTTGGATGGCGATATTTCCGCAATCAAGACTCGTAGATGGTTGAAAGTTTCAAAAACGTCTTTTAGTTTTTTAAGATCTTTCCAAAACTGAAAACCAAAAAATTTTACGACCTCTGGTTCTCGAAATATCTTCATCCAAAGTGATATTGCCTTATTTCGAACAAATTTAATTAAAATTGTTCAAAAAAATGTTTGGATGGCGATATTTCCGCAATCAAGACTCGTAGTTTTATTTTTTTAAGATCTTTCCAAAACTGAAAACCAAAAAATTTTACGACCTCTGGTTCTCGAAATATCTTCATCCAAAGTGATATTGCCTTATTTCGAACAAATTTAATTAAAATTGTTCAAAAAAATGTTTGGATGGCGATATTTCCGCAATCAAGACTCGTAGATGATTGAAAGTTTCAAAAACGACTTTTAGTTTTTTAAGATCTTTCCAAAACTGAAAACCAAAAAATTTTACGACCTCTGGTTCTCGAAATATCTTCATCCAAAGTGATATTACTTTATTTTAACCTAATTAAATTAAAATTGTTCAAAAAAATGTTTGGATGGCGATATTTCCGCAATCGAGACTCGTAAGTGGTTGCGGTTTTCAGCGCTGAATTGGAAATTCACAGACCTTTCCGTCAATGTAAAAATTTTAGCACAATTCAACAAAAAAATTTTTATTGACTTTTTGAAGAAAGCATGTACTACCCCCTTTGCTAATTTTTACCCCAAAAATTAAATGTTTCCAAAACCTATCGAAATATACATCAAAAGAAAGGTATTTAAAAACCCTATTCGCACGTGTAAGCAAAAATTTTCTACGTGGTCCGGTTTTCAAAATATTTACATCCAAAGTTCTATTTGGACCCAACTTCAAAAACCAACCCAAAAAATGGTTTGGATGGCGATATTTCTGCAATCGAGACTCGTAGACGGTTGAAAGTTTCAAAAACTGTTTTAGTTTTTTAAGATCTTTCCAAAACTGAAAACCAAAAAATTTTGCGACCTCTGGTTCTCGAAATATCTTCATCCAAAGTGATATTGCCTTATTTCGAACAAATTTAATTAAAATTGTTCAAAAAAATGTTTGGATGGCGATATTTCCGCAATCAAGACTCGTAGTTTTAGTTTTTTAAGATCTTTCCAAAACTGAAAACCAAAAAATTTTACGACCTCTGGTTCTCGAAATATCTTCATCCAAAGTGATATTGCCTTATTTCGAACAAATTTAATTAAAATTGTTCAAAAAAATGTTTGGATGGCGATATTTCCGCAATCAAGACTCGTAGATGATTGAAAGTTTCAAAAACGTCTTTTAGTTTTTTAAGATCTTTCCAAAACTGAAAACCAAAAAATTTTACGACCTCTGGTTCTCGAAATATCTTCATCCAAAGTGATATTGCCTTATTTCGAACAAATTTAATTAAAATTGTTCAAAAAAATGTTTGGATGGCGATATTTCCGCAATCAAGACTCGTAGATGGTTGAAAGTTTCAAAAACGTCTTTTAGTTTTTTAAGATCTTTCCAAAACTGAAAACCAAAAAATTTTACGACCTCTGGTTCTCGAAATATCTTCATCCAAAGTGATATTACTTTATTTTAACCTAATTAAATTAAAATTGTTGAAAAAAATGTTTGGATAGCGATATTTCCGCAATCGAGACTCGTAAGTGGTTGCGGTTTTCAGCGCTGAATTGGAAATTCACAGACCTTTCCGTCAATGTAAAAATTTTAGCACAATTCAACAAAAAAATTTGTATTGACTTTTTGAAGAAAGCATGTACTACCCCCTTTGCTAATTTTTACCCCAAAAATTAAATGTTTCCAAAACCTATCGAAATATACATCAAAAGAAAGGTATTTAAAAACCCTATTCGCACGTGTAAGCAAAAATTTTTTACGTGGTCCGGTTTTCAAAATATTTACATCCAAAGTTCTATTTGGACCCAACTTCAAAAACCAACCCAAAAAATGGTTTGGATGGCGATATTTCTGCAATCGAGACTCGTAGATGATTGAAAGTTTCAAAAACGTCTTTTAGTTTTTTAAGATCTTTCCAAAACTGAAAACCAAAAAATTTTACGACCTCTGGTTCTCGAAATATCTTCATCCAAAGTGATATTGCCTTATTTCGAACAAATTTAATTAAAATTGTTCAAAAAAATGTTTGGATGGCGATATTTCCGCAATCAAGACTCGTAGTTTTAGTTTTTTAAGATCTTTCCAAAACTGAAAACCAAAAAATTTTACGACCTCTGGTTCTCGAAATATCTTCATCCAAAGTGATATTGCCTTATTTCGAACAAATTTAATTAAAATTGTTCAAAAAAATGTTTGGATGGCGATATTTCCGCAATCAAGACTCGTAGATGATTGAAAGTTTCAAAAACGTCTTTTAGTTTTTTAAGATCTTTCCAAAACTGAAAACCAAAAAATTTTACGACCTCTGGTTCTCGAAATATCTTCATCCAAAGTGATATTGCCTTATTTCGAACAAATTTAATTAAAATTGTTCAAAAAAATGTTTGGATGGCGATATTTCCGCAATCAAGACTCGTAGATGATTGAAAGTTTCAAAAACGTCTTTTAGTTTTTTAAGATCTTTCCAAAACTGAAAACCAAAAAATTTTACGACCTCTGGTTCTCGAAATATCTTCATCCAAATTGATATTACTTTATTTCAACCCAATTCAATTAAAATTGTTGAAAAAAATGTTTGGATAGCGATATTTCCGCAATCGAGACTCGTAAGTGGTTGCGGTTTTCAGCGCTGAATTGGAAATTCACAGACCTTTCCGTCAATGTAAAAATTTTAGCACAATTCAACAAAAAATTTTTTATTGACTTTTTGAAGAAGGCATGTACTACCCCCTTTGCTAATTTTTACCCCAAAAATTAAATGTTTCCAAAACCCATCGAAATATACATCAAAAGAAAGGTATTTAAAAACCCTATTCGCACGTGTAAGCAAAAATTTTCTACGTGGTCCGGTTTTCAAAATATTTACATCCAAAGTTCTATTTGGACCCAACTTCAAAAACCAACCCAAAAAATGGTTTGGATGGCGATATTTCCGCAATCAAGACTCGTAGATGATTGAAAGTTTCAAAAACGTCTTTTAGTTTTTTAAGATCTTTCCAAAACTGAAAACCAAAAAATTTTACGACCTCTGGTTCTCGAAATATCTTCATCCAAAGTGATATTGCCTTATTTCGAACAAATTTAATTAAAATTGTTCAAAAAAATGTTTGGATGGCGATATTTCCGCAATCAAGACTCGTAGATGATTGAAAGTTTCAAAAACGACTTTTAGTTTTTTAAGATCTTTCCAAAACTGAAAACCAAAAAATTTTACGACCTCTGGTTCTCGAAATATCTTCATCCAAAGTGATATTGCCTTATTTCGAACAAATTTAATTAAAATTGTTCAAAAAAATGTTTGGATGGCGATATTTCCGCAATCAAGACTCGTAGTTTTAGTTTTTTAAGATCTTTCCAAAACTGAAAACCAAAAAATTTTACGACCTCTGGTTCTCGAAATATCTTCATCCAAAGTGATATTACTTTATTTCAACCCAATTCAATTAAAATTGTTGAAAAAAATGTTTGGATGGCGATATTTCCGCAATCGAGACTCGTAAGTGGTTGCGGTTTTCAGCGCTGAATTGGAAATTCACAGACCTTTCCGTCAATGTAAAAATTTTAGCACAATTCAACAAAAAAAATTTTATTGACTTTTTGAAGAAAGCATGTACTACCCCCTTTGCTAATTTTTACCCCAAAAATTAAATGTTTCCAAAACCCATCGAAATATACATCAAAAGAAAGGTATTTAAAAACCCTATTCGCACGTGTAAGCAAAAAAATTTTCTACGTGGTCCGGTTTTCAAAATATTTACATCCAAAGTTCTATTTAGACCCAACTTCAAAAACCAACCCAAAAAATGGTTTGGATGGCGATATTTCTGCAATCGAGACTCGTAGACGGTTGAAAGTTTCAAAAACGTCTTTTAGTTTTTTAAGATCTTTCCAAAACTGAAAACCAAAAAATTTCACAGACCTTTCCGTCAATGTAAAAATTTTAGCAGAATTCAACAAAAAAATTTTTATTGACTTTTTGAAGAAAGCATGTACTACCCCCTTTGCTAATTTTTACCCCAAAAATTAAATGTTTCCAAAACCCATCGAAATATACATCAAAAGAAAGGTATTTAAAAACCCTATTCGCACGTGTAAGCAAAAATTTTCTACGTGGTCCGGTTTTCAAAATATTTACATCCAAAGTTCTATTTGGACCCAACTTCAAAAACCAACCCAAAAAATGGTTTGGATGGCGATATTTCTGCAATCGAGACTCGTAGACGGTTGAAAGTTTCAAAAACTGTTTTAGTTTTTTAAGATCTTTCCAAAACTGAAAACCAAAAAATTTTACGACCCCTGGTTCTCGAAATATCTTCATCCAAAGTGATATTGCCTTATTTCGAACAAATTTAATTAAAATTGTTCAAAAAAATGTTTGGATGGCGATATTTCCGCAATCAAGACTCGTAGACGGTTGAAAGTTTCAAAAACTGTTTTAGTTTTTTAAGATCTTTCCAAAACTGAAAACCAAAAAATTTTACGACCTCTGGTTCTCGAAATATCTTCATCCAAAGTGATATTGCCTTATTTCGAACAAATTTAATTAAAATTGTTCAAAAAAATGTTTGGATGGCGATATTTCCGCAATCAAGACTCGTAGATGGTTGAAAGTTTCAAAAACGTCTTTTAGTTATTTAAGATCTTTCCAAAACTGAAAACCAAAAAATTTTACGACCTCTGGTTCTCGAAATATCTTCATCCAAAGTGATATTGCCTTATTTCGAACAAATTTAATTAAAATTGTTCAAAAAAATGTTTGGATGGCGATATTTCCGCAGTCAAGACTCGTAGACGGTTGATGGCGATATTTCCGCAATCAAGACTCGTAGATGGTTGAAAGTTTCAAAAACGTCTTTTAGTTTTTTAAGATCTTTCCAAAACTGAAAACCAAAAAATTTTACGACCTCTGGTTCTCGAAATATCTTCATCCAAAGTGATATTGCCTTATTTCGAACAAATTTAATTAAAATTGTTCAAAAAAATGTTTGGATGGCGATATTTCCGCAATCAAGACTCGTAGATGGTTGAAAGTTTCAAAAACGTCTTTTAGTTATTTAAGATCTTTCCAAAACTGAAAACCAAAAAATTTTACGACCTCTGGTTCTCGAAATATCTTCATCCAAAGTGATATTGCCTTATTTCGAACAAATTTAATTAAAATTGTTCAAAAAAATGTTTGGATGGCGATATTTCCGCAATCAAGACTCGTAGATGGTTGAAAGTTTCAAAAACGTCTTTTAGTTTTTTAAGATCTTTCCAAAACTGAAAACCAAAAAATTTTACGACCTCTGGTTCTCGAAATATCTTCATCCAAAGTGATATTACTTTATTTCAACCCAATTCAATTAAAATTGTTGAAAAAAATGTTTGGATAGCGATATTTCCGCAATCGAGACTCGTAAGTGGTTGCGGTTTTCAGCGCTGAATTGGAAATTTACAGACCTTTCCGTCAATGTAAAAATTTTAGCACAATTCAACAAAAAAATTTGTATTGACTTTTTGAAGAAAGCATGTACTACCCCCTTTGCTAATTTTTACCCCAAAAATTAAATGTTTCCAAAACCCATCGAAATATACATCAAAAGAAAGGTATTTAAAAACCCTATTCGCACGTGTAAGCAAAAATTTTCTACGTGGTCCGGTTTTCAAAATATTTACATCCAAAGTTCTATTTGGACCCAACTTCAAAAACCAACCCAAAAAATGGTTTGGATGGCGATATTTCTGCAATCGAGACTCGTAGACGGTTGAAAGTTTCAAAAACTGTTTTAGTTTTTTAAGATCTTTCCAAAACTGAAAACCAAAAAATTTTACGACCTCTGGTTCTCGAAATATCTTCATCCAAAGTGATATTACTTTATTTCAACCCAATTCAATTAAAATTGTTGAAAAAAATGTTTGGATGGCGATATTTCCGCAATCGAGACTCGTAGATGGTTGAAAGTTTCAAAAACGTCTTTTAGTTTTTTAAGATCTTTCCAAAACTGAAAACCAAAAAATTTTACGACCTCTGGTTCTCGAAATATCTTCATCCAAAGTGATATTGCCTTATTTCGAACAAATTTAATTAAAATTGTTCAAAAAAATGTTTGGATGGCGATATTTCCGCAATCAAGACTCGTAGATGGTTGAAAGTTTCAAAAACGTCTTTTAGTTTTTTAAGATCTTTCCAAAACTGAAAACCAAAAAATTTTACGACCTCTGGTTCTCGAAATATCTTCATCCAAAGTGATATTACTTTATTTCAACCCAATTCAATTAAAATTGTTGAAAAAAAATGTTTGGATAGCGATATTTCCGCAATCGAGACTCGTAGATGGTTGAAAGTTTCAAAAACGTCTTTTAGTTTTTTAAGATCTTTCCAAAACTGAAAACCAAAAAATTTTACGACCTCTGGTTCTCGAAATATCTTCATCCAAAGTGATATTGCCTTATTTCGAACAAATTTAATTAAAATTGTTCAAAAAAATGTTTGGATGGCGATATTTCCGCAATCAAGACTCGTAGATGGTTGAAAGTTTCAAAAACGTCTTTTAGTTTTTTAAGATCTTTCCAAAACTGAAAACCAAAAAATTTTACGACCTCTGGTTCTCGAAATATCTTCATCCAAAGTGATATTACTTTATTTCAACCCAATTCAATTAAAATTGTTGAAAAAAAATGTTTGGATAGCGATATTTCCGCAATCGAGACTCGTAGATGGTTGAAAGTTTCAAAAACGTCTTTTAGTTTTTTAAGATCTTTCCAAAACTGAAAACCAAAAAATTTTACGACCTCTGGTTCTCGAAATATCTTCATCCAAAGTGATATTGCCTTATTTCGAACAAATTTAATTAAAATTGTTCAAAAAAATGTTTGGATGGCGATATTTCCGCAATCAAGACTCGTAGATGGTTGAAAGTTTCAAAAACGTCTTTTAGTTTTTTAAGATCTTTCCAAAACTGAAAACCAAAAAATTTTACGACCTCTGGTTCTCGAAATATCTTCATCCAAAGTGATATTGCCTTATTTCGAACAAATTTAATTAAAATTGTTCAAAAAAATGTTTGGATGGCGATATTTCTGCAATCGAGACTCGTAGACGGTTGAAAGTTTCAAAAACGTCTTTTAGTTTTTTAAGATCTTTCCAAAACTGAAAACCAAAAAATTTTACGACCTCTGGTTCTCGAAATATCTTCATCCAAAGTGATATTGCCTTATTTCGAACAAATTTAATTAAAATTGTTCAAAAAAATGTTTGGATGGCGATATTTCCGCAATCAAGACTCGTAGATGATTGAAAGTTTCAAAAACGTCTGTTAGTTTTTTAAGATCTTTCCAAAACTGAAAACCAAAAAATTTTACGACCTCTGGTTCTCGAAATATCTTCATCCAAAGTGATATTGCCTTATTTCGAACAAATTTAATTAAAATTGTTCAAAAAAATGTTTGGATGGCGATATTTCTGCAATCGAGACTCGTAGACGGTTGAAAGTTTCAAAAACTGTTTTAGTTTTTTAAGATCTTTCCAAAACTGAAAACCAAAAAATTTTACGACCTCTGGTTCTCGAAATATCTTCATCCAAAGTGATATTGCCTTATTTCGAACAAATTTAATTAAAATTGTTCAAAAAAATGTTTGGATGGCGATATTTCCGCAGTCAAGACTCGTAGACGGTTGATGGCGATATTTCCGCAATCAAGACTCGTAGATGGTTGAAAGTTTCAAAAACGTCTTTTAGTTTTTTAAGATCTTTCCAAAACTGAAAACCAAAAAATTTTACGACCTCTGGTTCTCGAAATATCTTCATCCAAAGTGATATTGCCTTATTTCGAACAAATTTAATTAAAATTGTTCAAAAAAATGTTTGGATGGCGATATTTCCGCAATCAAGACTCGTAGATGGTTGAAAGTTTCAAAAACGTCTTTTAGTTATTTAAGATCTTTCCAAAACTGAAAACCAAAAAATTTTACGACCTCTGGTTCTCGAAATATCTTCATCCAAAGTGATATTGCCTTATTTCGAACAAATTTAATTAAAATTGTTCAAAAAAATGTTTGGATGGCGATATTTCCGCAATCAAGACTCGTAGATGGTTGAAAGTTTCAAAAACGTCTTTTAGTTTTTTAAGATCTTTCCAAAACTGAAAACCAAAAAATTTTACGACCTCTGGTTCTCGAAATATCTTCATCCAAAGTGATATTACTTTATTTCAACCCAATTCAATTAAAATTGTTGAAAAAAATGTTTGGATAGCGATATTTCCGCAATCGAGACTCGTAAGTGGTTGCGGTTTTCAGCGCTGAATTGGAAATTTACAGACCTTTCCGTCAATGTAAAAATTTTAGCACAATTCAACAAAAAAATTTGTATTGACTTTTTGAAGAAAGCATGTACTACCCCCTTTGCTAATTTTTACCCCAAAAATTAAATGTTTCCAAAACCCATCGAAATATACATCAAAAGAAAGGTATTTAAAAACCCTATTCGCACGTGTAAGCAAAAATTTTCTACGTGGTCCGGTTTTCAAAATATTTACATCCAAAGTTCTATTTGGACCCAACTTCAAAAACCAACCCAAAAAATGGTTTGGATGGCGATATTTCTGCAATCGAGACTCGTAGACGGTTGAAAGTTTCAAAAACTGTTTTAGTTTTTTAAGATCTTTCCAAAACTGAAAACCAAAAAATTTTACGACCCCTGGTTCTCGAAATATCTTCATCCAAAGTGATATTGCCTTATTTCGAACAAATTTAATTAAAATTGTTCAAAAAAATGTTTGGATGGCGATATTTCCGCAATCAAGACTCGTAGATGGTTGAAAGTTTCAAAAGCGTCTTTTAGTTTTTTAAGATCTTTCCAAAACTGAAAACCAAAAAATTTTACGACCTCTGGTTCTCGAAATATCTTCATCCAAAGTGATATTGCCTTATTTCGAACAAATTTAATTAAAATTGTTCAAAAAAATGTTTGGATGGCGATATTTCCGCAATCAAGACTCGTAGATGGTTGAAAAATTCAAAAACGTCTTTTAGTTTTTTAAGATCTTTCCAAAACTGAAAACCAAAAAATTTTACGACCTCTGGTTCTCGAAATATCTTCATCCAAAGTGATATTGCCTTATTTCGAACAAATTTAATTAAAATTGTTCAAAAAAATGTTTGGATGGCGATATTTCCGCAATCAAGACTCGTAGATGGTTGAAAGTTTCAAAAACGTCTTTTAGTTTTTTAAGATCTTTCCAAAACTGAAAACCAAAAAATTTTACGACCTCTGGTTCTCGAAATATCTTCATCCAAAGTGATATTACTTTATTTCAACCCAATTCAATTAAAATTGTTGAAAAAAATGTTTGGATGGCGATATTTCGGCAATCAAGACTCGTAGATGATTGAAAGTTTCAAAAACGTCTTTTAGTTTTTTAAGATCTTTCCAAAACTGAAAACCAAAAAATTTTACGACCTCTGGTTCTCGAAATATCTTCATCCAAATTGATATTGCCTTATTTCGAACAAATTTAATTAAAATTGTTCAAAAAAATGTTTGGATGGCGATATTTCCGCAATCAAGACTCGTAGATGATTGAAAGTTTCAAAAACGTCTTTTAGTTTTTTAAGATCTTTCCAAAACTGAAAACCAAAAAATTTTACGACCTCTGGTTCTCAAAATATCTTCATCCAAAGTGATATTACTTTATTTCAACCCAATTCAATTAAAATTGTTGAAAAAAATGTTTGGATAGCGATATTTCCGCAATCGAGACTCGTAAGTGGTTGCGGTTTTCAGCGCTGAATTGGAAATTTACAGACCTTTCCGTCAATGTAAAAATTTTAGCACAATTCAACAAAAAAATTTGTATTGACTTTTTGAAGAAAGCATGTACTACCCCCTTTGCTAATTTTTACCCCAAAAATTAAATGTTTCCAAAACCCATCGAAATATACATCAAAAGAAAGGTATTTAAAAACCCTATTCGCACGTGTAAGCAAAAATTTTCTACGTGGTCCGGTTTTCAAAATATTTACATCCAAAGTTCTATTTGGACCCAACTTCAAAAACCAACCCAAAAAATGGTTTGGATGGCGATATTTCTGCAATCGAGACTCGTAGACGGTTGAAAGTTTCAAAAACTGTTTTAGTTTTTTAAGATCTTTCCAAAACTGAAAACCAAAAAATTTTACGACCCCTGGTTCTCGAAATATCTTCATCCAAAGTGATATTGCCTTATTTCGAACAAATTTAATTAAAATTGTTCAAAAAAATGTTTGGATGGCGATATTTCCGCAATCAAGACTCGTAGATGGTTGAAAGTTTCAAAAACTTCTTTTAGTTTTTTAAGATCTTTCCAAAACTGAAAACCAAAAAATTTTACGACCTCTGGTTCTCGAAATATCATCATCCAAAGTGATATTGCCTTATTTCGAACAAATTTAATTAAAATTGTTCAAAAAAATGTTTGGATGGCGATATTTCCGCAATCAAGACTCGTAGATGGTTGAAAGTTTCAAAAACGTCTTTTAGTTTTTTAAGATCTTTCCAAAACTGAAAACCAAAAAATTTCACAGACCTTTCCGTCAATGTAAAAATTTTAGCAGAATTCAACAAAAAAATTTTTATTGACTTTTTGAAGAAAGCATGTACTACCCCCTTTGCTAATTTTTACCCCAAAAATTAAATGTTTCCAAAACCCATCGAAATATACATCAAAAGAAAGGTATTTAAAAACCCTATTCGCACGTGTAAGCAAAAAAATTTTCTACGTGGTCCGGTTTTCAAAATATTTACATCCAAAGTTCTATTTAGACCCAACTTCAAAAACCAACCCAAAAAATGGTTTGGATGGCGATATTTCTGCAATCGAGACTCGTAGACGGTTGAAAGTTTCAAAAACGTCTTTTAGTTTTTTAAGATCTTTCCAAAACTGAAAACCAAAAAATTTCACAGACCTTTCCGTCAATGTAAAAATTTTAGCAGAATTCAACAAAAAAATTTTTATTGACTTTTTGAAGAAAGCATGTACTACCCCCTTTGCTAATTTTTACCCCAAAAATTAAATGTTTCCAAAACCCATCGAAATAATACATCAAAAGAAAGGTTTTTAAAAACCCTATTCGCACGTGTAAGCAAAAAATTTCTACGTGGTCCGGTTTTCAAAATATTTACATCCAAAGTTCTATTTGGACCCAACTTCAAAAACCAACCCAAAAAATGGTTTGGATGGCGATATTTCTGCAATCGAGACTCGTAGACGGTTGAAAGTTTCAAAAACGTCTTTTAGTTTTTTAAGATCTTTCCAAAACTGAAAACCAAAAAATTTTACGACCTCTGGTTCTCGAAATATCTTCATCCAAAGTGATATTACTTTATTTCAACCCAATTCAATTAAAATTGTTGAAAAAAATGTTTGGATGGCGATATTTCCGCAATCGAGACTCGTAAGTGGTTGCGGTTTTCAGCGCTGAATTGGAAATTCACAGACCTTTCCGTCAATGTAAAAATTTTAGCACAATTCAACAAAAAAATTTTTATTTACTTTTTGAAGAAAGCATGTACTACCCCCTTTGCTAATTTTTACCCCAAAAATTAAATGTTTCCAAAACCCATCGAAATATACATCAAAAGAAAGGTATTTAAAAACCCTTTTCGCACGTGTAAGCAAAAATTTTCTACGTGGTCCGGTTTTCAAAATATTTACATCCAAAGTTCTATTTGGACCCAACTTCAAAAACCAACCCAAAAAATTGTTTGGATGGCGATATTTCCGCAATCGAGACTCGTAAGTGGTTGCGGTTTTCAGCGCTGAATTGGAAATTCACAGACCTTTCCGTCAATGTAAAAATTTTAGCACAATTCAACAAAAAAATTTGTATTTACTTTTTGAAGAAAGCATGTACTACCCCCTTTGCTAATTTTTACCCCAAAAATTAAATGTTTCCAAAACCCATCGAAATATACATCAAAAGAAAGGTATTTAAAAACCCTATTCGCACGTGTAAGCAAAAATTTTCTACGTGGTCCGGTTTTCAAAATATTTACATCCAAAGTTCTATTTGGACCCAACTTCAAAAACCAACCCAAAAAATGGTTTGGATGGCGATATTTCTGCAATCGAGACTCGTAGACGGTTGAAAGTTTCAAAAACGTCTTTTAGTTTCTTAAGATCTTTCCAAAACTGAAAACCAAAAAATTTTACGACCTCTGGTTCTCGAAATATCTTCATCCAAAGTTCAAAAAAATGTTTGGATGGCGATATTTCCGCAATCAAGACTCGTAGATGGTTGAAAGTTTCAAAAACGTCTTTTAGTTTTTTAAGATCTTTCCAAAACTGAAAACCAAAAAATTTTACGACCTCTGGTTCTCGAAATATCTTCATCCAAAGTGATATTACTTTATTTCAACCCAATTCAATTAAAATTGTTGAAAAAAATGTTTGGATGGCGATATTTCCGCAATCGAGACTCGTAAGTGGTTGCGGTTTTCAGCGCTGAATTGGAAATTCACAGACCTTTCCGTCAATGTAAAAATTTTAGCACAATTCAACAAAAAAATTTTTATTTACTTTTTGAAGAAAGCATGTACTACCCCCTTTGCTAATTTTTACCCCAAAAATTAAATGTTTCCAAAACCCATCGAAATATACATCAAAAGAAAGGTATTTAAAAACCCTTTTCGCACGTGTAAGCAAAAATTTTCTACGTGGTCCGGTTTTCAAAATATTTACATCCAAAGTTCTATTTGGACCCAACTTCAAAAACCAACCCAAAAAATTGTTTGGATGGCGATATTTCCGCAATCGAGACTCGTAAGTGGTTGCGGTTTTCAGCGCTGAATTGGAAATTCACAGACCTTTCCGTCAATGTAAAAATTTTAGCACAATTCAACAAAAAAATTTTTATTGACTTTTTGAAGAAAGCATGTACTACCCCCTTTGCTAATTTTTACCCCAAAAATTAAATGTTTCCAAAACCCATCGAAATATACATCAAAAGAAAGGTATTTAAAAACCCTATTCGCACGTGTAAGCAAAAATTTTCTACGTGGTCCGGTTTTCAAAATATTTACATCCAAAGTTCTATTTGGACCCAACTTCAAAAACCAACCCAAAAAATGGTTTGGATGGCGATATTTCTGCAATCGAGACTCGTAGACGGTTAAAAGTGTCAAAAACGTCTTTTAGTTTTTTAAGATCTTACCAAAACTGAAAACCAAAAAATTTTACGACCTCTGGTTCTCGAAATATCTTCATCCAAAGTGATATTGCCTTATTTCGAACAAATTTAATTAAAATTGTTCAAAAAAATGTTTGGATGGCGATATTTTTAGTTTTTTAAGATCTTTCCAAAACTGAAAACCAAAAAATTTTACGACCTCTGGTTCTCGAAATATCTTCATCCAAAGTGATATTGCCTTATTTCGAACAAATTTAATTAAAATTGTTGAAAAAAATGTTTGGATGGCGATATTTCCGCAATCGAGACTCGTAAGTGGTTGCGGTTTTCAGCGCTGAATTGGAAATTCACAGACCTTTCCGTCAATGTAAAAATTTTAGCACAATTCACCAAAAAAATTTTTATTGACTTTTTGAAGAAAGCTAATTTTTACCCCAAAAATTAAATGTTTCCAAAACCCATCGAAATATACATCAAAAGAAAGGTATTTAAAAACCCTATTCGCACGTGTAAGCAAAAATTTTCTACGTGGTCCGGTTTTCAAAATATTTACATCCAAAGTTCTATTTGGACCCAACTTCAAAAACCAACCCAAAAAATGGTTTGGATGGCGATATTTCTGCAATCGAGACTCGTAGACGGTTAAAAGTTTCAAAAACGTCTTTTAGTTTTTTAAGATCTTTCCAAAACTGAAAACCAAAAAATTTTACGACCTCTGGTTCTCGAAATATCTTCATCCAAAGTGATATTGCCTTATTTCGAACAAATTTAATTAAAATTGTTCAAAAAAATGTTTGGATGGCGATATTTCCGCAATCAAGACTCGTAGATGGTTGAAAGTTTCAAAAACGTCTTTTAGTTTTTCAAGATCTTTCCAAAACTGAAAACCAAAAAATTTTACGACCTCTGGTTCTCGAAATATCTTCATCCAAAGTGATATTACTTTATTTCAACCCAATTCAATTAAAATTGTTGAAAAAAATGTTTGGATGGCGATATTTCCGCAATCGAGACTCGTAAGTGGTTGCGGTTTTCAGCGCTGAATTGGAAATTCACAGACCTTTCCGTCAACGTAAAAATTTTAGCACAATTCAACAAATAAATTTTTATTGACTTTTTGAAGAAAGCATGTACTACCCCCTTTGCTAATTTTTACCCCAAAAATTAAATGTTTCCAAAACCCATCGAAATATACATCAAAAGAAAGGTATTTAAAAACCCTATTCGCACGTGTAAGCAAAAATTTTCTACGTGGTCCGGTTTTCAAAATATTTACATCCAAAGTTCTATTTGGACCCAACTTCAAAAACCAACCCAAAAAATGGCTTAGATGGCGATATTTCCGCAATCAAGACTCGTAGACGGTTGAAAGTTTCAAAAACGTCTTCTAGTTTTTTAAGATCTTTCCAGAACTGAAAACCAAAAAATTTTACGACCTCTGGTTCTCGAAATATCTTCATCCAAAGTGATATTACTTTATTTTAACCCAATTCAATTAAATTTGTTCAAAAAAATGTTTGGATGGCGATATTTCCGCAATCGAGACTCGTAGACGGTTGAAAGTTTCAAAAACTGTTTTAGTTTTTTAAGGTCTTTCCAAAACTGAAAACCAAAAAATTTTACGACCTCTGGTTCTCGAAATATCTTCATCCAAAGTGATATTGCCTTATTTCGAACAAATTTAATTAAAATTGTTCAAAAAAATGTTTGGATGGCGATATTTCCGCAATCGAGACTCGTAAGTGGTTGCGGTTTTCAGCGCTGAATTGGAAATTCACAGACCTTTCTTTTTTATTGACTTTTTGAAGAAAGCATGGACTACCCCCTTTGCTAATTTTTACCCCAAAAATTAAATGTTTCCACAACCCATCGAAATATACATCAAAAGAAAGGTATTTCAAAACCCTATTCGCACGTATAAGCAAAAATTTTCTACGTGGTCCGGTTTTTAAAATATTTACATCCAAAGTTCTATTTGGACAAAATTTCAAAAACCAAACCAAAAAATTGTTTGGATGGCGATATTTCTGCAATCGAGACTCGAAGATGGTTAAAAGTTTCAAAAACGTCTTTTAGTTTTTTAAGATCTTTCCAAAACTGAAAACCAAAAAATTTTACGACCTCTGGTTCTCGAAATATCTTCATCCAAATGGATATTGCCTTATTTCGAACAAATTTAATTAAAATTGTTCGAACAAAACTGTTTGGATGGCGATATTTCCGCAATCGAGACTCGTAAATGGTTGCGGTTTTCACCTTTAAATTAACAATAAACAGACCTTTTTATTTATTTTACAAAATTGATACTTATATCACCGATGCTATTCTTGAGAAGGAGTTGCTCTCATATCGCAATAAAATAGAATAATAATGTATTTTAAAGTCCTCTTCGCTGGCGGCGCGGTGTAGCGTTTATCGTAGTCAATCGTATTGAGTTCAATAGTATAGATTAAACCAGTTTTCATCACATTTAATATACTATCCTCTACACGTAATAATACCTATATAATATAGATACCTAAAATGTTTTCTTAAATGTCCAATAAGCATTTTACCCAGCAATTATGATCCAAAATTATAATCACTGAATGCATTTACTTTCGTTTTCCTCCATTAGACTTTAATAATGCAAATTCTCAAAAGGCTAAATGCTATTAACTTATTGGAAAGGACATTATAGCCAGCACTGCAAGGTAACTTTCGCTTTCGCTAAAGGTAATACTTTACCCGAAGGCATTGACTTTAAATTTGATGTCGATACAAAAGGTTAATTGAATTTGCATATTAAAGTCCTCATTGTTTTCCTGAGGGGATTATATCTACAAAAAACACAGCAAGTTGTCGCGCCATAATATAGTCTCTATATACCAAAGGTATTCTTTGAGTGCGGTGAATTAGTTGAAATTTTGGAAGAAAAGATGTTCTGGTGCTGTTTACTATTTTTTATTGGCTTTTCCAACTCGAGTGCTATTTTGTAAGAAAATTAAAAGAATCTAATAAAACTTTCAATATAATTCAACAATACTATATTGTAGGACCATGAAGGAACAAAGCAATTACTTAGAAGAATACTTCGAAGAATTAAGTCTTCTTATTTCTGAAATTATACAAAAAACGAAATTTTTCCGTTGCTATGCTATTTTAACCGATGATACCTACTACACGATTTTCGGAAAGACACTTTTTGAAAAAAAACAAAATTTAAATTCGAATTTTTTCTTAAAAATTTCCGATACTGAGGATTTGATGTCACCAAACTATCAGACTATCAGAGTGTTGAAAGAAATTCGAGCACAGAATTGTGATCTGCATTTTGTGTTGTTGTCTAATGGTAATCAAGTAAGGAGGTTTATGATGTTTATTGATGAAAATCGGATATTGGATACACGTGCAAAATTCGTCTTACTTTATGATCATCGTGTTTTAGCTGAAGACATGATAATAATTTGGAGGAATATTTTGCAAGTAATTTTTATAAGATGGCATATAGTTACAAAGAGCGACGATTTCTTGGGAAAAAGGTAAGTTTAAGAAAGTTCTATTATAGAATAATATTGGGGATGAGAATAGCTTTCTCTTTCATAAAACGCGGTCCAACTTTAAAGTTACAATAAGGGCTGGTAATATTCTACCTAATTTAGGCGCTTCCCAGTATCAATTTAAAGAAGGTAGAATAGCTTCATTATGTTTAAATTTTAGTAGTGAACTTCTAGAAAAACAATTCCAAAACTCCGTTCAGTACTAAATCGACACGAATTTGGTCTTGTGGCAAAAGATTTCTAATGTATGGTAAAGGTTAAAAAAATGAACAAAATTGGTACAAAAAAAAAACCAAACCGATAGAATCAACAAATAGCACACTAATTAACTACAGTGAAAGCTCTAATAAGCGAACACTCATGGTCCAACAATTTTTGCCCGGTTATGAGAATTGTCCGGTTAAGGGAAAGAAAAAAAAAGTCATATTAAATTTGTATTATTAAAAAATGATATCGTTCAAAATATAACGGAACGCGATGAGAAAAGGAAACCATAAATTTTTAAAATAACACCAACTTAATTACTCGGGAAATCCCCTAATAAGCTTTCAACATAACATCGCTCTGTCCGGTTATCGGAGATTTTCTGTGGATTTTCTTATGAAGAAAGAAATAAAAGAAAGACCCAAAAATAAATGAAATAAGGCCCCAATTGGTTTTGACAATTTTTAAATTTACAAAAAAAAAATTAAATAATAATACCCCAATTTTTTTCATACTAAAGTTTATTTTCAAAAATGCAATAATACCGCAAACCGTAATTAAAATACTGGCATTGTAACTTGTACAATTTGTTTACAACGAGGACACTTGTAAATAGTTCGCCTGAAATAATGCCCCACAAAATATTGAAATAAGGCCCCAAAAATTGAAAATTTTCGTTATTATTGTTTTCTATGCATAGTTTTGGGGTCTTATTTACGCGCCATGTGATACTGATAAGGGTACTTATATTTCAGGACTATAGGACTGGTACTAGTGTTAGAACTCTGTGAAGAAATAGACCGTAAATGCAATTTCATAGTTGCCGTGTAAAATAAAAATACATATATATACCTAATATAAAAAAAATATAGCAGCAAATCCAGTAGTAACGGGTGATTTTTAAGCTGGTTTGGTTTTGGCAACACTGGTTTTGACAGCTGACGTGTGTTTAGTACCTTGTGTCACTGTCAAACAGCTTCAGTTTGGTTTGATATTTAACCATGGATCGTCTTACAAATGAACAACGCTTGCAAATTATTGAATTTTACTATCAAAATTCGTGCTCGGTTCGAAATGTTGTTTATCGAAAAATTGTGTTCAGCGATGAGGCTCATTTTTGGTTGAATGGGTACGTAAATAAGCAAAATTGCCGCATTTGGAGTGAAGATCAGCCAGAAGCATTGCAACAGCTACCAATGCATCCCGAAAAAGCCACTGTTTGGTGCGGTTTATGGGCCGGCGCATTATTGGGCCATATTTCTTCAAAGATGATGCGAATCGCAGCGTTACTGTCAATGGTGAACGCTACCGAGCGATGATAACAAACTTTTTTTTGCCCGAAATGGAAGTTCTTGACTTGCATGATATGTGGTTTCAACAAGACGGTGCCACATGCCACACAGCACGCGAAACAATGGCGCAATTGCGAGGCGAGTTTGGTGAACAGTTAATTTCACGTTTTGGGCCGGTCAATTGGCCGCCTAGATCGTGCGATTTGACACCATTAGATTATTTTTTGTGGGGGTATGTCAAGGCTAATGTCTATAGGGACAAGCCCGCTTCGATTGACGCACTGGAAGCTAACATCCATGCATTCATTCGTGAGATACCGGCCGATATGTGTGAAAGAGTATGCCAAAATTGGACTCAGCGGATGGGCTACCTGAGACGCAGCCGCGGTCAACATTTGCATGAAATTATCTTTAAACATTAAATTGCAAGGTTCAAACTATCGATTCAAATAAATATTTCATTCATTTTTTCGAATTTTTTGTGTTTTTTTTTTTTTTAAAGTTCTAAACCTCTTAAAAAATCACCCATTATAAGGAAAAATAATGAATTTTACAACGATTGCAAAATTTTTTATAAGAGAATTTGGTAACTTATAAAAAATATTCACACTCCCAAAATAATTATTAAATTTTATAGCCAAATCAATTTTGTAGAATTTTTTTTTCTAGAAATAGAACGCGATGCTATACGATTTTTTTGTCTTAATCGACCAACAGTTTTTAGTGCATCTTATGCATAACACCCTTTATAACGCAGCAGGGTGTATCGAATTGCATGAGTCTGGCAACTCTGCATTCGATGTTTTGAGATTTTTTACATAATATTCTATATAAAACTGTGAAATGATATAGAAAAAGAGAGAATGTTATAGAGATAAGAAGTATTGATAGAACAAACTACGACCTGAATAGTCGACCCAATAAAATAATGTGATAGAAGTTGTTTTTGTTTCAATTTTCCACTATAAATATTATTGTTGTTTTATTTCTTATCCAAGTTTTTACTGAGCTATCGATACACAGGGTTTCTCGCAGATATTTTTCTCCGATGATAATATTTCTCGCATGATGTTTATTTTTTTCAACATTATTTTTTTCTGGAATGACATTTTTTTTTTCCTCCCACGATATTTTTTCTGACTTGATAATCTTTTTTTCTCGCAATTTTTTCCCTTATATTGTTTTTTCATGATATTATGTATTTCTCACAACATGATGTTTTTTTAGCATGATTTATTTCTCCCATCATTATAAATACTTAAGTAGATACTTATAATTCAAAAGTTTTACTTAAAGGAACTGTTAGTTTTTGTATTTTGTAAGTATTTTGTATTTTTTTTAAGATATCATCGCGACTTCTTAAAAAAGTCTTAAAATCTCCACAGTTATAGTCGCACTTTGTTATCAACATTGCCTCCAGTGTATCAACTTTTAATTGCAATTCCTGAGATGTCCAAATGTTATTAGAAATTGAAAACACTCTTTCCGTAGGGGCATCATTCACAATAGCAAAAACCAGATGACAGAACTGAATTATTCAAACCAGTGCCGTCTACATTTTGTGTTTAAGTAATTTAGTAGGTATCTACTAAAGAAAAATCATAGAAAAAATGTTTCAAAGAAAAAAAGGACATTAAGAGGACAATTAAGGAAAAAGAGGACAAATTACTGTCCTCTTTAAGAAAAATTAAAAAAAAGGACACGATACCGAGGACCGATAAAGAGGACTGTCCCCAAAAAAAGAGGACGGATGGTCACGGTACCCATTCCACAAGCGATCTTTTGCGCACTAAATTCGCCAATCTTGCTATCAGCCGTCAATTGGCGGCCTCGGAGCTGCGATTTGACCCCTTTGGACTTTTTTTTTTTTTGTTGAGATCCGTGAAGAACCGATGTTATGCCAACAATCCGGAAACGATTCAAGCACCAATATCATCCAAGCAATCCGTGAGCTACAGCCCGAACCCATCAATAAGACCTTGGAAAATAGAGTGACAGAATGCGCTACTGCGAAGCCAGCCGAGGCAGCCACTTGAACGACGACGTTGTCTTCCATAATTAATGTGAATGTTAACACTTACTAATAGAGCCATATTAAATTGAAAAAATTGAATTTTGTTCATTTTATTGCATTTTTAAAAAGAAACTTGTATTTGGTTCACCCACTATTTAAAAATTTTGTTTTCATAAATTCAAATTTATTATGAACTTTAATTTTTTTTTTTTTAATTATAAACTTAGAGAATTTAGCCTGCTTTCTGTTCCTTATCCAAACATTTTGAATGGAATTCTTTCCACGCAAGTACTTCTTAGATGGAAAAATCACAAATTTAATAAAAAAATAATTTTATTTCAAGACAAAACAAATGATTTTAAAGGCAAGTTTGTTAGTATTAAGAAAAGTTTTATTTAAAAGAAAAAAAAATAAAAAAAAAAATCTCTCATCAGGAATCGCTTTAAGAACAGTAGCTTTTGAACATATACCTATGGTTATGAAACTTAAAAACGGAGATTTAGGTGGTGTTGAAGTAGAGATTATTCGCTCATTAGAAAAGGCTATGAACTTCAAAGCTTATTTTTACGAAACCAATGACGCGGAGACGGAACGTTGGGGAAAGATGTTACCTAATCGAAGTTATACTGGACTTATTGGAGAAATGGTTGGTTGATGGATACTGGATAGTTTCTAATGTTTGTTAATCCGATTTCTTTAATTTTCTCAGATCAATAGGCAAGCGAAACTAGCCATTGGTGATCTTCAACTTAATATTCTTTACTCAACCATTATGGATATGAGCGAACCTCACACTCATGAGTGTTTGACGTTTCTTACTCCAGAATCTTCACAGGATAACTCATGGAAGACACTGATTTTGCCTTTTAGGTAAGTTGATTTGTATATCTTTTGCTCGTATGTACTGATTAATTAAAAATCATATTTAAGTGGAAACGTTTGGGCTGCTGTAATTGCAGGCCAACTCGTAGTTGGCACAATATTTTATATGATCTCTTATACACATTCAGTAAATATTGCTGGAGCTTCTCACCGGAATCAGGTTTTTTTCTCAATCTTTCGTAAACGAGGAGCCACCATTGATCCCAAACTATTTCGAGATGTCAAATTTCGTTCATCACTTAATCGCCGAATACCTCGACAGGAATTAACCGATTTATTTGACGATTATTCTAATTGTATTCTATTGACTTATAGCATGTCATTGTTTGTATCGTTGCCAAAAATGCCAAAAAATTGGCCACTACGAATACTAACAGGTTGGTACTGGATATATTGTATAATGCTGGTAGTTTTCTACAGAGCTAGTTTCACTGCTATTTTAGCTAATCCAGCTCCGAGGTATTTAAATTTTTTTATGTAATTAACATAACATAATTATGTAGGTAAATTTTATTTTTTCAAAGAATCACCATCGATACAATTGAAGAACTTTCGAAAAGTCGCATTACTGCCAGTGTATGGGGGACAGAGAATAAGAAATTTTTCGAACAAGCATTTGACGAAATTGCTCAAGATATAAGTGAGAAGTTAGAAATGGTTGATGATATTTATGGAGTTGTAAGTCTTATTTTATTTATTATTATTTTTATATATTATATTCTTTAAATTATTTTGAAATCATTTTTAAGAAAAAAAAATTGGACGCCACTTTATTTATTAATGCAGAGTTAAGAAATTAATTGTAAATAAACGCCCATGTTCTGCATTCCACTTATTATGAATTCGTATGATGAAATTATTGAATTTGGATGTTCTACAATTCGTTCGAAATGCTAATTGTGAATTGGAACTTCGAAAATGAAAATTGATGTTCTGCATTTCGGTTGATTCCGTCGTTTTCCGAACTTATTCAATCCGCTTTGTTTATGCTTCGTGAATTATTTGTGAAATTGGTTGAGTTGCAGTTTGTTTTATAATTTTTACTACAAAATTTAAGCAATATTTTTATTTTTGTTCTTTGTAATATTTATTATTATTATTTTAGGGGAAAACATAAGACCCTGATGCCTTAAATAAGTAATTTATAAATTTATTTTGTAAATTATTTCAATAAATAAATAAATAAGACAAGAGAAGGAATTTCCAAAATATATGGAGGAATTTCCTTATTTCACCAAGGGTTTCTTGAGTGCAGACAAATCCCACTCTGAGACGTTGACACATGGAGAAATTGATGAAGGTATAATAAAAGGTTCTAATTCCTTTAAAATAAAGAAAAATGCATCTTTGCTGAGCCTGAAACTTTCTTTAAAAATTTAAAGAAATATAAGAAAAAACAATCCATCAGAACAATTTATATTTAAGTCAGGCAAATCTAATATAGTTATAAGATTTTTCTCTCAGAATAGTTCAATTCTGACAGTTCGAAGTAATTGCGAAATTTTCGAAAACGAACGAATTATAGAACATGAAATTTCAATTCACGTCAAATTGAAATTCGATTTAAATTCGATTTCATCCAAAATGCAGAACATGGGCGAAAATAATCATTCTCAATCAATAATACTTTTTCGAAATACCGAATTTTCAAAAAATAATTTTTAAAATCTTTTTAAAAATCCAAAAAATTTTTTTTTTTTGAAAAATTTCATACCTATGCGATAATTTTTCAACTTATTATGTAAAATTTCATTAAAATCGGTTCAAAAGATAATATTTGAAAACCAAAAAAAAAATGGTTCTATGAGAGATACCGTTAAAAAAACGATAATTAATTTTTGTTTCCAATAATATGGTAGATCGTACTGATATTGGTTCACAATAATTTTAATCAAAATCGTGACGTTTTAGAGAAAAATGAGATTTTCCTTGCCAGTTTTTAAATAATTGTACCATTATTTTGTTCAAAAGAATAACTTTTGATTAATATCTAGTAGAACATTTTTAAAAAACTGCTGGGTGCTAAGTTTAATAAAAATCGACCAAGCAGTTTTCGAATTATTAAATTTTTAAAAAATAATTTTGAAATATTTTTAAAAAATCCAAAAACAATAAAGTTTTAAATTTTTTGTAAAATAATTTTTATAAAAAGATTTATCAAAATAAGTTGAAAAGTTGAATCGGCTTTGAGAAAATCGAAAATCAAAAGAAATGGTATTATGGGACAATTTTTATAACCATTTTTCTCATTTTTGTAATATAGTAAAAAAAATGACTGATTTTACAAAAAAGTTTTGGGCACGTTTTAGAGAAAAATAAGTTTTTCATAATTTGTTAAAAAATTGTTTACGGCACCATTATTAGTCTTAAAAAAATGAAAAATAAACGTGTCGGTGTCGGATTGAAGAAAATCGACTTCGACAGACCCACTTTTTTCAAATTCGCTATCATCTAATGTCACCTTTGATCAAAATCTCGATTTCGATTTCTCTTACGAATCCATGACTTACCATTTAAGTACCTAAATATCGCAAGTAAAAAATAGTGGCTTTGAATTTTTAATTTGGCTGTAAACTATTGTAGTCAAAAGGAAGATGTTTTTTTAAGTGAATTTAAATAGTTTCTTTTTTTTTCTATTTTAAGACTGATCAAATTGCAAAAGGCCACTCTGCTTACTATGACAATCAATTCTTTTTGCGACACCTACGCCAATTAGGAAGCTTACAACGGGAAGATACTGAAATCTTACACATTATGAAGGAATGTGTTGTCCATATGCCAATTTCAATTGGAATGGAAAAGAATTGCCCATTCAAACCTAGTGTTGATAAATATCTAAGTTGGATGAAAGAAGGTGGTAAGTATTTTTATTTAATTATTCCTTTCAAATTATTTACGTACGTAAATGAATAATGTATTTATGCATGTATGTACAATATCGATTAACTTTTATTCATCAAAAAAGGTCTTCTTTCTAAATGGTTAAAAGATGCAACAAAAGATCTATCGTCTGAAGAAATGGCACCACAAGAAGCATTAATGAATTTGGAAAAGTTTTGGAGTTCTTTTGCAGCCTTGGGTTTTGGATATATTATGGGTGCTCTAACAATTGGCATCGAGATATTTCATTTTAAATACATTGTTCAAAGACATCCATTATATGATAAATATAATCCTAGAATATATTATAATTTCCAAAGAAGGTTCAACAAATAGATGAATTCAAATGAAATGAAAATGTGTTCTTTTTTTATCCCAAGAGCAGGGCCAGGACGGAAAATTACAGAACAATGTAGGTATACCCTTTACCTGTGTCAAGTGGAGGAATTCAAAAGCATCATGATCATGATTCAAAACTGCAAAGCTTTTTCATACATTTTTTGAATTATTGATCATCATAGAAAACATTATTTTTTTGTTATAATAAGGACCGTCAACATAATGAACAACTCGGGCCTGGGAATGGGAAATGACCAACGTTAGCGTCATAAAATTATCATGTTTCATGAATCATTTGCATGTAGGATTTTTTTTTTTAAGGGAAATAGAGCTTTGTCTGACCATTCAAACTGAATCGATTTTTCTTAAGTATATTCCTATATTCTTATTATAATCTAAGATCATATGATAGGAAAACCCAACCTCATCGAGCTATCAGATAAGAAATAAGTATGCAATTTTTTAGGTAATTTTTAAACAAACAATTTGGCAATAATATGTGGTCTAGTGAAATGTGGGCTTTTGGATTTATTCAATTATCTGGTCCAGCTAATGAATAATGATATAAAAAAAGAGGCTGGGTGCGACTCACATTGGTAACTTCCCATAGGTGCCCGTGGCAACTGGACACCCAATGTTATTTTGTTATAAGGAAATTCCTAATTCAAAATCCAACCAAACCAAAGCTGGGGCGTATTATAGTTACAGCATTGTGTAAAATAAAATTATTCCGGAGTTCGAAAGCTTTGTTTATTTTCGAGATATTCGAGTCCAAAAACATTTTTTTTATTTTTTTTTTTTTTGTGGTTTTAGTTTCAAAATTTGTTGATTTAAAAAAAACTGTCAATTGAATAATTCTACAAACATTTTTAGTAATTGACTACGTCACTATGTATAGAATAAATTTTGCCCGACTTCTAAGCTAGTATTTGTTTTCAAATAATTCGAGCCACAAAAACGTTTTTCAACGAGTTTTAGTATTTTCTTGTAGTTTTTATTGCTTTAAAAAAAAATCGTCAATTGCATTTTTTGTTTAAATTTATATCAGTAACCAAATATGGCATCATGTATGTAAAGAATAAAATTATCCCGAAGTTAATACCGTTGTTTTTTCTCAAAATATTACAACCGAAACAAACCAAAACAAAAAATTTAACATGTTTTTTTTTTATCTAAAAAAAAAACCTTTTTTTTTTTAAATTATTTTCAATGCTTTATTGCGTTATTATGTGTAGAATAAAATTAAACTGAAGTCGATGGCATTTTTTCTTCTCGAAATATTCGAGAGGAAACATTTTTTACAACTTTGTTTTTTTTTAAATTGCTATAGTAAAAAAAAAATTCTAGAAAATATTAAACTCGAGATACATTTGAAAGTAAAAAAAATTCCAATGTACTAGAATACATTTTTTTTAGTTTCGAGAAGCAGAAAAGATATTAAAACACCCGTGAATACAAAGAATGCAAGAATTCCCACAAAATTACATTCAATTGATTTTTTTTTAATAAATGAGAAAAAAAGTATTAAAATGATTTCAATCTTTTGATTAAAGTGAATGGTGATTCCATATTTTGAAATCTGAATTCTCAAATTGAATTCAATAAATGATTTTTAAAGACTACATTTACAAATGCTGCATAATCTTTAACAAGCTTAGTGCGTGCGTGCATCAAATTGATCAAATAACAAGCCAACACAAGGATTGATTTTGATCAACAGTAGTGTCTACTCATTAGGGTGGTCATTGTGTTATGGATTTTGTGGATCTTTATGTTTGGATGTTCTTAAATGGAGAAAAAAAATAATCTTATTTTGGGAGATTTATAACCTCATCAATTATAGTGTATTTAATATCCATAGATTGCGCGACTCCCGTTAATCGTGGATCAGTTTCTAACAAAATAATAAGGAGAAATTGAAATACGAGTAAACAAAAAAATTGTGTGAATGCCGGCACTCCGTAAAGTGTGACACGGAAAGTATTACAAGTAGGTAAGGTTTAAGTTTTTAGTTTACCCTACCTCCGGCATAGATGTTTACACATCCAGAACACTGTGTTTCATTTTTTAATGTACTGCAGCCGATATATTCGTAAAAAATGGCAAAAAATACATTTTTACGAATATCATTAGTAAAAAAGTTGTAGGTTGTTTAATTTTGAGTTTAAGTTTATTAAATAAGCCACTATCGATCTATGAATTAAAAATAAAGAGTGGATGTTTGCCGTAAAGTCAAATGACGGTTTGACTGGCCTATTATTGAAAAACTTTAAAAATTAATAGAGAACGCCAATTTAAGGTTAAATTTCTCTTAATAGCACTTTCAGTTTCAACTTATCGTCTTGTCATAACAAGATTTACTTAATATCACTATTTTAAGATTCAGTTCAATGGCTAACTTGAATAAAATTTATTTAAGAATAAAAATAACATCAACAATGCCATGAATATATTTTGTTTTATTATTTTATATTTTATAATAATTCTTTGTTTAGCGATTTTTAATTTTTTTTTTTTTTTTTTAATTCTATTTGCAATAATTTAATCAATACAATTTATTTTATTTGAAATTTGCCTACCAAGTTTGTTCATAATTTGTGTTTTTTTTTTTTTCAATTAAAATACTACATGTTAACATAACAGTGTTTTCAAACCTTAGATACAATTGAGTTCATTTTTGTTTTATTTACATAAATTTATATTTAACAGTTTTTAAACATAACGTTTAAGGATTTTAAATACTTTTATTCATCAATTTAAAATTTACATATTTATTATAATTATTAATGATATGATTGCTATCTACATATACATAAATATGTAGTTGTTTGCATGTATTTAAGGGGCAACATTATAGTATAATGTCACTTTTAAAAAAATAAAATTAAATTAATCTTAAAAAAAAACAATATAAGCTAAATTTGTTTCTTAAATTCTTTATTTTATTATTGCAATCTGTTGGCAAGTATTTGTTTATATCTATGCAGCGCTGTTTTTTTTTTTTTTTTAGTTTTTTGTTAAATTAATATAAATTGAAAGCTTAAAGTAAAAGGTTCATAAAAATGCAAAATATTTGTTTTTTTTTTTTTTGTAAATATTTTGCTTAGAACCTAAAACAGTCTTTATCTTCATTGAACATTTTTATAAAACAAAATATTAGCTACAATACAAAAGCAATAGTTTTATAAATATAACAATATAATACCTTGTTTAACTTAATATAAATTATTTACTATTAAAATGCACAATTAATTATAATTGATATGAATAGAGAAAAAATTATTGTATTTTGAAAAAGAAATTTTCGATGCAGGAATTCTAATATATGACGTGTATAGAATGGAAGAAACTTGCAGTGCCAAAGTCAGGTGAATTAGATTTTTTGTTTTAATTTAAAATCCATGCAGTTCTAGCGCAGAATTCTTCGAAAGGTTAATGGTAGAGTTTTTTTTTTATTAATCAAAGATTAATTACCAACTTTGTTAAACCTTCTTCTGCTTGAATTATTTATTTCCTGGAAAGAAAAATAATTATTTGTATGATAAAACAAAAATAGAATACAATATAAATAAATTAAACGTATATGTATTTGAAATCAGCTATGTATGTATTTACGTATATTTAATTATGGTTATCTTGAAAAGGAGTTTTAAAACGCCGCGTAGCCAGCGGCGGCGCTCAGTCGTTCATTTTAAATCAAAATTGCAAAAAAGTGGATTTCACAAAATTACTCGAAAACTGTACTTAATTGAAAATAATTAGAAGAACAAAATGTTTAGAACATAAAATTATGAAACTTTTTCACCCATACATACAAAATTTTTCTGCAGTCCTATTATTAGGTATATTGTATCAAGAAAATTAATAAAACGATATTATTGTGATCATTTATCAAAATTTTCGATGTACCGTGAATATTTTATATACACGATCTAAAATGTGTTTTGCGAGTTCTTGGCATTACGGTTGTCAAAAATGTTTATACTCATAAAATTTTCTATCGGCTACAAATTCGTCATTGATAAATGTATCAAATATTCGTGACGCAAAAAAAAATTCATAGTAAAATAAAATTTATAAAAAGCTTACATATGTAGCTGTTTTTATTGGAAAACAACAGTTTAAAAACGATGGCGCAAAATTTTAAACGATTTAGTACGATGTTAAAGCATTTTCAATATGATAAAAATGTTTTAACATCTTACTAAATCATTTAAAATTATGCGCCGATATGTTTTCTCTGGAATTTATGTTTTTTTTTAGATGCCATAGGCTGGGAATCGATTTCAAGATCTAATCATAACAGTCCTATGCACTGAATTTGACAAGTGTGATTAAATTATTTTTGTTTATTTTTTTTTTTTATTTTAAATAGATTATTTTTCCTTTCAGAATTTATGTTTTTTGCGATTCGTTATTAAGTTCATTTTAATTTTGGGACTAATGTAATTCATTTTACCGTATTCTTACGCCCAATTTATTCACAAAAGTACTAAGCCAACCTAGTACCCAGTCTAGCTAGACCCGGTAGTCGGTACTACATAGCTCTGATACTCGGTCCCAACGAAAAGTTACATAGTACCTGAGGATTTCTTCACATCAATAATACCTACGGTGACCATATTTTCAAATTGTAAATAATAAACAAATGAAAAAAGAAACAAAATTCAATTCAATTTAAATTTTTTCCATTTAATTAGCCACAGAAAAAAGACTTAATTTAAAAAGAGAAGGTACAGAAATTCAGTCTTTGTTTGCATAAAACTTAAAATTAAAAACAAAATAACTCCAAAACAAAAAAGTCTTGCAAACAAACAAAAAAAAAACATAAAACTTACAGTCGTATTTATTAGATTTTTGCCTACTTAGACACTGTCTAACTATTTTCAAATTGGTGGAAATATGCTTTATTTAATAAAAAATAAATATCACATTATTCACGGCTAAGACAATCTACTCTTGTGTAAAAGTTAGGCAGCTATAAGACACAAATAAACAAGGTTTTTGAACACCTTTTCCAAAGTTGGACAGTTGTCTAAAGTTAGACAACGTTTATAAATAAGACCATTAAAGTTTAAAACACAGTCTTTTTTTGAATACTAGACAACTGAATTCATAATTATTGTATTTAGTTATCAAAATATATTTTTACAACGCAGGCAGAAGACAACCGATATGTTTTTTTTTTCAATGATGTTTTCGATGATGTAAAAACTAATAGAGTGCGTTCAGGACAAAATAAAATAAGACTAGATGTCTTGTTCGTTCGTTCAATCGGTAGGGGCATGTTAGCATTACAATTTTTTTTTGTCAATGAATTTTGCTCTAATATTTATGTTATTGTTTTTTAAGAATTTGTACGAAAATAATAGATAGCTAACAAGCTATATTTTGTGGTATATCGGATATTTCATTTCGAATGTCACCCGAAAGACCCAAAATCGAATTTTTCAGGAGTACAAAATAAAGCTCTAAAAACGCGTTTTTCGGGAGCAAAAAATTTAATCTTAAAATTTTGAATAGGTACATACATATATACAAAATTGAAAAACAAAAAATAAAATGAAAATTAACAAAAAATGTATTTATTACCTATTTCTAAACAAATGACAACCAATAAATTTATTAAGCTAATAAAATTAATTATTGGTCTGATTTGAGTACTAGCTAATACCAAGTCCTAACTAGTACTCGGTACCAATTTGACAAGAAATTTGTAAAGAAATTGGCTGTTAAATTTCTAAAAATATAGGACCTAGCACATTTATGAAGTAAGATAGTTCATTGTTCATTTAGAGTTAACTCTTTTCTTAAGTGAAAGGCACGTTTCGGACTTGTTTGTGAATCAATTTGTATATGTGCAGTCTTTTTGTTTCGCAATTTCACATTAATTATATTTAGAAAAGTGAAAAAAAAAACAAAAAACGATAGACACATTTTTTCAATAATATGGTAGATCGTTCTGATATTAGTTCACACAAAAATTTTTTATCAACATCGTAGGATCCGTTGTTGTTGAGAAAAATGACATTTTCATTACCGGTTTTTAAACATTTGTATGGGAGGTACCGTTATTTTTGGTTATAAGAAAAAAATTTATTTAAAATCTGCTAGATAATGTCAAAAAATTGCTGAGTACTAAAATCGACCAAGTCGTTTTCGAATTATTAAGTTCTCAAGAAAATTTTTTTTTTTTTAATCCAAAAAAAAATTGTTTGGAAAATTTTGGTACACAATATTTTTAAAATTATTGTAAACAAACAATAAAAACAAAAATGGTTCTATGGGAGGTACAATTTTTAATCATTTTTCCGAATTTTAAATAAAATAATAATAATAAATAAAATGGTAGCATTTTTGTAAAAAAAAAAAAGTTGTGGGCACGTTTTTGAGAAGAATAATATTTTCATAATTTGGTAAAAAAAAATTGTACGGCAGGTACCGGCTGTTTTTGGTCTTAAAAAAATGAAAAACAAAAATGTGGGGGAATGCCCACGGCTACAGCCAAAAGGACAGACAGACAGAATTGCGAGAGACCCACTTTTTCGAAATCGTAATTTCAACTTTGATCAAAATCTTGAGTTAGTTTGTAACGAATGCATAACTTGCCATACATCTATGTATGTACATAATGTAGTCCCAGGGATGCCAGATTGAGGGATTTTTCCCGTTTTTCGGGATTTTTCGACCCTAAAGGGAAAAAGGGAAAACCAACTCAGAAAACGGAAAAACCAGTCAGCCCAAAAACTTTCACGTTTTAATACTAAAACTTCTTTTTAAAACATACCAATTCCATCATTTATAACAAATTCAATAAAAAAACACTTATTGAACACATTTCTTAGTCTTGCCATGTGCTTGCACCTTAATATTGAAACTGAAAATCTGGAAATGGTTGTCTGGAAACAAATCCGATTGAAGATCTTTACCTAGGCCCATTTTTAAATGAGATGCTCATATCAAAACGATCTGAAATCAGTGAGTTTGAAATGAATTTGTTTAAAAAAACTGCAGGAATTTTTTATTAACAGCTTGTGAAGAAATTTTAAAGCGATTACATTTTTCTGATGACGGCCAAGCCTTTAAGCTCCTCGAATTTATTAATCCAATAACTTTAAAAAATAATAGTATTTCTTCGCTAATTCCGCTTTGTAGACATTTTCCTCAATTATTTACTGAATCTGAGCTTAGTGATCTAGATATGGAATACATGTAGGTCACTAAGAAACTTTGACATATCAGCTACACCGACCGATAACATTCAAGAATTTTGGAAGGATATTTTACTAATGAAGTTTGATGAGGGTAGATTCAGAAATATGAAAACATTGGTTTCAGATATTTTTTGTCTTCCACACAGTGGAGCAAGCGCTGAGAGGGCTTTTTCAGCAATAAACTTGAACAAAACTAAGTTAAGAAATAAGTTAGAAAACAGGAAACTTTGCGGAATTCTCCATACTAAATTTATGAAATAAATTAATATGGATGTGATAAAATTTGCATTTAAAAATATTTTTATTATACCTTTTTAAAAATTGTTTTTTTTTACCAGAAAAAAAGGGAGAAAAAACGGGTAAAACTAAAATCAAAAAAGGGAAACAAAAATTTTTTGGATGAAAAAAAGGGAATCGACTTGTCAAAAGTCTGGCAACGCTAGTACCTAAAATTCGCAAGTAAAAATGTTAAAAAAGTACGAAATAAAATTGATTTGTTTTTTTTTTTCTTTGTTTAATAATATTTATATGTATGTATTTAAATTTGTTTTTTTTTGATGAAATATTGTTTGAATAGTAAAATTTTAACAAAATCGGTAGTCATTAAAAAGTTATAGGTACTGATATAACTAAAAAATATTGTAATTTTCTTTAAAAACAAAAAGTGAAAAAAAAATTTCACTTAACCGGAGTCCGGATAGGTGAAAAAAACATTTCACCTAAGCGGATTTAAAAATTCCATTTAGCGGAAATTTAAAGCTAGAAAAAATTGAATTTATCTTTTGGAGTTTCGTAGAAAAAATTTAAATAAAATAGATAACAGATAGATTAAATAAAATTGTTGTGACATATCAGAAATTCAAATGTCATTTTTGTGGCGAAAATGGTTGAGGTGAAAAATAAAAAAGAATTGAAAGCGTTCAGCAAATTTTTTGTTCTGTTCGATTCAATTTTTTTTTACTTAAGAATATTTTTTCAATAAAAAATATAAAATTTAACTGAAAATATGTTTCAGATAAGCGGGTTTTTCACTTATGCAGGTTTCTTTTAAGCGGGTTTTACTGTATTTTGAGATTTCTTTTTTTTTTTCATATGTTAGGTATTTATTTTAGAATTTGGCCCAACCTACGAGAAAATATGAACGAAAACATGTGTTTCCAATCTGTGCGTAGTGTGTCTATTAGGCATGCTTTTACAAGCACACGTTTGGCTCCTTAATTTTGTTTAATCTGTTCTTAATTGAAACTGAGCTGTTTTAAATAAAAAAAAAAATGTTTTCTTTGACAACATGAAGAAGACATTACGTTTGTATTATAATCGTCTTGACCCAGGATGCGACCCAGAAAAGAAATAGAAGGTTAATAAAAAAGACGTTACCATTTTCGCTATTTATTAGATACACTTGAAGAAATCTTCAAGGTCAAAAGGTAAACCAAATATAGCTCGACCCGAGAAATCCCCCCTCCTCGTGGATACTAACTCCAAATGTCACTTTGACAATTTAAATTGTGAAAATGGTATGTTTGTTGACTTTGTTTGCACGAACTGTCACTTTTTAAGCGTGTTCAGTTGAATTTTATTAAGAAAATAGGTTTATGGCCGGTTGCACCAAACGCTTTTAAATATTTAATGCTTCGTTAAATTTTAAAATGGCATTTATTGGTTGCACTAACCAATTTTAGTTTTAAAAGGCCGATAAACAAGCCAATAAACTAAAATGTCATTTTTCTCCAGATAAATTTTAAAAGCTAGTTTTAACGAAAATATCTACAAAATAAAAAAAAATTTCACCTTTGACAGGACATATTTTGAAAGTTAAGCCTTAACTACATTGGCCAATAAAGTGAAAAAGTACAAAAGTGAAAATTTTCAAACTCATTTTAGGATAGTGTTTCTGACTGGGAAACCTATAAAAATGATGCAGAAAGCTTAAATTTCGGTTTAAAAAAAAGAACTGTATATTCATTTTCACAAAATAACTGCGCTAGCGGGAAAAAAAATATTTTCACTTTTTCAATTTTACAAAAAGTGGTCAATGTAGTTAAGGCTTTACTTACTACCAAGATTTCCAAATGTAGTTGCAGCAGTTGATTGTACTCACATTAGAATAGAATCACCAGGTGGGGAAGTTTGACATATCTCATATTTCTATCTTACTTACGCGAGTGAAACTTTTTCGTTCAGTTTAAAAATCAGCTGACAAAAACCAGGGATGGTTCGCAAACAGCATTTTAGCTAAAATATAAGTGAAAGACATTGGTGCAACCCAATAAATTTATCAGGCTGATAAATTTTATAAGGATTTTAGCAAAAACTGCTTTTAGTGGATTTTGGTGCAACTGGCCATTAGTATGATACTAATTAAAAAAATGTTTAAAATTAAGAAGACTTTAGTAAAGAGCTCTAAAGTTAGTAAACTGTTAAGTAAGTAGTAGCTATCAATTATGCTTATACCTTAACATCCGGCTATTTAAAATTTTGCGCCAATGATTTTTCACATCTAAATATATCATCATTAGGAAACTTCAGATAATATAGCCTAATATTTACAAGTCCAAATTATATTTACCTGCACATTAGTTAATGTAAAATACGAAGAGCAATTCCTATTCGTTGTTCACTGGTAGTTAGTATCACTTTTATATAATTCCTTAAAATTCTCTTCTCCATTATTGAATGGGAATTTTAGAAAATGATTTTACTTCGACGTCGCCGCTATTACATCTCGTTCAGTTTCCCAAATGGGTCGTCTTTTGTTGTGCTGTTGGTGATGTGATTGATTTTGGTAATGAATTTGGTGGTGTTTATTTTGATGATGCCATCCCTGATGAAAACGGTTTCGTCGTAGTGATGGCGATGATGATGGTGCATCCCCCCGGCCATAGGGTTGGATGAATTGAGATTGTTGTTGTTGGAGTGGCTGTTGTTTCCATGATTTTCTTTTGGTGTTGTTGGCCCATCTGTGCAAAAGTATTAAAAGAAAATTAGCCAATTGAAAGAAAAATATACAAATAATTGAATGATATTTTAACGAGCACACAACGACTTTCAATTGGTAAATCGATTTTAAATGAAAACAAATAGAATCTTAAAGTATTGATTTTTCATTGTGGGTATAGTTTGTCTTTTTATATTCTTTCTGAAAATCAACATGATGCTCGAAGCTAGGTCAATTCAATTTGCAAAGCAAATAATCAAATATTAATCGAGTATTTCACTCCTTTCGATGCAAAATTGATTTAAAATAGAAAGTGTGGGTATGAACTCGAAGCAAAAGCATCGATTACCTAATGCTTGTTTTTATCTGTTATGTTTTGAAAAACATTATAAATAGCTGCAAGTTGTAAAGGTATTCAAACGAAGATCCTTAAGATAAATAATAATATTAAAAGCAAGCTAGATTTATGATTTTTGTTTTGTCATAATAAAATATGTGGCGTATATAGGTACTATACGGCTATACTATACAGGGTGGGCTAAATACAAGTTTCTTTTTAAAAATGCAATAAAATGAACAAAATTAAATTGTTTTTATGTATTATGGCTTTATTAGTATGAGCAAACATTCCCATTAATTATGGAACACAACGTCGTTCAAGTGACTGCCTTGGCTGGCTTCGTAGTAGCGCATTCTGTCACTCCAATTTTCCAAGACCTTATTGATGGTTTCGGGCTGTAGCTCTTGCTTGGATGATATTGGCCTTAAGTGCTTGAATCGTTTCCAGATTGTCGGCATTACATCGGTCCTTCACGGTTTCCCACAAAAGAAAGGTTCAAACGGGTCAAATCTACGCTCCGAGGCGGCAAATTAACATCGTCAAGGCGGCTAATAACACGATTTAGGAATTGGGTGCGCCATCCTGCATGAACCAGAGGTCGTCCAAATCCATGTCTTCAATTTCAGTTAAAAAAAATAGTCGGTTAAAATGGCACTGTAACGCCCGCCGTTGACCGAAACGTTGTTTCCAGGCTCATTTTCGAAGAAAAATGATCCAATATGATGACCCCACTCTACAATCCGCACCAAACTGTCATTGTGGATGTATTGGCTTCTCGACAATAACGTGCAGGTTTTCCGAGCCCCAGATGCGGCAATTTTGTTTGTTAACATAGCCGCCGAGATAAAAATTCACCTCTTTTCCAAAAAAGCACTATTTGAACTACACAGCACTCACTTTGAAAAAAAGTTTTCAAAATTTCCCAACGTTGTTCAAGCGTAAAGCGACTCATTTCATTCCGCGGAGGTAAGATACTGACTTTCTGTCAAGATTTCAAGCGGGAAACAGCTGTCAGTGTCAAATTAACCTGTGATTTAAAAAGAAACCACTTGATGGCCAACCCGTAATATGGATTCTTAAAAAAATCAAATTCGATATTTTGATCAAAGTTGAAGTTCCAATAGTAGCGAAGTCAAAAAGAGTGGGTCTCGCAATTCTATGTGTCTGTCGTTTCAGCTGCAGCCTAAAAGAATGGGTCTTTTTCTTTAAACTTAGTGCCTAGCGGTTTTTGGACATTCATCTCAGAAGTTTTTTTCATTTTTATTTTAGGACCAAAAATAACGGTACATGTCGTTAAAGTTTCAACATATTCTCTGCCAAAATTTTCATTTTCATTGAATTTTGAATAAAAATTTCAAAATTTTCGTTTGAAAACTTAATAATGTAGGTAATTCCAAAACTAATTGGTCGTTTTTTTTTTTTTTTGAATTTATCAATCAGTAGATTTTTAACATTATTTATATGTATCTGATTTTAAACAAACATTTTTCTAATAACTGAAAAAAACGGTATACGGAAAGTGTTTCAAAACCGGTAAAGAAAATCGAATTTGTCTCAGATACGGCTCCTATACGATTTTGATAAAATGTTCTATATGATCTAATATTAGTGCGATATACCATACTATTGGAAAAAATTGTATCTCTGTTTATTAACGGTATATCTCTCATAGAACCGTTTTTTGGTTATCGTATATCTCATTATCTGTTAAAACGATTTTGATGAAAGTTTCCAATTTTCGATGACTTCTTCTAACATTTGTGACCGTATATCGGCTATAACGCGGCGAATGTTGTCCTCCAAGTAGACTAGCGTCTTCACATATCCCCACAGAAAATAGTCAAGCGGCGGCGTTAAATCTCACGATCTTGGAGGCCAATTCACAGGTCCGTAACGTGAAACTATACCAAACGTTTCCTTCAATAAATCAATTGTGGCACGAGCTGTGTGACATGTTGCACGCCGTCTTGTTGAAACCACAGCTCCTGCACATCATGGTTGTTCAATTGATGAATAAAATAGTCAGTAATCATGGCTCTATAGCGGTCACCATTGACTGTAACATGCTGGCCAGCATCGTTTTTAAAGAAGTACGGACCAATTATTCCACCAACCCATAAAGCACACCAAACAGTCAGATTTTGTGGATGTAACGGTGTCTTAACATCCACTTGAGGATTGTCATCACTCCAAATATGGCACTTTTGTTTATTGACGTATCCATTCAACCAAAAGTGAGCTTCATCGCTAAACAAAATTCGCTTATGAAAATTGGGATCAACGGCAATCTTGTTTTGGACCCATTCATCGTATCTACGCCTTGCTAGATGATCCCGTGGCTTCAATTATTGAAATGCCAAACCAAACTAAAAATAAATCACTTTACAGCTGACAAAATGGCCGCCAGTTAAAGTAGTGTTGCCAACATAAAGTTCTACTTTGAACTAAACTATATACATTTTGAGCAGATGGCATAAAATGTAGGCAACTTAAACTAATTTATTTCTTTTCTCAGATGAATAGTTTTTAAAATATCAAAATCTTAATACCACAGTGTGATCTTATGTATATATGAGCAAGCTAATGCGACCCAGTCGTTTATTTTATTTTTATATGTATAAAAAAACGCGGATATAAGAAAGAAACTCTTTGGATTTGCATTCTCAGATCTGTCATCTATTGTAATATTGGAAAGCGCAGAAAAATATCAGTTAAATTTTGTTTCGAGATTATGCAAATTTTGACATCCTAATTTCAATCCTTTCTGTCAAAATAAACCAAGGTTATAAAAAAAATAAAAGCCTACAGTATACATATCTATATTATGTCTATGATGAATATTAATTTAAAAATCGTTATTGAATTTAATTGAGATGAAAAGAGATTTAAAATCACCTCTTTTGTTTTTCACGTATGTATGTATGTATGTTGTATATTTTTTTCCGAATTTTGTTTTGAAAATATTCAAAATTTAAAGTACAGGATGAGAATGTTAAAAAAAAAGTTGGTAAAATGTACAAAAAAAAAAAAAATGGGACAATAATTATGTACAATTATAGCAAAACAATTTTTGTTAAACAATATCCATACTTAGAAATTTTCCTTCGTTTCGCTTTTGGCCCATCAAAATCTGGATATGAAGAAGATGTCACTGAAATAGCACAAATCATTTTTTGTTGTAATCGAAAAGAAAAACTTAGAAATACTTCACAAACAAAAGAATAAGGGACGGGATCTTTCAAAACGTGCATAAAAAACAATGTGTGCGTGTAATTAGATTTGGTTTCGAGGGGTTAAAATTATTATAAAAAAAAAAAAAAATACAAAAAAATTAAACTCACCGAAGCCTGGCTGCTTCCGCTTTGGTGCACGAACTGAGTGCTGTACTCCAGATTCCAAAGGCAAGTGATGCCGTTTGACTGTACAACCTTTACCTCGACAGCTTTTCAGTCGATTTAGAGTGTCATGCATGTAAGACTTCTCATCCATGGTCAACGATGATGCTTGATTTAATGTCTCAAATGGATCTATTTAACAAAAATTTTAATTTAATTTATAATATCAACTTTTAATAAAGAAATGATTATCTTACCGATTCTTAAATTATAGTAAGTTATAAGCCCGGTGGTAAATTCACAATACAGGTAATCGTGTGTTGCATTTATTGTCCGTATACACGAATAGGTGTTATTGTTGGCATTCATGCAGAAGCAAAAAGGACTATCGTTCCACAATGGAGCTGTTCTCCAATGGCTATTGTCATGCGAGAAACAATTCATTTTCTCCGAAAGACATTCTTTTTCAAGGCGTGCCTTTTTAATTCGTTTACGTTCCTTTTTTCTTTGACGTTCTTCTTTTAGTTTGCGACGTGCTTCACGAGCAAGTTCTTTTTCATCTGGATCACTACAATATTAAAAAAAAAAAAAAATTAAAAATATAATTAAATCTACTTTGATTTTTATATGTGATTTTATTATTATTAATTATTCTTTTTTTTCAAATGAATTTAACATATAAAATGGATTATTTTCTTTATTTAAGATAAATCGTTTGTTTCCAAATATTACTCCATTTCTATTTTTCTTTTCACAAAACAAAATTTATGTCGAATTTCTTTCAACCAAAAAAAGAATCGATTGTGTTAAGAAATTTTTCTTAACAAAATCGAATTTTCTCTGTCAAAACAAATCTTGCATATTTTGCAAGATTTCAGTAAGGTTTGACACCGATTTGTGCTAAAACCAGCAAGATTTTGACGTTTCAAGAATGTCGAATTGAATTTAGCGGTATTTTAAGAAGACAAATCGTATTTTTGGTTGCAACGAACTTAAATTTCAGTGAATATTTGAATTATATATTTCAATAAACAAAAAAAAAATATTTCACGATAATAACAATAATAAAATTTAAAAAAAATATAAAAAATTCCTTTTCCTTGTTTCCTTTAGAAACAGCTTAATTTAAAATTAAATATTTGTATTCAAAAACACGTTTTTACGATATCTACGTAAATACAAAATATACAAAAATATTCTTTTAAGAAAGCAGTTTTCGTAATTTTAATTTTTTTTTAAACATCACATGTGGTTTCAGGATTTGACAAAAATCTTATAAATAATTGAATACCAAAAAGTTAAATAAACCAATGTTAAATTTTGAAAAAAAAAACTTTGTTCTATTTTTGTTTTTATTTATAGTTTGAAAATAAATTTGTTTTCATTAACAATATAATAACAATAAACATAAAATTAAAAATAAAAATAAAATACCTAGAATATAAAATAAAAATGTATAAAATATGTGAATATTAAAAAAGTATTGTTCTAGTTCAAATTGATAAAGCTATTTTCAATAAAATCAAAAAATATGGATGTTGTTCGCAAAAAAATAACCTATAACTTCAATTAAATACAGGGCTAACCCTGTAAAGTGTAAGGGATCATTATTATTTATTTTGGATATAACGGGTGATTTTTTAGCTAGTTTGGTTTTGGCAACACTGGTTTTGACAGCTGACGTGTGTTTAGTACCTTGTGTCACTGTCAAACACCTTCAGTTTGGTTTGCAATTTAACCATGGATCGTCTTACAAATGAACAACGCAAGCCAGCCGACCTACCACAACGCCGAATTTTTGGTGAATGGGCTCTTGGAAAGCTGGCCGAGGATCCGCTTTTTTATCGAAAAATTGTGTTCAGCGATGAGGCTCATTTTTGGTTGAATGGGTACGTAAATAAGCAAAATTGCCGCATTTGGAGTGAAGATCAGCCAGAAGCATTGCAACAGCTACCAATGCATCCCGAAAAAGCCACTGTTTGGTGCGGTTTATGGGCCGGCGGCATTATTGGGCCATATTTCTTCAAAGATGATGCGAATCGCAGCGTTACTGTCAATGGTGAACGCTACCGAGCGATGATAACAAACTTTTTTTTGCCCGAAATGGAAGTTCTTGACTTGCATGATATGTGGTTTCAACAAGACGGTGCCACATGCCACACAGCACGCGAAATAATGGCGCAATTGCGAGGCGAGTTTGCTGAACAGTTAATTTCACGTTTCGGGCCGGTCAATTGGCCGCCTAGATCGTGCGATTTGACACCATTAGATTATTTTTTGTGGGGGTATGTCAAGGCTAATGTCTATAGGGACAAGCCCGCTTCGATTGACGCACTGGAAGCCAACATCCATGCATTCATTCGTGAGATACCGGCCGATATGTGTGAAAGAGTATGCCAAAATTGGACTCAGCGGATGGGCTACCTGAGACGCAGCCGCGGTCAACATTTGCATGAAATTATCTTTAAACATTAAATTGCAAGGTTCAAACTATCGATTCAAATAAGTATTTCATTCATTTTTTCGAATTTTTTGTGTTTTTTTTTTTTTTAAAAGTTCTAAACCTCTTAAAAAATCACCCATTATTAGAGCTGAGTTTTTAATCGTTTTGTTTTGCATTTTTTTTTGTCGGTTTAAAACAATAATGTAAATGGAATGTTTCTACTAATTCATTTTGTGTAGAATAAAATTTTTTAAAATTATTAAAATTATTGTGTTGTAGTTTTTTTGCTTCAAAATAATTTTCAATTGAATTTTTTTACAACCCCAATCAATCAATTCTTAGTTACATTATATCATTGTGTGTAAAATAAAATTATTGCGGAGTCGGTAGCTTTGTTTTTTTCGAGATATTCGAGTCGAAAAACATTTTTTTATCTTTTCGATTGTATTTTAGGCTGTTTTGGTCTTATTTAATAAAATGCGAATAAAAACAATTTTTATTCCATTATTTTTCCCAACGTTTCGTAAGTTTTCCTTACTTCATAAAGGGTATATTTATTCAATCTATTAATATAGTATAATTTTAGGTTTATTTAATGAAATAAATTATAACATTTACATGTTCTTACTTGATTTTTTATATAACTACATAATTATTTTTCATCACTCCTATTGCATCCTTCCCGGAGACGGCACTGGACACAAAATTGAACATACAAAACAATTATATATAATAAATAAAGAAAAACCAAGTAAAAAGAAAAACAAACTTTCAAATTCAAAATTGACAATATCTAACACTTATATCACAGTTGGGCATCAGGTACTTAAATTGCTACGGCATAACTTTGTTTTATACTGTCGGTGTCCTCTTTTGTGTTCATCGCATTTTGTTTATGTTTATTCGCATTTTATTAAATAAGACCAAAACAGCCTAAAATACAATCGAAAAGATATACCGGAAAGAATTGGTCAAAAAATATCAAACAATATAAAACATTTTTTTTAATTTGTGGTTTTAGTTTGAAAATTTATTGATTTAAAAAAACTGTTAATTGAATAATTCTACAAACCTTACAAGTTATTTATTACGCCACCATGTATAGAAAACAATTTGGTCGGGCTTCTAAACTATGTTTTTTTTTTTTTTTAAATATTCGAGCCGAAAAACGTATTTTAGCGATTTTTAGTATTTTTTTGTAGTTTTTTTGTTTTAAAAAAAAATCGATTGAATTTTTTTTAATTTATATCAGTAACCAAATATGGCATCGTGTATAGAATAAAATTATCCCGAAGTTTATATCGTCGTTTGTTTTCAAAATATTACAACCGAAACACGTTTTTCACAACAACTTTTTTTTTTTAATTACTGTAGTAAAAAAACCGCTAATTGAATTTTTTGGGAACCCTTTCTGCACTTCGTGATGTTATTATCTGTAAAATAAAATTCATTCAAAGTCATATTTCTATTCGTTCTCGAGATACACTGAACGATAGAAAGGCTCACGAACGTACGAAAGTACATAAACAGACACATACAGACATTTCTCTAAAAACAACGGATTCGGATTCCTTGGACCTCGATATTTCGAGAAATGTCAAAATTTTCAATTCGACAAATCGGACCAATTACAATAGCTTCCAATGGGAAGTAAATAGACAAATAAAATGCATGAATTCATTGAACGAACTTGCTCTTTTTGTTCAAACAAATAAAGTGGCTAAGCATTGCAGATTTAAAGCATTGGTTGGTTAATAAAAATATTGAAACTAATCGGCTGGGCTGGGTGGTTTTTGGGCGTTCGCGGACACGTTTCCTAAATTTTTTTAAGATCAAAAATAACGGTACCTGCCCTACAATTTTACCAAATTATGAAAATCTTATTTTTCTCAATAACATGCCCAGAAATTTGTTTGAAAAATCAATATTTTTTTTACAAAACAATTTTATAAAAAAAAAGTTTGAAAAAATGGCTTCTCCCTTTTTTTATTTTCGATTTTCTCAAAAACGACTGAACTGGTTTTGACAAATTTTTTCTGGAAAATCTTTCAAAATAATAATTCGAAAATGACTTGTACGATTTTTATTAATATTGGCATTTAACGGTTTTTTAACATTATCTAGCAGATTTTAAATACAAATTATTCTTATGACCAAAACTAATGGTACCTCTCACACAGATGTTTAAAAACTGAAAAATCACACTTTTCTCAAAAACGGTCCCTACAATTTTGATTAAAATTTTTACGTGAGCTAAAATATCAGTTCGATATACAATATTATTGGAAAAAAATATTATCTATCGATTAAAAACGGTATCTTTCATAAAACCATTTTTTTTTCTGTTTTCGAGTAAGTAAGTAAGTATATCATTACAATTTTGTATTTAAAAAAAAAATCAAAACTATTTTTGATATTTTTTTCAAAATTGTTTTTTAAAATATTATTTAATAAATACGTAAAACCGGGGTATCAATTTTTGTTTAATGTTTTCAAAATTCTATATATAAAAAACTATTTGAAACAAAAAACCGCTCCAACGAGATTTGTGTAAGAAATCAGATGGTGTACATCGCGTTGGTGCCAAAACAATTTTAGAAAATTGTTTCTAATTATATTGATTTTTTAACAATTGTTCAGTCTAAACTGTATAATTGTTTATATTTCTGTACTCACATAATACTTTAGGTGCCTTAAGCTTAAGGTTAACAGGTTACAGGTTAAATAAAATATAGGCACACATAGTTAATTTATTTCTTTTAAAATGAAATGTTCTAATTTATTCAGACTTTAAAACCACTTTAATTACAATCAAGATTTGTTTAGTTTCTTTCGAGACGATTTCAAAAATAAAACAAAATTGTTGTAGCAAAGGAACTGCTTTCCTTGTTAACAAAAAAAATATTTTTCTACGGACCCAACACTCGGCCCCGAAATGAAACAAGAAATAATAACGTTATAATAAGTTCGTTTATTGGTTGCGACTGCACTAATTTAGGTTACAAAATAGAATGCCCGTCTTAAATTCTAAATTACAATTGAAGGCTTTTGATTTTACATTAATTTGCTTATATGCATTTCTCACGCATATGCTCGCCTCAAGTTACCCGGTGGGAACGATCGCCGATTTCCGTCACTCGTGTGCAACGTGTGCACTTTTTCTTGTCAGGGCAATGCCTGACCGTGATAACTTTGTATTTGAGCTACTCGTTCTAGATGAGCTAAGACAAATACTATTTGAATTTCTCTAAAAAAAAATTACTTCAAATTCATCCATACCAATTTTTAAACAAATTTGGTCATTTGTTTACGCCCGCCCGAAGAACACTTATATGTAAAAAAAATCCGAAACCAACCGACGCACGCGACGACACGACGCGAAGCACGGTAAGAAAAAAAGTTTTTTTTTTTTTTTACTTCTAGCCATTCTAACATTTTCTAACTATCATATTTGATTTTAGCCTCTAATATTTTTGTTTACACGAAACCAATACTTGCGACTTGCTCAAGGATCTGGTAAAAATATCTCAACTGCAATAGCAGAAAAAAAAAAGGAATAACACGAAACAGAAGAGAAAACTTTTGAACGCAAGATAAAAGTTCATGGTCCAATAAAAAAATTGAGATTGTTTTTTTTTTTTAACTGACCTTTCAATTTCCGGTTCACAATAGCACTCTGCTGGTCCAGAAAATTGAAACTTTTCTTGATGGAATGGATCTGTCGTCCTGGAATTCAAGCTGCCCTGATGCTGTTGTGCTCTTATGTTAGAAGTGTCTTCCTCTGTAAAAATGAAAACAAAAATAAAAAAAAAAATAAATTTAAATCATAAAAAATGAAGAAAAGCGTGTGTTAAGTGCGGAAGTTAAAAGTACCATGCAAAAGATAGAAGGACCTTTTGATCCATATCACTACACTCTAGACTCACTTACCATTGAAATTGTTTGAGATGTCATTTGCACTTGGAGTCGATGGGGCAGCACTACTACTGCTTCTACTACTCGTAGTACTACTTGAAGATGTTGTTGTCGGTGGACTGAATGTGGTTATAGAAAGCACTTGTTCTTCGCCATTTTTCGTCGAAGTGAGAGAATCAAATGAAGGGGCAGTTGAGGAAATAATTGGAATAGCAGTCGCTGTGTGGTTTTGGATATCTATTACAGTTGTTGTGGTGACTGTTGTTGTGGATGTTGTGGTATCCATACCTCTCTGAATAAAAGGTTTTCGCCCATGGTAACGATGGTGACCAGTTCCGCGTCGTCGAGGATGATTGCCAAACCCAATTCCACCTCCTCTATGCGGTGTTTCGAAAATGTCATTACGATCCGTTGTTTGTGAGTGGAAAAAGTGCATGTCTAGCATTTGGCCATCTTGTATAGGTTTCCTAGGTCTGGTATTGTGGTGAAGTCTATCAAATTTACTTCCACGCCTCCCACCCTTAAAAGGGCGACGTGGAGCATGATGATCACCATCAGAAGTTGAACTCTCCATTAATTCATCTTCAAGGCCATCATCAGTTCCTCCATCATAATTCACGTCGTCGAATTTTATCATTCCACCCGGAGATGCAGCTGATGCTGTCATTGACTTGTTCTCTTTCAATTGCTTTTTAATGTCCTTGAGATGATTTATCTTATCCTTGAGTACTTTAATCAGCAAATCGATTTGGCCACGTGATTTGCGCCATGTCTTTTCGTCGTCATAAATCACATCAGAACAATTTACTTTGCCTGTTTCGGATTCAATGAAACATTTCGCGCCCAGTTTTCCACCGGATTTGGATGGTGACTTGCCACCACCACCGCCACCACCACCAATACCAATCCCACGGGTCAAGTTATTCGTATTCATTTCGTGTTCGAGGAATTTCACTTCCAGAGTTTCCAGTGTGGTTTGAATTTCTTGAATAATTTTGGTAATTGGGTCATTGAGAGTAGAGGAAGAGGTTGAAGATGAAGATGAGGTGGAGGAGGAGGATGTTGTTCCCTCAAGATAGTTGGGTGTTTCTCGCTTGTGACGGTATTTCATCTCATTTGCATGTCTATCATTTGTAGAAGAATTTTGTGAATTATCATGATGGTGAAGATGGTATTCAATTAGCGATAGAGAATTAGATATTTCAAGCAGTTTCTCAATTTCATTTGGAAAATAGTTAAGGTAAATCTCATTTAAAGAAGAATTTTCTTCTTCTTTAGCTTGTGGAACTTTTGGTAGCGATGGTAATTCTTCAAACGTATCACGTTTATGACGACGTGTTAAGAAGGCTTGATTTCTATAAGCAAAAAGAATTTTTTATTTGAATTTTTCTTATAAGATGTATTTTATTGAATAAATATTTACCTTTTGCGAAGACGAGTTCCAAAGTAATACCGATTAGTTTTGATTTTTGTATAAACAACTCCATCAGGAGTAAAGCAAGCACAATTACGCTTTGACTGTTTGGGCATTTTATTTAATTCGGCTAAATGATGTTGGAGCTGTAACTAAATAAATAAAATTTATGATAAAGAGAATAATTGCAAATGTCATTAAAAATATGAATGCTTGCTTTGATATGTTCGTAGAAAGTATGGAAGAAATTAATTTACTTTGGAAATCTGTGATTTTCTGTTCAATAATACACGCCTAAATTTTTGTGGACTAAAGACCGTTAAAAGCTATTTTGAATCAATAATTCAACAAGTCCAATTAAATAGTGCTAAGTCTTCTACTTGGCTCGTGTATTTCAGAAGTATATAGAATTTGTATTATTAAAAAAAAAAAAAAAAAACCTTCAATACACATTTTATTTTTTTATATGAACTTTGGCAGACTTTTTTGTAGTATTGGGCAGAAAATCACAGAGTTTCAAAGTAAAGGAACGCACCTATTATGTTATACAGTGAAATAGTACCTGATAGGTACAGAGTAAGGATTATGTAGTCGTACACTGATTTTCTCTTCTTAAATCCCTACTTTTGTGTTGAAAAAATAGCAGCATAATATTATTAGTATACCCGTAATTGTATTTTAAATAATTGTTTTTAGTAAATTTCACCTCCACTTAAACAATGGAAAATACACCCCTTCCCATACGATTTTTTTGTTTGTATTTTCAACCCAACTTACACAATCAAAACGTTTTTCGCTTCCTATGGTGGTAAATATTAAGGGTATAGATGTGTCAGATGAGAGCAGGAGGTTAAACAGCCTACCTTACATAGCTAGTGACGCCACTGCACTGATTTAAAAAAAAAAAAAAAAACAATGTAATACAAAAACGATAATAAGATTAATAGTAGATTCTTTTTCTGAAGAATAATTAGAAGGAACAAACGATGATTCGTCCTCCGATGAAAATCAAAACAAATTATCTAGTTAAGGTTCTGGTTTCTAAGAATTAGAAAATTAAAATCTTATTCAACAAAGTCAAAGAGAGAGAGTCAAGTGAATTAACAGTCAATTTGTATGCTTGAACAGGTTGAAACGGTCGAATATAAAAGCAAAAAATGAAAACACTTTGATAATTTAGTTGGACAAAAATTTATTTTTAAGAGGGTGCTTTAGAAATTTAGACGAGGATTGTGTCAATACGAGGGTGTTTATATAATTGATGAAGTTTATGACCAAGTTGATATTTAGATTTTGAGAATTTTTAAGAAAAGAGTTCTCATCGGCTTTGTTGGTCGTAATGATGATTAAATGAAAAGAGTATATTTCATTTCCTTTTTCCCAACGTTTCGACGGTGGTTGCCGCCTTCTTCAGGGGTGTCTTTATTTACAAAAAGCAAGAACAATTATTATACATAAAACAAAAGTATGGTGTATGTAGCTTACATGCAAGTTGTTAACAATACAATTAAAATTACAATACAATATAAATAATATTTTAGTTTAAAGACTTAGATAAGTCACTAATGTCAAGTCTTTGATTTGTTATCGGACACTAAGGAACAATATACCGCTGAGATGTTCTGTACGTCCTGTTTGCGGTTCATATTGTTTTTGTTGTTAATTATGTGTAGTGTTTCTAGTGTGTAACGTTTCGATGTATTTTTTTCCGTTGCAAGGATTTCTACTCCTTCAAAGTCCAGTTTGTGGCCAGTCTCAACACCGTGACAAGCCAGCGCCGTCTTTGCAGTACTTTTTAACCTAATATCCGACTTGTGGTTTGCCATTCTCTGTCGAAGAAGCTGTTTTGTTGTGCCGACGTAGCAGAGGTTACATGCCTCATCCGGTTTTCCTTGGCAGTTTATTTTGTACACTACGTCTGTACACTGATCTCTTTCTGTCTTCTTCTTCAAACCAGTGAAGATGGAAGCCATGGTTTGATTGGGTTTGTACGCTAAGTTGACATCTAGGTTGTTTTTGTCAACTATTTTCTTAAAGTTTTCGGCAAGTTTAGGAACATACACAACACTCTTGTAAACACCTTTCCTTTCTTCTAATATATTTTCCGATGGGGCTTTGTGTTTTTGGCGTAATATTAAGCTCCTTATAACATCAATCGGGAAGCTGTTGTCTAAAAGTATCTGAGTAACTTTTTCTTCGTTAATGGGATGGAATTTTTGGTCACTCAACGAAAAGACTTTGTTAATGAGATTGGATGCAGTGTTTACCCGAATGTGTTTTGCTTGATTGGATCTGAAGTTCACGAGTCTTCCCGAAGCCATATCTTTTTGATACCAGTCAAAAACGAGCCGGTTGTTATCGCGATGGACTTTTACATCTAAAAACGCTATGGATCTATTGTTTTCTCTTTCTACAGTGAACTGGATTTTTTTATGAAATTGATTGAGACATCGCAGTACATTATCAATCTCTTCCGCATCCACAATCGCAAAAATGTCATCAACGTATTTGACGATGAACTTCGGTTTGTACTCCTCTTTGAAACATTCGTCAAGTAAGAAGTCTAGCACTAAATCCGCGATTGTAGGTGAGAGTGGATTTCCCATTGGCATTCCGTCCACTTGTTTGTACAAGTTATTTTTAAATTGTAAATAATTATTTTCTTTGAGGCAGAAGTCTAATAGTTCGAGAAATTTATTTTGGCTTAGCTTTGTATTCTGACCTATTATTACCCATTTCTTTTTTATAATATTCACTGCTAGTTGAATAGGAACATTAGTAAAAAGTGAAACAGCATCATAAGAAACTAAAGTTTCATTTGAGCTTAGTTCCAGATGCCTTGCCTTGTTTTTGAACTCAAAAGAATTTTTTATTGCGTAGGGAGATTCTTTCGTCACAGACTGTAGTATTTTTCCTAAATACTTAGATAGTTCATAACATGGCACTCTCATTGATGACGTAATTGGTCTGAGAGGCATGTCGTGCTTGTGGATTTTCGGTAATCCATATATAGCAGGTATTTGTGCTGTGTAGGTAATCATTTTCGCTCTTTCTCTGTCGTCAATGATTTTGTTGGAATGTAACCATTTTACAAGCTCATTGTTCTTGTTCTGAAGGGAAGCGAGAGGGGTTCCTCTTGTTACTCTGTATGTGGAGCGATCAGACAGTAATTCCGTCATCTTTTCGTCGTATTCACTCTTATTCATAGCAACTGTCACATTACCTTTGTCAGCTGGTACAATAACAATGTGTTTGTGCTTTTTAAGAAAGCTTACAGCGTCTTTGTGAACCTTCAAAATGTATTTTTCGAACCTGTCGTTATGGTGGTGACGTTGAAAAGAGTGAAGCATATTACTGTATTTCGATCTTGTAATTTCCATGTTATGAACTATCTAAGTATTTAGGAAAAATACTACAGTCTGTGACGAAAGAATCTCCCTACGCAATAAAAAATTCTTTTGAGTTCAAAAACAAGGCAAGGCATCTGGAACTAAGCTCAAATGAAACTTTAGTTTCTTATGATGCTGTTTCACTTTTTACTAATGTTCCTATTCAACTAGCAGTGAATATTATAAAAAAGAAATGGGTAATAATAGGTCAGAATACAAAGCTAAGCCAAAATAAATTTCTCGAACTATTAGACTTCTGCCTCAAAGAAAATAATTATTTACAATTTAAAAATAACTTGTACAAACAAGTGGACGGAATGCCAATGGGAAATCCACTCTCACCTACAATCGCGGATTTAGTGCTAGACTTCTTACTTGACGAATGTTTCAAAGAGGAGTACAAACCGAAGTTCATCGTCAAATACGTTGATGACATTTTTGCGATTGTGGATGCGGAAGAGATTGATAATGTACTGCGATGTCTCAATCAATTTCATAAAAAAATCCAGTTCACTGTAGAAAGAGAAAACAATAGATCCATAGCGTTTTTAGATGTAAAAGTCCATCGCGATAACAACCGGCTCGTTTTTGACTGGTATCAAAAAGATATGGCTTCGGGAAGACTCGTGAACTTCAGATCCAATCAAGCAAAACACATTCGGGTAAACACTGCATCCAATCTCATTAACAAAGTCTTTTCGTTGAGTGACCAAAAATTCCATCCCATTAACGAAGAAAAAGTTACTCAGATACTTTTAGACAACAGCTTCCCGATTGATGTTATAAGGAGCTTAATATTACGCCAAAAACACAAAGCCCCATCGGAAAATATATTAGAAGAAAGGAAAGGTGTTTACAAGAGTGTTGTGTATGTTCCTAAACTTGCCGAAAACTTTAAGAAAATAGTTGACAAAAACAACCTAGATGTCAACTTAGCGTACAAACCCAATCAAACCATGGCTTCCATCTTCACTGGTTTGAAGAAGAAGACAGAAAGAGATCAGTGTACAGACGTAGTGTACAAAATAAACTGCCAAGGAAAACCGGATGAGGCATGTAACCTCTGCTACGTCGGCACAACAAAACAGCTTCTTCGACAGAGAATGGCAAACCACAAGTCGGATATTAGGTTAAAAAGTACTGCAAAGACGGCGCTGGCTTGTCACGGTGTTGAGACTGGCCACAAACTGGACTTTGAAGGAGTAGAAATCCTTGCAACGGAAAAAAATACATCGAAACGTTACACACTAGAAACACTACACATAATTAACAACAAAAACAATATGAACCGCAAACAGGACGTACAGAACATCTCAGCGGTATATTGTTCCTTAGTGTCCGATAACAAATCAAAGACTTGACATTAGTGACTTATCTAAGTCTTTAAACTAAAATATTATTTATATTGTATTGTAATTTTAATTGTATTGTTAACAACTTGCATGTAAGCTACATACACCATACTTTTGTTTTATGTATAATAATTGTTCTTGCTTTTTGTAAATAAAGACACCCCTGAAGAAGGCGGCAACCACCGTCGAAACGTTGGGAAAAAGAAGAGGGTGTTTATATTATATACATATATATGGCTATAAAGAATATTATAAGAATATTGTGGCTGGTGGGAGCGTCGCCAGGACTACTTTACCGCCGCGGAAAACAGAAAATTTGAACTGAATAATTTAAATTCTAGGTAAAGAAAGTCGGAATGAAGCGATAATTTGTTTCAGTTGGGGCAAAGACGTTCGTCGTCGGTTGTAGGGAAGTTTTTGAGAGTTAAGGTACACGTTCATTTATATATAGTTTTAAATTGAAGACTCATAAAATTCTGGTATGGGAAATGAAAACTGAGATTAATTCAATGACTGGATTTGATTTAGAAGCGAAAGTAGTTTTTTTTTTATATTGCGGGTAGTTTTGAAGATAAGATCCCACGTTTGGAACTAAATAAGAAAGCCATACTCTCGAAGTTATTTGATTTTTGTAGTGGGTTAAAATTTAATGAAAATGGTTGTATACGTGTTTACCATCAGTTGAGAGACTAGCCATTTTATTGTGTTGAAATAATGATGTTATAGTTTAAGTTTTTCTCTCAATGCAAACAAAATCATATAATTGTCGTGTAAATACCCTCGATACAAACGAAAGTTATCAAAAAGTTTGGAACCGAACTAGTTTTTTTTTTTTGTACTGAAATAAATAAGAATTAAAGACTGCTTTTAGACGACTGCAATTTCTATCCGCAATTCTCTTTTGAGTTTCTTTCCGATTGCAACATCCATTTAAACGCTGCAAATTTTAATACCTGCAATTTTTGTTAAATGAGAAGGAAATATATCTACTCACTCTTTATTCCGCTTATGTCTCAAACAATAAGAAAAAGCACAAAGAAGAAAGAGCGATAACTCTGCAATTATTTCAACTTATGCAACTTTGTCTACCCCGGACACCGCATACGTCCCCCGCCTACATGCTTAAAAATTGCAGGGGGTAAGCTCTATTTTGGCATTAATATAATCAATGATTTTGGTTAAATATTAAAAAATATATAAGATTTAAACTATAAGCCCTATCCACCTGATTTTGCATAGAATTTTTCATCAATTTTAGCATTTTAAAAAGTGAAAATAAAATGTATAAGGACTTTAAATAACCGTTTACAATTTACAAATGTATCTGTCTGAGAGCGTAACGCCATCTGTTGGCGTTCCCATTTTCGTGAAGAAAAAAATAAGAGTGATGTAAATTTCGTAGTGTCAATTTCCCGTACAAAATTGATTTTCAGATATCGCCACCATCCACCCCTCCTTTAAGGATTTTACCACTTTCCCAGTTGAAATTTCTAAGTTTCGGCCGTAAACCGTACGGTATATACCTACATACATACCTGATTCAATACGAATTTAATAAAGAAATCCTAATGTAAAACCGATAATATTAACCATTGTGGTACCTTGCTAAAGCTGTATCCAGTTTCGCAAGCTCCACTGAGCCGTTAACCCAAGAAAAGATGTAGGTACATAAAATCAAGAACAAATCCAAGAGTAAATTTTTAAGCGAAAAAGATTTGCTAAAAAGTCAATTGCCAAGTTTGGTTTTGATAAAAAGTTATTCAAGGAAAATTGCCGAAAATATCGTTTTTTTCGCAAATAAATTCAAAATTACAAACGCATCAATATGAGCATACCCTTCGAAAAAGTCTTTAAAATTTCTCTTTATCGAACCGAAACTGTTTGAATTTTTTGGCCAAAATACTATTTACAATGATTATTTTAACATTAACTTGTCATTATTGTTGTCCAACTATATGTGAAGTGCTAAGATAGATTTACACGGGCGAAAAAATAATAAATTTCTCGTGACGAATTCGTGTGTATCAAAACTTTTGACAATATATTTGAAATATATTTTAATTTTTTGTTTGAATTTGACAAATTTATTCATTACTGTCATAAAAAACTTATCCAATACACAAACCTGATTTGAATCTTAACTGATTTGAAAGAAACTTAAAGTAAATTTTCAATTGAATATAATTCACTGAATATTTTTCCCCACCCGGACGAAACATATCAAATTTGATCCGAATCCCCATCGGGGGTCTGTTGGGCGGTTACATATCTCATACTAAAATGGTTGACCACATTCCATGATTGTGGGTTTAGATTAATTGTGAAAGTCAAAATTTTAAGTTCCGTAAATGTCCGGAGTGTGTTTGTGAATGTTTATGATTTCATTAATAAGTGAAAATAGGTTAGAGTATTGAGATAACCGTGATCCCCTATTCTCCTTGACGTTGTTTTGAATCGTAAGATGTTATGTGTTCAAGAATCGCTTTTTTTATTTTTATTTTTTAAATTATTTTTCAACATGACTATTGTAATAAATGATTTACTAAGAACTGACAATGCTTTATTTATTTTGTTTTTTTTTTTTTTTATTATTCAATGGTAATTTTGGAAATAGAGAATTTGGGCATTAAGAGAAAGAAAACTCCAGCTTTTGCTGCCACATAGTATTTTTAAGGCGTGTAAATCAGGCTTAAAATAAATGTAGTTCGGTTAGATGGACAGACAGAAAACATGTTTTGATTCAAAGATTTTTGCAGTCCTTTTGGACCGATGAATAATTTGAACACAATTATTAGTAGATATTCATTTTTCTTGGCTGTGGTTATTTCTGATCCATTTTGATTTTTATTTTTTTTTTATTTTTATTCTTGATCTATCGGTTGTTTCCAATTGTTCTTCAATAATTAATTGTTCCCAAAAAATGTTTACATACGTTATGTACCCAATACATACATATTTTGACAAGGAAGAAAACCTTCAAAATATTCTTGTGATAAAATATTTGAAAATATAATTGAGAGCTGTCTTGAAACTTTTATGAATTCGTATTTGATGTAGGCATAGAAAAGTAGGGAGGGCAGAGTAGTAGTAGGGCAAAAAAGCAAATTCCAAACAACTGATAGAATATAAATGACCTGACCATAACTACGTCTTTGATTTTGTGAATGTCGTTTCGGTTTCGAATGTATTAGGTAATTAACATTTTTAGTTTCGCCTTTTGAATGGATTTACCAGTAGATTTCTAGTATGGCCAATTGGAGTCACAAATATATAAATGTCTTTATAAACGCTCTTCCCGGTCCGCCCTGCTTCTCAAGGAATTTATCATCAATTTAGTACTTCGAAAGTGAATTTTTTGGCACGAACCAATAATTTTTATGTATACACAATTGAAGCAGTCTAACGCTATTGTTTGTCATTCCTTAGAATCAATATATTGTCCTTCCCATACGAAATGCAATTTTAAGATATCGCTACCACAACACCTAAAAGTATGCAATTTCGAGTTTTTACGATTTTCCCATTTTTGCGGTCAAAATTTCCAACTTTAGGATCCGTAATTTGTACCTGATGCAGTACGAATCCAATACAATAATCCCAGTGTAAATCGGATGATGTTCCGCTGACAAACTAAAAACTAATACATTTTTTTATGTTAATAGGTTAATATTTACAATTGCTAATTACGAGCTATCTTAATATTAGTTATTGAAATAAGGACTATCCTGGCCTGGATTAAAATATTGTTTGAATTTTATTTTTGTGTGGGTGTTTGTTTCCAAGTACAGATTTTTAAGTGCAGTTGAGGAAAGGATGCTAAAAAGTTCATTGGCAACTTTGAGTTCCATAAAAAGTTATGAAGGGTGACACCCGAAAATATCGGTTTTTCACTTTTTAGCTTGTAGATCATGCCATTTTCTACAAAATTTGTTTTGACACTTTTCCTTCTGCGACCAATCGTTTAGAAGATATGGTAGATAATTTCGGTTTTTAGAATTTTGGCTATTTTTCTTGTACTTATTTCACCGTTATCTCTTATAAAAATCCCTCGTCTCAAAATTTTGGAAATTAGCTGATCAGCCTTATTGTGAGTTTCACCCCGAAAATATTGCATTTCAATTTTCGCCTATTGTGAGTTTCACCCAAAATTTCATGTTCGAAAAATTTCCCTTATTGTGAACATTAATTTCGCCACACAAAAAACTTAAGACAGCTTTCATTTTTTTAAATATATTTTAGATTTCTTTCAAATTCAATTGTCAGTCAACCTTTTTTTTATTTTTTACCTTTCCCTTTTTTAGGTACGTTCGTGAAAATTTCCTCAGACCAATTAGTAATAAGAAATTTTTGGAAGAATACTTATTCACAGTATGCATCAAAATAGAAATCAAGATGCGCATGCCCTTTAAAGACGTCTATAAAATGACTCTTTAGTCTTTATCGATTCGAAGTTGTTTGATTTTTTTTGTCTTGAATTGTCATTATTTTTTTTGTTAATCTGTCCGTCTATCCGTGAAGTAATAAGCATAGATGAAAAAAATCATAATTTCTAGTGCCGAATTTCGTGTGTGTCAGAACTTTTGACACAAACAATATATTTTATTTTTGTGAATTTTAAAACAACAAATTTATTCATTTCTGTCATAGAAACTTATCCAATACACAAACCTGATTTAAATCTGAACTGATTTGAAACAAATTTTAAGCAAATTTTCAATTAAATATAACTCACTGAATATTTTTTCCACACGGACTAAACATATCAAATTTGATTTTTTTTTATCTGAATGCTTAGCGAAGACTAGAAAATCAACCCTCGGAGAACTAAGGAACGTCCTGAAATTCATACATTACCTATATATATATGTGTGTCAGTTATTATAGTACCCTTACCAACTTATTCATAGTTTCAGAATGTTTATCATCGAAAGCTGCTGCTGTTTCCTTTGCTTTGCACTTCGAAGTTTATCTTGGAACAATCTTTGATCCTACCTCCCTATCCCTTAAATTAATCACATTATAACATTTATTATTATAAATGTTAAATCGATTTTGGTGTAAGAGAATTAAGTTTCGATTAACTAAATAAAAAATTTCATCATTTTAAACTCTAAATCTCGTTATATCCCCATCTTTTCCACTTACGCCTACCTCTTATGGCTTCAACGAACTTATCTCTTGTATGCTGCAAATTATTAATAATCCGAACATGTTGAACATGATAACCTCAGTAGTTACTTTAAACTACGTTTTATGAATTAACTTCGTTCAACCAAAATCTAAGGTTGGGTTTCTTAAATTTTAAGTCAGTGTTAGGTGGCTTGTTGCCCCGTCTTGTTGGAACTACATATTGTCCAAGTCATGATCTTCAATCGCCGGCCAAAAAAAATCGGATATCATTCGACCATAGCGCTCCGAATTGACTTTAACGACCTGTCCATTGGCATCTTCGAAGAAATACGGACCAATGACACCTTTCGACCATAGGGCAATATTTTCGACTGAGCGTGCATTACGATGCTTGCGTAGTGTAGTCGGTCGATTATGACGACCTTAATCATGACGTAATGCGCGAAAATTGGCTACGTTTGAATCACCACTTTTGTAATAAGTTTTAAGTATTATCGTAATTGGCAAACATTCAACTAATATTATGACACTTCAAATGAAAGCTGAGTTTGACAGGTGTCAAATGCCAGCGCTACCAACTTGAAACCACGAAATGCCACGTTATCTAACATAACTGTATATGTACAAATGTATCTATTATTTATTTAAAGTAAAAACTCACATGAAATTTGCACTTGTGCTTTCTCCAGCGTCCCGCTTCGTTTACACATTTCCACTTCTGACCGGGTCGACAATTCTGCAGCAAAGCCGGATCTGAACATTCAGAGTTCAATCGCATCATCTTTGTCATATACGGCGCCAGTGGCAGATGATTATCGAATTGGTCCTGTTGTTGTGTTTGTGCATCTACAATACCGCCATAGTCACCCAGCCCAGTCGAACTCTCCATCATGCCTCTTTCATCTTCTACGTCGGATTCAAATTCATCATCTTCCTCATCATCGTCATCATCACCAAATTTATTGTCGTCTAATATTTCAAACATTTTTATATTCATACATACATTTTGATAAAAAAAAAAAAAAAAAAAAACAATTGGGTAATAATTAACTCACCATCAATATCATCGAAATCATCGTGTTCCTCATGTGATTCTAAATTGACATTTTCTTCATTACTACGAAGTGCATCAACACTCGAATTACCCGCCTCTATGGCCATCTTAATGGTTATATTCTTTGGTATATCCTCAACCAAGGTGCTATTCACTAATTTCATATCAAGTCGCTCCGCTTGTAGTCTAGCCTTAGACTCGGCTATTTGCTCTGCAGTCTCCCGCCGACCGGAACTCTCAATTAGGAATGTATCCGGCCATAGGTCACGTATGCTACGATGTCTACTAAGGAGCAACGGCAAAATACTTCGACCGTCCATGTGCGGGGGTGTTGGCACTCCACCCATGTCGAGGAATGTTGGTGCCAAGTCAATATTTAACACTACTTCATCGACTCTAAATTAAAATTGTGCACATTAGGTACATGGTTATAGATCAACAAATAGAAACTTCGCCGACAACAACAATTTACAATATATATACTTACACAATTGCCGGCTGAATGCCTGGTCCACGTATGAGAAACGGAACTCGTACATCAAATTCAAAAGGAAAACTTTTACCCTTAATCAATCCGAACTGTCCCAAATGATAGCCATGGTCTGAGGTGTAGATGATGTACGTGTTATCGAGTTCACCGAGTGCCTTAAGTTCGTTATATACTCGCTCCACAGCAACGTCAACACTTTGGAGGGTTTGCAGTCTTTTAGTCATTAGAATGTTGGTGAAACGTTTGTGCACAGGTTCCATGGGTTGAGTAACTCGCAATATCCACTGTTTATCGGGATTCGGTGCATGGTCATAGGACGGGGTACTGAAAGTTGATATAATAATAGATACAAATGAGATTTTAATTCAACTATCATTATCTTTATATATACATACATACATATGTATTATATAGGTAGATATTATGTATATGATTCAAAGAAAATATGAACAGTATCGGAAGAGGGGAGAAACGTTTACGTTTCTTTTATCGACACAGTACTAAATATTGCTGAAATTATGCATTAATGTGAAAATCTTATTTTTCTCAAAAACGTGCCCACAACTTTTTTTTTAAATCAATTATTTTCTTTTTATAAAAATTCTACCATTTTATAAAACAAATTTTCGATTTTCTCAAAAACGGCTCCTATGATTTTGATTAAATTTTTTTTGTGAACTTATATCAAAAAGATCTACCATATTATTGAGAAAAAAATTTGTTTATCGTTTAAAAATGGTACCTATTATCAGCAGCACTATTATCGGATCGGCACGTACCAGTGTGGCTTCAGGCCAGGCAGATCAATGATAGACCAAATCTTCACATTAAGGCAATTCCTGGAAAAGACCAACGAATTCCAAGTCGAGACCCATCATCTTTTCATCGACTTCAAAGCCACATATGATAGCATAAGTCGCCAAGAGCACTGGCGATGTCGAAACTCGGGATCCCGAAAAAAATTGATCCAGCTATCCCGCATGACTTTACAAATACGCGATGCAACGTGGAAATGGTTAACAGCTCATCCGAGCTATTCCAGACGTGTACAGGGTTCAGACAAGGAGATGCGATTTCTTCAACCTAGTCCTGGAGCAGATAGTACGCAAGAATGGTGTTAACCATTTTACCAGTTCTACTCTACGGCGCCGATTGCTGGAAGATAAGTAAAAAAGGGGAATTGATACTGGGCACTTTCAAGAGAAAAATTCTTCGGTGGATATTTGGTCCTATATGCGAAGAGGGCGAATGGAGGAGAAGATTCAATCATGAATTGTACTTGCTGTACCAAGATGTGGATGTAGTCCAAAGAGCCAAAACACGTCGACTACACTGGCTCGGCCACATCGAGCGCATGGACAACAACGCTCCAGCCAAGAAAATCTCCGAATCCCAGCCCCCAGGTTCGAGACGACCAGGAAGACCGAACCTCCGCTATAGGGACCAGGCGGTCAAAGACGCAAGAGCGCTTGGTCTCAACGACTGGAGGGAGCTTGCGAGGGACCGCAACCGATGGAAAACCGCAATATCTTAGGCAGAGACCCTTAATGGATCGGGAGCCGGATAAGTAAGTAGTAATATTTCCTTAAACAAGGCTATATTTTTGGCACTTGGCATAAAATATAGGCTCCAATAACTAATAAACTTCTTTTATCAGATGAAAAGTTTTTAAAAATATTAAGACTTTAAAACCACAGTCTGATCGCACATAAGAGCAAGATCGTGCGACCCAGTCGTGAATTTTATTTTCTATAAATTAAAATTTGTTTGAGAAATCAGATTATCTATATCGCGCTGGTGTCAAAATAATTTCAGAAGTTGTTTAATCAATTTATTTCTAATTGTATTGATTTTTTTAACAATTTTTCAGTCTAAAGTCTAAGTTCCATGCTTATTGCTTTTGCACAACACGGTGCTAAATTGTTAATATTTATGTACTCACATAAAACTAACTTAAACTAAACTACGTTTTTGGAAGGTGGCATAAAATATAGGCTCCAATAACTATTTTCTTTCTTTTAGCAGATGAATAGTTGTGTCGTAGCGGCAGCCACTGTAAATCATATACATATGTACATCAGAATGGCTCTACTTATAATACTTAGTAGTTTTCCTGTTTTAATATTAATGTCAATCAATTATTATTATTATTATTATTATTATTCGTAGAATGAAACTGGGCGCATTCACTAATGTAGTGACTACGTAGTCGAAATTCAACTAGCTTTGTGAATGCAAAATTACACTACAAAGGTAGTCAATTCTAAACTGTCATATTAATGACAGATGTAAATACACACGAAATAAAAAACAGTTGTGTTTTGAGAATTTAAATAATATTTTCTTTTTAAATTAAATAATATCAAATATAAGATATAATACGAGTGATTTGGAAGAAGATAAAATCTTAATTATGCAAAATAATTTAATTGTGGTCAAGTTTCATTTTGAATAGTTTGAATCTTTTGTATTTTAACCGAATAGCTGATTGTGAAACGTCAAAATCATTCTCCACTAACTTTGAAGCCGAAATTTTTACACTACGTCGGAGGGGAAATTTCAACTCATTTTGTATTTGTATGTAGCCAATCAGAATGACTTGACTACGTAGTGACTACATTAGTGAATGCGCCCACTGATAAGTTCATTTTTGTCACTGGATTTTGATATTTCCATATTTTGCTCTACTAGCTGAACTATCGACAATAGTTTTTAAAATATCAAAACCTTAAAACCACAGTGTGATCGTATGTAATGAGCATGTTCGTGCGACCCAGTTCTACATTTCATTTTATTTTTTTTCTCTGTGTTCAGTTCTTTAAATTCCGTTAATGTCTAATCTTTTGAGGATTTACATATTTTTTATGTGAATTCCATGTGTAATTGCGGTGAAGTAGTATTCCTTTCCCTTTACCAAAAAAACATTTTATCATACGGACCATGAGCACAATTTATTTTAACATAATTAGTATAAATTGTTTGTTTAATTAAAAATTTACAGATTTCACTCATAGAGTAACTATCGGGACATTGAAAATGACTTGTATTACGTCAATAAAACAAAAACATGTCTAATCTTTGTGATTTTTATTTTGTATACTATTGTTGCATTATAACTTCACAAACTGTCTTAGAAACCATTCTACAGTCTGAAGTACCAATTTGTATATTTAGTGTCACTTCCCAGTTGGCGGTTAAATTAATGTTGTATAATTTTTTTAATAAGATCTTAGTCTTAATTGTAGCTTAATTTGCAATTACACAATCATACTCATTTTCATCCGCACCGGTACAGCACTTATACACGAAATTAAAGTTACATACCATCTATCTTAACGTATATCTAGGTATTTGACATTTTTGCATAGTTAAGCTTTGCAGAAAAGTAACTAAATTATTACAGATCGATTTAAGTATACATCATATACGGTTCAACTTAGTTCTCGACTCAGTTGGTTGTTGTTGAATCAACCCGCGAGTTGGCTTGTTATTTTATCAATTTGACGGTTGATGAGAAAATCAAAAGATTTTTAATTTTTTTCAAATTGATTTACAAGTATTTCAAATCATTGAACTATGTATATTGTATAAAGCCAAGACATTTGATTTACTGTCCAGGCAAACCTTTTTTAAATCGAGACAAAATTTACAAAGAATTTGATGCGGAGCCCAACCCCATTGCTAATTATTTTTATTCTATAATATTTTATTTTAAAATATTTTGAACTCATCTTTTAATCAATTTAACAATATCGAGTCGCGTAATTTACCCAAACGTTGTCTAGTATATTCTACGTTCTTTAGGTTGATTTAGAAAAAAATCAACTTTTTTAACATTTTACCTTATTTTAAGACTTTTATCCCAAATATCCGATTATTAGAGTAGAAGTTAGAAGCTAACCAAGACCTTAACGATTTGTTCCTTGGAACTTAAGCTATAATTTTATTTAAGAGATTCAAGTAGGTGCCTATGCATATTCTAGGTTAAACAATCAAATTGATTTAGAAGTTAGTAAAGTTTTTACCCAAACGTTGTCTAGCATATTCTAGGTTCTTTAGGTTGATTAAGAAAAACATCAACTTTTGTCACATTTTACCTTATTTTAAGACTTTAATCTCAAACATCCGATTATTAGAATAAAAGTTAGAAGCTAACCAAAACCTTAACCTTGAAGATCTGGTACTTGGAACTTAAGATATAATTTTATATTTTGCAAAGATTTTTATGCAGATTTGTAGCCTGTCATTTAAACTTTAATTATCTAGCTTAATATTGAACATCCAATAATTATAACTAAAGTTATAGGCTTCTAAGTGGGCTCAAATCAAGCATTTTTCGAATTGTATACACTCCTCCACTGAATTTCATCGGTTGGCGATGATCAACATGTAGGTACGCTGGCTGAAATTCATCACTTGTGTTTTGTTCTTCATTTTATTCATTTTGGTAGTTTCTTTGGTAACACCAACCAAAAATTCAATCTTTCTCCCCCTATACGCTAGAGTTCATTCTCTATCTTTGTTCATTTTGGTAACACCATACTTTTATCAAAACGACCCTATAAACATTTTCAATGTTAAAATAAAATCTTCATCGAACTATCTTATGTCATTCCAAATTACATTCGAATAAGCTTTGATTTTTCTCAGGTTTGTAAAAGTAATCTTACATTATTTAATGAAATCGATTGATTACCACATTAACGAATTAAGTTGTCAATTAGAAAATAAATACTTTTTTACTAATATCCTTTGAATTAAAAAATAAGTCAGGAAAATAGATTAGGTTAGTTCGCAAAGGTTTTGTCAAATGTTACAAGTTATACAAAATACAATAAGACTTTGGAGAATATGCTACAAACTAGAAATTGGTTTTGTTAACCTCAATTTTAATTCTTAAAAAACATTTGGAACTAAAGTTATAATATTCGCCTGAGATTTTTCGAAGAGATTCTTGGAAGGAGATGAAGGACTTTTAGTCTTGAGTGAAAAGGAGAACAATCAAACTAAAAAAAAAAAAAAAAAACTACATCGTTGGGTTCATTATTTTCTGGATGTTTAGAAAATGCATCCACATTAATAAAGACTTTTATTAATGGCGATGCATTAATTTTATTTATTATTATATTTTGAACATTAAGTGTTTGCACCAAAAATGGTTTTATATTTCTTGAAGAGCAATCCAATCTCCAAACAATCCCAAACATACCTTATACTGTCTTTATGCGACACCTATACCTACCCTATAACGGGTGGGCATTTTAGTGGTTTCTTTTTAAATCATAGGTTATTTTGACAGTGACAGCTGTTTCTCGCTCGAAATCTTCATAGAAAGTCAGTATCATACCTCCGCGGAACGAAATGAGTCACTTAACGCTTGAACAACGTTGGGAAATATTGAAAACTGCTGTGTAGCCCAAACAGTGCGGTTTTCGGCGAAAAATCTTTTCTGACGAGGCACATTTTCATCTCGGAGGCTACGTTAACAAACAAAATTGCTGCATCTGAGGCTCGGAAAACCCGCACGGTACTGTCGAGAAGCCAATGCATCCACAGAGAGTGTCCGTTTGGTGGTATCATTGGACCTTTTTTCTTCAAAAATGAGGCTGGGAACAACGTTTCGATCAAGGTTGGGCGGTACAGAGCCATTTTAACCGACTTTTTTTTACTGAAATTGAAGACATGAATTTGAACGACCTCTGGTTCGTGCAGAATGGCGCGCCATGCCACACAGCCCATGCCACAATCGATCTTTTGTGCACCAAATTCCCAAATCGTGTTATCAGCCGTCTTGGCGATGTCAATTTGCCGCCTCGGAGCTGCGATTTGACCCCTTTGGACTTTTTTTGTGGGAACCGTGCAGGACAGATGTTATGCCAACAATCTGGAAACGATTTAAGCACTTTAAAGCCAATATCATCCAAGCAATCCTTGAGCTACAGCCCGAAACCGAATGAATATTCAATAGAAATTGAATTTGTTTTCAACGATTGACTCCCTCTAATGAAAAGGAGTTCAAAAATAAATATTCATAAAGTCCCCTTGGGATTTGCACACACATACATTAAATACCACCTCGTACATACATACTCAATAAAATAATATTCTCCCCATCAGAATCAAAAATTAAAACCCCTTTGTTTTGCCGGTTTATTGGTTGCAATGTTTCAAGTTGAAAAGTTTTTTTTTTTGTTTTTCCGAAATCAAGTTATGCTATTCGATAATTTAGCTTTTTCCTAACAATGATTATTGTCTTATTATCAAGGTAACTGTTTCGAACTTCATTTGCGAAAATATATTAATATAAAAGAACGAATGGCTCAAGGATAAAGTGTACGGTTAGGTTGTATGTTCTTGTTCTTATAGCAGGAAGAAAAAGTGAATAACTGTTTTTTATTTAACACAAAATTTCAGCTCGAGCTAAAATATCTTGAGGGTACCCAAGCTCACAATTGAAACCATATTTTTCCTTTTAAAGCAGCCCACAGCAGAATTCAATTTGGTTGTGAAATTTATGCTTGGCCACACTTTGTAAACTAAGTTGAAAGACTACTGCTTCAACTCAACTGTTAAAAACACTGTTTGCTAAAGAAATTACATGACAAGGGTTTATTTGAGCATATTGCAGAATCTTTAGGTGATGATATGAAATACAATAAATAAAATACATGACTGAGTCGTTCGAAGTTACTCTTATGATGTGCGATCACACTGAGGCTTTAAAGTCTCAATAGTTTGGATCTAAAGGGTGGTTAAATTTTAACGGCCGATGTTAAATGTGAACCACACCTAAACGTCAAGTTTTTTTCTGCATTTCATTTGACATTTCTCAATTTCAGACTAACTCAATTTGAACCATGGAAAGATACACAATCGAGCAACGCGTTAAAGTTATTCAGGCTTATTATGAAAATGTGCGTTCAAATCAAAATGCATATCGTGCACTTCGTGATTTGTTCGGTCAATTTAATCGTCCAAATGTGCGTACAATCGGAAAAATCATGCAAAAATTTGAACAAACCGGGTCTGTAGGAGATGTGAAAATACCAGTGCATGCTCGTACAGCTCGTACTGTAGAAAATATTGCTGCTGTTCGCGATAGTGTGGCTGAAGAGCCGTCCACCTCAACTCGTCGTCGTGCCCAACAATTGCACCTCTCACGCTCGTCGTTGATGAACATTATGCATAAAGACTTGCTTTACACGCTTACAAGGTGCAATTGATTCAAGAACTAAAGCCTCTTGACCATTTCAAGCGTCGTCAATGGTCAGAATGGTGGCAAGAAATGGCAACAGAGGATGATCAATTTCCGAAGAAAATCATCTTCAGGGATTAGGCACATTTTCACCTCAGTGGATTCGTCAATAAGCAGAATTGCCGCATTTGGGCGAATGATAATCCAAGAGTGATTGTCGAAAAACCAATGCACCCACAAAGAGTGACTGTTTGGTGCGGTTTATGGGTTGGCGGCATCATCGGGCCGTATTTTTTCCAAAATGATGCCGGTCAGGTAGTTACTGTGAATGGTGTTCGCTATCGTGAGATGATATCGAACTTTTTATAGCCCGAATTGGAAGATATGGATGTGGACGATATGTGGTTTCAACAGGACGGTGCCACTTGCCACACAGCTTACGAAACAATGGCTCTTTTGCGCGACAAATTCAATGGCCGTGTTATCTCACGTGGTGGCGATGTCAATTGGCCGACAAGATCATGTGATTTGACACCGTTGGACTTCTTTCTTTGGGGTTATTTGAAAGAAAAGGTGTACGTCGATAAGCCAGCAATAATTCAAGAGCTAAAGGATGAGGTAATTCGGCACATTAACGGCATAGAACCTCAATTATGCCTCAGCGTCATCGAAAATTTGGACCATCGAATGGAGGTGTGCCGCCGAGGTCGCGGCGGCCATTTCGCCGATATTTTGTTCCATACATAACTGAACCATACCAATATTATCATAATAAAAAGAAATGACAATAATTTCCTAAATAATTTGTGTTTTATTCAAAATCAACATCGGCCCTTAAAGTTTTACCACCCTTTATTTATCTGATTTTAAAAGAAATACATCAGCTATGGAAATGGGAGCCAATATATTTTATGCCGCTTGCCTAAAACGTGTTTTAGTTGAAACTAGTATTATGTATGTGAGTATGTTCATATATAAATGTGAAAAATGAAGCGAGTTGCAAATATTGTATCCATGGAACCTAGGTACAGATTGAAAAATTGTAAAAAAATCAATATATTTATGTAATTAAAAATAAAGATTAAACAACTTCTGAAATTATTTTGACACCAAAGCAATGTACACTATGTACTGATTTCTTAAAAAAATCTAAAAATTTATGAGAAAACAAAATTTAAAATCGTTGAAGTGGTTTTTTTAAAAAAATAATTTTTTTATTTACATAAGTATAAGATTTTGAAAACATTTCTAAGAAAAAAAAATTGGCACGCAATTTTTTACCTATTTATTAATATGGAGTTTAAAAATTAATTTTGAAAAAAAAAATCTTCTACTCATTTTCGAAATATCGAATTTTCAGAAAATATTTTGATTTTTTTAAATCCAATTTTTTTTTTTTTAATTTTTTTACAAAAAAATTTGTTTTTTTTTTTAATTGAAATTTTTTGTTTATTCAATTTTTTTTTTAATTCAAATTTTTTTTTTAATTCAATTTTTTTTTTAATTCAATTTTTTTTTTAATTTGATATGCAATATTATTTAAAAATATAGTAAATAAATTAAATCGATAGATTATTTTTTCTTATAATATTAGTTCACATAAAAAATGACATTTTCCTTGCCGGATTTAAACACTTGAATGGGAGGTACCATTATTCCTTGGTCATAAGAATAATTTGTATTTAAAATCTGCTAGATAATTTTAAAAGACTGCTAGGTGCCCAAGTTTAATAAAAATCGACCAAGTTAATTTCGAATTATTAAATTATCAAAAAAAATTTTAAACATTTTTAAAAAATAAAAAAAAAAAAAATTGAAAATTTTGATATGCAATACTTTTAAAATTTGTTGAAAGATTTTCTTTAAAAAAAATTAGTCAAAAATCAATAAAATATATCAATAAAATTCTATGGGAGGTACCATTTATAATCATTTTTCTGATTTTTTTCTTTTATAATATTACTGATTTAAAAAAACAAAAAGGAGTGGGAACGTTTTTGAGAATAATTAGATTTTTATAAATTGATTAAAAAAAATTGTACGCAAGTACCGTTATTTTTGGTCTTAAAAACTGAAAAAAAAAAACATATCGGGTGATTGCCCAAAAACCGCCAGATACCAAGTTTAAGGAAAATCGACCCACCCGTTTAGGCTGAAGCCGAAAGGACAGGACAGGACAGACAGACAGAGAGACAGATAGAAATTCCAGACCGACGTTTTTCGATTTCACCTTCATCGTAATGTCAACTTTGATCAAAATCTCAAGTTCGATTTTTTTTTACGAATCCATAACTTGTCGTATAGTACCTACATATCGAACTTTTTGCACAAACTTGCGTACAGCAGGTGCGGTGCGTGCTGCATTTCGGCCAAAACTACATTTCAAAAAACGCACTGTTTGGGCTACACAGCACTTACTTTGGAAATAAGTTTTCAATATTTCTCAACGTCGTTGTTCAAGTGTAAAGCGACTCATTTCGTTCCGCGGAGGTATGCTTTGTGTCAAGATTTCGAGCGGCAAACAGCTGTCAGTGTCAAAATAACCTAAGATTTAAAAAGAAACCACTAGTTAGCCCACCTGTTAGTTACCTATAATATCGAAAGTAAAAAGAAGAGAGTTTGGGAGAATGAATGACTGAAGAATAAAAACAATTAGCTAAATCAGGTTTAGAGTGCGATCGATAAAAAAATTTCTTTTGACAGTAAATCAAATGACTTGGCTACACAAACAGTTCAATTAATTAAAGGACTTTCGAACTCGAATTATAATTAAACTCACGACTGCATAATCTAACTCACGCACGCATAAACTAACACAAGCACACCCGACCTAAAGCACACACACACGAAATCACGACCTAACGCACTCACGCACCATCTGATCTACGCACGAAAGAACGCATGACTTGATGCAAAAATTGACGTGACGCATGAACAACCTGACGCACGTATGATCTAACGCACAAACAAATTTTTCCCCTACTCGTCAAAGTAAGAACTTATTTTCGGATCTTTAAAATAGATCCCAAGTTTTTATTGTATAACGTGCTCAAAAATTATCCTGATCCCGATCAGTAGATACAAAATGCGGCTGTTGTGTCAATGTGGGCATTATTAGTTTTCCAAAAACACCCATCATTTTTTAACCTAACGTGGGATCTAATATTTCTTATACTACTAATAATATAGAGAAATAAAAGAGGAGCAAAAATAAAACTACCACATAACCCAAAGGGTATTTTTTCCTACTACTTTAGTTATTTGATATACTATACATATCTAGATTCCAACGTACGTAAAGAAGGATAGTAAGAGAAGTAACCTGTCAGTTTAGATAAAGGTTTAAGCGTTTTGAGCACGAGGGAGGCGGTTAGAATTAAAATGTAAAATGCATAGTTATATGTATATTATTGAAGATAGGCAGGTTTCGCGAATTTATATGTATATTGCTAATTATGTGGACAAACAATTTGAACACACAAAAGTTTTACTGTCTTCTTAATAGGCTTAAGCAGATAAGTCGTGAGCAATACAAAACATATAACACCACATTGGTGGAAGTTGTGACATTTTCCGGTTGAAATGTTTCACTTGAATGGTAATTTGAGAAGAAAACGAAAGGTTTTAAGCTTTCTTTGTTGGGCGCTTTGGTTTTAACAGTGGAGTGTACTCTACATGCATACATATACATAATATGTATATGTATCTTATAAATTAACATTACAATATAATGGAAGTTCATATACAAGTTAAATAAATTGAATAGTTCTAGAAATAGTGTTATCGGTGATTTTTTTTCCTCTATACTTTACTTACTTAAATCAGCAGTAGGTAGGTATATTAACCGTATAATGCGAGGAAAATAGTGTGAGTACTTTTTTTAATTTTTTTATTTTAAAAGAAAACATTGGTTTGATATGTATTAAGTATAAGAGTTACTGGATACTTTTGTATCTACAGAATTCAATTTAAAAAAAATCAAATCTTAAATAAATGTTTTCACGGTTTAAAGCTATAAAATTATTGAAGACATACAAATGTGAAAGAAGTCAAAATTCCTATAAAATAATTTATTGATTGATTTTGTTGTTAATATAAAAGAGTTTTTGCACAATTTTTGAATGCAATATTATTTGTACCTATACCTTCTCCTTAGAATTTCCTGTGTGCAAAATTGGCCATTAACGAGAATTACGGGAATAACCTGAAAATAAGACTATTTTCTCAACAAAAAAAAAACAATATTTGTTTTATACAGGGTGATTCGTATAAGGTGTGAATAGACCTCCCCCCTCCCATGCGATTTTTCTTGTATTTTAACCTACACGCTCTAGCTTTTTGTCACACTATATGGGAATCTCTCTTTATAGATAAATAAGATATAGAACAAGTAAAAATTCGGACCCGAGCCAAATCGAACACTTGGTACTAGAGATGCCGCGATTAGTGACTCGGCCGAATATTGAATACCGAATATTCGGCCACACTCGTTGGCCGGCCGAATACCGAATATTCAGCAGCCGAACATTCGGCCAACGATGTGTATCTAAGTGAGAGGATATTTTCAGAAGCTTGAAACGAATGCCGAAAAAGTAGTTTTTACTTACCACAACTTACCATTAGTAGATTTTAAATACTACAATACAAATTTTTGAATAAAAGAAAACATTTATTGTGAGATAATAAGCCTTTTTTATTCTCCATTTGTTATTCGGTTTTCGGCCGAATGTTGTGAACTATTCGGCTGAATACCGAATATCAAAAATATAGGCCGAATGCCGAATAGTGGCCGAATATTCGCGGCATCTCTACTCGGTACCTTACTTATGCCACTAGAACAAGAAAAGATGAGAATTCACTAAAATTTCCTCAAAACCGCTAACGACATAATAATATCATCATCAATTGACACTTGTCGGGTTACAAGGAATCAATGGTCGAACATCTCTAAAAAAAACAAAAAAAAAAAAAAACAGAATACTTTTTTTAAGATAGGCAGGCCTCAATTATCAATCCTAGTTGGATTTTTAACTGGTCACAATCAGTGGTACCACTTTACTTCAATTGAAGTAGATCTACTTCTTTAAAAAAAAAAAAAAAAAAAAAATCTACTTCCTACTTCGCAACATCACCAAAAAATTGAAATCTACTTCATTTTAAAAATCTCTGTTTCAACCTACTTCAATTTCACCAAAAAAGACGAAATGTACTTCTTTTTTCTCAATCTAGAATATAACCCCAGAATTTCCACAAAAAATCGAAAAATATGAACCAATACCAATTTAAAGTTTTATTTTGTTCCCAAAAACTTTTCAAAGTGTTATTCTTTGTTATTCATTTTTGTAAGAACTTATAGTAAACCAATTTAAAAAATAATAATAATTACTAAAGTACCTAAACATGAAGTCTAAGATATTATTTATTTTTGTTAAACAAAGTTAAGTTTTAATTTTATACAAAAATAAACATGTAGAAATAACTATGTAATATTTTTGGTTTTGGTTTTTTAGTTGAAATAATTTTAAAAAATACACATACATATATGTATACAAATTGTTATTACTTCTTTTTTGTATAATTAGATTACTTTAATTTTATTAATTTTAATTTTCTTTTTATAAAAAAGAATAACTAGGTAAGGTAGGTAAAAATTATGCCTGAGATAATTTTTTGTTCAAAGTTTTTTTTTTTTTTTTTAATAGAACTAAAATTTGTTATAAAACCATGTATAAAAAATATTCATGTAATAATAATAATAATAAATGAAGTAAAAAATAATGTGTTTTTTTTTTTTTTAATAATTTAAAAATTATATTAAATTATTATATTATATTATCAATAGATTAAATTTAACTAAAAAAATTTTGAAAAATATAGATTAAAATACATAAAGAAAATTCATTTTAAAATCTACTTCGATTTTTATCAATTTACTTCCTTTTTAACATTGAAAATGTTTATAGGCTCGTTTTGATAAAAGTATGGTGTTACCAAAATGAACAAAGATATAGAATGAACTCTAGCGTATAGGGGGAGAACGATTGAATTTTTGGTTGGTGTTACCAAAGAAACTACCAAAATGAATAAAATGAAGAAAAAAACACAAGTGATGAATTTCAGCCAGCGTACATAAATTTTGATCATCGCCAACGGACGAGATTCAGTGGAGGAATGTAAAATTCGAAAAATGCTCGATTTGAGCCCACTTAGAAGCCTATAACTTTAGTTAAAATTATTGGATGTTTGATATTAAGCTAGATAATTAAAGCTTAAATGGCAAGCTACAAATCTGCATAAAAAATTTTGCAAAGGCGTAAAAAAATTCATACTAGAAACTTGAAAAATTGTCTTTTTAGAACAAATTTCATCACGGCAAAAAAAAAAAAAAACAAACAAAATATGTATGTGAGTAGTTAGGTACGTACCTACAAAGAAGATATTGATAGAAGGAAGAAGACGGCGCAATAAAAAAAAAAAAAACACCACGTGGCAAACAAAATTGGCTTTGCATCGGGCACAAAAATGATATACATTATGTAGGTATGTAGATATGCATGAATGTACATATGTAGGTATGTAGGTATGTGTATGAACATTATTTTTATAGTAGGTATTTTACAAATAATAAAATCGTAAAGTTTGGATTTGGTTGGTTTGTTTGGATTATAACTTCTGTGCTAATAATCGGATGTTTGAGGTTAAAGTCTTAAAATTAAGGTAAAATGTCAGTCTAAAGAAATTTGTGACAAAAGTTTGACTTTGTATAATAGGTACCTACTTGAACCTCTTTAATAAACTTATAACTTTAGTTCTAAGGGCCAGATGCGAGAGGTTAAGGTATTTAAACTAAGGTAAATCAGGCTAGAGGGAAAATCAACTTAGCTAAGCAACTTAAATAGTATATTCAAAAAGGGTCGATGTTGTAAGTTGATATATTCAAGTTTTGACAAAACTTGACTTACTTCTGAATCAGTTTGATTGTTTAACCTAGAATATGCATAAGTATTTACTTGAACTTCTTATATAAAATTATAACTTAAGTTCTAAGAAAAAAACATCAAGGTTAAGGTCTTGGTTAGCTTATAACTTCTTAGAATTAACTTAGCTAAACAATTAAAATATTATAATCAAAAAGGGTCGATTTTGTAAGCTGATATATTCTAATCATCGGATCTTTGAGGTTAAAGTCTCAAAATTAAGGTAAAATATGACAAAAGTTGATTTTTTTCTAAGTCAACCTAAAGAACCTAGAATATGCTAGACAACGTTTGGGTAAAGACTTTACTAACTTCTAAATCAATTTAATTGTTTAACCTAGAATATGCATAGCTACCTACTTGAACCTCTCATACAAAATTATAACTTAAGTTCTAAGGACCAGATCATCAAGGTTAAGGTCTTGGTTAGGTTCTAACTTTTATTCTAATAGTCGGATGTTCGAGGTTTAGGTCTCAAAATTAAGGTAAAATGTGACAAAAGTTGATTTTTTTCTAAATCAATCTAAAGAACCTAGAATATGCTAGACAACGTTTGGGGAAAAACTTTACTAACTTCTAAATCAATTTTATTTTTTAACCTAGAACATGCATATTGCATAGCTACCTACTTGAACCTCTTTAATAAACTTATAACTTAAGCCCTAATGGTCAGATCTTCAAGTTTAAGGTCCTCAAATGCAAATAAAATTTTAGGCTTCATCTTAAAGTAGACCATAAACTATTCAATTTGGTTGTCAACTAAATTGATGCTCGCCGCTCGGCCACACATTTCATAAACTCAGTTAAAAGAATACAGCTCCAAGTGTCTAAAAAAAATTACGCGACTCGATATTGTTAAATTGATTAAAAGATGAGTTCAAAATATTTTAAAATAAAATATTATAGAATAAAAACAATTAGCAGTGGGGTTGGGCTTCTCATCAAATTCTTTGTAAATTTTGTCTCGATTTAAAAAAGGTTTACCTGGACATTTAATCAAACACACGGGTGAATTCAAGAACAATCAAGTCGAGAACTAAGATGAACCGTATATGATGTATGCTTTAATTGATCTGTAAAAAATAGTTCAGTTACCTTTCTGCAAAGCTTAGCTAGGCAAAAATGTTAAATACCTAGATATACGTTAAGATAGATGGTACCTATGTATATGTATTTTTAATTTCGTGTATAAGTGCTGTACCGGTGCGGATGAAAATGAGTATGATTGTGTAATTGCGAGATAAGCCACAATAATTAAGACTAAGATTCACCTTATTAAAAAAATTAACAAATTAATTTAACCACCAACTGGGAAGTGACATTAAATATACAAATTGGTACTTCAGTCAGACTGTAGAATGGTTTCTAAGACAGTTTGTGAAGTTATAATGCAACAATAGTATACAAAATAAAAATCTCTAAGATTTGGCATAATTTTGTTTTATAGACGTCATTTTCAATGTCCCCATAGTTACTCTATGAGTGAAATCTGTAAATTTTTTCTTCAAATCTACTTTGGCTTTTTTTCCAAAAGTGGTAACGCTGGTCACAATGAGCACTCATCACAATCATGAGCTAAATTGAAATATAATTCAACTTTTTTCAAACAAATGTATGCAGGGGCCAATAGAGAATTTAAACAACTATGCTCTCTAAGAAGAAAAAACGTACAGCAACAAGCTATAAGTTAAGTGTTTTGAATTCGTCAAGGTCTTTCGCAAAATTTTGGAAAGCGGCCAAAACCATCAACGGGAGGTCTAATTTCATTACAACATCCTTGGGCGGGTTTGCACTACGTGGCTTTTTCAAGAACTTTCTTAACTCTCCGCAATTTTCACCGCTTCCACAATATGCAGCTCCACTTTTTAACGACGATTTTTTAGATACCCCATTTACAATTTCTGAAGTTAAAAATGTAATAGAAAACTCTAAAATAGGGAAAGCTGCTGGTGACGACCGAATACCAGCTGAGTTTTATAAAAAAAAAACTGTTCAATCGAATTTCTATCAGCGCATACTGACGAATACAATAGAATTTTTGAGAAAATAATGCTGTTTATGTGTGGGATGGTAAGTTTATTTCCGAGGAGTACTCAATACAAAAGGGAGTTAAGCAAGGATGCGTCTTAAGCACCTTACTGTTTATTCTGTTTATAAACGATATTTTGGACGAATTGGGTGAGGAATTCAGTTCGGAAATTTACAAATACCAGGACTTATTTTTGCGGATGATATAGTTTTCTTATCTGAATCTATGCAAGGAATGCAGCGAATGATAAACCGTCTTGAGAGCTACTGCAATGTTTGAAGTCTGACCGTTAATTTAGAGAAGTTTAAAATTCTGATATTTAGAGAAAGAAGAGGAAGATCTGGTAAAGTGGACATGAGGAAACATTTGCAAATCAGAGGCAAAAAGAGCTGTTTCTTTTGTAGCCTCTATAATACTTTATGGTGTCCAAGTTTGGGGATACTGTTATTTTGAGGAGGTCGAAAGATTCCTTAGTTACTTTTTGAAACGCATCTTCCGGCTAACAATTTTAATTAATTTTTTCGTAAAATTTAATAAATTACACTGACATATAACGGGTATTTTTTAGAGGTATTAAACTTTAAGTTGGCAACACTGTGAAGTGATTTATTTTTAGTTTGGTTTGGCATTTCAAGAATTGAAGCCACAGGATCATCTAGCAAGGCGTAGATTCGGTGAATGTGCCCAAAACAAGATTGCCGTTGATCCCAATTTTCATAAGCGAATTTATTTATTTATTTAATTATTTATTTATTTATTTATTTATTTATTTATTTATTTATTTATTTATTTATTTATTCTTAATCAATCAGATATTTACTATCTTACAGACTATCGAATTTACAAAAAAAGGTGTATAATAATAAATACGTAATAACTAAATAACATTCAATAATAATTTAAGAAGTATAATAGTAATTTGGATTTTAAAGAAAATCTACTATAATGGAAATTAAAATCAATTACATCTAAAATTCTGTTAGTTTCCCTGACACAGCGAGTTATGGGCTCATTGAGTGCATAATTAACTCTATGTTTATCCTCCAAAAATAGGAAACGTTCTCTTAGATGACGAGACGGTGCATACAAATTTATTAGAGATACAATATATGGACAATTAATATGATTAGACAAAATATCACTTATAAACATTACTGAGAACATTTTACGACGGTTTTCTAATGACTGAATGCCAATAAGTTGACATCTAGTGGAATAAGAGGGCATTTCAATGTTCCAGCCAAGCTTCCAAACAACAAACCTTGTGAATTTTTTTTGAACATTTTTAATTCTATTTGAATGAATAAGGTAATATGGATTCCATATTATACAACAATACTCCAAAATAGATCTGACGTAGGCTTAAACAGAGATTTTAGAGTATAGGGATCCGTGAAATCAGTGGAATTCCGTTTGACGAAACCCAGCATAGAATTGGCTTTAGCAGCAATGTACTCAATATGTTTGATAAAATTGAGTTTAGTGTCGAACACAACACCTAAATCTTTTTTTTCATAAACTCTTTCGAGAACATTATTATCAATTTTATATTCAAAGCAAATTGGTGAGGAATTACGGCAAAAAGAAAAACATTGACATTTGGAGACATTTAAAAACAAGTCATTAATCATACACCATTCACCCAGTCTATCAAGATCAGCTTGTAAAAGATTACAATCATTTACAAATTTAATACACCTAAGGAATTTAAGATCGTCAGCAAAGAGAAGACGAAGAGAATTTGAGAAAACTTCGGGTAAATCATTGATAAAAATTAGGAAAAGAAGAGGTCCAAGGTGACTTCCTTGAGGAACACCAGACGATACAGAAAATGGAATAGAAAGATAATTATCAACAGAGACAAAATGAATACGACCAACTAAGTAGGAAGCAAGCCATTTCAAAAAACTAGAATGAAAACCTATTTTTTCCAGTTTGCTTATCAAAATATTATGGTTGACTCTATCAAAAGCCTTTGCAAAATCGGTATATATTACATCAATTTGATATCCTTTTTCGAGATTATTAAGAATGAAGTTTGAAAAAATTGCAAGGTTGGTTGTTGTAAACCTACCAGCAATAAAGCCGTGTTGGAAAGGTGAAATTACTTCCTTTAGTAGAAATTTTGTTTAGCGATGAAGCTCACTTTTGGTTGAATGAATAGGTACGTCAATAAACAAAAGTGACATATTTGCAGTGATGACAATCCTCAAGTGTATGTTGAGACACCGTTGGTGGAATAATTGGTCCGTACTTCTTTAAAAACGATGCTGGCCAGCACGTTACAGTCAATGATGACCGCTATAGAGCCATGATTACTGACTATTTTGTTAATCAATTGAACAACCATGATGTGCAGGAGCTGTGGTTTCAACAAGACGGCGCGCAACATGTCACACAGCTCGTGCCACAATTGATTTATTGAAGGAAACGTTTGGTAACCGCATAGTTTCACATTTCGGACCCGTGAATTGGCCTCCAAGATCGTGCGATTCAACGCCGCCGCTTGACTATTTTCTGTGGGGATATGTGAAGACGCTAGTCTATGCCGTTAAGCACGAAACGATTGACCACTTGGAGTATAACATTCATCGCGTTATTGCCGATATTGCGTCACAAATGTTGGAAAAAGTCATCGAAAATTGGACCTCTAGATTAGACTACGTCTGAGCCAGCCGTGGCAGTCATATGCTAGAAATCATATTCAAATTATAAAACCAGAAGATTATCTTTCGAATAAAGTAAATTTCATGTCAATTTATTAAAATCATCTTAGTTTTATTCCATTTCAAAGTTTTATACCTCTAAAAAAAACACCCTTTATATCTTTTGACTAAAACTTAACTGATCATGTACTGATTAATGTTGTATTTATTAGTTTACATAATTGAATGTAAAGAAGCAACAAAATATTAAAGGAAATTAATGAAAACAGAGATTTGGAAACCTGAAACTCATTTTACTAAAAATTAAATAACTTTGGCCACACAGCGAATTTAGGTAAACGGTTAACTGATAAATAATGTATGAATACGTACGTATATAGTATATATGATATAAAGGTCGTTTTTATTGGAGCTGGGCCCAATTTGCCCATTGTCCTTTACGTCAACTGCATTGCGTAATAGACAACGTATCCGTGAAAGAGACTTATAAATAAACAAAACTGTACAACATAAAATTAAGCATTTAAAACTGTCAGTCTGGTAGACAGCCATCGGTCAAACCATACTTAACTTAAGATTTAAAAATAATGTAAATTTAAAGCTATTTTTCAATAAAGCTTCTAACTACCTAACAAACTGACATGAGCAGAATGGGCATTGGCATGGCACATGTCATAACAAAGACGCAGAAGAGCTCATCTCACTTATTTTGTGAATGCCCCAGCCTATAACCAGATTAAGAAAAGATGCCCTTGGGGAAAAATTTTTCAAGATTTGGCGACATCGCAACCTAAAGAACATCTTGAATTTCATTCATAATTCACCATGGTTCAGGGCCTTTCAAAACGTAAACTTCCACTCCCTATACAGTATCATCACCCCTTCTAATCTAACCTAACCTAAGTTAAAATTTTAAGTCCATGTTTACTTGCTCTATATGTCTTCATTATAGTGCAGATGAAATCCTTTTAAAATATTGATTGAGATCAAAAATCAAAAAAATTTTGCTTCGACAGTAAAAAGAATTGTGAAAAGATTATGATCTTTTTTATTCACAACTGTTAAACTGTAAATAAATAGAGTAACTACGTGCAACGGTATACACGATTTTAAGACTAGACAAAAAAACAAAAACCGTTTTCGTATTGAATTCGCCCAATAAAAGAATAAGAAATGCTGATTGTCATATATTACACAAATTATTATTCAACACCAGCACTATATTGGCATGCGATTTATTCAAAACCGTTTAAGTCCTGTCTGAGGTTATAACTTCTTCAGTGCTTCATTTAAAATTCACGCTTGCGTCAATCAAACTATAGTTTAAATTCATTATTCTATCCTATATTTTATGCATCGATCATGATCATCAAGCTAAAATTGAAACCACAAACTTTAAAAAATTCATTGATAGTCATAAAGACAAATAGGCATACTTTTCCAGCTGGTTTGTATATAGGCTATAAAAAGATACTGCTTATAAATGGGAGGCGTTTTTAGAATATTCAAGTAGAAAAGATTCAAAATTCAGTTTTGGACTTAATGGATTTAATTATATGGCGTCGTATACACAGCACGTATTTAGAAAATTCTTATTCCAATGGTATTTGTGCATTAACACTTAACAGTGAGGAAGCATATCTGTCTATATGCAAATAAAGAGATCAGTAAAATAAATGTGGGTGGTAGGTTAAACGAAATGGCCAAAAAGCGTATCAGTTTAATGCGATATTTCAACAAAAACAATAATTGAAAAAAATGTCAGAAAATTCGGTCCTCATATACCTACCTTACGAAAACACAGAAAAATCAAATGTCAATGTTGCGTCCAATCTTTTATTTTATCGACTTTTTGTTGCAATAGGATCGTTCGCGTACTAGCCAGAAACTTTAACCAAAACTAAAGGGTCATTTACTTCGTGGTTTCAAGTTGGTAGCGCTGGCATTTGACACCTCCTGTCAAACTCAGCTGTCATTTGAAGTGTCATAATATTAGTTAAATATTTGCCATTTACGATAATGGATCGCTTAACAATCGGAAAACGAGTTAAAATTATTAAAACTTACTTACAAAAGTGGTGATTCAAACGTAGCCATTTTTCGCGCATTACGCGATGATTATGGACGTCATAATCGACAGACTACGCAAGTAATCGGTAAAATAGTGAAGAAATTTGAAAAGAGTGGATGCGTTACTGATGTCGTAAGGCATGTGCATCATCGTAAGGCATGTGCATCATCGTAATGCACGTTCATCGAATGCTGCAAATGCAAGTATTGCTGATGATCCGAATTTATCGATTTTCCGGCGTTCGCAGCAATTGGACGATTTTTTTTTTGACCGGCGCGCCGATTGAAGATCATGATTTGGACGATATGTGGTTCCAAGAAAACGGGCCAACAAGCAACATAATACAATCAATTATGGCTTTATTGCGTGAGAAGTTTCCTGGTCGCGTAATTTCACGTTTTGGCAACGTCAAGATCATGTGATTTGACACCGTTATACTTTTTTTGTCCGGGCTACGCAAAACACCATGTTTACGCAAATAATCCCCGAACTCTAGATGCATTAAATGCAAATATTACTCAAATTAATGCCGAGATACCGCCCGAAATGTGCGAAAAAGTGGTTAAAAAATTACCTCAAAAGAATCACACTCTGCGAATTTTCCCGAGGCGGCCATTTGAATGATATTGGGCCTTACTAATACTTACTAATAATCAAATTTAGTGTTAAGATTAAACGAAAATCTTCAGATTTTAGAAAATCCGCATACCAATAACGAAATTAACCTCCAGTTTAGTCGTTAGCAATATGTCAAAATTTAATAAATGGAAATCCATGTTTAAAGTCGAACACTTAATAAAGAGTGTTGCCTTTGTGCTATCTCATGGTACTAAAATTTGTATTTAATACTTTAATCTATTCCCATTTTATAATGTTAATTTCAATAGGGTTGGTTTCTTTCTTCAGATTTTTTGTGAAAAGAATTACTTTATTTAGAAGAAGGTACTTTATTTAGAAGAAGGTAGTTTATTTATTATTTGTATGTTTATGTAGTGCAACAGAAACAAATTATTTAATTTGTTGATAAATATTTAGTACGTTTGGACTTTACTTCAAATACGTGATTGGTTAATTTCTTGATTCCATTTTATATATTTACATAATTACGTATATTTAAAAAGTTTTTTTTTTGTGCTGAACGGGAATCGATTAAAGATTTTTTTTGCTATGTATTGGTTAAATCTTGTTTATGTATGCATACAGAAATATAAGTGTCGAATACAATTTTCAAAGCCAATACCAATACAGGTAGCCGAAAATTGTATTTATATTTAGATTTCCAATATTGGTTTGAACAAAATTATAATTTTCGTGGACCAATTATAGAATATGAACTTGACGAAATCGGAATTTCGAATAATCTAAGTTGAAAAATATAAAAGCGTAAAAGTCGTCGTAAACGTTCGTAAGCAGCCGTAAGCTTAATAGTCTTAAACAGGTACCTATATATAAGGTACCTACATATATGTACGTTGCCAATGAAAAATATTAAAATAAAATATGAGGAATATGTTTCTTTTTTAAGAAATATGGTGCCATAATTAAAAAAACAATTCAAAAGTCAACTCACTCCGACACTTCAAATCAATAATAAAAGTACTAAAAATACTAAAATACTTGCTTTTAAAAAAGAATATGGCAACAGTTAACTTTGAAGGTATAGAGCAAATTATGACAGTTCCTGATTTGTTTTATTTTTTTATTTATGTTGTGACTGTGCGTCTTATTTCTGTGCAGTAATCACATTTGTTTTTAATTAGGAACAAAATAATAATAACCAAAAAAAAAAGAGCCAGCAACTGGACACCCGAAATGATACAGTTATTAGTTTCATTAATAAAACCCCTCGGTCATAGAATCGACAGCAAGCTTAACTCCCTGCCTATTATTAAACAAAAAAGTGAGGCTTGGGAAAAAATTAAAGAAGCCTTTGAGGCAAATGGGCACCAGACTTGCACCAAACAATTGAGGGATCAGTCGAACCGCCGTAAACAAGTATCCCGCAATAAAATAAAAATTTAAATATTTTTGCACGAAAACAAAACATTGAACTTTGGTGAAAATTCTGACAGTTCATTCAATTATGTTTCTTAATATTTGTAGTAGATTTTGTAATAGATTCAACGAAAGTCTGGAGACTAGTTAGTGAAAGGGTTAAATTGTTTATTGGTAGCATTTTGTTAAAGCTCAGCACTTTGTTTTAACCTTACAGTTAACTAATAGTCGACATTAGCGTTTAATTATAAGTAAGGCCCATTGTGTTTAACAGTTTATGGCAAACTTTATAATGAAATAAAATTTTCATCAAAAATGTAGATATCGCTGTATGTGTTTTATTTAGCTTTACTTTCGAAACCGAAAAATGAATGACCCTGTTTCGTCAATAAAATAAAAATGATTCATAGGACGCTACAAATAAATTATGTACAATATCTACACAATAGATCCTTGAACACTTTATATGTATTTATATCTTGAAACTGACATTTAAAGTTCAAACTCATCAATTTAAATAGAAATATTGTAACTAAAAATATTTCTTAGTAAAAATCTGCTTTCAACCTCGACAAAAGACAAAAATAAAACTTTCATAATATGGTAAAACCACACCTTTCAACAACAACATAATGCACACACCTGATAACAAAGAAAACACAAAAGAGCTATCAAAGAACGATTTCACCTCCTCAGTTTAACTCCAGTAAAATTCTGAAACCAAATGCCACCACCAAAAGGACAATCAATATATCCTTGTCACAGAAATCGAAACAAAAAAAATGTTCTCTTATAATACGGTAGTGGTAAACGCACGATATTTTTGTATAAATGATCCAAAAATAAAAGACAAAAAAAAAAAAACAAACAATTGTTTTGACAATCAAATCGGGAAGTGAATCATCACAATGGAGGGGGGCGAAACACTTACTCATATTGCAGGTTAAACAAACAAACAAACAAACTCTTTTGAGACCATTTTGATTGCGTGCATTTTATACTCCAGTAGCGGATCTCTTTGGATTCTTGGTTTTCATTTTTAAGAGGATATGAATATAGTTTTTTATTCTATTATTTTAAATGTAGCCTCTGTAGGTATATACGTAGATACAATTTAATTTAAATCTCAAGTTCGATTTTTGTATGAATATCATACTTTTAAAGAACTCAAACACCAATATAATTTGGGGCCCCAAGAGTAGCAGAAATAACTGAAGACTTTTAATCACCTGCATTCGGCAATGAACATTTAGGGTTCAGGAAGGAATTGATGTTCCGTAAACAGACCTCCATTGTTTCATAAACGAAAATAAAAATAAAAATCTAAAATAACAATTCGCAATATAAAGGGTGGGCCATCTAGTGGTTTCTTTTTATATCATAGGTTATTTTGACACTGACAGCTGTTTCCCGCTCGAAATCGACATGGATTTGGACGACCTCTGGTTCATGCAGGATGGCGCGCCATGCCACACAGCCCATGCCACAATCGATCTTCTGCGCACCCAATTTCCAAATCGTGTTATTAGCCGCCTTGGCGATGTCAATTTGCCGCCTCGGAGCGTAGATTTGATCCGTTTGAACTATTCTTTTGTGGGAAACCGTGAAGGACCAATGTTATGCCGACAATCCGGAAACGATTCAAGCACTTAAGGCCAATATCATCCAAGCAAGAGCTACAGCCCGAAACCATCAACAAGGTCTTGGAAAATTGGAGTGACAGAATGCGCTACTGTAAAGCCAGCCGAGGCAGCTACTTGAAAGACGTTGTTCCATAATTAATGTAATGGGAAAGTTTGCTTTTACTAATAAAGCCATAATACATGGAAAAAATTTAATTTTGTTCATTTTTATTGCATTTTTAAAAAGAAACTTGTATTTGACCCACCCGTACATACCAAATCCAGCACATAATATACTGTTTATATAAATATTTTGATATTATTCAATTTATTTTGAGGATATTGAACAAATAGATAGAAAGTTTTTCCTCTTTTGCACACAAAATCTATAAAGTTGTTTGGAACAAAAAAACAAAAAATACACCTTTTCGGTACCATTCAGAATAAACTCAATATTTAATATTAAGGTCATGTTCACTATGTATATATATTGTATGTACGTACAGGGTGGCGCATAAGTAATGTTATGATTTAACTATTGAATAATTTTTTTTGTTTACGTATTTTATTGTTGGAATTAACTTTGAAAAATTTACTCAGCACAGAACTTTGTTCAATTTTATTTTGAAAGTCTACATTCAATTATTTCGACACAAAGATCATATCCAAAATTAGCTCAGTGTTTCAAAAATTTACCGATTAGTCCAGCGTTTTTAGCAGCAAGGGGATGTCTGTGACTGTGATCTTCCGCGTGCTGGAAAACTTAGTCCAGTTCCAAATGATGTGAATATTGCTCGGGTGCAAGCAAGTATGGAGAAAACCCCCGAAACTTCCACCAGACAAAGTTTTCAACAGTGTTGGTGATGTCTAGGCGGTCTTTGCAATTAAATTTACGAAAGTTACACCTTTTTACATCTATGATGCAATTTGGTTCACGAGTTGAAAAGAACACATCAGATCCAAGCCAACAATATGCACAATTCGAGAGATATTATCTTTAAAACATAATGTGAACATATTTCCAAACTTTAATTTGGTTTTTAATAAATGCCAAGGTTAAATAAAATCGTTCCTTATGCGCCACCCGGTACATTATATTTTATATGCATAGAACAGATAAAAAACAACATTAAGTATCTACTATTATAGTTCTGTAGTCTGTACACATTTCGTTTGCTAATATTGATTAGCTTAATTTATAAATAAACACGAATGCAAGGACTCTACTTAATTGTATCTATGTTTCTAAATGGGTAAGTGTGCCTACTTATTAATAGTTGTTTGCATTGAATATACATAATATGTACTATACCTAAACAGTAAATTATTTCTTTTAATTATTATTAAAGAATAAAAATTGTATATACATAATTTATTTTATAACCTTTCGTAATTTTCGAAATGTAATGTAGAAGCTATAGAAAATAGCTACATAAATAATGTTTGGTTATTATATTGCATGTCTTATAGCTATTACTAAGTATATAGGTACTTCCTTAAGTTCTTAAGTAAAATAAAGACTTTTATAGAAGCCTGTTCAAAAACTGTACACAGAAGAACATCAATGAAAAATATAAATGTATATAAAAAAAATATGAACGACTTGATTGCACGAACTTGCTCTTAACAACTTGCTGGGCACATTTAAAAGAAAAAAATTTTAAACAAAAAAAGTCGAAACTACTAAAAAAGCGGATTTTTTGTTTGATTTTTTTTTGCTTAAAAAAAATATTTTCAAAATTTTTTTTAACACGATACTGGTTATAGGTACTATTCAGAAGCATCCGATTGTAACAAAAATCGGTCAGTAGCTTCACGTGAAATTCATAAAAATTATTGTAATTTTCTCTAAAAACGATAAAATATATTCCGCATTGTGAATATTTTAGAAAAAACATGATTTTTTTTAAAGTTCTTCAAATAGTCCATTAACGAAAGATGTTTGTTATTATTAAAGTTTTAAACTCATTTTTTTAAATGTTCGTGTTCAGTGCCATCTATCAAAAAACTTTTGATTTACTCTTCACTTCATTAAAAAAAAAAATATATTGTGTGCAAGTTCGAAAGTAATTTTTTGAGTTTCTAGCTCATTTTGATATTTTGTCGTTCAGCGCCATCTATCGGAAAATTTAAAAAAATATATTTTACACTTCTCTCTTCTTCTTAACAAATATATTTTTTGTAAGTTTCAGCCCAATCGGAATGTTAGTTTCTTAATTTAAGATAACTTGGAGATTTTGATGTTCATCGCCATCTTTAGGGGAAGTTGAAAACTTTATATTTATGTGGATTTTGTACTTTAAATCAATTTACCTAATAATTGATTGTTGTATAAGTTTAAGCTCAAACAAATTGTTAATGCCGAACTATAATTACGTTTACCATCCGTTCATTACAATAAGGAACAGTTCTGTATTTGAAGATTATTTTCATTTATTTTGTTATACAAAAACACATAAATGTATTGTATTTCAGCAGTTGTTCATTATTTATTCTGTATTTCTGTATTTATAATAATGCTAACGTGCCTTTACCGATTGAATGAACGAACATCTAGTACAATTTTATTTTCTCCTTAACGTACTCCATTGGTTTTGACATCATCTGTCATGTGCGCACCAAAAACTATTCAAATTAAAAAAAAAAAAACATATCGGTTGTCAAAATTGGTAACTTTTATTTAAAACTTAATGTGGAACAGCATTTGAAAACGGCTAAACACAAAAGCCCCGATATTGCAGCTTCTTCATTTCTTCAAGTTAAAATTTAAAATCATTCTTAATATCAAAAACAATATTGTTGATGTAGAAGTGTCAATGAAGTGAATGAAGGCACTTGGGCATTTCACACATTTCAAAGATAATCATTCTTTTTGCTCAAACGATTGCACATCTATAAGCTTATACAAAATTGTTTTGATAAAAAAATATTCATGTACCCGAATAAATATGAAGCAATCGTGTGCAATATTTTGTCACCGAACTCAGGAATTCCAAACTAATATGACGTGTGCTGTAAGTAACTTGACAACTTATTCTGATTATTCAAATCATCGCAGCACAGAAATATGCCCAATATCAAAAATTAATGGCATTTAGCAAAACTAGATTGCTTACTCTAAAACCATCGATGAAAAGAATTTTGAAACTATTTAAACCTTTGAAGATTTACTTTTTATCGCAACCCAACAGCCCTATTCTGCTAAACGTTCACGTGAATTTTCGTATTCTGCTAACCGTCGCTTGGGAGTGAAACGAATGTTTCAAAAAGCATATAAATTGCGATAAAAATGAAATTTTAACAATTAGATTCTCTCAAGAACTTCCAAATTAATTATTGATAGAGCTTTGAACTCGAAAGATTGGAAAGTTCATAGAACAATTTGTGAATAATTGTGTGAACAATTCACGTGAATCGAATGATTCGATCGGATCGGATAGCAGAATAGGGCTGCAAGTGTCAAACTATTTTAAAAGAATTTTTTAGCGATCCCTGCTCCGAAGTCTGTTTTTTTTTTTCTTGCACATTGTCAAGCTACTCTTATTCACAATAACATTTTACAGATTGAATTCCAGGAAATATCCATGGCGCGCGTGGCGGAAGTGTTCCTGATTATCAAAGATCTCACAATTAAATTCAAACAAAGAAAGGATGAGTGTTTTTTGCCGATTGTTATTTAAAAAAAATTATTACAGACTTTAACCAAAGTGGTCTAATTATTTCAGAAAAAATCAAAAAATACGTGAATGATTTTTATAATCTTTGCATTGACTATTTAAGTCATTGCATTGCATTGTTTAATTTTACTTATGTCTGCCAGAGTCAAATGCCCCTACAGAAAGAATTTTTTCTATTCTAAATAATTTTTGAACAAATGAAAAAAACTAAAATGAAGGTCGAAACTGTAAAATCTATTTTGATAACTTAATACAATTATGAACTCAGTTGTTTAAAGTTAAACAAATTAAAAAAAAAAAAAAAAACAGAACAGAACTTAGTGGAGGAAATTTACTCTTCAGAAAAAATATCAAAATCCCTAAAAATCAAATGTGTTAATTTAAATCTTAAGTTCTTGTTTTTTTGTTTGTTTGTAAGACTTTTTTGTTTAAGATTTATTTTGTTTTTAAGTTTAAGTTTTATGCAAACAAAGACTGAATTTGTGTACTTTCTCTTCTAAACTTAAGTCATTTTTCTGTAAATATTTTTTTAATGAAATGGAAAAATTTTAAATTGAATTCAATTTTGTTTCTTTTTTTTTTTTCATTGTTTTCAATTTTAAAATATGGTCACCGTATTTATAATAGGCATAAGCTAGATTAGGCGCACATAACCAAAGGAGCGAGTAACTATAATGGATTTAAGCTCCGCTAGCGTTCATCAATCTCTGCCAATTTCGTTCACGTAAACATATGTAAGTAAATTTACAAAAGCAATTCCAGTCGATTTGCGCATAAGCGAATTTGACAAATGCAATTAAACACAGTGTTTCGTACGTGCTATTTTTTTAAGTGCCCACAATGTTACAGCTTTTTGTATATTTAAAAGAAAAAAATAAACAATAACTTATTCACTTATTTATTATTATTCACTTTATTATTATTCACTTTTTTTATTTCCGATATTTTTCTATCAATTAATAATTTTGTTTGCGAAACAAATAAGCTCGAAAAGCTTCAATATTTTTTTTTCCGGATCTTTTTTCTTCAAGAGTGCTGTAAGTGCTTGCAGCACCACATCGCGACGCGTGACGCGTCGTCGTCTGCAACTACGATTTCATATGCGCTCCGTTATGTTGGCAACATTGAATTTGTGTGTATTGAATATTTTGACAGCTATTCCATTTGCAGCTACGTCTCTATTGTGGTTAGGTAGTGCATCAATTATGACTATGAGGGGTAGGTACTTTTGCAAATATACCTAAGCCAATTTTAGCTTATGTTTGCTTTTATGCTAATTATATACATAGTTGGGCTTTCAGATTTTGAGATTTTTTAATTAATTTTAGATTTTATGCTTCATCGCCATCACAAAAAGATTTTCCTGCATTTTTAGATAAATTTTTTAAGCTGTAAATTTAGCTAATAATTTAAATTGTTAAATAAAATTTAAAATGAAATTAATCGTAGCTAAATCTTTAATACATGATAAAACAAGAATTGTCATATTATTTTGATGTCAGAAATATTTTAATTCAATAAAAATCTTCATATTATTTTAAATATGTAAGAAGTATTTTTGTGTTATTTTAACATTAAAATCTAATAGTTTTTTTTATTGTTTGGCAAAATTAATTTGGAATTCCTTTGTTTCCCACTAGTCGTTAAATATTTCCTCAATTGGCATTTTACGTTTTCCTATATTTCTTCATTATTTTTTTCAATCATTGCGCAATCAACATTCGGCGTTTTTACATTTCGTTTTTTTTTTTTATATTTTCAATCAATTCTTGAGAAACTTCTCCATTGTGGAAAATCTTCAGATTCCTTTCCACCGTCTCGTCGTCGGTACAGTTAACTTTAAAGTGCAATATTGGTGGATCATCACCACGAAGCTCCACAGCTTTGGCACTATTCGGGTTTCAGTCTTTTGCAATGGCGAAAAGATAATTTGACAGTGTTGCCGAAAGTACTCCCATAGGAGTATTGTACTCCTTTCAACACCTCCGTACTCCTGTACTCCTCCTTTAGCATTCGTACTCCTATTTTTTTTAAAGACCTAAAATATTTTACACTTGCAGCAAAGTGTAATGTTAACCTTAATAAATTTAATTCACTTCAAATTTAAATCAAATTTGGCAGCATTTTAATCTTCCAAACTATCGTCAAAAAGGGAATCTCCCTATTGTTTGTTTTTGTTTTTCGTTGGCGTGGACGTCTACGTTCAATTTACATCTGTCAGTTCGGTATTTATTTTATGGTTACCTCATTACCTGAAAATTTTGGTTTGGTGGTTGTTTTTTTTTTTTGAGCTCCGTAAATTTGTATGTATAGTTCAATAAAATGAAAAGGTTTGTTAATTAATGTTTGAAATATTGTAATTCCTGTTAGGAAAATTCAAAGTAAACTTTTATTGTATAGATATTTAGTGAAATTGGATTCCTTGGAGCAGGTAAAGGCAAAAAAGGCAAATATAACTATGCACTCCGCTATCTGCCACAAGACAGATTTTGTGTGATAGAAAAGATATTTACTTATTTTTGTTCTTAGAATTAATAATTTATTTATTTATGTTTTTTTTTTGTAACTGATTTTTTTTCTTGATGATTTTTTTTTAATAAAGTTTGAAGACTAAAAAATGTCTGTACTACTATTTTCTTCAAAATACTCCTCTTTTTTGGCTTCAGTACTACCTTGAAATATTTCTTCCCGGCAACACTGATTTGACATATAATTAAAAAAACGAAACGTAACGTAAAAATGCGAAACGAAAAACATCGAAATCAACAGTTGCAAAACTTAAGTTTTCCAGACAATTTTTGCGACACATAACATACCCATTTTAATAGGAATTGTAATGTTTGTTTGTCCGACGCACGCACACTGGCCGATTTAGTACAACGCTAGGTGGTTAAAAATGAAAAAAAAAAATATGTGTTATTGTTATTGAAATACCGTTTGCTTAAGAGATAAATAGCCAATCAACAACTAACAATAACAAAAAAAAACTCAAATCATTAAATTCTTACATGTGGCAGCTTCCCAAAATCACCACTTGAATTTTGTTTACACTCTCGATTTTGTCAGGTGCACGTTAACAAGAGTTGAGTTGAACGTAAAATATTTTATACAAAAAAAGTATATCAGAGAATGTCAATGGTTAAGGACTATTCACATGAGAGCCACCAACGACCGAAGAATGAACGAACAGTAGTCGTCCATTTTGAAATTTCGTTCACATAGCATTCGGTGCGAATGACATTTAAATGTTTGTTTCAGTAATGGCCAATCACCAACTAAACAAAAACAAGAATGATTTTGAGGTTCGTTGCGTTCATTCTTTAAACGCGAATAGAGTTTGACAGTTCGTAACAATCAGATTGAAATTCGTGACAACCAATTTATTTTTTCAAATTTCTCTTATTTTAGTAATTAAAACACTATTAAATGTTTTAAATCCCATTTGTTCTTTTATTCGTTAGTCGTTGGCCGCTTTTATGTGAATAGTGCTTTAGTTTTGTTATTTCCGACGCTTTCTGGTTTTTTAAAGATTTAAATTTACTTACAATACAATTTTTTTGAAAGTGCGTTTTTATGGTAGCAACAAAGGAACTTTTTTTCTTTCTTGGAAGATAAAAAAAAGTGCCACAATATGCTATCGTGAAATTACTGTTATGTACTTAAAAGTTCATTATTAACCTTTAATTAAATAGTAAATTTAAGTCCCGAAACCAACCGCAACATTTTGTTTTCTATATTTTAAATATATCAATATGCCCTTTTCAGGGCGACCATTTATTTCTTGATAAGAAATGAATAATTTTTTATTGGGCAGCTGTCAGAAGATATTTTAAAAGTTCATCAAAAAGATTATAAACTTTTGGGACCGGATTTTCCAGGAAAATGTCATGCTATGCTTCAAATACTGATTTGCCTCACAAATTTCTGATTTCCTCTGATCAATCAAGAATTTGCATCAACTTCCAAAACGACACAGCAAAATTCAACCACTTGAGGTTTTTGAATTTGCTGCTTGTTTTTCAAGTAAATAAATTGTATACCATCGAATTAAATCCAGCTAACGACCCACAAATCGACCACTGTGCGACGTTATTTTTGATGCAATAGTAATCTTCATTTTGTATTGTATTGATTCTAATATGAATAAATAAGTATCGTATATCGTTTAAACGTGATAATCAACACGATTGGGTGGCTTTAACATCGATAGTCGGCTGTTTCGATAGTATCGATAATTTCCAAATAAAAAAAACTATCGATAATAGCTATCTAAAAACCTGGCCCAATCAAAACCACAAAAAATCATATTTAAACTTCAAATACGTTAAAGAAATTTCCTACTACAAAGCTTATTTGATTATCAAAATGTGCTCAGATACATTAAATCACAGTCTCAGTAAAATAATTAAAAATAGTAGCATAATAAAAACAATCTTTTTTTAAAAACAATCGTGGTAGGCGATAGTTTTTTTTTAATATCGATACTAACGATAGACTATCGATGTTTAAGCTAAAAAAAATTTTAAAAAATTTAATATAATGCTACGTATTTTTTCTTCCACTCTTACCATCAAGTAAATAATCTTTTGCATAACTGAATAATTATCTTCCAAAAGAATTAAGAATTAAAAAAAACTTTTAACCCCAAAATGCCCAAAAACATCAAACCGAGAGTCAAAGAAAAATTTATATTATCCTTAGCTTTTGGTGTCACATTTTTACCTCGGTTTCACTCCCTGCCTGTCGTCTTATAGTCAAACTTAATACAAAAAATAAATAAAATAAAAACAAAAACAAAAACAAACATGTCATGTATAGTATCTAAGCGATTTCCAAGAAAAGGATTTAAGGATGGCAAAAAAAAAAAAAAAAAGAAAGTGAAACCTTGTTGTTGCTTCCATTAATGTGTCAAGCAAGACAATAAATTTGCATATGAAAGAATCTTTCAATATAGTTACAGAGTGTTTCGGAAAAAACTAAGATGACTCAAGAAAATAAAATATCAAACATAAAATAGAGACTTCCCGTTATAAAGAAGGACAATTATTGTATACAAATATTAATAGTGGGAAATTAAATAAATTGAAGAAAGGAAACACTACCAATTAAGTCACAATAGCCGCATTTTAATATCTACGGGTCTGGGTCTGGGTTATCTTTTAATACATGCTAAAAAAAAACAACATTGGATCTAGGTTTCTATATCGGGGTTTCCGTTATAGATCCAGATATTAGTTTTGAATCTGGCGAGTAGATGGCTTTTTCAGTTTTGTAAATGAAAAGGAAGTACAAATTGTAATGTAATGAAAAAATCTACATCAGTGTTTCCCAACGTGGGGCCCATGCCCCACAGGGAAGCAATTTGATTTTATAGGGTCGCAATTTAAAAATATGCTGCATTACACTTCATTCCAAAAAAATGCTTCTTGTGTTTCCACCCTTGGAGATACATATATTTCTTAACGCATCCAGCATCTGTCATTCATCAAATGCAGATTTAATGCCAAAAATGACTTGAAGTTCAGTTTTGAAAACAAACTTACTGTCTTTACTTATTTTCTATGGATTTCTTCCTAATAGAACATCCAACGACAACGACATGTTCATCAACATACGTCGTGTAGTTAAATTTTTTTAACAAATTGCTCTGTCGAACGACCGCTCTAGAGTAAATGTGAACAGCAGTCGGACGACCGAAAATTTTAATTTTACGTCTTCTTTAAATTTGTTTCGTAAGATAAAAAGAGAATGGGTTGAAATTTAAGCAAAATAATAAAACGAGAGAGGAAACAAATGAAATTAATGCGCTAACATTCGTGCAAATAATGAGCTGCGCGCCATGTTTGTGCTTTGAAAATTGATTTCATGTCGGTCGGTTCGGTACGACAGTTGTTGAATGTGAATGCTGCCAAAATGACTTGGGTCGGGCGACACTTAGTTGAATGTAAACCTTCCTTATATAAGCCATTTAATTTTTTTATTGAACATTTCAGATTTTGTATGTAATGGGTGATTTTTTAAGAGGTTTAGAACTTTAAAAAAAAAAAAAACACAAAAAATTCGAAAAAATGAATGAAATATTTATTTGAATCGATAGTTTGAACCTTGCAATTTAATGTTTAAAGATAATTTCATGCAAATGTTGACCGCGGCTGCGTCTCAGGTAGCCCATCCGCTGAGTCCAATTTTGGCATACTCTTTCACACATATCGGCCGGTATCTCACGAATGAATGCATGGATGTTGGCTTCCAGTGCGTCAATCGAAGCGGGCTTGTCCCTATAGACATTAGCCTTGACATACCCCCACAAAAAATAATCTAATGGTGTCAAATCGCACGATCTAGGCGGCCAATTGACCGGCCCGAAACGTGAAATTAACTGTTCACCAAACTCGCCTCGCAATTGCGCCATTGTTTCGCGTGCTGTGTGGCATGTGGCACCGTCTTGTTGAAACCACATATCATGCAAGTCAAGAACTTCCATTTCGGGCAAAAAAAAGTTTGTTATCATCGCTCGGTAGCGTTCACCATTGACAATAACGCTGCGATTCGCATCATCTTTAAAGAAATATGGCCCAATAATGCCGCCGGCCCATAAACCGCACCAAACAGTGGCTTTTTCGGGATGCATTGGTAGCTGTTGCAATGCTTCTGGCTGATCTTCACTCCAAATGCGGCAATTTTGCTTATTTACGTACCCATTCAACCAAAAATGAGCCTCATCGCTGAACACAATTTTTCGAACATGAACATTTCGAACCGAGCACGAATTTTGATAGTAAAATTCAATAATTTGCAAGCGTTGTTCATTTGTAAGACGATCCATGGTTAAATTGCAAACCAAACTGAAGCTGTTTGACAGTGACACAAGGTACTAAACACACGTCAGCTGTCAAAACCAGTGTTGCCAAAACCAAACCAGCTTAAAAATCACCCGTTAAAAAATGGGATCTGAGATATTTTTTTCCTCAGAGTTTTTACAGCAAAACTGAGAAATTTTGCTGAGGAGTCATGTTCATTTAACTAAGATTGCTGAGATCTTCGAGATCATAAGGGGATATGAGGATTTTGGAAAGGTTCTGGTGGGACATAGCCAAAAAATGTTGAGAAACACTGATCTACATGAAAAATAAATAAATGAAATAAGAGATTAGCATACAACATTGTTTTTATTAGGATCCGCATCGTTTAATTTTATCGGGATAAACCATATAGGTTATTGGCGATAATAAAACGCGACAAATGAAACAATTTATTTATAGTCCGCCTAGAGAATCACGGATGTCCGGAGGTTTCGAGGGGCCAATATTTACTCGGGCTTAGCTGTAGCCAAGGTACTCCTGCAGATTTACCGACTACTCGAAAAAATTAGGGAAATACTGTAACGAAGTTACCTCTTAATAGTTATTTGCCACCAAGTATTGAGAACCAGTGGCATAACAAAATTTCTGGTTTAAGGATGAGTGCAAAAAAAGCAAATATGGAGCTAAAGAATTTATCAATTTTATAAGCCTCGAACCAAAGACTGTAAGGACGATAAGTAAACTATCGTAGTATATAGAATCACAGTCGATGCTGAGGAAACGTAAACATTTCTGCAAACGAAACAACTACAATGGCAAATCGAGTACACCAACAAATTAGTCCAACCGAAGTACAAAGAAGTAAAGATAGTTATATTTGAGTCTAAAAATCAGAGCACCTAGCGGCAAAGCTCTTCAAAGTGGCGGCGGCTAAACAGTATGCACCTCATCTGCGTTATATAATCGAAGAAAAGCATAATAAATGAAACCTCAGCAATTGTTTGCCGCTTCCCTAAGAAAGAATACCCTCTAAACTGCGTCCACTTCACACCTACTCCTAGGTTATGCCAAAAAAATGTTTTTTTTTTTAAGCTGTCTAAAGATTTAAATATTAACTCCCTATCATCCTGTATAATTACACTTACATATATACCTTAAGCTGAGATGGGTGGTTATAGGTCATGCCAAGCAGAGCAGAGTAAAGACAATAAACGAGGTCTGCAGGGGAACGATTTTATGTTTCATAGTTCACCAAACCTTTTTTGCAATATTGTTGGGGTTAACAAGCAGCAAATATGTCGAGGATTTAATATGTGTAATGTGTATGCAAAGTTTGTTGTTGTATTTAGTTTAAAGGTGAAATTATGCTTCAAATTGTTCTCTTAAGTGAAATAAATTATGACATAATAACTATTTAGATGTCTGGCAAACTTTCAAAAGGTATAAGGTATTCCGGGACAAAGACAATGACCGACTACTCCTCCATAACATGCTACGGGTTACAATTTGCATCAGCAACAATATTCGGATCCATTTATTGGACCTCACCGTCCACAACATATGTAATTTTATTCAGATGGTATTAATAGCGACACACCTATTTATAATAGGTAAACAACTATATTTCGTTATGGTTGGTATCAAGTTGATTTAACCTTTCCTTGAGACCTTCTCAAAGGCCATTCGATGGTGTAAATAAAAAAAGAATCGTCCATAAGTTTGTGTCACTTATAAGGTTAGGTATACCGTTTTTGTGTTGATATTACCCTTTTAGTTACTTGCTCCAAAGGTTAAGTATTGGTTTTATGTAAAATTAAACTTTAATGTTTTAATAATACCTTATGCTTTACGATTATAAAGAAGTTCAAAAATTTGGTTTTCGTCAAACCTTCATTCCATTGTCACCAAGAATATTTTATATGGAAAGTATAGGCATTCTAGGGTCTTATTCTCGATTGGAAGTTAAGTTGGAAATCTAATATAGACGAAAGAGTTACAAAAAGCCACAGTAAAAAAAGCCTCATGTAAAAAGGTCATTGGCAATAAGTGGGTCTCAAATCCCGCATTTTTTATTGGATATACACTTCGGTAGTCAGACCGATTCTAACATATACGGGGTGTCAGTGTGATGGACCGCCTTAGATAAAACAACAAATTAAGCTAAACTAGGCAAGGTCCAATACTCAGCCTGCCGGTGCATGGGAGGAGTACTTCGTTCCACTCTTGCCGCTGCATTAGACATTCTGTTCCATCTAACACTTCTCGATATATTTTGCAAACATACGGCTGCAAACACATGTCATTCGCATTCGTCTAAGAGCTTCCTCACAGAGGGCCAACAATGAAATTGGCCACTCTATCATTCTGAACTCATTCAGATCACTTCAAAGGTTCAAAGTATTACAGACTATGCACAATCCCAAAGCTACAGTTCAATAAAAATTTTCATGTTTCTATTCCTTTCAGAACTCTTTGGAAGGACCCATTTTCGAAATATCGAATTTTCAAAAAATTATTTTGAATTTTTTTTTTAAATACAAAATTTGATTTATCAAAATCAGTTGAACCCTTTTCGAGAAATTCGGAAATCAAAAAAAAAAAAAATAAAATATTTAAAACCATTTTCCGAAATTTTTTTTTTTATAAAATGGTAGCATTTTTTTTTTTGGAAAAAAAATACTTTAAAAAAAAAAAAGATGTGGGCACATTTTTGAGAAAAATAAGAATAAGAAGAATGAATGAATTCCTTAAAGAATGCTGTAAAATGAAAGGGAAAACAAAACGATTTCAATCTTTTTGAATCAAGTAAATGATGAGAGCATAATTTGAAGTCTGAAAAGTCTCAAAGTGAAATCAATAAATGCAATCTTTTAATTGAATTCAATAAATGATTTTTAAAGAATGCATTCACAAAAGACTGCATTCTTTCACAAGCCATGATAGGTAGGTACTATATGGCAAGTTATGGATTCGTAAAAGAAATAGTACTCGCGATTTTGATCAATTTTTACATTACGATGATAGCGAGGTCGAAAAAAGTGGGTCTCGCAATTCTGTCTGTCTGTCCTTTCGGCTGTAACCTAAACGGGTTGATCGATTTTCTTTAAACTTGGCACCTAGCGGGTTTTGGGCATACCCCCCACACATTTTTTTAATTTTTTCTTTAAGACCAAAAACATAATAACTCGAAAACGAATTAGTCGATTTTTATTAAACTTAGTACCTACCCAGCAGTTTTTTTTACATAATCAGATTTTAAATAATTTTTTTTCTTATAACCAAAAATAATGGTACCTCCCATACAAATGTTTAAAAACCGGTATTGAAAATTTCATTTTTATCAAAAACGGTTCGATATTTCTAAAATGGGTGGAAGATTTTTTTTTTTTCAAAACTAATTTTTAAACTCCGCATAAATAAGTACTAAAAATTAGCTTACAATTTTGTTTATTCTAAGGTGAGAAACACATTTTCACCACAAGATATACTTTTGAAGTATTTGTCAATTCCTCGCAAGAGACAGTAACCTGTGAAAAAAGTTTTTGTTTTTAGGTGGCATAGGCTGAGAACGAACCCAAGACCTTGGGCGTAATATTGCTATACGCACTAACCATTACGCTTCAGTAAAATCTCTGAGATCTAATTTTTCTGAAATTTCCTCGTTAAAGTTTTTTTTTTTTTTTTGTCTATACATGAAAATTTAAATTTTTATTATTATACAGTTAATCTTTGATTAGTGAGGCGCAAATTGCGTCGGAACAGAAAATTCAACGTTTTTGGCTTGCAAAACCTCTACCTGTTTTGTTTTTTTTTAGGCTTCTCCTCCGTTTTTAATAAGGTAATTATATTAAATTGTTTACTGCAATTGTTTATCCTTTAGCCTTTTGCCAGAGGCGGGGAAAGAATCACAACCTGATCATTCTGCTGGGTGTTTCTTCTAAGCACACTGTAGACGATTTCTGTAGACCGGTGCAGACTTGATTATCCTCCAGCTTGCCTTGTAACACAAGCCGCATTTGAATTTCTTTATTAGTTAAGCTGATACTTAGTCAGAATTATACGAAATACCATTTTATTTATCTAAGTTGAAATTTGATTGTAATTAAAATTTGTACACAATAATAATTGCGACTAAATAAAAATACTTTAACTCGGAGTTTTGACTTCTTAACCCAAATTTTGTGCTTTCTTTGGGGAAACCCTGGACACCAACGAGTCCACCACAGCCTTGATAAAAAAGCATCACAATATGTACCACAGAAATACGACGATAATATATGTATAGTATGTATTTGTAACTATAAGTTTAAGAACTTTATCAATTTTAAGTGAAATTTTTGAGAAAAAAATATCTACGTATATGTAGGTATTATTTTCACGTTAAAATAAAAATTAAGCAGAAAAGTTCTTGAATAAAAAAAACATCACCCCAAGGGTTAAAACTTTTCATTTTAATTTTCATTGTGCTTCAAAAACGCATTCACTGAAATTTTTATAATACCAATAGACTTTATACATTCCCGGTTATAATGAAATAAAAAAAAAATCAATAAACCAACCTATACAAAGAGCGCATTCAGACGAGCTGGACGCTTCTCTTCAAAATTAAGTAATAAAAGAAGCTTGAATTGAAAAGAAAAATTTCATTAAGGCCACAATTTTAGTTTTTTTTTTTTATCTCTAAGGAGAAATGAATTGCTTCAACTTTATATTTACAAGGACACAACGCCACCACATAGTATTTTATAAAAAAAAAAAAAAATAATACACTCAGGCATTTTATCTTATAGTATGTAGAATAAAAAAAAAAATCTTATATTATTGTATAGTCAATACTCGTTCCTTATTATAGAAATGATTTACTATACAGCAGCGAATTTACTATTATCATCATCATCATCATCGACATCGCCATTGCCTCAGATTTGTTTTGGCCACTTTGTTTTTTATATTGTGTCCCATGTTAAACAGAGCAGTCGATTTAAAAAGAAATAAAATAGAAGATGACGAAATCTATTAGCTCATATCATGAAAGTATTTCTGATAACTAAAAGAAATAGGTATCAGGGTTAGAACCTCACTACTAGTAACATTTAATATCGGAGCAGATTTGTAAAAAAAGAGGAGTAAATCGAAAATTTTCGGATTAGATTTGAAAACGAAAGAAAAATTCAAATTTTCAAAAACTTATTTTAAATAAATATAAAAATTAATATAAATATACAAAAATAAATCAAATTAGTTTTAGAACAGAATAGAATTTTAGATTTAAACAATCAGAGTGAGTTGGGTAGATAATTGAATAACACAGTGCTGTTATTTCATCTTGTGGTTCGGGTAAAAAATGTTAAAATTTTTTAGGGTTGAAAAAAAGGAGTAGATTTTAAAAAAATGCGAAGTGACGGAGTAAATTTATTTTCTTTCTTAAAATGGAAATAAATAAACTCCTATTGGAGCAAGGTTATAGGGAAAAAAATAATTCCGATCTTTTTTTCAATTGCAATCACAATAAGTGTAATCTCAAATTATTGATTATTCATATTTGAATATAGCTTTATTTATTAGAATTCGATCAACACATCTAAGCGGATATTATTTTTTTTTTATTATTTTTTCAACGCCATGCAGAATTTGTTGGGAAAAACTTTCCCGCTTCAAAAGCATTGCAAGTACTTTTTATGTACAACTTTATGAACTCATAAGTAAAGATTTTTAATATCATAGAGGGAAGTACAATCAAAATTAAAAGATAAAACAAAGAAACCAAAGAAAATATGTATAAACTCCATTCTAGTCCTAAAAGAAGCATAGTACCTATTCATTTTGACAGCACTGCTCAAAAGTTTCCTGACCCCAAAAAAGAATCTGCCAAAAAAGGTGTATATGTACATAAAACATGCTTAAATGACAAAAATTCCAACACCACCCACACCGTGCTTGGCACTAAAGAGGCAATAAGCACGCAATTTCAGATTTAATTCATTCTGTTTGGAGACTCGAAAAAAAAATTCCTCAGTTTGGTCGATTGAACAATGAAAATTCAAGGATGGGCTTGTCTTTAAGTTATTTGAAGGGATAGTCTAAATTGTCTGTTATATAATCGAATAACAAATTAGGCATAGAAAAATGAATTATATCTCCATGTTCGTTCAGTGTAATTTACAAGGCATTTGATTGATTTAATTTAACATTAAAATGAGAAGAAGTTGAAGTTGTATCTACAAAAAGTCTGTTTCGCTTGTTTAAGGATACACATACAATACTATACTATTAAGGGTGTTTTTACTTGATCTATAGAGGAAGCATTGGTTCCGTCTAAGAATAGTTCGAGGTTGTAAGAAAAATTAAAATTAAGAAGTGCAGAAGTACAAAAAAGTGGTTTTCGACGTACCATCCGTGCGTCTGTCTGTGCTTCTGTCTGTGTATCTGTAGTAAATGTATCTGTGTGATTTAGTGTTCGTGGACCTTTGCGTTTGTGGTCTGCGACTAGAATGTAGAATGTAGAAAAATCTGGAAGTGTTATTATCGTGCATCAAGAGCCGTTTATTGGCAATTACAATATGCACATGCCGTTCTGATGTAAGTCTAATATCAAAATATATTTAGCACGCATCATCTGTCAGTTTATACAGACACTAAATTCAGGACGGCAGCATAATGACGTTTGAGAATATGCTAGCGACCGTAATCCACGCTATTAGGGAGTTTTAATAAAAATTGATTTCGAAAGAATTTAAAGACACCTTTTATATAAAAGACAGCCAAAGAATTCTACTGGACCAGACAAAATCTCTAACTTTGTCCTGAAAATACTGCTCCACAGTCAGTCATAAATCAAAATACTCCTGGTGATCATTTTCAACAATTGCAGCAACAACTTCTGCTTACTTCAATAAATGAAAAAGTGTCATTTAAGTGGATATACCAAAGAAGCACAACAATTAAAGTACAGGCCCATATACATAAATAAATACTCGTCAAATCAAATTTGATATGTTTCGTCGGCGTGGAGAACAATATTCAATGAATTATATTTAATTAATAATTTACTTAAAATTTCTTTCAAATCAGTTCAGATTCAAATCAGGTTTGTGTATTGGATAAGTCTCTATGACAGAAATGAATAAATTTGTTGTTTTAAAATTCACAAAAATAAAATATATTGTTTGTGTCAAAAGTTCTGCACACACGAAATTCGGCACTAGAAATTATGATTATTTTTTCATCTGTTCTTAACGCTTCACAAATAGACGAACAGATTTACAAAAAATAATGACAATTCAGGCCAAAAAATTCAAACAGTCTCGGTTCGAAAAAGAGCATCTTGATTTCTATTTTGATGCATACTGTGAATAAGTATTCTTCCAAAATTTCTTTGCACTTATTGGTCTGAAGAAATTTTCACGAAGGTACCTAAAAAAAAAAGTAAGGGAAAAGTAAAAAATAAAAAAAGGTTGACTGACAATTGAATTTGAAAGAAATCTAAAATATATTTAAAAAATTTAAAGCTGTCTTGAGTTTTTTTTGTTGCGAAATTAATGTTTAGGTACAATAAGGGAGATTTTTCAAACATGAAATTTCGGGTGAAACTCACAATAGGCGAAAATTTAAATGCAATATTTTCGGGGTGAAACTCACAATAAGACTGAGAAGAGAAGAGGGATTTTTATATCAGATATGGGTGAAATAGGTACAAGACAAATAGCCAAAATTCTAATTTTAAATACGTCAATAACCGAACTGGCCATATCTTCTAAACGACTGGTCGCAGGAAGAAAAGTGTCAAAACCTATTTTGTAGAAAATCGCATGATCTACAAGTTTAAAAGTGTAAAACCGATATTTTCGGGTGTCACCCTTCATAACTTTTTATGAAACCCAAAGTTGCCAATGGACTTTTTAGCATCCTTTCCTCAACTGCACTTAAAAATCTGTACTTGGATTTTTTCCGCAGATTTGCTTTTTAAGATAGCTCGTAATTAGGAATTGTAAATATTAACATAAAAAAAATGTATTAGTTTTTTGTTTGTAGACGGAGCATCTTCCGATTTGCACTGGGATTATTGTATCGGATTCGTACTGCATCAGGTACATATTACGGATCCTAAAGTTGGAAATTTTGACTGCAAAAATGGGAAAATCGTGAAAACTCGAAATTGCATACTTTTAGGTGTTGTGGTAGCGATATCTAAAAATTGAATTTCGTATGGTAAGGACAATATATTGATTCTAAGGAATGCGAATGACAAACAATATGGAATTGACATCAATCGGCTAATTTTGTGGCTCAAAAAAATTGGATAGCAGATAGCGTTAGACTGCTTCAATTGTGTATACATACAAATTATTGGATCGTGCCAAAAAATTAACTTTCGAAGTATTAAATTGATGATAAATTCCTGGAGAAGCAGGGCGGACCGGGAAGAGCGTTTATAAAGACATTTATATATTTGTGACTCCAATTGGCCATACTAGAAATCTACTGGTAAATCCATTCAAAAGACGAAACTTAAAATGATAATTACCTAATACATTCGAAACGACATTCACAAAATCAAATCAAAGACGCCGTTATGGCCACGTCATTTATATTCTATCAGTTGTTTGGAATCTGCTTTTTTGCCCTACTACTACTCTGCCCTCCCTACTTTTCTATGCCTACATCAAATACGAATTCATAAAAGTTTCAAGACAGCTCTCAATTATATTTTCAAATATTTTATCACAAGAATATTTTGAAGGTTTTCTTCCTTGTCAAAATATGTATGTATTGGGTACATAACGTATGTAAACATTTTTTGGGAACAATTAATTATTGAAGAACAATTGGAAACAACCGATAGATCAAGAATAAAAATAAAAAAAAAAAATAAAAATCAAAATGGATCAGAAATAACCACAGCCAAGAAAAATGAATATCTACTAATAATTGTGTTCAAATTATTCATCGGTCCTAAGACCCAAAAGGACTGCAAAAATCTTTTAATCAAAACATGTTTTCTGTCTGTCCATCTAACCAAACTACATTTATTTTAAGCCAGATTTACACGCCTTAAAAATACTATGTGGCAGCAAAAGCTGGAGTTTGCTTTCTCTTAATGCCGAAATTCCCTATTTCCAAAATTACCATTGAATAATAAAAAAAAAAACAAAATAAATAAAGCATTGCCAGTTCTTAGTAAATCATTTATTACAATATTCATGTTAAAAAATAATTTAAAAAATAAAAATAAAAAAAGCGTTTCTTGAACACATAAAATCTTACGATTCAAAACAATGTCAAGGAAAATAGGGGATCACGGTTATCTCAATACTCTAACCTATTTTCACTTATTAATCAAATCATAAACGTTCACAAACACACTCCGGACATTTACGGAACTTAAAATTTTGACTTTCACAATTAATCTAAACCCACAATCATGGAATGTGGTCAACCATTTTAGTATGAGATATGTAACCGCCCAACAGACCCCCGACGGGGATTCGAATCAATTTTGATATGTTTCGTCCGGGTGGGGAAAAATATTCAGTGAATTATATTCAATTGAAAATTTACTTTAAGTTTCTTTCAAATCAGTTAAGATTCAAATCAGGTTTGTGTATTGGATAAGTTTTTTATGACAGTAATGAATAAATTTGTCAAATTCAAACAAAAAATTAAAATATATTTCAAATATATTGTCAAAAGTTTTGATACACACGAATTCGTCACGAGAAATTTATTATTTTTTCGCCCGTGTAAATCTAGCTTAGCACTTCACATATAGTTGGACAATAATAATGATAAGTTAATGTTAAAATAATCATTGTAAATAATATTCAAACAGTTTCGGTTCAATAAAGACAAATTTTATGGACGTCTTTGTGCCTTAATGTTCATCTTGATTATGAAATATGATTGATGCATAATATTAGTATGGACATATTATGTATTCTTCCTAAATTTCCTTTCATTTTCCTCATTAGCTGCAGATAAAATTTTCAGGTAGGTATCTTAAAAAAAATGAGGGAAAGGTACAAAATAAAAAAAAAGTTCATAACATTTGAAAGAAATCTAAAATAAATTGTAGGTACATATGCATATTTAAAAAATTGAAAGCTTTTTTGATTTTTCGTGTTAGGTTAATTTAGCATATTATAATCTCAAAACTATGCAGCTGTTTTAGATGACAAATGATGCCAATTTTGCATTTCTAAATTACCAAACAAATCAAGACAAATCGCGCCAATACCACAAAAAGATTAAAATATAAGAAGATATTGTATGTGTGTATGTACATTGTACATATTATGCGCATAATATATGTAGGTATGTATAAACTAATTTTCAAAAAATTGAACTGCCCCGTCCAAGACGAGGGATATTTATTAGAGATATCGGTGAAATAGGTACAAGACAAAGAGCCCAAAATTCTAATTATAGATACGTGAAAAACCGAAATTGCCAATTTTAAGTTTTTTTAAATGCCAATAAAATCTTCTAAACGATTAGTCGTAAGAAGAAAAGTGTCAAAACCTATTTTGTAGAAAATCGCATTATCTATGCACGAAGAATAAATTTCTCTCCAGACTTTAAATTTTAAAATTTATTTGCGAAAAACCTATATTTTCGACATGTTAGCTTGAATAACTTTTTATGCGAGGCTAATAAATTACTCAAATGGCTTTTTAGCATCCCTTCTTCCATAATCTAAATAAATGCGAATACAAATATTCCATTGGATTTTTCCGGAGATTGGCTTGTTTTGTACAGTTTTTCCTGGACTAACGGCTCAGTGGAACGTGCGAAACTGCATATGGACTAAGCTAAGTACTACACTGGAAAATGTTACCTTTAGTTTTTAAAATAGTCCTTATTTCGATAATTATAAATAATTTTGAATATACATATACACTACACATAGCTCGTAGGTACAGGTAGCAATTTTAAATATTAACAGTCGTATTTACTAGATTTTTGTCTACTTAGACACTGTCTAAGTATTTTTAAATTCGTGGAAATATGTTTTATTTAATAAAAATAAATATCACATTATTCACGGTTAACGTAATTTACTCTTGTGTCTAAGTTAGGCAGCTTTAAGACATCAATAAACAAGGTTTTAAAACACATTTTTCAAAGTTGGACAGTTGTCTAAAGTTGTACAACGTTTATAAATAAGACCATAATTCTTCAATAAAATAAACCATTACTTCATTTAATGACATAATTATATAATTTCGCATTATATGCTTAAGAACCGTTTTCGATTATATTTGGAATTGAAAACTTAAGTTATGAGAGGCTCTCATTTCGGTTAAATCTTGCTATTAAAATACGTCTCTTGCAATGAGATGTGGTCAAAAGAGAACGAAGTTTCATGCCACCTGGCAAAAATAGAGTCTATATTAAGGAAGTATTATGTCGGTATATAAATATGAACTATATATCTCCGTGCTGTCTTGCACTTCGCACATGCATGGAATTTACACTTAAGACTGAAAAATTTTTAAAAACTCAATAAAATTAGATATACCTATGTATGTAAATTGATTAAAAAATATCTGAAATTGATTTGACACCAATGCAAAGTACTTCAAGTGATTTTTTACACAAATCTCAATTTATGATAAAAAATTTAAAAAAAATTGTTGGAGCGGTTTTTTTTTTTTAAATTATTTCTTTAAACATATATACAATTTTGAATATATTTTTAAGAAAAAAAATTGGTAAGCCAATTTTTAAAACTTATTTATGCGGAGTTTAAAAATCACCCATCCATTTTCAAAAATCTATTTTGAAATTTTTTTTAAATTCCAAAATTTGATTTTTTTGATATGCAATATTATTCAGACTTATTAGCAGCCTTTGTGCAAAAATTCATCAAAAATTGGTTCAACAAATAATGAGATAGTCGAAAACCAAAAAAATGGTTCTATGAGAGGTACCATTTTTAAACGATAGATAAATGTTTTTCCAATAATATGGTAAATCGTTGTGATATTAGTTCAAACAAAAATTTTAATCATAATCGTAGGAGCCGTTTTTGATAAAAATGTCATTGTACCGTTAGTTTTGGTTATAAGACAAAATTTTATTTAAAATCTGCTAGATAATGTCAAAAAACTGCTGGGTGCTAAGTTTAGTAAAAATCGACAAAATCGTTTTCGAATTATTAAGTTCTTAAAAAAATACGGAGACTTTTCTTAAAAATTCAATAAAAAAAATTTTTGAAAATTTTGGTACACAATATTTTTAAAATTATTGTAAACATTCTCTATAAAAAAAAATTTATCAAAATCAGTTGAACCGTTTTTGAGCAAATCGAAAAAAAAAAAAAAACGGTTCTATGGGAGGTATCTATCATTTAAAACCATTTTTCCCGAAAACAAAAATAAATTATAAAATGGTAACATTTTTGTAAAAAACAAATTATTGATTTTTTTTTTAAGTTGTGGGCACGTTTTTGAGAAAAATAAGATTTTCATAATTTGGTAAAAAAATTTGTACGGTAGGTACCGTTATTTTTTGTCGTGTGTGGGGAACGTGTGGGAAATGCTCAAAAACCGCTAGAATAAAATCGATCCACCCGTTTAGGCTACAGCCGAAAGGACAGACGGACAGAAACAATTGCGAGACCCACTTTTTTCGACTTCGCTATCATCTTAATGTCAACTTTGATCAAAATTTCGAATTCGATTTTTTTTACGAATGCATAACTTGCCAAATAGTACCTATTTATGTATATCGCAAGTAAAAAGTAATAGGCTTGTGTGAAAGTTATTATTTTGTAAGTCATTCAATTATTTTATTACGTGTTATAGTGGCGATATATTATTTATTGTTTTTTTTTTTTTCAAACTGGAACCAAAAAATATATGCGGTTGAAAATGTATCTACTAAGTTCAAATTTAAATTATTTTATTTATAATTTAAAGCTTTTATAAATATAAAAAAAACTTAAGCAATCAAGCATTATTTTATCAACAGCAGATTTTTTAATTGTTCTTAAAATCTAGTCACATTCTGGTACAAGATATATTTCTTCTACTTGAGGTGATCTTATATTACAATTAACTTTAAATTCAGATATTTTAATTTTAAAAGAGAAAAATTATTTAGTAATTATACAACTCTAAAAAAAACCCTACGCTTTTATAGAAAATTCTAATATTTCAAAAATTCATCCTTTTTGTTATAGTTCACAACTTTTGATCACTACTGTGTGTAGAATTATTTAGTTCATATACTTCCATTCTGAATTCACGTCAATTATATATCAATGCAATTGTACCGTATTAATTGTAATATTCTAATATTTAGAACTCACTCTCTACCAGCTCTTCTTAGAATAAAGTACAGCTTATAACGTTGTCAAGTACTGTTTTTTTATTTCGTAAAACCTAACACTTTTTTCCCTACGTGCGTCGCGGCGGTGGCGGCGGCGGCGTATTTTAGAAAACCGAAAATTCCTACGTGTAGGGATTTTTCCCTAAGTGTGGCATCAATGGCTCAAACTATTCTGATTGGCAATATTATTTTTTTTACGTTTATTGCAGGAATATTCCTTGTATCGATTTCTTCATATAAGGCGTAGGTATAGAAATATTATTATAATTTCATTTTTAATTTTTTTTTAACCAAGCAAAGTTGACCAAAAAATTTACATATCTCGAATCTTTTTCACCAGTGTAATTGTACTGAAAAAGGACACAATTGAAGTATCACATTCCATATTATAATTTGTCGCAATTTATTTTACCCAAATCTGTCACAAATTTTGAAATTGATAAGATATAAAGTAACTTTTCAGTATGCATTATCGTCATAATTGGCATTTCGCCCATTCTGCAGCAACGACATCTGTCCGGATGCCAATTCCATTTTTAAAAAAATGTCCATGATTGTGTACTGTATAAAGTATAGCATCCCTCAGAAAATGACTAAACGATAAGATATACTTCTTCTCCCTCTTCAGTTTATAAATTTGAAAATCCATAGTTTCGTCTCTACATGTACATATGTATGTACGTTATGTAGATTGTAGATACATATATTTGTACTGTATGTACATGCTTCTATAACAGCTCTTTACATCCTTCACAACGCCAAAAACAAAATAGTATCCTTTTCTGTTTTTTATATCCTTTTTATAAAATTAATACCTTTACCTTGTGGCAAGTAATGTTATCTTTATCTGAATTTTCTTTTGTTGTTGTTGTTAATCTTGAGCATAGAATATCTATCATTATACACATTTCACATTTTTTTTTTTTCATTGCTAAAATGAAAATTTAATTAAAAAAGTTTGAAACCGCGTATTTTTTATCCTGGTAATCATAATTCACTGAAGATGCAAAATCACGAGGCAACTTATTCTATGTGCATAGATAATTTATAGATAAGTCAAATTTTCTAATATACGAGTAAGTACCACGGTCTATAAACGATACTTTATGGGAGGTACTGGGGTATTGTGTGAGTGACATATTATTTCGGCTTCGCAGAAGAAGGATCAAGGTTAAATCATTTCTCTAAAGCAATCAATTTCATTGCTTTTTTCTACGTTGTAAATATAAGTATCTACAACATTAAATATTGTATGTACATATATGTTGTTACCTATGGTAGGTATTATTATAGCGATATAAATGTGAACTCAGGAGGATGACATTTTATTTAAAAATGATTTTTTTTTAACTCTGTGACAAGTTGCTTGGCTTGGCAGTAAATTGTATGCGATTTTTCTTCTTCTATCTGTTTGTTTTTTTTTTAAAGTGTATTTGTGATGATTGAAAATTAAAATGGCAATAAAATGAGATCATCAATATATTGCAGGTGTTTCTCTGCTTTTTCAGATAAATTGCTGGATTTTTTTTTAGAAAATTTAGAAAATTTTTCATTTTATCCTGGGAATTTTAATTTAATTTTTTTCAATAATTCAAGTAAATAGCTATACATATATTGGTTTAGGAAAATATTTTTTACGCCTTAGCTAAAATTATTTGATAATTTATTTATTTAAAATAAATTTAATAATATCCAAGCCACGACTGATATTCCGACTAAATATTGCAATTGGTTACTAATCGTTCAATAAGGTTGTGATATAATGTATCGTTAAGGGAAATTGTAAAAAAAAAAGTCAAAAGTACTAAAATTATTTTTTCTTGTCAAACCAAAAGGTGGCGCTGTGGTGGTGTTACTTAGAAATTCTATAATTTTAGAGTAAATTTATTCATATTTATTTATTTAATGCAGCTAGCTTTAAAAAATTATATGTACATGTTATAAAATTCAAAAAAAAGTTAACATACATTTAAGTGAAGTATTAACAGTTTAGTTAAACAAATTATTATAATTATTTTTTACGAAATTAAATAATTTAAACATTTTATTAAGAGTTGAGAAAATCTTTCACAATTAGTCCGATAATTTCAAGCTTCTTTGGGGAATATTAAAGTTTATACGAAACAGAAAGTGCTAGGAGTATATGTTTTCGTTTAAAAGTTTCACAATGAAAACAAAAGATAAATACGAGCGTCTGCTCTCAAGACTTGGCATGTCAATTAAATTTAGTCTTTTAATGTAAGAAGGGAGTTCATATGGATTTTCCCAACCCAATCCTATGAGTGCAAACTTCAGAAATCTGTTTTTGCACCTTTTATAATGGCAATCATAATGGGGTGACCAGACCTGATAACTATATTCCAAAATGGGTCGAACAAAATATTACAAAAAGCTGTTTGATAATGAAATCCTTTTATCCAACCAAGAATTGAATTAGCTTTATTACTTATGTGTTCTATGAACTCGAGTCCCAGCTGGGCATAAAAGTTTTTCAATTAAAACTGAACAATGACCAAGCACTACTGAAAAAAGAGTCTTTTGATCGGCCTGGTAGTCGTGAAATAGCTATAACTCCAGACTAGAAAAATCTTGGTGGTAGCTCACTCAAGTGTTGTTGTTTCATTCAAACCTTCAATATTAATATGAAGGTGCGAAAGCTTGGCAGCTTAACTGTAAATGTGTTATCACATCATAAATCCCTTATATAATAGTTTTACATTTATCAACATTAAGAATTAAATAATTATGAACACATCAATCAAAAAACGAATTAACATCACACTGCAACTCTTCACAATCGCGGGTGTTTCCAATAGTTTTGAAGATTATAACATCATCCGTATAAATGAGGCATTTTGAATACTTCAGAACAGATGGTAAATCATTGATAAATAAAATAAAAAGAATAGGTCCTAAATGGCTACCCTGTGGTTGTCCAGAGTTCACCTTAAACTTATTTGATTCGCAATCTTTAAAGAGTACCGAGTAAGATCTGTCAAATAAATAAGATTGGAGCAACGTTACAAAATGTTCATTAAATCCCATTTTCCTTAATTTTAACACCAAAACTCGATATGAGAGTTTGTCAAAGACAGAATCAACTTGTTTTCTATTTTTAAATGAGTCCAACCAATTCCATTAAAAATGTCAAATGTATTAACAATGTGTATATGTTAATTCAGTGTCAATATTGAACGGGTTAACCGAGGGGTGACAATTTCTGCAATTTGTTGATACACTCTGGCGTATACGTACTTTTTCATTTTATAAATTAAAAATTTAAAAAAAAAATATTTTTGCACATTACGTTAGTAATAAATAAAATAAATAAAATAAATAAAATAAATAAAATAAATAAAATAAATAAAATAAATAAAATAAATAAAATAAATAAAATAAATAAAATAAATAAAATAAATAAAATAAATAAAATAAATAAAATAAATAAAATAAATAAAATAAATAAAATAAATAAAATAAATAAAATAAATAAAATAAATAAAATAAATAAAATAAATAAAATAAATAAAGTAAATAAAATAAATAAAATAAATAAAATAAATAAAATAAATAAAATAAATAAAATAAATAAAATAAATAAAATAAATAAAATAAATAAAATAAATAAAATAAATAAAATAAATAAAATAAATAAAATAAATAAAATAAATAAAATAAATAAAATAAATAAAATAAATAAAATAAATAAAATAAATAAAATAAATAAAATAAATAAAATAAATAAAATAAATAAAATAAATAAAATAAATAAAATAAATTAATTGCTGTATTAATTTGTATAGCTTTTTAAATAATTTAATAGCTGGAATAAGAAAATTTGACAAAAATTACACACACTTCTAAGGATGGATTTACGTAATTCTATTTTTCGGATCCATTTTCACGATCTTTAAAGTAAAGTTTTAGTAAAATCCACCAACAGCCCCACTTTTATTATATTTTAATTTTAACATAACAAATTCTATGGCTGTTAAATAAGGACATTTTGTAATTAATCTCTCTTCCAAATATTAAAGCTTGATATATGTAATTCCTTCGGAAATTCGCCTACTTTTTTATGCGTAATTGGTTGGGTGTATACGTACGTATGTATTTAACATCAATATAAATGTAAAAATTGGTAATTAAACCTTAAGGATAAAGAATACGTCAGTATAAATCTAAAACTTTATAATTTAGCTCTCTAGAATCTTAGAAATACCGTACATATTTTTGGCCGCCTACTGCCACGCCCATATATGCTTTTCGTTGAATTAAGAGTCGTGGAAAGCACTCTACCGATTTCTTGGAAATGTTTTTTTTTTAATCCGATACTTTTTATGAGTTGGAGAAAATTTAATTTTATTTCACTTACATAATACATATGTATGTGAATTTTCTTCTTAATAAATATTATTAAAAAGATAAAAATATAAAGACCTATGACATGATATGCTTAATTTTTCTCATCCACTACCTTATCTTCCTTTTTTCTTAATATCGCCACATTACGAGATCCCAGGAATCCGTTGAAAGTTTGAAGACGCACTTCACAAAACACAACGTGTAAAATCAAGACCGTGCGAAAGAACCCTTTTTCTACCCTGCGATAGAAGCCAACCCGGCTCTATCTAAACTCACGTCATCAATCCACCACCTATTTTCAATTCCTTATCAAAACAACCTTATTCATCAATCAATTTAATTCATCATTTTTTACTCTGGTTTTAACGTACATACATATAACAATAAAATAACTATAACAGTAATTCATCCAGTCACTCATCGTAATTTTACATCAATCTTTAAAGGTTTTGCTATAGCAATCATCAAATTTATCAACATACACAAATAAGTGTCCAACTACCATTAAAGCTGCTGTGCACATCATCTTTGCGGAGCCGGTAAGTTTCTTTACATTCAAAATTGATATGTAAAAAAAAAAACTTAATCTTATTTGAACGAATAATGATATAGTGCTATCTGCATCCTAAATTTTCAATATATCCTACTCACAAGATCTTTTAAGTGTTTTTAGTGAATTTCAATCCCATATCGAGTGAGGGAAAGTGAAAGTGAAAGAATTTTTTGTTTTATTAACAAATAAAAAACACTCGATTCTTTTTTATGAGAGAAGGACTTTTTATAAAATTTAATGTCATTTTGGAGCTATTCATCTGATAAACAGAGTCATTATTTACTCGTCACTTAAATTCAATCTCTGATAAAATCTTAAAGTTTAAATAAATCATTTTTTTTAATGTCTGTTCCGACGATACCTTCTAGAGATGCCGCGAATAGTGATTCGGCCGAATACCGAATATTCGGCCACACTCGTTGGCCGAATACCGAATATTCAGCAGCCGAACATTCGGCGAACGATGTGTATCTAAGTGAGAGACTATTTTCAGAAGCTGGAATTGTTACGAAGATAGACGTAATCGTTTGCTACCAACGAATGCCGAAAAAGTAGTTTTTCATCACACTTACTATTAGTAGATTTTAAATACTAAAATACAAATTTTTGAATAAAAGAAAACATTTATTGTAAGATAATAAGCCTTTTTTATTCTACATTCGGTATTCGGCCGAACACCGAATATCAAAAATATAGGTCGAATGCCGAATAGTGGCCGAATATTCGCGGCATCTCTAATACCTTCTCTTTTTTGATTCTATTATATATATTTTTGAATGATAAGTTAACTTTGCTTTTTTATTGATTTAAATTTTTCTCATGTTTAATATTTTTTATTTATGAATAAAACCTAGTACAGTTATTTGGTTGAAAAAATAGAGATTACTTAAACATTAAAATACTTTTTTCCATAAAAACACAAGTGTTAAAAACACAATTAAAGAATGAACTACTGGCTTTCAAAAAGCTATAACATAATATTGTAAGTGTTGCCATTGTGTTTTTATATTCATTTTCTATTTTATGATTTTTTTTTTTATTTGCCCCGGCAACCTAAGGGGGTGGAAATATAAAGTGGCCAAATATCTTAAAATTATGTTCATATAATGCACAATAAATGGAAAAAATTTGATGCTTTTATCACAAAATGCACAATTTTTAACTTAAGCCGCCCCACTTTATAGAAAAGTAAAATCTTTAGGCTTTCCGATTGGTTTATTTCGAAAACGGTTGTTTTTATGAAAAAAGCATGTTAATATTTTTTGTAGGAAATCTTCTAAGCTACATATTAGTCCTTGACATTTTTTTTCTACAACTAACAATTCGGGAGTTATTCCTGAAAAACCATTTTAGGGGCCTTTAACCCCCCATTTTTCCAATATGGATGGCGGTGCGAGCGGCAAAAATACGAGGTGACAAAATTGAAATTCTCAAAACTCCCGGAAAACTTTCCACGTAAAATTACCAAATGACTGTACTAAAACTATTTTAATGAAATATAATTTAAACGAGTTAACTATTTGTTCGATTTCGTAAGGTTTGATTGAGAATGGAGTGATATTTATTTTGAATGCAAAGAGGAAGGAAAAGTGTTAATGGTACAATGCGACGCGTACATAGGAGGTAGTTCTTAGGAATTTTCTCGGTTTTAGATTAGGTGTCATTGTATTAAATTCGAGTGGCTCAATGACCATGGAGTTTTGATCATTATTTTTAAAAACGGAGGAAGAGTTACGCTCAGGAGCAACTCGGGTTTTACATTCAACAACATTTTAGGAAAGAATATATTATGTACATGTTTTCGGGCGTTAGATAGTTCTGTGTGTGTGTGAATTTATTATTTTATTTGAATCGGTTCGGTGGTGCAACGACAAGTACAAGTACCCACCCCACCGATGAGCTAGTCACATGGTGATGTAAGCATGCCGAACCGTACTTTGTTGGTTGAACGACCCATTCGACGCCCCTATGTTCTACTCAGGATATCCTGTGGTCCTGAGGGAGAAACGGGTAAGCAAACCATCGCTTTTCTCTTTTGTAAGAAGAAACACGTTTACATCATGCAAGATAAAAAATAAATAAATGTGAAGAAAATTGAAGGGTATGCCAATTCGTTGTTAATTCGACACTGATTGCTCTTTGTGCCAAATATTATAGTATTTGTTCCTCAAGCGGGGACAAGTCTGTGTACAGTATGTGACGCTGGGCACAACTAAAAAATAGATATGTACATAATTGAACTTCAACTGCAAAATCAAAGGCAAATTTTGTCTAGAAAGATGACAAGAAAGTGCTGCAATCATACTTAAGGGTGACGGAAATGTATTAACACAAGACTTGTATGAATACGCTGGCATTTTCCAACCGGAAAGTAGTTTTCTCATTTTTTAAATTTATATTTTTATTCGAAATAGTGTGCTCTTTAGGATAATCAAATATGGGGGAGTTGTATGGGTTATGGTAGTAGCCCGTGGCTACTTGTGCGTTGGACTTTTACGCCGAAGGTCTATGGTTCGATTTCCAGCCTATCTCATCTAAAAACAGAAATGTTTTTCACGGGTTACGACCTCTTGTGAGGAATTGACAAATACTCCAAGAGTATCTTTTGTAATGAAAAAGTGCTTCTCACCCTAGCCGTTCGGATTCAGCAGAAAATTGTAGGTCCCCTCTATTCCTACCAATAACACGCACACAGGAATGGTTGAGAGTTATAAGTCAATAGGCCCTAGTTCTACACGAGCTGTTGCGCCGACCAATTTATTTATTTTATGTATGAGTTATTGGTCACGTCTTCCCGAAGCCAAAAAACGGCATTTTATGAGAAATTGCTAACAACGTACTAATAAGTTCCTTCCACATCGCATCTGGACGGAAAAGTGGAGTGAACTTATGCTTTCAAGTGTCCTAGCACCGCCGAATCGTACGATTCTCGATCCATTATGCAAATTGGAAAGGAAAAGACATCAACGAGTTATATTCCTGGCTGGGATTAAATTAAATAGCAATTTAGTCATTTTACAGAGCAAATAAAACAATACAAGAGACAATTTAAAGTTGCTGGTTTTAGTCCTACACACACATCATCATCCTCATCCCACCTCTTCAACTTAAAATTAATGAAACCCTCTTACGTATGGGGACACATTCACATGCCAGCAAAACTCCCATATTCCCAATCCAATTTCACTTATGTAGTTATAATTAAACCATTTACAGTTTTTCCACATCCAAACCAACGCACTGGAAAATAAATTTATTCGACAAAAAAAAAAAAAAATAAAAAAAATATTCACTTACTGATGCGTTGTCACATTGAAAAACAAATGACTGTATTGGGGCGCAGAGTCCTCGGGGCCGTGTGGTGCTGGGAAGCTCATTGTTAACATCACAGGCTTTCTTTGGTTTTGTTGTTTCGATTGACGCAGGAATGCTATTGAATCATTTGCTATTAGATCCGGATAGTAGTCCTGTGGGGATGAAGAACAAAGGAATCAACAAAACATCTAAGCAAATTATAAACTTGTGGTGCGTATTCAAATATTCAAATCGATTTTTCATAAACAACAAAATCAACAACAACAAAAAAAGACACACTTACCTTAGCATAATCAAAGCCGTGTTTGATCTTTTGGCCATTCATGTTGATGCTATAGTTGTAGTATTTGGAGTTCATTATGAGACCACCCCATTCCCGCCAGCCTGGTGGAATGTATGATCCATTGTACTTGTTTAAGTATTTGCCGAAGTAGCCAGTTCGGTAGCCTGCATTTGAAAGGTAAGTAGCAAAGGACCTAGTCTCGTGTGTCGCCTGCCACTGGGGGCTAGAGCAATTGTCGTTATTGGTGAAGACCATGTGATTGTGAACGTACATGCCAGTAAGGAGGGAAGAACGTGCCGGACAGCACATTGGCGTTGTGGTGTATGCATGTCGAAACTCTGCGCCTCCGTCTCGGAGGAGTCGCAGAGTTCGTGGCATGAAATTCAATGAACCAAGTTCGACATCTTGGTCGTCAGTCAAGATGAGGATTATGTTAGGCTTGCGTTCACGCATTCCTTGAGTCATTGATGGGATAGCATTCAATGGCAATGAGGTGTCTAAATTGCCAGGCTGTGACAGAGTCGGCAGACCACCCAAATTATGTTGGTTATGTGAATGCTGTTGGTGATGACGATGTTCGTGTGATTGTTGAGAATTTGGTTTTTTCTTAGTCCGTTGACTGTGATTCGTTGGTGTTGTGCGGGATTTTCTTCTTGTTGATGATGAAGATGACGAAGGAGCTACTGAAGGCGATTGTGATGATTGTAAGGTTGCATCTCTGTTTCCATGTTGAGGCTGAGAAATATTTTCTTCAGCTGATAGCAAATCCATAAGATAAATAAGTGCTACGATTGCAACCAAAGCAAGACGTTGCATTCGATATGACCACATATTTGTAAAAAGAGCTGGATTGGAAGTGTGTCTCTGGTGAAATTTTAGGTGGCTTTTTTCTTTGGAATAGAGAAGCACCGATACCCTGCTTTTATTTAAGCCTCAGGAAGAATTTTTTTTTTTAACTTAGATTAGTTTTCATATTTGTTGTTTGTTTTTGTTCAATTATGATAAATTGGAGCATTTGCGATGTTTCTGGAACGAAAAAGAAAAAAGAAAACAATAAAATAAATCTTAATAAACAATTTAATATCTAATATAAACTAGAAGTACCTAAATGGATTAGAGAGAATAATTTATGTTTTTAATTAAGTTATCGCTTTTCTTTGGTAGTAGAAAAAAAAGGTAATTACAAATTTCAACTTGCTCTTTAAGGCAACTATTGATTTGGTGTAGAATAAAAATTCGAAATTATAATCAAATTTAACACTGTGATGATGAAGCAGTCCGAAAAAGTGGGTTTTGTTATATCGTCCATCGATCTGTGCTTCCGTGCGTTAACTGAAATTTGAGCAAGAGCTTAAACGAGTAAACCGATTTTCTTCAAATTTGGTACAGAGTATTTTTATGTTTTGTCTAATTTTAACGCTATATAAATACTTTCGGAAATACCACAAGTTTGCGTCTTGGGACCCATTCTGTTTCTTTTTTTTTTTACATCAACGAATTTACATCTTTTATTAATAACTAGTTTATTCAACTGTATACCTACTGATGACACTCTGACTGATTGAAAACTGTGTAAGTGGCATTGATTCTGATTAAGAGAATATAGCAATCTTGCCAAAAAAAATCACCTTTTAGTCAATTTCAAAAAGTGTAATTGTACTGTGATTTACAAAAATAAAAAAAAAAAACTTATATCCTCTTCTTCAAGGTTCGAATAACGATAAAATATATTTCGTTCTCTTGTGAAAAATTCGTAAGGGAATTTTATTTTTGATTTGATCGCGAATCTTATTTTTTGGTTCTTTTAAAATAAAATTCGTTTTCGCGAACGAATCATATCTATTGCAATCTGTAAAATATGATCCGTTCGCGAATTTATCACGTGTGAACTATTGAAGATCCATTCACGAACCGTTCGAATAAGAAAAAAATGTAATTTTAGATTTTATATAAATATCATATATAACAGTAAATAGGGATATTTTTAATCGTAATTAATCCCCGAATCATTAATATTAACACTTTGTATTGTTGAATAGTGCCTTTCTATATTTCCTGTCACTTTTTCTTTAAATTTTTTTTTCACAAATTAAACAAGTTGATTCGCCAACTACTTCTTCACTACAAGAAACATATTTATCTAACTCAAATGTTTTTACTTTCCCCATTTCAACAAAAATCATTTAAAAAAAAAAAACTCACTTCACATCCGCACTGAATGGATACTTGATGACGAATGATTCTTTTTACGGATCTTTTCGGATCCTTATCGCGAGCGAACCATATTCTACCTGAATTTTATTTTTCCGATCTCTCACGAACGAGAGATACAGAAAAATTTACCCGATTTGCCATTCCAGCATAGTTGAGGAACATTAGAAATGAAAAAAGCTTTATGATCGGATTATTAGAACCGAAGTTATAAGCAAGCCAAACCAAACACAATGTACATTATTATACCGACTACAAATGTAGGTACATATGAACATTTCGCATTTTTTTTCCGACGCGAAGCAAATTTGCCACGATTGTGATTTTTTATTGCACAAACTCCGCCGCCGCCGCCGGCTTTAAAATACTATCTCCCTCTCGCCAATTGGTGGTTGAAAGTATTTTAATGCTTTTTGTTGTTGTTATCAACTTCCTCATTGAATTAAATTATTTGTCCGATATTTATTGTCATGTTTTTAGTATAAAATTTTGAATGATTGTAACGATCCCAAATAAGAGAATGGGACCACTATACAGTAGTATACAAATAATACTGTGTTGCAATTGTCATGTGGATAAAATTCATTCTTGTGTCGACCGTGAACTGTGAAGTAACTAACTACATAAGTCTACTATTTACAGTCCTTAAATAAAGTCTTGTTAACGTATTAAATCGTTTGTATTTATTTATTTTGATAAATTAGTAATTTATTAAACCCGTTCTCTAGGAAGTTAAATGATTTTGAAAATTTTTGTTTGCTCTAACAGGCCAGTCATTTTTCCTTTAATTATATACCTTAATATTGAAAATCGGATAATTGGATCGAAAGATATAAGCATTTAAATAAACGCAAATCGGGTATTTTTCGGATTTCGCAAAAATCATCATCAAAAACATACCCATTTTTTTCCTACGAACATTTCTCCTTTTTTTCTGTCCGTTTTATCATATTTTTCGTTTTCTGTTTTCTTAAACTAGTAACAACAAAGCATGAACGAAATAATTTTGTTTATTTTGTTTATTTTTTTATTTTGTTGATTTTATTTATTTTGTTTATTCCCCTCACTTTTCGCCCCCTTTGTCTACTAGGCGTTTCATATTTTTGAAATTCTGTTGATTTTTTTATATTGTATGCCTCCGTTTAAACATTTCTAATGTTAAAAAATGGATATAGTTCGTTCGTGAGAGAACCATTAATTTGTATAGATCGAAAATTTTATCGTTCGCGAACTATATTTTTTATGGATCGTGAGAAGATCGATAAAAAATGATAAAGATTCGTATTTTATGATTCGCGAGCGATATTTTACGAACCATGCTCTTTTTACTTTGTTTCTCTTCTTAAAACTGCTAACGGCAATGAATCTGAGAATTACGTTTAATAAAACTGTGACTCTCTACAATATAACATTAATTATCTTTTTGGTTATAAAATTTTGAAATAATGTTATATTTTCTGCAAAATCCAAGTCAAGACATTTAAACACATTTGGCTTAGTTTTGGCATTAAAAATATTGTCTTAAGAGTCTATTGTCAAATTCGCATATAACTTGATGGCCATTTTTGAAGTAGCAATATCTCAAAACCTTGCATGGGAAACGGTAACATATGTTATATTTCGTATAGAAAATATTATGATAGTAAAATTAGCGTACTAATTAAGAGAAAATGGAAAAACCCGGTATTTTGTATTTTACAATTAAATCCTTGAAATTATAGTAAATAGAAAAATATGTTCATGCTTTCACATCTAAAAATTTTGTAAACAAAAATGTATATATAATATTTCTAACGAAGTTTTTTGTTTATATTTTTCAATAGTAAACTTTTTATATATTTAATTTACCTAATATTAGTCAAGTAGAAGACTTATAATTCAAAATTACTAAATGCAAACATCCAAAATTAAGCCCTAGAGCTTTACAAAACTTAAATCAAACGCTTTTTGTGATTATATTTGATATTTAAATGATAGTATGTGTGTTGTTGACGGCTTTTTTAGTATGTTAATGTCTTGATATGTTAATATCATAAAATTATTTATTTATTTATTTAACAAAAATAATCTATAAAATAAATTTGTAAAATTATTTAAAAACTAAGACATCAGGGCAACAGGACCATAGATGTCATTTTTGTCGATTTATATTTTATATAAATGTAAGAATACATAATTTATTTATTTTTTATATAATAGGTGGTAGTACAGTTTATATCTCTTTTATTTTACCATGCAGGTTTTATCTTAAAAATCAAAGTGAACGATATTTTTTTAATAGAAAGAACAGATTTGAATCGCTGATAGGTGTAACATGCCAAATTTGTATACCTATAATTTGAGGAACAATAAAATCAAAAGCTAGCCTGGTTGTTACAAATGGCTTTGATGTAGGTAACCTGAATCAATACGAATAAATAATAAATTGCACCACTGGATTGCACGAACTTGTTCTTGTGGTTCAAAGCTATAACGTTGTTAGATATTAAATATGAATGGGCAATGGTTAATATAAACAATAAATTGATTTATTAATAGATTGTTTTAAAAGGAATTTTTCTCAAAAAACATCAAACCCATATGAGTAAGGAGATCATCCCTTCTATAAATAATTATTGTCCATTACACATAGAGATAACATAAAAAAATTATATTTATAAAATTTAACTTTTCTCTGTTGCACTTTTCTTAAACATACTTTTAGAGCCTTTGAAAGCGTTTAATATGGACACCACACATAACATTACCTAATACCTAATCACTTCATGTTATGATAAGAAACACACTCGTGCTTGCTTGCATAGGCACACTATCACTTCTATCTGAGTATAACGAATATAAAGTCCATTTGGTGCAAATCTTTAAGATTTTTTTTTTTTTTTTCAGGATATCAATCCAAACATATTTTGCCACCGTCATCGGCACTGCTACCGTTGACATTTAATATGAGAACTCGTTTTTATGATGATTTTACTTTTTGGATGAAGTTTAAAGTAAATAGCTGGCGTACGTCCGTCGCACGTATGTAAGTACTTGAGTGTATAGGCAAAATAAATTTCACTTCTGTTAATTGTACAGGGTGGCGCATAATTAACGTTATGATTTAATTAATTTAATTATTTCTTTTTTATATAGCATTTTTTTTTTTTTTTAGGAATTAACTTTGAAAAACTTTGGGAGAACAAAAGTTGTTTAATTAATTTTTTTTTGAAAGTCAACATAAAATTATTTAGATACAAATATCAATTAGAAATGCGCCAGTGCTCCAACTATTTACAGATTAATCCAGCGTGTTCACCTGAACTGTTTGTCATTTTCCGCGTGCTGAAAGTCCTCGTGAGCTTCAAAATGATGTAAACATTCCTTAAAAAGTAAGGTGTATATGTCAATAAGTCAAGAACCATGCGATAGCTTAAGGCCAATATCCGAGAAGAAGTAAGGGGGCTGAAACCTGAAATTCTAAGAAAAGTTAATGGAAAATACTCTGGATAGAGTACGTCAGGTCAAAGCAAACAATGGGCATGAGAAATATTATCTTTAAAACGTATGTGAACATATTTCTAAGCCGTAATCTAAATTTTAATAAAAATGCCAAGGTTAAATAAAATCAGAAAGAAAAATGTTAATGATTACATAAATCATAACAATACTTATGTATGCGCCACCCTGTACTTGTATGAAAAAAAAATAAATGCGTTAAAAAATATTCTCCTGATCCCTCATTAGAAGAATATTTTTTAATTCCATTGTCAAGCAAAACAACAAGCACCATGTCGCTTTCTTAAATCGCAAAGCTTCTCGCACAAAATTCGCTAGACCACTTACAATAATACTACGTTTCAGGTTCTTGCATTATAATCCAATAAAATTAGACATACATCTGCAAAGTCCGGAAAAATAGGGTTTTGAAATTATTTTTATAGCTGTTTTATTTAACACATAAATTTGGTGGCACAACAGCTCCACAACTCTCAAGCTTTTGTGTGTGCGTAATATCGACAGAAATGAAGGGACCTACAATTTTCTGCCAATTTCGAACGGCTGAAGTGAAAAGCACGTTTTCATAACAAGAGATACCTACTCTTGGAGGATTTGTCAATTCCTCACAAGATGCAGTAACCGTAAGAACTTTTATCAGTTTTGTTTTTTTAGGTGATGGGATAGGCTGGGAATCGAACTCAATTATTACAATTTTTTTAATAAAGTATGCACCTTAAAATATAGTTTTTATAATATTGCACAAAAAATAACGAAGAAATAACTGACTTTTTAGTATTATTCACTTTTTCTTCATACACTTTCTCGTTGACAATATCATATAATATTATTGATCAATTATCATACAAACATCTTCAATTTCAATCACAAGAACAAATTTATGCGACCGAGTCGGGCATTTTAATTGTTTCAATACAAAAACTAAAAAGAGATGTTTTTGATGTGCCGGCGGCGGCGGCGGTAGGGTTAACTAAAAACGTGAGATTACGTGTAATAATGTTCCGTATAATATAATAAATATATATAATAAAAAATAAAACTCCGACATCTTAACCATGAGTCTCAGCACTCACACTATTTTTTTTTTATTTCCTTTGAAATAAAGGGTGAAGAAGGGTAATTGTGGAGGATATTTTTTTTTAATTTAAAGCCGAAAATTCAGAACTGTACAACACAACGCACATTTTGTAAAAAGAAGAAGTTAAGAACTTAACGTTAAAAAAACACCCAAATGTACCGTAAAGGATTAAAAAAATAAACGATTAAAAAAATGTAAATGCGAAATTCATAACTTGCGATTAAAGCACATGAAGGAGGTTTATATACAGGGCGGGCCAAATACAAGTTTCTTTTTAAAAATGCAATAAAATGAACAAAATTAAGTTTTTTCCACGTATTATGGCTTTATTAGTAAGAACAAACATTCCCATTAATTATGGAACATAACGTCGTTCAAATGGCTGTCCGAAGGGGTCGAATCGCAGCTCCGAGGCGGCGAATTGAATTCGCCAAGACGGCTAATAACACGATTTTGGAATTTGGTGCGCAAAAGATCGATTGTGGCATGGGCTGTGTGGCATGGCGAGCCATCCTGCATGAACCAGAGGTCGTCCAAATCCATGTCTTCAATTTCAGTAAAATAAAAGTCGATTAACATGGCTCTGTAACGCCCACCATTGAGATCGATGGCGAGTTGATGTTCGTGAATTGAGTCTCACACTCTCGGCTACAGCAGCCAAATTTTCATCTGTGCGCACCGTACGACGACGGGACCGTGAGTGTTGTCCACTAGCATACCAGTCTCACGAACTTTTTGCACAGACTTGCGTACAGCAGTCGCGGTGAGTGCTTCATTTTGGACCAAAATTTCTTTTCAAAAAACCCACTGTTTGGGCTACACACCACTCACTTTGGAAATAAGTTTTTAATATTTCCCAACGTCGTTGTTCAAGCGTAAAGCGAGTCATTTCGTTCCGCGGAGGTATGATACTGGCATTCTGTCAAGATTTCGAACGGGAAACAGCTGTCGGTGTCAAAATAACCTATGATTTAAAAAGAAACCACTAGATGACCCACCCGTTATATGATAAGTATTAAGTATGTATACGGATACATACATAAATTATTATATATCAGAGTTTGTTTAGGTTCAATCTACTTAAAATACCTACGAATTCTCATCTTGCACTCAATTTCCATTTTAACCCCTAAGGATTTAAGAGAAGAGATTATTTCACGTCGCTGAAAATTTTGACCTTAACCTCTAAATCAAACATTTCAAAAAGGAGATGAATTGTGAGAAGCAATCTATAATATCGATCTAACAACGACCTAAATTCGCAGTGATTATTTTGTGAATTTAGGTTTATAGCAAATATGTTGGGGAAGATATTGGCCAAAAAATATACCTACATATTATGTATGTATGCAGCCAAATAAATCCTTTCTATAGGTTCTTCAATGTATGAGTATAAGTATTGCATAAGCTGCAATACGATGTCAAGAGGCCTCAGCGGCGGCGCCCCCCTCTCCCAACTCACCCTCTTATAGGTTATGTGGTTGGTTATGTGCTTGATGCGGAAGTAATCATTTTCTGAAAATTTCCAAATCAGGAAATGTACAGGAAATCTAGATATACATATATGTATGTAGATAGGCACACTCCCTTGTCTTTCTGACCATTTTTTATTCGTCCTTTCTTAAGTTACAAGTGCGGTAATTTCAATTTGTTGGGAAGACTATGTAGATACATGGATTTGGCTTGATGGAAAAGATTGGAAGGGTGGTTATAATTTTCTAAGTAATTGATTTTGAGGGTGGATTATGTTTATGTAGCGGCTGGAATTATTAGTGTTACATCTTTAGTATAACTGTACTACTACAAGAAAAGGGTCATGGGATATGATTGAATTAAATACGGACAGTTATACCATAGCCATAACAAATATAAGGGAAAATAGATGGTGGTTAAAGATAGCATATTTAGAATATTATACAAGTTCAGGGATTTTCATTAATAATTGGGGCAAAGATGTTTATTGAAGATGAGGCATGTAGGGATTAAGAAAATAATTTATTAAGGGTTAAGCGATCTAACACAGTATTTTATTTGCAAAAGTGTATTCCTCTGTAGTTGACAGAACATGTCATTTCATGTTAATGGGACACAATATAAACCGATGTTCTATTAATTGATAGATCATATATTTATAAATATGTATAATAAAGGCCGGATTCTGTGCCAATATTTCCCTTGGCTTACTCCCTTCGCAGTAAAAATTATATTGAACTCCAGGAGAACAGATTCCTCTTTTTATATTTATTTTCTGACATTTTTTTCAAATATTATTCAATGATCTCTAATATTTACAGTGATTCTACCGGTTTTTTTAACAGGGACGCTTCAAAAGTAGAGCAAAAGGGACAGCAAAGGACGCCATATTTCTTGCCGCTCTTTTGACATTTCTCTTCAGTAAGGTTTGCCATTTCATGATGGAAAGATATACGAGCCAACAACGAGTTGAAATTATTAAAATTTACTACCGAAATTCGGAGTCAGTGGCCTCAACGTTAAGAGCGCTACGTCCAATTTATGGTCGTCATAATCGTCCTAGCAGATCAACAATTGAGCGTCTAGTGGAAAAATTTGAATCCACAGGCACAGTACAAAATGTTCCCGTGCCAGTAAGATAAAGAAGTACCCGTAGTGTCGAGAATATTGCTGCCGCTGAGGCTTCAGTTGCAGAAATCCCAAATGTGTCTCTCACACGTCGGTCGTTCTCAAGCGTTGGGCATCTCTGTGTAGTCGTTGTGGCGAATTTTGCGAAAAGATCTTGGCCTACATCCTTACAAGATTAAATTGACGCAAGAACTGAAGCCGCTTGACCACCAAAAGCGTCGTATGTTCGTGAATTGGGCTGAGCAACAACTTGAAAATGATTCGGATTTTCATCGAAAAATCATCTTCAGCGATGAGGCTCATTTCTGGCTGAATGGCTTCGTAAATAAACAAAATATGCGGTAATGGTCAGGCAGCAATCCACACGTACTCCATGAGTCATCATTGCATCCCGAAAAAATTACGGTTTGGTGTGGTTTATGGGCCGGCGACGTCATGCACTTTTTCCGTGATGATCAAGACCGACACGTTAATGTGAATGGGGATCGCTACCGTTCAATGATAACCGAATATTTTTGGCCCCAATTGGATGATATGGACTTGGAGGACATGTGGTTTCAAAAGGACGGCGCCGCAAGCCACACAGCGAATGTCACAATCAATTTATTGGAAACCAAGTTTGGAGAACGTGTTATTTCACGTAATGGTCCAGTCGCTTGGCCGCCTCGGTAGTGCGATTTGACGCCGTTAGACTATTTCCTGTGGGGCTACGTCAAGTCTATGGTCTATGCCAACAAGCCAGCGACGATTGATGAACTTCGTACGAATATCGAACGTGAAATTGCAGCAGTATCGGCCGATTTATGCTTGAAAACCGTCGAAAATTGGGTTCAGCGTCTGGACTTCTGCAAGCGTGCCCGTGGTGGCCATGCAAAAGAAATCGAGTTCCATACATAATGGCATCGAACGTACTTTCACAGAAATAAAGAATTTCATTGATATTGGATATCAACCGTTTTTGTTTTATTTAAAAAAAAAAACTTTTGTAGCGCTCTTATTGAAAAACCCGATATGTAAATAGTATTTAACTCTAACATGTATGTATATTCATCCGAAGAGGTTTTACAGATCAGTCGGTCCATACAAAGTCATCTCCCTCTACTTTAAATAATTCGGCAGGGAGACAGCCTTGTAAGACTTAAGTTTGGATATCGCAATTTGAGTGAAATATTGATCATATTGCCATTTCCTTTTTAAAACTAGTATTTTTTTTTAGCAAAAGAGCCCTCAAACTGCTGTCTCAACAACTCTGATTCAAATTTGCTGCCTTGACTGGCAGGTTGCCCAAGTTTAGTTACATATATTTAAAGTACAGTTTTTTTTAATATATATTTTATTACCTAAGCTTAATTAAGTTTATTTTATTTTTTTTAGTTTAATAAAATTTTGTAATTTGCAATGAGAAATACGTCATGGTGTTTCCAACCATATCTTATATATACTGGGACTACTCGTACCTCAAGTACAGTAATGCCTTTAAATAGCTAAATAGCTACATGATGTATCTTTTTCCTTGGAAGCCAATAATATCAAATCTTCATACTCAATTAAGTAAGTACTGAAACTGGACGCTGCGATGAAGGTGGCGAAATCTAAAAAAGTTAATTCTTTTTCCAAAAAAAAGCACGATTACCTTCTTTGAGTTATTTTATTTTTTATTTTCATTTCGTTACCACAAATCGTAAAAAAAAACTTGACAAGAGTTGAAAGCAATCAACTGCAAAGGAGAAAACTTCATTTTTTTATAATTGGAAATCTCGTTAGTCAGTGATGATGATATGCATCTCGAACTGTGTGACTATTTGTGAAGACACAAGTAACCATCAGCAACCAGCAGCAGCGTGAGTATGCAATTCACCTCGAGATTTTAAGTTTTTTTTTTTTTTTTTTTAAATAAGTATCTAAGCGTACACGAGGGTTTACAAAGAGATGATGTTTGGTGATTGCTTCTTAGAGCTTTGAGGTGTTTGTTTAGTATTTTAACATATTTACAGGGCCGGCCACACTTAACCACAGAATTAATCATTAATATTAACATCAATTAAAAAAGAAGCAACATTTAGGAGTTCTTTATTTTATTTTGGTATATTTCATACAAAAAAAATATTTTTGCTTTCATGTTACTTAATTTTCTACTTTTTTTTTTTAAGTAAATTTAAATTTTAAATAACCAAAAATTATATGATATTTTTAATAAATAAAACAAAAAAATAAAATTATTTTATTAGTTTTTGAGGTTTGAATAGAACTACACAAAAAGTCTTGCTAGATCTTTGGCAAAAAAATACCAGCATGTTTGACCTCCTAACTAAATTGTATATTATGTTCAAAATTGTTGTTTAAAAAAAAGTCCCCGGTAATAAAATTTGGGTCTTAAAACAAAATTTATTACATTTATTAAATTTTAAATTATTATGGAAAATGGATTTATGAAACTACTGAGGATGATTTTTCGAAAATCCCAGAAGTAACATCAGCTATAATCAGAGCAGTCTAAGAATTTATAAGAAAACTGGAAGTGATTTTAAAATTTAAATATACACTTTCATCTAAGGAGTGTGTTTTGTTTTATTTGTGTTAAATGTATTGTCTGTATGTGGACTGTATAATTTGTTTTAGTTTGTCTAATTTTCGTTTCAGTTTACCCAGCGGGAAAAATCAAAAAATTCATTGAGGAAAAACCAGCTTTTTCCTTGAGGAATGGGAGCTGCACCTGCTACTTTTCAGCCTATTCCTTTGATGAATTTAACATGGGCGTGTCATTGGCAGGAAGCACATGCCACTTTATCAATGAAAATTCCACACCTAAATCACTACTTCCTTGGAAGTGCTTATTCACCAGTTGACTTAAAAAAAAAAAAAAAAATGTTAAAACACCGCGAGATTTGAACCGGCATCCACTGATAACCCAGGCGGCTACTCTTCCAACGTGCTATACTTAGTTATAAATATTGTTGGTCGTTGGTGGATTAAAATTCAGCACTTATTTCAATAACATTTTGTTAGGCGAAGTAAAAAAGAAAGAGCGTCGTGAGAGAATTATTTTTTTCCTTCTCTCTCATAATATACTTTACAAAGCAGATGAGTGGATTCAGACGATGAACTGATGAACTTGTACATTACTTTTCAGCAGTTTTTTCATCGCATAATTTTCCCTATTAAAATAGCAATTTGTAATTCACCAACAGAAAGTTTTTTTCTAAACACAAAGCAGAAAGTGGGGTCAAATCTATGAACTGAGGAATCTTTGCATTACTCTTCACTTACTAAATCATTGCATGTAGATTTTCCTATGATGTGGCAAGTGAATGCATTGATGAATTCAGCTATAAAATTCATTGAGGACGATATTTCCCGCTGGGTAATGTCTTTATAATAAAAACCCAAAAAAAAAGAATTTTATGAATTTATGTAATTAAAATGTTTAATAAGTAAAATGTATTGTACAATGTTTTGTTACCAAGTCCGATTAGGTGTTTACTGAGTGGTGTCCAAATTCAAAAAGGAAAGAGTTTAGTTTTTACAAATTGATTTAGCGTAAACAAATATGAAGCAAAAGAAGAATGCAAAAAATAAGTTACGTTATAGGATTTAGAATAAAGAATTAAATTAGTTATTGTTTTATAAAATAGGGTATTGTTAGACATTGTTTGGCATTGTTACAAAAAAAAATATTCTGTGATTTGATTCCAAAACAAAGTCTATTAATTGATAAAGTACACAAAATTATTACAAAATATACTTAAAAGGTTTCACCGACACTATACAAAATAAAGTTTAATTGCTAATATTATTATTGTTTTGTCTTTATTTTCTAAAAGTCAAAATATATGATTTAAAAATAAACGGATATATTTTATTTTACATATTTCATTTTGTTGTGTTTTTTTTTATAAATGCAATTCAATTCAATTTATTTTTATTTTTATTTTTATTTTTATTTTTATTTTTATTTTTATTTTTATTTTTATTTTTATTTTTATTTTTATTTTTATTTTTATTTTTATTTTTATTTTTATTTTTATTTTTATTTTTATTTTTATTTTTATTTTTATTTTTATTTTTATTTTTATTTTTATTTTTATTTTTATTTTTATTTTTATTTTTATTTTTATTTTTATTTTTATTTTTATTTTTATTTTTATTTATATTTTTATTTTTATTTTTATTTTTATTTTTATTTTTATTTTTATTTTTATTTTTATTTTTATTTTTATTTTTATTTTTATTTTTATTTTTATTTTTATTTTTATTTTTATTTTTATTTTTATTTTTATTTGTATTTTTATTTTTATTTTTATTTTTATTTATTTTTATTTTTATTTTTACTTTTATTTTTATTTATACATATTTGTATTTTATTTTATTTTTATTTTTTGTTTTTATTTTTATTTCATTTTACAAAAATATATCCATTCCTTATTTTATTTTACACTATTTCTTAAATATTTTAATTAATTTATCTCTTCCTAAATATAAAATTTAAAATGAACAAAATACTGATTTTCGTTTGGTAACTTTATGCATCAATTTTATTTGGAATATCCTGTGAACATTTAAATAACCGTGATTTTTTTTAAAGAAAATCCGCAAAACGTGGAAATATTTTTAAAGTTTTACTTGAAGCTCTTTTCCGTTCATTCTTCTTTTTTTTTTTTTTTTTTTTTTTTTGAGAAAATCTTAATTTACCCCATAATTTCGGAATACCATGTAAAGCAATTTTCTTGTATTCATAATTTGTATAGCCTTCGAAATTTCATATAGGAAGAAAAAAAATGTACCGATATGAGTTCAAAAGTTATGATTTTTGCAACAAACAAAGTCACTCTGGAGCACGCAGCACGCGGTAGCTGGGATAATAACCGATAACCATGATGAATCTTTTTTGGCACCGTTGTCTGTTCTCAACAAATTTAAACTCGTAAATGAATTGAAGCCTTCAATTCGTCACCGTTCCAGTTTTTGAAATGCTCCTTATTCAAGAAGATCCACTGTTTTTCACCAATAATGCTTATTTCTGACTTGATGACTATGTCAATAACATTCAAAAGCTGAAAAGCTGTCATTAAATCCAGATAAAAAAAAAACGATTTGTTGTGGTTTATGTTCTATACTGAAAAGTGGCAAGTGAAGTGATAACTGACATGTGACATTTGATAACTGAAATTACATGCAAATTGCCAAAGGAGCAACAGAAGCAATCGATAAACGACTACTAATAATTTTGCGCCTATATGCACTGCACACTTTGCACACAAAACATCCCAGTCTTGTGTTCCCCCATCATATTTTGAACAATAACTTTAATTCGACTTCAATGACTTATGGAATGATACATGGGTTAACTCTTTGTATACATTCTGCAGATTTATCTATCTGTCAAAAATAATATTTTCGTATATACGTACGTGTATATTTATCATATAATAATAACATGATGGTGTAATAAAGTTTTTACTAAGGTATGCAATTTTCATGTTTTCCATTTGAAATTATTAAGAAGCTTTTAAAATGTCAAACAAATTATTATTTGCAGGTGTCAGGAGTCTAAGATTTTAATCAAGAAAAAGAATGTTGAAGATGTTGTATTGTACGTGATTTTTATGGAAGGAATTGATTAGGTAATTTAAATATTGTTAAAAAATAGTGTGTTCTTAAAGTGTTTCTTAAAATGAAACGTCACACTTTTTGTTTTCGTAAATCGAATCGAACTTTAATTGGTTAAAGTAGTTACCTAATATTTTGTATGTTATTTCTGAGTAGTATAATTGTGGCTAAATATTTAATTTTTAACTGAAAAATTGTTTAAACAAATTGTTTAAATGCCATTTTTTAGTACTTATTAATGCGGAGTTAAAAATTTTCAAAAAAAAAATAATCTAATCATTTTCGAAATATCGAATTTTCACAAAATAATTTAAAATTTTTTTGATGTGTAAACATTATGCCGGCGCGGCGGCGGCACGGCGCGGCGGTAGGGTAAACTAAAAACGTGGAAATTTCTGTAGCACATTACGTACTGCTGTTACACGTTATGATAAGTTGCTGTATATTGGATACGTTTCTTCGAAGCTCTAACTAAATCGAAAGATCGAGTTGAGTTTGGGTTGAAATTTGGTTGACAGTTCGAACTCGCCGCGTTCTGTGATGTAAAACCAGCACTTGAATATTTAAGTTGTTGTTTACGTGAGTTTCGGCACCCAAACTTTTTTTTTAAATCTAATTTTTTTAACCTATTTTAATATTTTTCAAACTTATTAGAAGCTCTTGTGTAAAAAATTTCATTGAAATCGCTTCAATAGAAATAGTCGAAAACGAAAACCATGGATCTGTGAGAGATATCATTTTTAATCGATAGAATTTTTTTTCAATACCTATTATGATAGATTGTACGTCCTGGTATATGTAAGTTCATATAAAAATTTTAATCAAAATCGTAGAAGTCATTTTTGAGATTTTTCTTACAGGTTTTTAGACACTTGTATCCCATTTTTGGTTAGTTTAGGTTATTGTTGGTTATTGCAGTGTTTCCCAACCTTTTTTTTGGCTATGTCCCACCAGAGCCTTTCCAAAATCCTCATGTCCCCTCATTATATCGGAGATCTCAGCAATCTTATTTAAATGAACTCCTCAGCAAAATTTCTAAGTTTTGCTGTCAAAACTCTGAGGAAAAAAAATCTCTGAGATCCCATTTTTCTGAACGCGCCTATTATACCTAAACAATTTTATACATACAAAATCTGAAATGTTCAATAAAAAATTGAATGGTTGATATTAGGGAAGTTCATATTCAACGACGTGTCGCCCGATCCAAGTCGTTTTGGTAGCGTTCACATTTAAAGACTATCGTACCGGAATGAAATACATTTTCAAAGAACGAACATGGCGCGTAGCTCATTATTTGCACCAATACTAGCGCAATAATTTCATTTGTTTCCTCTCTGGTTTATTATTTTGCTTAAAAAATTCAATAATAGTAATATGTTATGTAATATTAAAGTTTTGTGAAATCCTTCCGTTAGATGCCTCCTCCAAATAGATTTTATGTCAGGTTAAAATTTAGAAAATTTCTTTTTATTTCACTTTTTTTTTAAATCCAGACGTTTTCTTTTTTTATCAGCAAGTCATTTTTGGCATTAAATCCGCATTTGATGAATGACAGATCCTGGATGCGTTCAGAAATATATCTCCAAGGGTGGAAACACAATGTAATGCACCATAATTTAAATTGCCCCCTTGTGTGGCGTGGGCCCCACGTTGGGAAACACTGGGTTATAGGAATATTTTTGTATATAAAAGATAATGTTAAAAAACAACTAAGTGCTCAAATTAATAAAGATTGATGAAATCCAAAATCACAGATTTTTTTTTAAATTTATACTTTCGCTATTGTGAAAAATAAGATTTTCATTATTTGCTAAACAAATTTTTATAGCAGATAGGTACCGTTATTTTTGGTGCTAAAAAAATGTATGCAAGGCACCAATTTTAAAGAAAATCAACCCTCCCATTTAGATTGCAGCTGAAAGGACAGACAGACAGAATTGCGAGACCAACTTTTTTCGACTTTGCTATCAAGTTTGATCAAAATCTCGAGTTAAAAAGGTCATTCCTTTCGTGGTTTCAAGTTGGTAGCACTGGCATTTGACACCTGTCAAACTCAGCTGTCATTTGAAGTGTCATAATATTAGTTGAATGTTTTCCATTTACGATAATGGATCGCCTAACAATCGAACAACGCGTTAAAATTGTTAAAACTTACTACAAAAGCTGTGATTCAAACGTAGCCACTTTTCGCGCATTACGCGATAATTAATGTCGTATAATCGACCGAATACGCCAGAAATCGGTAAAATTGTGAAGAAATTTGGCAACAAGCCACACAACACGACCAATTATCGCTTTATTGCGTAAGAAGTTTCCTGTTCGCGAGATTTCAAGGTTTGGTAACGTCAATTGGCCACCAAGATGATGCGATTTGACACCCTTAGATTTTTTTCTGTGGGGCTACGCAAAAGACCATGCTCACGCGAATAATCCCCGAACTCTAAACGCAATAAAAACCAACATTACTCAAGTTAGAAGAATCGCATGCTGTGAATCTTCTCGAGGCGGCCATTTGAATGGTATTGTTTTTCACACTTAATGGCAAAGTCCAAACTTTACTATGAAATAAAATTTTCATCAAAAATGTATCGTTGTGTGTGTTTTATTTAGCTTTTATTCTTTCGAAACCGAAAATTGAATCACCCTTTATTTTTTTACGAATCCATAAATTGACATATAGTACCTACATATGCATAAATCGCAAGTTAAAAGTAGTTTTAGTCAACTATAAGGAGTTTATTATGAAAGGTAACTTCTCTCCATTTATTTCCTCACTTTTTAATAAGGAAGTTGTTATAATGAATAATATGTATCGCAAGTGAAAAGGATAGCTATATCTATGATGAGCAAGATTACAATGGTGATGACGCATGAGAACAATCAATATTATGTAACTACTATGTAGTTTGGGGTAAATCTTCGGGCAATCTTCTATGTTCACCAAAGTTAAACAAAAACATTTTTCTTGTATCAAATATTTGGTTTGTATAAAAATATCTTTGAATATGGCAAACAAAAAAAAAACTAAAAACCAAAGAAAAACTATTTTCGTGAATGAACTTCTGTTCGCTTATAGTGAAGATGACGGATATTAACAACTAAAAACTACTGATGCACACCTACGTACAAGTGTTTGATGCACATCTTTGCCTCTGATGAAGCACAGGAAGACGTGGGCCTCCATAATCACGGAGAACCCGCTAAATTAATCTTGGAGTGTCTGATGGGGCTGGGTGAAAAAGAAAACGTTGACAGCAGCAGCTAACAGCGATTTCTTTTATTAGATTGTGTCAATCTTCTTATAAGCATATTATACAGTATGGCACATTTAGACATCTTTTAACAAGACTTCCGTAAAGTTGATTGAGTTTAAATCAATGAAAATGCCGCAAATAAAATGTATGTACACAATGTAACTTTTGGGTGGGCTTATGGGAAACTTGGAAAGTATCCATTTTTAGCTTGAAGGAAACAACATCATAGAAGAACTTTTTTTTTTAAATATAATCGATCAAATGATTCGCAATTTATTTGCAAAAGAAGAAGTTTTCAAAACATTTTGGTTGAAGAAGTTTCTAGAAGGGGTTTTATTTTATATGTATAGATGTACATATATACGCTGAAAGGATTAGTTTGCGAATTTAAATAAAGATAAAAATGGATAGATAAATAGATGCATAGCTCTTAAAAATAAAGATGTAGCAAAATTATAAAACTGTTTGTTTTCAAAGTCAAACAGGTTAAAAAGGTTTATATAGATAAACGAGAATGTAGAATGTAGATCAAAGACATTCGAGACAAACTTTTAAAAATATACTGATGCAGGTACTGTAGTTTATTTTTGAAAAAAAAAAAATTGTAGCATCCACAGGAGAAGAGTTCAAGAGTAAATTTAATTCCATAAAATAAAATAGGAAACCGTTATTTTAAGAAATTTTTATTTTGAATGCTGACTGACGTAGACACTAATGTGAAATGATTCAGGTCCAGTGTTGTCATACTTTCGAAATTAAAACAGTGGTAGATTGTACTGAAAAATATTGTCGTAGATTCAGATTTTGTGTTAGATTGGAAAATAAACTTTTTAGCTTTTATTTTTGTATTATGTAATACCTAAGCACTTATACAAACGAAAAATGTTGTCCAATTTACCATAAAAATTAAATATTTCATCCAATTTCTCAAAAGCAAGTACTTCCAATTTAATGAATAGGAATTCTAGTCTTGTTGGATATAGTTCACACTAGATATTCGTCATGAAATCTATATTAGATGAACTGAACTTAACAAAAATTGCGTATTGACAAGGTCCTCACTAGTCAACTGATGAGTCCAAGTGAGATCGCCGGGACGAAACGCCTAAATTTTTGTGGACTAAAGGCCGGTAAAAGCTATTTTGAATCAATAATTCAACAAGTCCAATTAAATAGTGCTAAGTCTTCTACTTGGCTGATGTATTTCAGTAGTATATAGAATTTGTATTATTAAAAAAAAACCTTCAAGATTTATTTTTTTTAATAGAAAAACTCGTAAGAATGTTCAGAATTCATCGGAAATCATAGGTTATTTTACACTGACATCTGTTTCTCGCTCGAAATCTTAACAGAAAGTCAGTATCATACCTCCGTGGAACGGAATGTCGCTTTACACTCAAAACTGTTCAATTTAATGCACAAAAAAAAAAAAAAATTGTACCCGAGAAACAAAAATGTTTGTACCCGAAGTTCTTAAAAAAAAAAAAAAAATGTAAAGTGTGTCCCAAAATTCACGTAAAATTTTAATTTCACGACATTTGTGCGGTAAAGTGCTGCCAACGGAAAAACAATGACAGCTTGATAGCTGTGAGTTTAGGGTTATTAAAAATGAAGCGCTACATCGCAAGAACAACTTGTATTCATTGTTAAGCAGTTTGGTTTTACTGATAAGATTGCCACTTACCCAATATTCTATCAACAAAAAAATATAATTTTTTAATTAAAAACCCATGTTTTCTATAAAAATTATTTCTTTCTACTTAATTTGACTTCATTAACCCTTTGATCGATTCCTTCCTAGTACCAAGTATCTTCTGAAAAATCTACTGCCTAAAACTTAATTAAACTTTACAACAGGTACATGAGGAAATTTATTTGAAAAATCCTTTACAGTTAACGTTACAATAAAATGATAACATAATATACAATACACATTTCTACTTATAAAATAATTTTAATGTTATATTGTGTTATAAAACAAAGCTTTAAATTAAATACATTTAAAAATTGCATTTATAGAAGAGATAAGAAAGTAGTACTTATTAAATATAAGAATTAATTGATTAATTGTTGTCTTCTTATGCTTGACCGACTAAAATTAAAGTTTATCTTGCACAGAATTGATGGAGATGTAATAGAACCATTTAATATTCCGGAAGTAAAGCAAAATTGAAGATATTCAGCCCTGTTCTAATTTCCGCTCCGAATCAAATGTAAACAGAATTGATTTCCGCACGGATTTAAAAAAGGTGTTCTGAATTTCTCTTTCACGTTATCGAGTATTCAAACCTTTTTTTCTTTCGAAGTCAATAAAAACAAAATTCGAAACGTCAAATTCGTTGAAAAAATTACATATGTATGTAAATCATAAAAAAAAACTAATAATATACGTAGGTACAATACCGTTTCTTTCTAGCTGAAATATAAGTTGAGAAGTTAAAAGTGTTGAAAGAATATAACTCATTAATATCTGTGGACATTGTACATGTCCCTATGATTTATAGTTATAGCGATATAGAAGATGGATTTAACCATGGTGCTTTACTCAATAGAATTGGAAGAAGAGGCCAACAATCGTCAATTCAATTCGGGCAGGAAAATCAATTAATTTGAAATGTCAAGTATTTCCAATCCGATCGAAAATCTCAGAACACTCAATCCGCAAGTATTGAAAGCGAAAAGTAATTCAGAACACCTAGAGTTTGAAAACGAAAGGATTTAAAAATGAATCGCAATTCAGAACAGATGTGATTGTCTATGTTTTGATAGTAAAGGAAGGTCTATTAACTTTACCCTCTTAAAATAAGAAGGAAGAATAACTTCTTGAGATCAGGGAAGAAATCGAAGACAGAAACGCATAAATCTTCTTTGCACGACTTCTAATCTCAATATATGAATAGAGTAAGTAAGGGCTCCATACAAATACAACACAACCGTATTTGAGAATTGTTCGATTGAATTGATACATAAAGAAGCTTCAGAACGTAAGGATCTCGAAAGTCACACGAGAATCGTTTTATAAATCCTAAAACCCTGTTAGCATTTTTTTAAAGTGAAATCCAAGTGATCATTGAAAGTCAATTTAGAATCCAAAATTATCCCTAAATCAGAAAAAGAGACGAATCAAACATATAGCTATAAGAAAGTTTGAAATTTTTCGTGTAAAAGACATTTTTTTACACTTTTCAGTATTTAAAAATAGGCGATTTGTATTGCACAATTCCCTAAACCTAATAACATCTTCTTGCAAAGACAGAGGAAGATTTTTTTCTTTTGAAAAGTTTAACATAATCAGCATAAATAGGGACAGATGATTTTTTTATGATCGATACCAAGTCATTTAACGGGTGGTTAAATTTTAAGGGCCGATGTTGAATGTGAACCACACCTAAACGTCAAGTTTTTTTCTGCATTTCATTTGACATTTCTCAATTTCAGACTAACTCAATTTGAACCATGGAAAGATACACAATTGAGCAACGCGTTAAAGTTATTCAGGCTTATTATGAAAATTGGCGTTCAAATCAAAATGCATATCGTGCACTTCGTGATTTTTTCGGTCAATTTAATCGTCCAAATGTGAGTACAATCGGAAAAATCGTGCAAAAACCGGGTCTGTAGGAGATGTGAAAATACCAGTGCATGCTAGTACAGCTCGTACTGCAGAAAATATTGCTGCTGTTCGCGATAGTGTGGCTGAAGAGCCGTCCACCTCAACTCGTCGTCGTGCCCAACAATTGCACCTCTCACGCTCGTCGTTGATGAACAATATGCATAAAGACTTGCATTTACACACTTACAAGGTGCAATTGACTCAAGAACTAAAGCCTCTTGACCATTTCAAGCGTCGTCAATGGTCAGAATGGTGGCAAGAAATGGCAACAGTGGATGATCAATTTTCGAAGAAAATCATCTTCAGTGATGAGGCACATTTTCACCTCAGTGGATTCGTCAATAAGCAGAATTGCCGCATTTGGGCGAATGATAATCCAAGGGTGATTGTTGGAAAACCAATGCACCCACAAAGATTGACTGTTTGGTGCGGTTTATGGGCTGGCGGCATCATCGGGCCGTATTTTTTCCAAAATGAGGCCGGTCAGGCAGTTACTGTGAATGGTGTTCGCTATCGTGAGATGATAACGAACTTTTTATGGCCCGAATTGGAAGATATGGATGTGGACGATATGTGGTTTCAACAGGACGGTGCCACTTGCCACACAGTTAACGAAACATTGGCTCTTTTGCGCGACAATTATGCCTCAGCGTCATCGAAAATTTGGACCATCGGATGGAGGTGTGCCGCCGATATTTTGTTCCATACATAATTGAACCATACCAATATTATCATAATAAAAAGAAATGACAATAATTTCCTAAATAATTTGTGTTTTATTCAAAATCAACATCGGCCCTTAAAATTTAACCACCCTTTATAAATAAAATAAATAATAACAGCCCCAAGTGACTGCCCTGAGAGACAACAGAATTAACATAAAACTTTGCTGACCGCTCATTTCTGAAAAAGACACACTATAACATCTATTTTCTAAATAAGACCAAATCCATTGTAAAAAAAAATTTCATTAAATCCCAAATTTCTTAGTTTAGAAAGAAGTGTTTTTTGACATAATTTGTCAAATGATTTGCTGAAATCAGTGAATATACAGTCAACATGTTCATTCTCTTTAAAAGCATCTAAACAAAAAAACGTAAAATGAAAAAGTTAATAATGGTTGACTTTTTTTTTTTTTAAACAAAACAATGTTGATAATCACAAATAATTGAAGTAAATATAACTAAAGGAAAGAACATCACATATAATTGATATAATCGACTTAAACAGTTTCGGAATAACAGATAGCTTAGCAATAGGTAGGTAATTTGACACTTCGTTTTTCGAACCCTTTTTATAAATTCGTGTTATGTATGCACTTTTCCATATTTTGGGGAAAACTTTTTAAGGATTTATTGAAAAGGATATGTAACGTATATGACACATTTCTTCAAAATAGAGATTGGTACCCCATCAGGCCCCGGGTTAAAACAGTTGTCAAGTATCGAAATATTTTCTTTTATAGAAACTTCACTTATAGCAAAATTTTGTTTTTAATTATAAAATTAAGTTTGAGGCCCTGATTTTGAGGTGCTTGGTCTTCAATCCGGCTGTGAACACACTATTTGAAAATGCCTCAGATGCAATTTAATATAGTTTAGTTATGGTTGGATTAACAGCCACACCACCAATATAAGATTGCGTGTGTTAAATTTAAGTGACACGATAATTCCGCATTTCTTTGCAAATTTAGACATCTTCTAGACAAAATTTACTCCTCAGACTTAATTCATAAAAAAAAGCCTGCACTAGATGAGCTGTGATTGAGGTTCAGTATTTTTTTCAATGAATAGTGGGTGTATCTACATGTACAATGTACAGAGTGTTTTAAGAAAATGGTATATTAAACTAGAAAAAACGTGATGAAATAAATAATAGAGAAACTTAAACTGCGGATCTATTCTTTTTATGTGGGATATTTTATTGAGACATTATTTTATTGTCAACAAAAATAACTCGAACTTCAGTTAATATTTGAGTTCAAAAGATATGGTCTTTTTTTTCATTCTTGTCGTCATAAAAAAAGATGATTAATGAGTAGAACACCAAATTTCAGATAAGAAATAAACTTTCTCACTGATGCACAAACCACAAGCCTCAAAGACTTGAATTCTCTGCTGATAAATTGTTCCAATTCAAATTTTTGCTGCAAAAATGACTTCCAATATTTGTCTAATCTTTCATTAATACATGATAATTGATTGTGTTTAGTAATTGAGCAATAATCTGTTTTGTATTATCATCAAATAAGCCATACAAATGGAAATGGAAATATAAGACTAACTATATCATGAATCTTACTCATCCAATCGAACTTTGTATAAATAAAATGTAATCCCGAAACACCCCATAAGAAGATGATTTTATCAAAGATTAAAGATTATCTGCGTAGGTTGTGATGTTGTTGATTGGAAGAAACTACCATTTAAAGAGCGTGGGCTTACAAGATGATGACCACTTCGTTTTGGTTTTAAATGGTAATACATACATACATATATATAAAAATCTGCTTGACCAACAGTCCATGAATAGTGATAATGCCATATGGTCTGGCGATTCAACCATTTCCTGTCATTCATCATCATCAACTTAGACATTGTGCCGACCATCAGCAGAGCTGTTTGAATAAAAAAAAAAGTTTAAAAAAAAACACCCACCGAATTGATTGCTGGTTTTAATGTTTTATGATCTTGCATGAAATGTATAGCTGCTGCATTTTGTAGCCAAGAAAAAACTACTTTCAGATATTGATAGCCAAGTGGGAAATCCAATTTGAATTAGGCATTTATTGTCATCATGACATATGATGGTTGTAATTGGGAGGCATTTTTAACAAATGATGGTAATTTCCACGAGAAAGATTGTATCGTGTCTTAGGAGAGGGTGTTTCTGGTTGAGATTCGGAGATCGTAGCATTTGTTTAATACACTTTGTATGAAATAAAAAGTGAAATAAAATAAACTTCAACGTGGTTTAAAGCCTAGCGGTAACTAGACATTTAAGATGTAGGTATATGGCAAGGTGCAATGCAATAAGCCCCACCGAAATAAAGCCCATAGGCCTTATTTCACAAAATAAATTTTTTTTCGGTTCTAATATTTTGAGAACAATCAATAATATAGCAATGGCCTAATTTTATTCTATAAATAATGCCATATTTGATTTCTGATATATGTAATACAAAATCCATTTACAGTTTTTTTTTTTTTTTAAACAAAAAAACTTAAAAAAAATACTAAACCTAGTTAAAAAAGGTTTTTTTCGGCTCGAATATCTTAAGAATAAACAATGATTTCGAAGCCGGCCTAATTTTATTCCACGCACAATGACGTAATCAATAACTGATAATGTTTGTAGAAACATTCTATTGAAAGTTTTTATTTTTTTTAAGCAACAAAATTGCAAAACAAAACTACTAAATATTGTTGACAAATGTTTTTCGGCTCGAATAATTGCAAAAAAAAAACAATGCTATCGATTCCGGAATAATTTAATTCTACTCACAATGCTGTAACTGAAAATTGATGGGGTTTGTAAGAAAATTCAATTGACAGTTTTTATTTTTAAGCAAAACAAAAAAAGTGCAAAAAATACAGCGTTACTCATTTTTCGGTTTCGAAAATGTATTTTTGATGAAAATCTTATTTCCTTATAAAGTTTGGACTTTGCTATTAAGTGTGAAAAAGAATATCATTCAAATGGCCGTCTCGGGAAGATTCGCAGCATGCGATTCTTTTGAGGTAATTTTTAACCACTTTTTCGCACATTTCAGGTGGTATCTCGGCCATAACTTCAGTAATGTTGGTTTTTATTGCGTCTTAAATTCGGGGATTATTCGGGTAAACACGGTCTTTTGCTTAGCCCCACAGAAAAAAAATCTAACGGTGTCAAATCGCATGATCTTTGTGGCCAATTAACGTCGCCAAAACGTGAAATTACGCGACCACGAAACTTCTCACGCAATATCCATAATTGGTCGTGTCGTATGGCTTGTTGTCCCGTCTTGTTGGAACCACATATCGTCCAAATCATGATCTTCAATCGCCGGCCAAACAAAATCGGTTAATTACTGCGAACGCCGGGAAATCGATAAATTGCACTTGCAGCAGCAATATTTTCGACTGAGCGTGCATTACGATCATTCACAGGCCTTACGATTTACGACATCAGTAACGCTTTCACTCTCTTGAAATTTCTTAACAAATTTTACCGATTGCTTGCGTAGATTATGGTCGATTATGACGACCATAATCATCGTGTACCTAATGCGCGAAAAGTGGATACGTTTGATTCACCACTTTTGTAGTAAGTTTTAATAATTTTAACGCGTTGTTCGATTGTTAAGCGATCCATTATCGTAAATGGCAAACATTCAACTAATATTATGACGATTGAAATGACAGCTGAGTTTGACAGGTGTAAAATCCCAGCTCTAACAACTTAAAACCACGAAATGAATGCCCTTTATAACAAAATAACATCGAATACCCAGTTTCCAGGGGCACCAATGGGAAGTTACCAGCACATTTTTTCTTCTTTTACGATCTAAACTATGCGCTATTTAATACGTCTTATGCAAAACACCCTGTATAATGCCACACTACCTTGTTAAAGTTACAATCATAAAAAAAAATTTGGCAATGCTCACAAAAAATAGTTCCTCAAGGACATGCAACCCCATGAAGCTACTTATACTTATTATAAATACTTTCAAGCATTTAAAATGACACTTCATTTAGGTATATAAAAACTGACTATATAAATGATCCCAAAAAGAAAACCAAAAGCCTTAGGGTACTGTTGCCAAAAAAAATATCCAAGTTATTGCCATATTTTTTTTTTTTTTTTTTTTTAAGAATCAAGAAATCCCTAAAGAAGCATAATATTCCATTTTTTATTTTCCTATACGAACCACACATTCAAATAAATATTATGAAGTACATTTTAAATATGAATGTGTGTGGAGCATTGTCGCTATAATTTGCATAGGACACAATTTTGAAGTTTATTGTTTTGATAAAATTATGAAGCTATTTGATCCGGATATGTTTTCTGTTATTAAATTAGTCGAACAGTAAAATATATTTAGATGAACAAAAGTGTCTTCTCTTAATACAATATTTTATATTTCTTTAGTCAAACAATATACGGCCTGTGCATCATCGTAATGCACGCAGCAATTAACCGATTTTTTTTGGCCGGCGATTGAAGATCATGTCTTGGACGATATGTGGTTCCAACAAGACGGAGCAACAAGCTACACAACACGACCAATTATGGCTTTATTGCGTGAGAAGTTTTCTGGTCGCATAATTTCACGTTTTGGCGACGTTAATTGGCCACAAAGATCATGCGATTTGACACCGTTAGATTTTTTTCTGTGGGGCTAAGCAAAAGACCGTGTTTACCCCAATAATCCCCGAATTTTAGACGCAATAAAAACCAACATTACTGAAGTTATGGCCAAGATACCGCTCGAAATGTGCGAAAACGTGGTTAAAACTTACCTCAAAAGAATCGCTTGCTGCGAATCTTTCCGAGACGAGACGGCCATTTGAATGATATTGTTTTTCACACTTAATGAAGTCCAAACTTTACAATGAAATAAAATGTTCATCAAAACTGTATCGCTTTGTGTGTTTTATTTATCTTTACTTTCGAAACTGAAAAATGAATGACCCTTTATATTGTTCCTTTTCTGTTTTCATAAATCTTTTACACATTTGTTATATCTCAGATAAAAATAAACACGTTCCTAAATAGTCATCAAATCAAAATTCGTTGTAAAGTCTGCTTACAGGAACAGGAAAGTTAAACTACTTAGTTCAATTCTGTCATCACTTTTAGAGGCAATTTTTAGCTATCAACCAAAAGAAAAATAATGCGGAAACCCGACCCAATCCCTATCGGCTATTTCGATTAATTATATATTTACAAGCAAAGCAACACTAACACGGATATTGCTCAATTTGCAGTTAATTATATTTTCATGTTGAGATTTCTTTTTCCACCTGCGAGCAATCTGGAAACACTCGATTTGACAGTTCGTTTGAATGGCAGGTGGTGGTGGCTTTGTCACATAAAAATAAAATATATACTTCTAGCGCACCTTGTTTTGCTCGCGCATTGAAACGTTTAGCTACAAAACAAATCTCAATTTTAAATGCAGTCAAGTGTGCATTAACAAAGTGTTCGAAAAAAAAGTATGTTTAAGCTAAAAAAAAGAAAAAACATAACACACTTATGGGATTGTGATCTAAATAATTACTGAAGCTGTTCACAAGTAATTTACAATTGTTGTTAGCTGTCAAGTTTTATTTATAACTTTTTTTTTTATATTTCGATTATTGTGGGATTGATTTGTAATTAAAGTGTAGATTCCTATAGAGATTGTGACTGTCAGATTTAGTTCACGATAAATCATTATTCATAAACGAAGCCAACTGCGAACACCAATGATTTTATGTAAATATTTAGGTAGGTATATCTAATGTGATTTAAATATATAATTACTTAACTGTGGTTCTATAAAGCGAATCTTTAAAAGCTTATTTTATATTTATAGAACTTGTCATTATAGACATAAATTTGGCCAAAGTTCGGAAAAATTATATACAGGCTTTTTATATTTGAATCAGCTTAGTTTAAGTGTTCTAAATATTTTGTGAAAGTTTTCCATTGATCCAATCTCCACCGTCATTAAATTCGGGGTGGTCAAGATCATGTCATAGGGGTTTTCATTGATACGGCGCGGCAGTGGTGGTTAAATGGAAAATATATTCATCTGTTCCTAAAGCTAAGTTTATTTTATCAATTAATTCTACAACAGGTTTATTAATAAAACTGTGCGAAAATGTTTCAAATTCTATGAGAAAGAAAACCCAAAAATATCTATGGTAGTGTTTTTTGAGGGCGGAAAGGTAAGGTGGGGGGGGGGGGTGTATTCGAAACTGAAAAAAATAATTTGATAGAATCTGGGCATGTGGCACATAATTTCAGGGTATTTTTTAATGCTGGAGACTTTAATTTAAATGGTGTCGGTCAAATAGCGCCCTCCAGTGTTAATTCTGCAAAAGCCATTTTGAAGTTTTTTCATGCACTTTTTCTAGCGTTATGACGGGAATTTGGGCAACTTCGGCAGATGTTATTTTTAGGGTTTCCAAGGTCCTCGTTCTGGTACTATTATTAAAGAAAATAATTGTTTCAGGAAGCCAAAATATCACCGGTTCAAATCAGGGAGCGTGGCTCCATCTTTCAAAAAAGTCAAGATCCCTCGATAATTTGCCTCAGGTATGTGCCCATATTTTTAATTTTGAGGCTACCTACCTACTGTCACTTTCTTCGAGTGAAGAGGGTTTGGTGAAATTCCCTGAGAATCCTGATGGGATTGGTTTCACTGTTGACTGTAATATCGCATATTATGTCGTATGCGGGGACGAATTGCAAACTGTAATTGGAAGGCGCGAAGCACGATGATGGTTAAATCAGATTTCGAGAAGTTCGTTTCGATACAAAAATGGGTGCTGCTCAAGGCTCAACATACCAATACATTTTTAGGAATAACTGCCTGAGCAAAATAGAATGCTGCAACTTGAACTGGATCTACAACAGTTTTTAAAAAGTTTCGTATGTGCTATTTTTTACTTTTTTTTTGTATTTTTTTGTATATTTTAAAGATTAAAGGCTGATTATTCACTTTTTTTATTTCGAATATTTTTCTTTTGAGTAACAATTTTTTTCAGGAAACAAATAACCACAAAAAGCTTTAATATTTTGTCCGGCTCTTTATTTCTTCATACAAATTGAAACGTCAAAAGTGCTGCACGTTAAAATTTAAAACTTGGTGAACTCTTTCAGCATCGACTGCAGCTGCGTTGCTATCGTGTTCGTAACATTGAATTTGTGTGTATTGAATATATTGACAACTATTCCAGCTACAGCTTCAATTGCAACTCCGTCTCCATTGTTTTCAGCCAGTAAAACTGGGCCAAAGATCTGTAAACAACGCATTGATAAATTCATCGAGAGAATTTAAAAATTTAAACAAATTTCAATCAATGTAATCGTTACAGAACATTGGTAAGATAATTTTGTAATAACAAATTCCTAATTTTTTAAATCACTAGCCTTAGAAATTTTCTTTAAGAAGAAAAAAAATTTCTAGCGATATTTTTATGCGTTCAAAAGTTATGATTTTTGCAACGAAAAATGTAATTTTAGACCACAGTGCGATACTGAAAAATTGGATAACGTAGGTACATGCTTCTTCAAACCAGACTTTTAATTGCAGAAATGGTTAATAACAAGCACACCACAAGTATGGTTCTTATCATAATAATTTTTATACTGGTTATATGTAGGTACATACTAATTTTTTAGAAGCTTTAATATGTACTTATTCAAAAATCTAAAACTGTGCCTAAAATCGCTTGTGTCCCTAAAAGAAGAACACAAAATTCAAAAATGAACTTAACTGAATTTTTCAAAATACCTAGGTATTCAAAAATTGCATCTTCAAATATGCTATTTAAATACAATAGTCATTAGTCAGTGTTGTTGTCTATACCTATTTAACCTAACCTATGCATAAAAGTGGACTCACTGTTTCTGTAAGGCACGTTTTGTTGTATCTACTTTGTATTAAATTAAAAAAAAAACTCAATGGTTCTTAGAAAATTCAATTCAATAAGTTGAAGACCTAATGTAGATTCCGATATACTGAACAAGCAAACAGAGGTTAGGTAGGTACCTATGTACATAATATGGTTGTCTTTAATATAATAAAACACTTCTTGTTCTATTTTTTTTTTCCAACACTTGAATTCTTGTATGCTGACGGGTTGCTTTGGAATTTGAGACTCATTGGCAGTGACCGTGAAAATACAAATTAAAAAAAAATAAAAATCACCTGCATTTGCTATCATGTGATACGCAAGCGTAATTCAAGCTTGATTTTCACATCCTCAGACAACGACAATGACACCAAAACCGACACTGATACCGCCTAAAATTTTAATGACTCAACAGTTTGTATATTTTTTTTTTTCCACAAGAAAATATTTGTATGTACGCATCCCTAAACATTGAATAGCTTGTGTTGTGTATCCCAAATGAGGACTACACTACACATTCTTGACTTATTTTTATTTTTTTTGTCGTTATACATGTGCTTAAGGTAACCATACGGGTGTTTTATTATTTTTTTTTTTTTTTGAAAAGCAATGTGCAATGAAGTATGATTTAACTCTCTTTCTAAGTTAGATACAAAATACCACTTCTGATGCCAATCACTGCCGATATATATATAATTGGTTTCTCGAAAACGGTTCTAACAATTTGGATGAAATTTCAAAAATTAGATTCTTAGAATCGGTCGGAAACATCTCTATTTCTACGAAACGGCTCAAACTATTTGAATGAAATTTTGAGAGTTTATTCTGATGGATGAGGCAAAAATTAAAAAAAAAATATTTAGTAAAATTCGCCCACTACCACGCCTAACTTTATTATTTCTTAGTTTTTCGGAAACGGCTCTAACGATTTCGATGAAATTTATAGTTTCTTCAAATCAGCGAGGACAAATTTTTGAAATTAAATCCACCCAGTACCACACCCACTTTTATTAAAAATGGAGTCCTCTATAATGGCTCTTACGATTTGGATAATATTGGCAGGCAGTGCTCTGATGAACAAGAAAAAAAATCAAAAAATATTTTCAAGAAAATCCGCCCACTGCCACGCCTTCTTTTATTGTTTCTTGGATTTCCGAAATGGTTCTATTTGAAGGAAATTTATAGCAAGTGTTATGGTTTATCATTTAAGAAAATTTAGAAAATAGTTTTTTGAATATCCGCCCACTGCTACGCCCACTTTTATTGTTATTGTTTCTTGAACGAGAAAGAGTTTTGGAAAAATTCAACCACTGCCACGCCCACTTTTTATTGTTTCTTGGTTTTCGGGAATGGTTCTTTTGATGAAATTTTCAGAGTTAGAATGTGAATAAAATTTATAAAATGATTTTATTGAAACCTGCCCACCGCTGCTTCCACTTCTCTTATATCTTGGTTTCTCCCAAATAACTCCTACAGTATGGATAACATACTGCGTAGTTTAGTCGGGTGGTACCTCCGCACATGTTGAGATCTGTTTACTTATATGTAGATATATATCTCCACATATGTGAAGATACATATTGTTACATAACAAATGTGCTCCACATTCCCCCTAATACACCCACAATGAATTATATTCACCGCACTTGGTTTTTTGCATACCAAATACCACAGTGTATCCACTGTCAACCTCTTTAGGTGTTCTCCATTCCATCTTCTATGAAGATGGAGCTGCAGAACTACCAATAATAACAATTACATTCGCCTAGCAACTAAGTGACGCCAGAGGATTAGACAGAGCTTTTATTCAGCTTATCACAGCCTGGCCTCATCTTATTTCTTAATCTTTTCTTTCTTATTCTTTTCGATTACTTTACTCACTTCTGAATCAACTTGTGCGCAGATAAGATCAGCCTATGCAATTGTTGTACCTATATGTATTTCTTAAAATCTAAGTTATTTATTATTTTTTGTTAACTTATAAACTAAATTATAACTACGTTAAATATTAATAAAAAATAAATAAATAAAATCAACTAATATTTCCTAAATTCAACGTATGTGTTTTAATCCGAGGATTAAATAAGTAATTATATGGATATACTTTGTCAAATGTGGAGATAAATGTTCAGATATCTTGAAATTTGTGGAGAAGCATGTAAAAATACCTCCACACTTGTAAAGTTAAAAGTGAAGATAGCTCCACATTATGTGGGGAAACATGTGGAAATATTTACATATATACATAGATGTGGAGTCACCAGACAGTAGCCTTTATCAAAAGTTCGACGGAAACAAGACTTAAAGCCAATTTTTTTAGTAGATATAGCCCAGATATTAACTTTTAAATTTAACAATTGACTTATTAAACCTGACATTTTACTCCAGTGCTTATATTTGATTCAAATATTCTGAGAACTCTTCTAAAAAAATAAACCATTAATCATAATATTTTGAAATTTTGTTTTAATTAAATTTCTCAACAGAAAAGTTTTATTTCCATCACGTTTAAAAATGTAAGCAAACATACCATTTTCTTCTAATATTTGTAATTTTCAAAATGACATTTGGAGTTAGTATAATGCTAAAAGCATAAAATAGGCATTTTAAAATTTTAACTTATGTAAATAAAATGGTAAAAGTAACATCGCACTTAATCGTCTAAAATTAAAAACTGGATTTACGAAATTTTAAACGAGTTAAAGTTAAAATTACCGAATGCCTATTTTAACTTTTAAGTAGGTATCAAATTTCACTTTGACAATTATTAAAAACGCGTGAAAATGGTATAATTGCTTACTTCTTTGCACGAACTGTCACTTTTTTAGGCGTGTTCAGTTGATGTTTATTAAGAAAATAAGTTTAGTATGCTACTAGCTAAAAAATGGTTAAAACTATGAACATTTTAACAGTATCATGCTAAGATCACTCGGTTTAAAATATTGCGCTAATATCTCTAAAAAAAATAAAATTGGTCACACTATTTTGTATGGTCCCTATAATCGCGTGAGTCTCTTGATGTCTTCTTTTTGTCAGACACTCGTGACTCGATGATGACGACAACTGAACTTTACCGCAGAACTCGCTCACCTTGGACTTTATTCTTGTTAATTTTTTTTTTCTTCAAGTTAAGGCGATATTGTCTGAAGTCTGAGGATAAACAAATTGAATGAAACAAGACATCTACGTATATGTATATTAAACACACAACTATATGCTCTAATGTGCAATATATGCAAGGATACAAATTCCATAAAAAAAAAAGCGAATAAAGAAAGCTTTATGGCGAGAGTATTAGCAGAACCAATTTTTATATATGTAAGCAAATTGTCGATGCGGAATTGAAAATGTATAAGCAGATCGGGTTTCACTATAGCAACCAAAATAAAAAAAAAATGTGCGCAAAATATAGAGAGAAGAGATGAGAATGCAAAAAGAAATATACATTTTGATTTTATTTTATGATTAACCAACCATTCATAAAATAAGTTCCACGTCGATAAACACAGAAGAGAGGAAGAACTGTTTGTTGTAGGTACCAGCTTTTTAAAACTAAAAAAACAGCAAGGTCACTTCTGTTAAATTCTGAAAGGAAGAAGTGAAGTACAGTTTTAGGTAATGCTCGATCAAATTATTTTATTAGTGTTAAATAAGAAAATTTTTGCAGACAATTAACTATCCATTCAATAATGATAAATTGGAGTCTATTGAAATTTAAACTGTAAGTAAGGGTTTCCAGAACACACTTCCTTTTATTCCCTTTTTTTTCTGAAGGGGGTGGCCGCCATCTTGAATTCAATGTATTTTCGTCAGTTATCTCGGTAAATTAAAAAAAAAAATGTTGGTATTCTAAAATTGGACAAGATTTCTAAACATCACATGTTAAACTAAGTAAATGGGTGGAAGGAAAGGAAAGGAAAAATGGCCAATCTTTAAAAAAAAATGCGATCTTATGTCGCCCGAGAACTATTGAATCATTTCCCGGGTAAACGTCGTTTATCAGATCAAACGTACCTATTGTGTGAAGCATTTAAAGCTGTGTGGAGCATTTAAAACACTTTTATCCACAAATACATACAATTATCGACAATAGACTAAAACTTTACAATCAGACAATTCCTGAGAAAGACTAAAGAATTTTAAATCGAGACTCACGGCATCTCTTCATTATTGGATTATGTAAATCAAATATCTAGACTCTATTAGAAGCTCCAGAGAACATAATAATATATGAACGTTATTTAATTATGATTTATTTGATAAGAATGTAAAATATTTTACATAAAATAATATTATTATTATTATAACTTTATTTATATGTAATAAATTACAATATAAACTTAAACTAATAGCACTAACTACCAGAGTCTGCGGCTATTTGATAAAAGCAAAAATAAATACATATGTAGTTAAGTAAATTGAATTTATAAAATTAATAATAATTTATAATGTAGTCAAAATTAATTACATTTATATTATATTCATATCAATTTTGAGTATGCATAAAATTTTATAAACATGTTTAATATTTTCTTCTGATGGCGTTATCAAAAAATCGGTAAGTTTGTCTTTACAGAATTGGTTTCTGCAGATGGAGTTTACTCTAACGCATTCAGTGGTGAGGTGTTTCATTGAGAGTATGTTTTGTTGTTCACAAAATTGACAGGTTGCTGGTTGGTTTTTGGTGAGGATGTGGCTGTGGGTTAAGTTGGTATGACCTAACCGAAGTCGTATAAAAATGCGGATCATTTGAATGGGTAGATTTATTGGATATATCGGATTTGTAGCTTTAGGATTTATTGATGAATAATGGTGAATGTATTCTTTCCAATTCGTTTTTTTTATTTCGTTGTAAGTTTTTTTTATAAGGTTTTTCGTATCTTTTTTGTTGAAGCAATGAAAAATAAAGAGCGGTTCGTTTAAAGCTGATTTTGCAGTCATGTCGGCTAATTCATTGCCCTTTATTCCAGCATGTCCTGGAATCCAAGCAAGTTTTGTACTTTTTTTGTTTATGATTAACTTATCTCGGATCTTATTTATAATTTCTGTTTGGTTGTTAATATTTTCGATTGCCATTACTGTTGACAAACTATCTGTACATATGAGGGTTTTTTTGCTTTTTGCTTCTTTTGTTGCTTGGTATATAGCGAAAGCTTCAGCAGAAAAAACCGATGTACTTTGAGGTAAGAGACCCTTGGATATTGTTAAACCATTTTCATTTACGACAGCAAAAGATGTCGCTTCGTCTGTTTTCGAACCGTCAGTGAAAAAAAGATTCCATTTCAAGGATTTATATTTTGAAGACATTTCATTGAAAATTCCATTGTATACTTCATTGCTTGTTGTTGTTTTCGAGTAGTTACGAAGGGTGAGATCTATGGTGTCTTTTGAGAATTTCCAGGGTGGATGCAAAGTGTCTCTTTTATTTTTTATATTCAAAGGTAACTTCAACAACTTTGCTGTAGATAGTGCTTTAAAGATTGATGATGGATATTTGGGTACCTTTTTATTACATAAAATAATAGTTTCTTGATTAATAATATTAATACAAAAATAAAATGCACGACTTGGTCGCACGATCTTGCTCTTATGTGCGATCACACTGTGGTTTTAAAGTCTTAATAATTTTAGAGACTTTTCATCTGATAAAAGAAATTTATTAGTTATTGAAGCCTTTATTTTATGCCACCTGCCAAAAATAAAGCCTAGTTAAGGAAGTATTATGTGAGTACATAAATAACAATATAGAACCGGGCTGTCTTGTACTTCGCACATATGCAATTATGCATGGAATTTACATTTTAGACTGACAAAAATGTTAAAAAATCAATTAAATTAGAAAAAATGGATTGAAAAATATCTGAAATTTATTTGATACTAACGAAAAAAAATTGGCTCTCCAATTTTTAGTACTTACATACATATGTATATTGTTATATTTGGAGTTTTAAAAAATTAATTTTGAAAAGAAATCATCCATCCACTTTCGAAATATCGAATTTTCGAAAAATTATTTTGAAATTTTTTTTAAAAATCAAAAATTAGATGTATTTATATGCATTGTTATTCAAACCTTTAAATAGCTTTTGTGTAAAAAAAAAAATAAAAATTAAAATTGATTCAACAGATAATGTGATAGTTGAAAACCCAAAAGATGGTTCTATGAGAGGTACCATTTTAAAACGATAAATAATTTTTGTTCCCAATAATATGGTAGATCGTTCTGATAGACGGCCAAATGCCAAACCAATTAGGCTTTTTTTATAAAACTTTAACATTGTAATACTTAAACTGAAATAAAAGTCTTAACTAACTAACTCGTTCTGATATTAGATCACACAAAAATTTTGTTCAAAATCGTAGGAGCCGTTTTTCAAATAAATGCTAAGTTTAATAAAAATCGATCAAGTTGTTTTCGAATTATTAAGTTCTCAAAAAAAACATTTTTGAAACTTTTTTTAAAAATCAAAAAAAAATGTTTGAAAACTTTGGTACACAATATTTTTAAAATTATTGTAAACATTCTCTATAAAAAATTAGCGAAATTCAGTTGAAACGTTTTTAAGAAAGTCGAAAATAAAAAAAAATGGTTCTATGGGAGGTACACTATTTAAAACCATTTTTCAAAAAAAAAATATAAAATACATAGTTTTTTTTCTTTTACTGTAAATCAAAAAAATGGTTCTATGGGATTTATCTACCATTCATATCCATTTTTCGGATTTTTTTTTTAATAATATAGTAGCCTTTAAAAAAACAAACAGATTTTTTTTTTAAGTTTTGGGCACCTTTTTGAGAAAAAAACATGAAATGCAGTTTTTTTTAGTATCACTTTGATACAAAAATTAATTAAAACCTATAAGGGGTTTTTTTTTAATAACACATCACCAAGATTGGTGGTAGCTCACCCAATTGTTGTTGTTTCATTCAAATCTTCAATTTTAATTAAAATTGTTAGAGCAGTTTTTGCGAAAATTTGCAAAAGGAAAAAGTATCTTTGTATGTCAAAACAAAAAACTCGAATCTTCCCTCTAGAGTCTAGGGAAATACAAATCGATCCACCCTTGCTCAAGTAACAGTGGACGCACACAGCGACAGGCTATATGAAGAAATCCACTTTTTCAAACTTTTCCATCATCATCGTTTTATTAATTTTGATTATAACTCGATTTTTTTCCCACACGAAATCAATACTTTTGCTATACCTAAAGCAAGTAAAATTATAAGCTCTCTAAAGACCTTGAAATCAAATATAATGAATGTACATACATATATTTTTGGAAATTTGCTTGATTTTTCTACAAGATAAATTCACCTATTAAACTAATTGATAAATAGTAAAATGTTAGGTATTTCCTTTACCCTGATTCACTGTCCTACAATGACATGGAATATCGACTAAAAAATAACAAACAAAAAAATAATAATATAATGCACATTCATGCTTTTTGCATGAGAGGAAACATTATGAATAATTTTCTAACCTTCAAATCATCATTATAACCATGTATTTGTAATATATTTTAAAAATATATAAATATATTATAGGTATATGGTGCTACTAATCGCAACATTAACAGCATGTTGAACTGCGGCAATACATCATTTACGACACAGTAAAGTAAATCGTGCAAAACAAGTTTTCACCATTAAAAGTTCTTGAATTTTACTGCCTGCTCATGTAGAAATATGAATGTGCTCGTATAAATATTTTAATCTTTTTTGAAACACGCCCAATTTGGGATAAACATTTCTGCTTATAGAAACTTTACAAGTTTTAAGTCATCTCAAATGATTCCATCAGATCCGTCCGTGTCTGTTCAAAATCATTGTACTCAAAGCAAATTAAGTACAAAAATAGAACTTCGTCAGCCAAATTGAAAAATACTAAAAGTAAAGTGAAACAAAACAAAAAAAACAACATTTTAATTCGGTTTTCACAGAATATATAGATAATATAAACATTGAAGAGGACCAAAGTACATTTGTAAAAAAAAAAAAAAAAACGGTACACAAGGCAGATGCAGTTCTTCAAAATGCAAAAAAAAAAAATAAAACTTTAATCTGCATTTCAAAATAGAATTCTATCTGTGCAATCTCTTGGATACATCATGAATGTTTCCTCAAAGGAGTAAATCTTTTCATTTTAAATATTTAACGAGATGCTGACAACGGCCACGGATAGCAACCGACACCGACCGACCGACCAACCGATCGACCTGTGGACGTAAGGAAATTAATGTTTTTTTTCTGTCTGATTGTATAGCTTATTCGTCAGTTTTCATGTTTGAAAATTCATTACAGAATCGTTGAAAGCAGACTTTTGACTAATTAGTGAGAATGAGAAATAGTTTAATGTATTGATGTGAATATATATTATTAATGTTTTCGGAAATCGCTGATAGAAAAATGGATAACGCCAAATCAATTAACAAGATTTTAAATCAAGGTCAAAGATACTACAAAATACTTGATGAATTAAATATGTTTTATATCAAGGTAGACTTTTTTATTTTTATAGAAAACTTGCTCTTTTGGTTCAAGACTATAACCTATAACGTGGCTAAGCAGTAAGTTTATAAAGTATATTATTTTATTAATTCAATTAAATTATTAACATAAAATGTGTGAGTGCCGGGTTAAAATTGTTGAAATGTGCAAAGATTCTTTCTTCCGATTGCCTGAATTTTATTCAGCTCTATTCTTATTTGGGTCTTATTTTAGATAAAAAGTTAAGCTGGAAACCTTATATACATGAAAGAGTTAAAAAAAGCCACTTTGGCACTTTTCTCGTGTAAAAAAGCCATTGGCAATAAATGGGGTCTCCAACGACTCCAACCCCGCATTACTTATGGCTATACACATCGGTAGTCAGACCCATTCTCACATACGGTGTGTCAGTATGGTGGACCGCCTTACAGAAGCAACTAATTGTGAAAAACTAAGCAAGGTCCAATACTCAGCCTGCCGATGCATGGGTGGAGTACATCGTTCGACTCCGTCCGCTGAATTGGACATTCTGTTCCTCTAACACCTCTCGATATATTTTGCAACCAAATGGCTTCAAGCACATGCATCCGTCTTAAAGCTTCCTCACAATGGAACAACAATGAATTTGGCCACTCTATCATTCTGAACTAATTTGGATCACTTCACAAGTATTACAGACTTGTCATCCCATGAGGGTGCTACTGTGGCTTTTTTAACTTTTTCGTGTATATTAGATTTTCATTTTAACTTTCTATCGAGAATAAGACCTGAGAATGTTAATGATACACCTTTGATTGTAGGAGGATCTATATGGGGAATTTTGTATTTCCTAGAAAAGACGACAAGATCTAACTTGTGATGGTTAACATGCAGTTCGTAGCGATCTGCCCAGTTTATTAGCTTATTTACCGCGTTTTATAAGAGTTCACTTAGGGTGTTAGGATGCTTTCCCGAAACGGCAATAGCAACATCATTCGCATAGGCAATTACTCTGTACCTCTCCTTCTCCAGACACGTCAGAAGCTCACTAAAAACCAAGTTCCAAAGAAGGGGAGATAGAACACCACCTTGCGGCGGCGGCGGCGGCGTAGGTACCTCTACTGACAGTCTGTCAGTGACAGATCTTCTAGCAGAAAAGCCGCCCAGTTTTTAATTTATAATCCTGCTAGTTAGCATTTGATTATCAATTTTCCAAGCGAACTATCTTCTTTCAGAAATGACAGCGTATATGCGATTGCAGATGTGTCGACGTTGTTTAAGGCGCCCTCTATATCTAGGAATGCAACCGTAGTATACTGTTTCTGATGGAGGGCGGCGCGGCGTGTGCAGAGCCGTATCTACCGATTTCCTTTTGCAATAAGCATGTTGAGCCGATGACAAAAGTCTTATGTCAATGCTTGTTCTTAAATGGATATCAGTCAATTGTTCGAAAGTTTTAAGAAGAAATGATGATAAACTGATAGGTCTAAGATCTTTTGGGCTTACATCGGAGCATTTTTGCCAACTTTGGGAATAAATACAACCTTTACTCCTCCCCATACAAGGGAATATGGACCAAACAACTTACTTACAAACTCAAAATAAATCCAAACAAATAAATCCTCTAAGATTAGAAATCTCTTGCCGTTATGAATTGCAATTTTGTAAAATTTTGTAGTGTGAGAAAGCGATGCGATGCGAGAAGCGATGCGACAAGCGATAATTAGATGCGACAAAGTGCGTACAGTAATAGCGATTTTGTGCGGTTGTGTTGCTCGATTGTTTTATGTCGAAACAATATAGATTCGTCATCTGAAGATGAATTTAAAAAAATGCACCACACAACACAAGCACTGAAAGTAACTGGTTGGATTTTTTTTTTCTTTAAACGTCAAAACAAAAACAAACACTTCTCCCACAAAATCGCTTGAAAAAGTGGTCAGAAGTTTTTTTTGAGCGTGAAGCTTGCGAGAACCTTGCGACACACTCGCAAGTGTCGGTCGCATCAAATATCGCTTCACTGTACGCACGTGGATGTAAACATTTTTCTCTTATTCAAACGCTTCTCGCATCGCATCGCTTTCTCGCACTACTGTACGCGCAGCCTTACATAGAAATCGGTTTCGTCTTTAGGCGAAACCTAAAGTTAAAGTTCCAACAAAATAGAAATCCTTCTAAATACGACTCAATTCAAATTATGTCACAAGATTTGTAAAAACGGTTAAGATCTCTGAAAACTTGTAAAATACAAAAGTCACAATAAAAATGTTTCAAATACCTAACCAATACTTGATCTCCTGTTTCCACATAAATCAAACCTACTCAAAAGCAGGTATGTCACATTCATGTCTCTTCATGCTATACGTCCTACCTATGTATGCATCTATGCAAGTGTGTGTATAATTGTAATTGTCATAATAAATAATGGTTTTCTCCATTAAATCTAATAATACAAATTACTTCGCAAGTTTTATACTCTCAGCCGTGTCAATGAACTAAACTTCGCAAATTTATCAAGCTCAACAACTTAATTTAACCATCCGACAGGCATTCTGTCCTTTCAAACCTACCCGCAAAACTCGTGCTGCATGCAGCAGGCACGTCACAAGGTCTTGAAAATAAAAAAAAAGGAAAGAAAAAACATTATAATGGCATCTGCTACACAATTCCTGCATCTGACTGTAATAATATGCCATTAGCATGCAATTTCAGTGTTGTACATGTCAACGTGTTAAAATTTAACATACCTACATATTTTTCTACTGTGTGGGCAGCACCAGCAAAGTCTCAAGTACGGATTGGATAGTAATTTCTGGAGCAGGATTAAAAGAATCCAAATCGCATTCCACCAATATGATGTCAGGCGTCTGATTAATATAAAACAAAGTGCAATAACTTTTCGTCAAAATGCTTCAGGAAAATTTTCATGAAAACATTATTATATGACCAATCAAGTGCAGCAGATGCATGCAAGCAGAATGGATATTCTCGTTCATGTTCACATCACAATTCTCATCCGTTGTCGCATCAGAGTTCGCTTTCACTCTCAAAATAGCATTCCTTTTTCCTTGCTGGAAAATGAAAAAAGAAAATTCGTTCAAAGTTAATTCCGAGAAAAACGAATTTTTCTGATGCCAGACCAAATATCCCCAGAACGCTTGGCGTTTATTTTCAAATTCGTTCTTCTCTGTGTGTGATGGGGGTGTTCTAAATGTGAGGAAGCTATACAAGGATTGTATTTTTCCCCATGGACCTCGTTTCAGAAAAAAAAAGTTAAAGCGTGTTCAACATTGCATTTATAGTAAATAAATGAAACTGAAGGACACTCAGGACGATGTACGGCACGGCACTATATATACAGCAGCAGGATTTTATTATGGTGTTCAAAGTGATTTTTGGGTTTTGAAATTGTTGGTTTATCGATTTCTTTTTCGGATGTTGATGAGGAAACAGGGCCATCCATACCAGACCAAAGCCACAGAACATTCTAAAGTTGTGACGCAGAAAATCAACAACATAAAAATATGTATAGGGTAAATGGAGAATTCGGTTTGTGCATCTTTTTGGGTTTTTCAATGAGTTAAATCCAATTGTACTACATTTTTATTGTAAATATTTTTAAATTAAATTTAAATTTTGTTTGTCTTAAAAAAAAAAATAAAGAAACGTGTCAGGGTAAGTATTTCTTGTATGTCATTTATCTGCGGACGCAAGGTCATAAGTCCACAGGCCAAAAGTCCATAGAGGATTTTTGACCCACTTATTTGTGTTAATAGTCCACAAATTTATAGTGGATTTTTAACACAGCTTGGTGAGTCAGAACTCCACAGGAGTTCTTGTGGACTTCTATAGCCCATCGATTTTAGACCACTGACTCGTTTCAGTGATTTAAAAAATGTTCAGTAAAATAAAAAAATAGTTTAGAAATTTATCTGTAAATTGTTTAGATAAATAAATAAAATGTTTAGTTAATTAATATTGAAAAATATTTGTTGTTTTTTTTAAGCCTAAGATGCTTTTGCTCTTTTTTTTATTCACAAGACTAAGGGGTGAATATAGGGGGGAGGTAGTTAAAGCATACTAATCATAGCTTTCGTTAGTAGCTTAAGCTAGATATTATTATTATTATTATTATTATAATTTTATTATCAAGTATATTAATTACAAATGACAATAGTATAGTATACAGCCTAGCTACCAGAGACTATCAGCTAGATACATAAAAAACTTAAAAGTAAAAAAATAATTGTAAAATATAAACAGTACATAAATTAATATTATTTGGATAACTTAAATTAAGTGTTCAATTTTTAATGATTTTAGTATCTTGAAAACGGTTTTTATATTTATTTCGGTTGGGTTTGTAAGCAAATCAGCCAGTGAGCATTTTTTTAGTAAGTTTGCTGTCTCGTTTATCTTCTGACATAACAGGAGGTGGTTAATAGTGAGTGTGGAGTTTGAATCGCAGAGATGGCAAGCTGGGGGTAAGGATTTCGTGAAGAGATGACTGTGTGTTAGGTTTGTGTGGCCCATGCGAAGGCGCAGAAAACATCTTATCATAGCTTTTGGACAATTTAACGGGTAGAGTACTGATTCTGCAAATGGGTTTATACTAGAGTAGTGATGAATATAATCTCTCCATTGGTCTATTTTTTTATTGTATGAGATTTTATGTATTAATGATTTTAAATCTTTGTTACTGTGAACGTAAAATGAAAGCAGTGGTTCATTAGCTGCTGTTTTAGCAGCCTCATCAGCTGCTTCGTTTCCAGTGATTCCTACGTGGCCAGGTACCCACATTATTTTTAATTTAGATGAATTTTTTATCAAGGAATCTCGGATAAGGTCTACTATTGGAGCTTTGTTGTTTATATTTTTGATAGCGGAAATAGTGGATAGACTGTCAGTACAGATGATCATTTTTTTAAAACATTTTATTTTTGTAGCTTGGTATATGGCAAGAGCTTCGGCCGAAAACACTGAGCAAAATTGTGGCAGAAATCCTTTCTGGATTAGATTTTTGTGTTCATCGACTATTGCGAATGTAGTAGAGTCATCAAATTTAGACCCATCTGTAAATACGAGGCTCCAATTTTCAGTTTTATATTTTTGTACTATATCTTTATATAACGCTTGGAAAGCTTGGTTATTTGTAGAACTTTTAGGCCACCTGTTGAGGTCCATGTTTAATGTTGATTCGGAGAGTAACCAGGGAGGATGAGTTGTAGCTTTTTGACTACGGATTTCAAGCGGTATGTCCATAGAACGTGCAATATTTAATGCGTTGTAGATTGTTGATGGTATTTTTGGTATTTTTTTCCGTGATAAAGTTCGTTTGGCATCATCAGTAACGGGAGATTTAGGAGAAAACATTAGCTTCGGGATTAGAAGAGAGGTTAAGTGGTCAAATCTTTCTTCGATAGACGGTAGGCCAGCTTCTACGAGAATGTTTTTTGTTGGGGTGGTCCTAAATGCTTTGAGGCAACATCTGACAGCTGAGTGGTATTGAGGTTTTATTGTTTGAAGTGAACTATTAGCACATTTTCCGTAGACAACTAGACCATAGTCGATCTTAGCTAAGATTATTGATTTGATGACTCTGATGACTGCATTCATGTGAGAAAAACTTCTGTTTGAAGATAAATACTTAACAATATTCAATCTGGTAACTAGACTTTTTTTAATCAATAAACAGTGGTTCTTAAAACTAAATTTATTATCAAAAAATATACCTAAAATATTTAGAGAATCAACATTATTTATACATATGTTATTAAAGTTTAGTGGTATTATTTTAGAACAACTTGTTTTTTTACAAATGTGTAGAATTTTAGTTTTATCAAAAGAGATTGAGGATCCGGAAAGTTTAGACCATTCGTCAATATCTGTAAGGACATTTAAGAAAATGTTAGTTACTTGTGAAATTTCTTTGGATTTGGTCATGATAACCAAGTCATCGGCGTACAGAGAATGACGAAGGGTACTAAATTTTGATAAGATTTCACTTAATTCATTAAAAGCAATTATGAATATAGTGACCGAGAGTGGAGATCCTTGTGGGATACCATTCTTGTTGTTATTTACAGATGAATAGACATTGTTTAATTTAATACGAAACTTTCTATTTGTTAAGAAGGCGGTTACATACTTAAGCATCTTTGGACCGATTTTCCAGTCGATAAGTTTTTTTATAACGATATGTATTCCAATCCTATCAAATGCTTTCTCAAAGTCAATTGATAGTATTGATACATGGTTCTTAGAAGAGAGGGAAGAGGCAATGAAATCGTCAACATGTAACAGAGCATCTATTGTTGAACGACCGTGTTTGAATGCAACTTGGTTAATGTCTGTGAGATTATTTTTTTCAAGGTACCAGAGGAGTCGTCTTGAAACAATTTTTTCGAGTACTTTACCAATGCAGGGTAATAAAGATATCGGGCGGTAACTACTCACTTCATTAATGGCTTTGCCAGGTTTTTGAATAGGGATAATGCTTGCAGTCTTCCATGTTTGTGGAATAATTCCTTTATCAAAGATTTGGTTAAAAAGTGAAATTAAACGTAATTTTAATGATTTAGGTGAGTTTATTAGCATAGGGTATGATATTCTATCAAATCCAGGCGTTTTGCCTTTTGCTGTGGCAAGAGCACTTTCAAGCTCAAGAATATTTATTGGGAGTTCTATGGATCGAGCCGAGGCAGATAATCTGTAAGTTGGTAGAGTGATTGAGAGAGATGAGTATTTGGCATTTATAAAGTCTGCAGAAAAATTTGAATCTTCGGCATAAGAAGCCCATGTTTTTGCAAATTCATTGGCTATATCAAGTGGCGTAGTGAGTGTTGTGGTTTCAGTTTTAATAGAGTTCACAGAGTGACTTATAAAGTTGCCGGTTAAAGTTCGTATGCCGGACCAAAGCTGTTTTGATGTTGTTTGAGGGTTGATGCTGGATGTAAATCTTTCATAACATTCTTTTTTAGATATTTTTGCTGATCTGCGAAAAGCTGCATTGGATTTACGATATGCTATAAGGTTGTCTTGGGTTGGGAATTTTTTAAAAGTTTGCCAAGCTTTTTGCTTGATCTGCCGGAGATTTTTTATTTCGTTATTAAACCAAGGTAGATTCTTTTTTGAGACGGGGTGGGTTTGAGGAATGGCTGAATTAGCAGCGCTTCTGATACATTTATTGATGATAGCTGCTTCATGGTTTATATTGAGAGATGGTACGGAAGAAGCTAAGCGATCGTTGATTTTAGTTTGAAAGATATCCCAGTCCGCTCTGTCAATCTGATACTTTGGCATGTATTTTTGTATGTTAGACCTAGGTCCGAGGTTTATAGTCGTAAGAATTGGAAAGTGATCACTACCATGTAAATCCGGAAGAACTTGCCATGTTGAAATTGGATAGAGCTGGGGAGAAATTAAAGAAAGGTCGACATGTGTAAAAGTACCGTGTGTTGAATAGTGAGTGGGGGAACCGTCGTTCAATATAGCAAGATTTGAAGAATATACGAATTGTTCAACGATTTTACCCCTTGTATTAGTTATTGGTGATCCCCATAAAGGACTCCAAGAGTTTAAGTCGCCAGTTAACAACACGGGAGTATGAATGTCATTAAGTATGTTTTCTAAGTCTGTTGCGGAAAAACATTGATCAGGTGGAATATATACAGATAAAATAGTAATTTTACTTGTTAGATCGATTTCAACTGCAACAGTAGAAATCGTAGAATTAATTTGAAGGTGTTTGTGGGGAATTGACTTATGGACTAAAATACCAGTACCCTGTTTGGCTGTCAGATTTATAGGTAAATTGTGAAAAAATGAGGAATATTGTTTTGGTGAGTAGAAATTGGCGTTGTTGTGTAAATGAGTTTCTTGTAATGAGATGATTGAAGGTTTAAGATCATTTATAATTAACTGCAGTTCGTGGTAGTTATTAAAATATCCGTTCAAATTCCATTGCAAAACCTTGAACATAACCATATAATAAAAAAAACTTAAAAGCAATATACTTAAATATTGAGTAAAGATTTGGGCTGCAGTAAAAAACATTTGTCACCGTTCGTCTCCATCAGCAGAGAAGCTACATCCCGCCGTCCGCTGCCCCCGAATGAGACAGATGGAGCCCAAGAGACAATCGATGCAACCAAATAAGTTGATTGCACCGCTCACCCCCCAAGCACCAAAATCTACGCGGGAAACAAAAAGACAGCGAAACGAACCCCTCCACTGATGGAGACATTGGGCGAAGAAAAGAGAGTTTATTTAAATATCGTCATCAACATTCATATCGGCAGAAGAGTTGTTTAGTTTTTCAGAGATTATTTGAGAAGAGTTGTTTTGTTGTTGAAAGATCGAAGAGATTGAGTTATTATTGGTAATTTCGTTAGGGTTAACGGGTAAAGAGATGTTTGATGGTGGTATAATTTGAACAGTTTGATTATTAATATTTGATAAACTTATTTTGCGAGAAGGAATGGGGGGTAGTGGGGAGGATGAAGTTGAGTGAAGTGAGGGGTTAACTTTTTTAATATGATTGTCTTTTTGATTAGTTTGTTCGGTTTTATTTTCATTTTGATCTTGGGTGCTATTTGATTCTGGATTTGTGTTATGTTCAGTTGGGAGTGAAGTTATTTTCTGAATATTAAGGATAGGATTTTGATTGGTAGTGCTTGGAATGTTTGCTGATGAATAATTTGGGAGTTGTGTTTGTTTAGTGATTTTAGCGAAAGAGCCGGTGGAGATTTGTGGTAAAATTGGATTACTTTCCTTGTACAAGCGTTTAGCTTCCGATATTGTACATTTGTTTCTAGTTTGAATAGTTAAGATTTCTTTCATTTGGAGGTATTTAGGACAAGTTTTTTCTGAGGATCGATGAGGTTCACTACAGTTGGCACACATTGTGCGAGTACATGGACTTGGTACATGAGGAGGAAGGCTACATGTATCACAAGTTGGGTTAGCTGTACATCTTTTTGTTGTGTGTCCAAGAAGCTGGCATGTTTTGCACCTCATGGGATTGGGGACGTATTCACTGACTTTAGCATTGTACCAGCCTATTAAAACGGTTTCAGGTGGTTGGAAAAGGTCAAACGTGAACAACATTAAGCCTGTCGCTCGTTGCTTGCCTTCGTGTAGTTTAGTGAATTTGTATACTTGTGTCACTCCTTGTGATTTCATCTCCGAGACAATTTCAGTTTCTTCAACATTAATTAACCATGGAGCGTAAACAATTCCCTTAGAGGAATTAAGACGCTCGTGAAGTGATACAGTGACAGGGCAAAGGTTGGAGAGGTTTGTAACAGTTAAGAATCTATCGGCGACTGTTTGATCTTTTGTTAAGATGAGGAGTTTACCGTCTCTTAGTTGGGATATACTTTCATACTTGGTGCTGATAGCATCGATAGCTTTCCTTAGCAAGAAAACACTCACTGAAGAAATAGGTTTATCTGGATTCTTTGGAGAAATGAGGACAAAGCGGGGATTTTTCGGTATGATGGTGGTTTTTTTGAGAGCAGGGAAATCGTTGGAAGAGGAATTTCCTATTTTAATTTTTTTAGGTAAGGGTTCGGGAGGAGGGTCAACTATGAGGCCGTCAAACATGTTGCCAGGCCTCAATTTTGGCCCTGGGGCCATTGTTTTATAGGTTTGGATCACTTCACTCGCGATGTATAACACACGCGCTATAAGGAGTATAAGAAACACAAGGGGAATGAACGGTATGGAAGGTAAATTGGAATAGGGAGGAGAGCGTAAGAGTACGCAAGAGAACGAAAGAAAATACAAGCGAATAAACGAGATGTTTGCTGCTTGAAAGCTAGTCGGAGACTGTTAAGCTAGATAGTTCCAGTTTAAGCTTTATTTTATTTGAATAAAAAAATGATTACGCTATAAACAGCTTCAGCCAGAAAATTCTTGCTCTAGCTTCGATATTTAAGGTTTCTTTTGTATATTCACATGTTTTGACTTAGAAAGCTTTAGCTAGAACTGATTTATATAGACCGAAATGCAAACCAAGCGGGTTTAGGATTTTTTATTACCGAAATTTTTTTCTGCACTATAAGGGAAGTATTGGTTGGTGGTACAAAAATGTTTTTTATTATATCTCTGCATGGACAATGGACATACAGACACATGAGACTGATTTGGTGGACCAATTTGGTTGGAATTTGTCTTTAGAGGAGAAGTTCGTTTTGTTTTTTGTGTGCTATAGCTCAACTAGACCTGGTAGCTACAATACAACGGTTTTAATATTTTAAAATGTTTCGCAAAATAGCTCTAATGATTTTAATTAATATTCGTAGGTACATATTATAACTATCGCAGTTTTATTAAAACTTCGTTTCAGATTAATGAGCAAAAACTCACATGATTGATGATTTTTTTAGCAAAATTGTCTCAACTTGTCTAAACTTAGCCATATTCACACCATAACTACTGATATAATACTAAAAATAAGACCTATAGTCAAAGCTTTCTAGACACTGTTAAAAGAATCTCGATATTTTTGGAGCTTTTACTATAATATTCTAGCTTAAGCTATTTTTATTCACACAAATTGAAGCTTAGGCTTAGCTAAAATTGAAAGAATTAAGCGTTCGCTTTTTTTAAAAAGCTATTACTAGAAGACATCTTTAACTAGCTAACTTAAGCTTATTTTTATTCACCAAAAACCTAGCATTTACTTAAAAATCCCAAGTTTTAACTTAAGCTTTTTTTTTATTCACATGACCCAAGGGTTCAATATATAGGAAATATTGTTTTTTTTGCGCCTAAATGCCACACAACTGCTCTTGTTTGATGTGCCAGAGGATTTTAACTCCCTTTTTGGGGAGTACCGCTCATGCAACTGCGTTCTTCCGCTTAGGGTATGTTCATTGTTCAATCGTCGGGCATGTGCCAATGTCAACAGTTTTCTTAATAAACATTCCTTTGGTAATTTAAAAAAATTCGAGAAAATATTTGTGGACTTATGACCTACTTACTTTCTAAAATAAGTTAATATTTATGCACTTTTTCGTGGACTTCTAGCGCATCAGGGTGCGTTATAAGTCCACAATTGATTTGTGGACTTGAATCAAATGGGCTTAAAGTCCTTTGTGGACTTTTGGCCATGGACTTATGACCATGCGCCTTAAAAAAACAACTCCTTTTTAGCGTATAGTCTTTCGATTATTTCGAAAATTTCATCATTTGATTTGTTTTTTTCTTTTTAAACTATAAACTTAAATTAGCTTAACATAAAATTGATACTCGCTAAGTATATTTAAAAAAAAAATCGGGCATGGGAACCCAATACAGAAAATAAAAAAACCTAGACTACCCTTATACACATATGCAAAAAATTGTTCTTCCAAACAAATATATATCTACCTACCTATGAATTATATCTTACAAGCGATTAAAAAATAAAATTATTATAAAAGTTTTGCTTTAAAGTAAAACAATTTTTAGAAATTATTTTCCACCTGCTTATAAAAACAAAGAAGTCAGATAGAAATCCAAGAATTCTTTCATTCTTTTCTCTTACATTTTACACCTGCCTGTATATGCAATATGCATTTAAACCATGATTTTAAGCCTCAAGCATTTTTCGTTCACAGAGTATTTTGCACATGAAAAAAAAAAGGAATCTGCTACTGACCCCCTTTTAATGTGGTAACAAATAAAAACAACACAAAAGCTTACAACCACAAATACATATACAAATATATATTTTACTTTAATACACACACAATCAGACAGACAACTTATGGACGTGGAGTTACCTCTTTCTTAGCGGGTTTTTAGGTTCTCCTTATTGACGATAATATAATATCTGCGTCCATAAGGGCAATTTAAGCATAAGTAAAAAGTAAAAATACTGGATCCGAATTATCTATAATATAATAAAATACACGACGTACGAACTTGCTCTTATGTGCGATCACATTGTGGTTTTACAGTTTGATTTTAAAAGAAATAAATTAGTTATAAAGGGTGTTTATTTTTTGAGGATAGAAATTTGAAATGGAATAAAACAAAGATGATTTTAATAAATTGACATGAAATTTACTTTATTCGAAAGATAATCTTCTGGCATTATAATTTAAATATGATTTCTAGCATATGACTGCCACGGCTGGCTCGGAAGTAGTCTAATCTGGAGGTCCAATTTTCGATGACTTTTTCTAACATTTGTGGCCGTATATCGGCAATAACGCGGCGAATGTTGTCCTCCAAGTGGTCAATCATTTCGGCCTTATCGGCGTAGATAGCGACTTCACATATCCCCACAGAAAATATCAAATCGTTATCGCGTTAAATCGCATGATCTTGGAGGCCAATTCACGGGTCCGTAACGTGAAACTATGCGGTTACCAAACGTTTCCTTCAATAAATCAATTGTGGCACGAGCTGTGTGACATGTTGCGCCGCCGCCGCCGTCTTGTTGAAACCACAGCTTTCATTTCATTTTCATTTTCATTTTATTTATTTAAACAAAAAAGCCTTGAGATAATATCTCATTTATGAATTTAAAATATTTATAATTAAAATTACAAGTTATATAATATGCATAAAAAAAATATTCAAATTACAAAGAGTTAAAAATTAAAAAAAATATAAAAAGACATTTTATCCTGCACATCATGCTGTTCAATTGATGAACGAAAAAGTCAGTAATCATGGGCCATGGCTCTATCATGACTGTAATGTTCTGGCCAGCATCGTTTTTAAAGAAGTACGGACCAATGATTCCACCAGCCCATAAAGTACACCAAACTGTCAGTTTTTCCGGATGTAACAGCGTCTCAACAATGGCTTGAGAATTATCTGCACTCTAAATCTGGCAGTTCTGCTTATTGACGTAGCCATTCAATCAAAACTGAGCTTCAACGCTGAACAAAATTTTCTTGTTAAAATCGAGATCTATTCTTGTTGAAATGCCAAACCAAACTAAAAATAAATCACTGACAGCTAACACAATGGCCGCCAGTTAAAAAATAGTGATGCCAACTTAAAGTTCTATACCTCTAAAAAAACACTTGTTACTTAGACTTTAGACTGAAAAGTTGTTAAAAAATCAATATAATTAGAAATAATTTTCTTAAATTGTTTTGAAACCAACCGATGTACAACACCTGATTTCTTACACAAATCTCAATTTATGAGGAAATAAATTTAAAAATCGTTATAGCGGTTTTTTAAAAAATCATTTTTTTTTATATAAAATTTTGGAAACATTTTAAACAAAATTAAACTGCATTTTTTAGAATTTATAAATTCAGAGTTAAAAAAAAAAATAATTTTGAAAAAAAATCTAAACTAATTTTGAATTTTTTTTCTTTTTAACCAGAAAATTGATTTTTTGGAAAATTTCGATATGCAATTTTATTATAAAACTTATAAGGAGCTATTGTGTGGAAAAAATCTTTAAAATTCGTTCAACTAATAATGAGATATTCGAAAGCCAAAAAAATGGTTCTATAAGAGATACCATTAATAATTAATAATCGATCCAATTTTTTTTTACAAATTTTAATCAAAATTGTATAAGTTGTTTTCGAGAAAAATAACTGGGTTTTAAACACGTACATGGTAGGGTACCGCTTATTTTGGTTATAAGAATAATTTTTGGTTAAAATATGGTAGATAATTTAAAAAAAAAAATTAACAGAAATCAACCAAGTCATTTTCTAATAATTATAAAGTTTTCAAAAAAAAATGTTTTTTTTTTTTAATCAAAACATAGTTCTATGAGAGGTAGCATTTAGAACCATATTTCTGATTTTTTTTTTTTGTAAAAAAAAAATTCTAAGTTGGGAGCACGTTTTTGAAAAATATAATTTTCATTAATTGCTTAAAAAATTTGTACGGCAGGTACTATCCTAAATAAAAAATTAAAAAAAAAAACGTGGAACGCCCCGACGTACCAAGTTTAAAGAAAATCGACCCACCCGTTTATGCTGCAGACTTTATCGATAGCGATTTAACATATTTCAATTAAATTTTGTATATGCGAAATTTTCTAGAAAATTTATTGGTATAGGTAGATACCTAGTTATTATGTAGGTAACAATATTTAAAAAAAAAAAATCATTTTTTGAGTTTGAAAAAAAATATTTAATTTTGAAAGCTCAATATGTATATATGTACATTATGTATTTTAAAAACAACTCGGTTATATTTTTGTAAACTTAAAACTTAGCTTGGAAGAATTATGTGTTATAACCACACTGGCAGTTAGGCTGAAAAGCTTTTGCACCTTTATTCTTAAACTTCAATTTTAAAATTAAGCAGTTTTCTTATTTTTTCCAGACGATTTTTGCAAAAAATAACGGTACCTACCCATTATAAAAATTTTTTTTGAAAACATACAAATCTTATTTTTATCAAAAACAGCACCCATGAATTTTGAGAGAACTGTTGTCTGATGGTGTCTCATTATTTATAGAAACGTTTTTTTTTTTTTTTTTGTTTAAGACGTTTTTGCTAGAAAAAAAAACATTTAGGGCCAGTTTTTTCAGAGCTGATTGTTTTTAATCAAGGTTTATTGCAACTGGTAAATGATCTAATGTGCATGGTAACCAAAATTTTTATCAAGAAATACATAATTTGAGTTGTTAACCATGAACATTGCGAAGCAGCCGATTCTGGTTTACAAGCGCTATTTAATTAGAAGCTGTGAAACTCATGGCACAAATTTAACACACTGTGAACAAACTGGCCCTTAGTAATATTTTTTCATAAATTTTTTTATACATTTATGCACAAATTTTTTTTAAACAATATTTAAAAAAAAAAAACAGCACTGATTTTATCAAATTTGCATATTTTTACTTTTACCTTTTTCGATGTAGGTACTGTATGTATGTTTTAAGTTAAGCACATGCGACACAGGCATCTACTTTATTTTGAAATGAGGATTTACACTTCTTTTGGTAAAGCTATCTATCAAGATATCATTTCATATACACAGTTCGTATAATAATTCTAAAGCAACATTTTTTTCGTCAAGCTTCCCATAAACAAGTTCCGTGAAAAAAGGGAATGAAAAATGCACCTGATAATCCTGTTTGCTTTCAAAACAAAACAAAAAAATTTATATTATGCAGTATGTTCACTTGCTATATATAAAACAAAAGTCCTTGCAACTCGCAATCGAACATTCACACGTCAAAGCTAAACGGCAGTTTGTCTTTTAGTTTACGTTTTTGCAATTGTTTGTTTGTTTTTTTTTTTTTTGTTTTTTTTTTTCAAGTACCAGTACTTTGGTGACATACATTACATTATACTTAATTTCTGAGTGCATGTCCTGGGGTTGTATTTAACTTGGGAATGTTTTTTTTTTTTTGCCAGCCCTGTTTTGTATTCGGGCTATATTATAGGTACTTACAGTATATTTACAAGTTGGTAGATATTCATATGTATTTTTTATGAACATGACTTTAAAAAAAAAAATGAGCATTTTCTAAATTGAGTTTACAAGTAAACAAGGAAGTGAAGGCAATTGAATTTATTGATCTTGGGAAAACAAAAAAATGGCACTTTTTTTATTCGGTTCTTGAGCTGTATATATGTATGTATTTATTTTTATGGAGGTTAACAATATTGTTAAATTATTATTTTTATTTGTTTTCTTTTTTCAAAAACCACATCGAGTCGGCCAGCTTGCCTGAATGCCTTACGCCACCACCGTGCGTCAGTTGGGTTTGCTTTGTATTCGAGGTGTTTAAAAATAAAATAATGAAAATCAATTTATTTTTTGTATGTATTATATTATTTTTTGCATATATCTACCAACCCACAATACAAATATTTAATTTGATAATGGCGACACTATTATTTTCTTCCTTCTTCTTAAATAATTTAGGAAATTTAAATCCTCTCTCCCCAATCATTAATTAAAAAAAATTCCATTGCAGTTAGTTCTGTCGTACCTAGCTCTTAATATTCTTCTTCCTCACATTACTGTAATTCCCTCAAAAAGTAGGTAATGAGTCAACTTACCCCGAATAAAAATGAAATAAATAAAATACACGACTGGGTCGCACGAACTTGCTCTTATGTGCAATTACACTGTGGTTTTTAAGTCTTAATAATTTTAAAAACTTTTCATCTGATAAAAGAATTAATATATATTTATTCCACCTGCCAAAAATATAGCCTAGTTTAAGAAAGTATTATGTGTACATAAATAACAATATAGAACCGGGCTGTCTTGTACTTCGCACATATCCATGGAATTTACATTTAAGACTGACAAAAATGTTAAAAAATCAATTAATTTAGAAAAAAATGGATTTAAAAACTATCTGAAATTGATTTGACACTAACGCAATGTAATGTACACTGAGTAATTTCTTACACAAATCTCAATTTATGAGAACAAAATTTTAAAAATCGTTGGAGCGGTTTTTTTTTGAAAAAATCAATTTTTTATATGTATATAAAATTTTGAATATACATATTTTTAAGAAAAAAAAAATTGGTACGCCAATTTTTAGTACTTATTTATGCGGAGTTAATTTTGAAAAGAAATCATCCACCCATTTTCGAAATATCGAATTTTCAAAAAATTATTTTGAAATTTTTTTTTTAAATCCAAAATTTGATTTTTTGAAAGTTTTGATATGTAATATTATTCAAACCTATTAGTAGCTTTTGTGTAAAAAATTTCATTAAAATTGGTTTAACAGATAATGAGATAGTCGAAAACCCAGAAAATGGTTCTATCTGAGGTACAATTTTTAAACAATTGACAATTTTTTTTTCAATAATATGGTAGGTTGTTCTGATATTAGTTTACATAAAAATTTCAATCAAAATCTTAGGAGCCGTTTTTGAGAAAAATGAGATTTTCAATACCGGTTTTTAAACATTTGTATGGGATGTACCGTAAATTTTGGTTATAAGGAAAAATTTTATTCAAAATCTGCTAGATCCTAGATAATGTAAAAAAACTGCTGGGTGCTTAGTTTAATACAAATCGACAAAGTCGTTTCCGAATTACATATTAAGTTCTCAAAAAAAAAAAAAAAATTGAAACTTTTTTTAAAAATCAAAAAAATATTTAATTTTAGTAAAAATGGTTCTCTGGGAAGAACCATTTACCATTTGGCATTACCATTAGGCATGGTAGCATATTTGTAAGCAAACTACTGTTTTTTTTTAAATGTATGGACACGCTTTTTAGAAAAATAAGATTTTTATAATTTGGTAAAAATAATTGTACGGCAGGTAACGCTTTGGTCTTAAAAAAAAAAGTGTGGGGGGAATGCCCAAATAACGATAGGTACCAAGTTTAAAGAAAATCGACTCACCCGTTTAGAATACATCCGAAAGGAGAGACAGACGGAATTGCGAGACCCACTTTTTTTTTACTTCGCTATAACCGTTTAATAATAATAACAAAATAGTATGTTAAGAAAATTGTAATTAATTTGAGATGTCATATTGTTTGGATATGAAATTCTTGAAAATACAAAATGTTCAAAATTTTAACATGACCCCAGTATTAATTTTAAGCAAGTTCGTGCTATTTTAACACTTAATCTTTTTGTAAATTTAATCATTTAAATCTGGTATTCTATAAAATATTTAACATGATCAACTGTGTTAAAAATAGCAACATGATAGTTAGTAAATTCTGGGCTCGGAATGAGTGTGTAGCCGAGGAAAAATGTACAAAAAAAGGAAAAATTTGCGGACAAAATTCAAGTAAAGATTTTCACACGCAATAACCATTATTTTGGCTCTAAGAATACTGGCTAAAAAGTATAATAATAATGATAATAATTTTAAAGGGTTAAAAACCTTACCGAAAAATACTTCATGTTCAGCTTTAAGATCAAATGATCATTTATTATTTTTCGATAATTTCGTCATTTAAGAAGAAAATATCGAAGAACCATTATTTTTGAATTTTGATCATTTTTTTTTTAAATATGTAAGATATCTCATAAATGATCAATGGTAAAAAAATTTTAATGTTTCTTTGTAAATAGAAGGTTACAAACTTAGCATGAACATTTTTTTTTGAAAACATTCAGCGTTTAGGAGTTGTATGCGAAAAAAAAAACATATTTTCTTTATTTTACGTATTTTAAAATGGTTACATATTTTAAACGGTTAGTCGGAGGAAAAAAAGGTCGCCAATTTTTTTTTATAAAATTATCTACAAGCTGTGCATTAAGTACAGGGTGTCCGCCGAGAAGGTATACTACTTTGTTTGTTTATAATTTTTGATTAAATGAAAGAGAATGGTTCTTATATTGATAATGTTTTATTTAATGTCGGCAATTATGTATGGAATACAATATCAGGTAAATGTCCGCCTCTGTTAGTCTCACAAATGCGAGCCCTTTTGAACATATTTTTCATTACATTCTCACATATTTCACGCGGTATTTCATTAATTTCATCACGAATATTTTGTTTGAGTTGCTCAAGCGTTTCTGGTTTGTTTGCATAAACCTTGCTTTTCAGATATTCCCACAAAAAGAATTCCAGAGAAGTCAAATCAGGCGACCGTGGAGGTCAATCAACATCACCATTTCTTAAAATAACTTTCTATGGAAAGAGGTCTCACAGTAATTCCATTGTAATCCTGGCTGTATGCGATGTGGCACCGTCTTGTTGACACCACATGTTAATCAAGCCCAAAGCATGCAGTTGTGGCGTTAAAAAGTTTTCAATCATATCACGATATCGCTCCCCATTCACAGTTACCGTTACGCCGCCGTTTTCATTTTCAATGAAGTAAGATCCAATGATTCCTCCTGACCAAATTGCACACCAGACTGATGTATTGTTTTGAACACTTCCTTGAGCAGTTCCGATCTTGCAGTTCGTTGTGATCCATGCTTTTGGGCCTATCACCTACAGACCCTCTTTCTTCGAAATCATTCACTACACGATAAATAGTGCGTTTTGTTGGCACGTTATTTCTCCCAAAAATTTCACGTAACTTTCTCATCGTCACAGTAATCGATGATTGGTTTTGATAAAATGTTTTAACGATTAAAACACGTTGGTTTATCGAATATTTTTCCATAATAAATTTGCCACGTGTCTACTTCACGACTGCCAAATATGAACTGTGTTTACTAATGTTTACCAAAATGGCGGCAAAACAAAGTAGTATACCTTCCCGGTGGACACCCTATACTTTTATGTTGCGATTACCGTTTAAAAGTTATACACCTACGAAAAACCGATATTTTCGACACGTACCGTGAATAATATTTAACGCAATGGATTTTTTTAACAAATATTTCAGCAAATGTATTACTTTGTCTATTTAAACTTCAAAAGCCTATAAATCTAATGCTTTATAGGCTTCACACCAGAACTATTAAAAATATAATTAAAACCAAGATGAATTAATTTCATGACTCAAGAGTTTTTTTTTCATGAAAATGAATTGTTATTTTTAATAATTCTAACGCTATGCTGATGATAAGTAACCGGATCAATCAAACTCAAAGTCAAGAAGTCAACAAAAGCGTCATTCCCACAAAACCTTCCAATTCATTTATCTATAAGAATAATAAATCCTTCAAGCTTCAACATAGATACTCTTCGTACAATATACAAACACCTGCTGATGTTTGCTTCGTTTGCTTCATCTTGAGGAAATAAGCTCACTTCGTTTCAACTTCAAAGACTCATTCAGAAATCTCATTAAACGAATCAATTAGTACATTGCGTAGGCAAACGAGCCCGTGCTACACACTATATAAAATTTAATCGAAAAGTTAAACATTACCCCCAGTGCATCAGTGAGTGGGGTATACATACACGTATGCACGCACAAACAGGCACACAGGATGAATTTATGTACCTGCATATAATACACATGTATGGTACATAATAGCCAACGCAGCTCTACTTGAGGTACTCTGTGAATCCTTGAGTCTTAGTTGGTTGCCAGTGCCATCTTGCCTCTTCACAAAAAAAAAAGGCTTAAAATCAGATTTTCATAAATTATACGAAAAGATTCAGGAACAGATGCGAATTAATTCACTTCCTTCTGAGTTGCACCTTGCACCTGAATTTGAAGATGCAATCTCCATTCTATTTACCTAAAGTTCTGGTGACATGGGATAAAACCATTTCAACGTATTTAACTCTGTAGCTCGGAGGGAATAAACAGACATCCACATTGTAATTCATCTTATCATCATCATCTTCATCATCATCTTCATCATCATCTTCATCATCATCTTCATCATCATCATAATCATCATCATCAGTCATCATTTGACCTGAGCAAACAAAAATTATTCATGCATTCAGGGAAATTTCATAGAATACTGGTACATGTCCTGAGCTCAAAAAAAGATTGAGGTTATGTAAGAGAGATGTTACAAAAGGCCATTATAGGTGTGGGGGCTAGGCTAGTATATGGCAAGCAAGTGTTTAGGTTTATAGCTCCCATTCCTGGGTCTTCGTATTCTGAGGTAGGTACAGTAAAGGTAGTCAAAGTCATCTAGAGCAAAAACTATAGGTCTTGCTGCGTTAAATTGTTGACTATTTCCACAGGAGTGAATGTGATATACAAATATAATGGGCGCGCTAAAAACAATTTAGATTAGCAATTAGATTATGTAAATTGTAACAGGGTTTATTAGTTTAAAGCAAATTCTTACAGTCAATATTTTAATTGAAAAAAAAAGTACACTTAAATTCTGTCTGTCTTTTTGAGAATCTTTGTATTATGTTCTAATTGTTTAACATCTATATACAAGAAGCGAATCATGAAGCTATATAAAACTATCATGGAGTGACCCAATTCACACGCAAAAAGTAAAAGATCTAAAATAACAATATGAATAAGTAATTTGAGTGCGAAAGATGCTAATACACACATAAAAAATGAGGGCAGTGGATTTGCTTGTGATAAAATATTTTCATCGCCTGATTTTATTTTATTCCTCAAATAGGTACTTACCAAAATAATTAAATACGAATTATTTTTTTAAAGAAGCGCATCGGTTTTTCTCAAAACATAGGCATATAAAGGTATAAACTTTTTTAAATATTCAACGCGAGCACACGTCCGCTAGTAGGTAATAAAGTAAGAGGGGGTTGAAATCACCAATTTTTTTTTTTATAAAACGGTAGCATTTTTGCAAAAAAAAAAATACTGGATTTTTTTTTAGTTGTGTAACGTGCGCACAACTAAAAAAAAATAAGACTTTCTAAAATTGGCCACTGTCACTTTAATTTTTAAAGACCTTATTAATGGTTTCGGACTGTAGCTCACGGATTGCTTGGATGATATTGGCTTTAAGTGCTTGAATCGTTTCCGGATTATTGGCATAAAATCGGTCCTTCGTTCCCCACGAAAAAAAAATCCAAAGGGGTCAAATCGCAGCTCTGAAGCGGTCAATTGACATCGCTAAGACGGCTGATAACACGATATTGGAATTTGGTGCGCAAAAGATCGATTGTGGCATGGGCTGTGTGACATGGCGGGCCATCCTATATGAACCAGAAGTCGTCCAAATCCATGCCTTCAATTTCAGTGGGTGCTTCTTTCAGTCAAAACTTTTTTTCGAAAAAACGCAATGTTTGGGCTAAACAGCACTCACTTTGGAAATAAATTTTCAATATTTCCCAACGTTGTTCAAGCGTAAAGTGACTCATTTCGTTCCGTAGAGGTAATATACTGACTTTCTTTCAAGATTTCAAGCGGGTAACAGCTGTCAGTGTCAAAATAACCTATGATTTAAAAAGAAACCACTAGATGGTCCACCCGTTATGTATATCGCAAGTAAAATTTCAGCACCTCTGCAAATTAGCAGCTTAGAAAGTGTCAAGTAAGTGTTCGGAATACACTGGGATGATGGTATGATATTTGAAAAATACATGGAACTCCAAAACATAACAAATTCTGAATTGACTGAAACAGAACTAAAGACATCAAATCGAGAGGGTAACTATAACTAGGAAGATTCATAAAAAATTTGCGGATTCTATTCATGAGTTGCAAAAAAAAAAACCTCAATCGCTTTACAATCTCAACCTAAATGACTCTAAAGAAGAGCAGTTAAAGTGAATAATGAGCCAACACCTATACAAGATCTGCCGAAAACATCGCCGCTGTTCGTGAAAGTGTGCAGTAGAATCCGAGGCAGTCAATTCCGCGTCGCTCACAAAAACTTGGCCTGTGGCAGACCACAACATGGCGAATTTTGCGTCGTGATTTGGGCCTGCACCCATACACAATCCAACTGATTCAGGAGCTGAAACCAAACGACCATACGCAGCGTCGTGTGTTCGCTAATTGGGTTTTGGAGCAGTTGGAAGTTGATCCCAATTTTGGTCGAAAAATCATCTTTAGCAATGAGGCCCATTTTTGGATGAACGGGTACGTGAATAAACAACATTGCCGGATTTGGGACGACACCAATCCACGCGAGATTCACGAGGTGCCAATGCATCCAAATAAAGTTACTGTTTGGTGTGGATTTTGGGCTGGAGGCGGCGTCATCGGTACGTACTTCTTCGAAAATGATGCTGGCTAGGCCATCACCGTCAACAGCGATCGCTATAGGTCGATGATCACCCGATCGCTATAGGTCGATGATCACCCGATCGCTATAAGTCGATGATCATCAACTTCTTGTGGCCTGAATTGGATGATATGGACACCGAAGACATATGGTTTCAACAGGATGGCGCTACATGCCACACAGCTCAAGACACAATCGATATTCTGCACGAGCGGTTTCATGGCATGGTTATCTCGCGCCGAGGCGACGTGAATTGGCCACCAAGATCTTGTGATTTGACCCCTTTGGACTTTTTCTTGTGGGGTTTTCTTAAGTCGCAGGTCTATTCGAATAAGTCGCAAACCACCGCGGCCTGCAAAGACAACATAATCGATGCCATCGGTCAAATTTTGCCTGATGTATGCGCCAAAGTCATCGAAAACTGGATCCAGCGAAGCCGCGGCGGCCATTTGAACGATGTTATATATTTCACACATAATGTCATCGATAGGGCTCTCAAATCAATTTTATAAATATTGATATCTCATATACAACTTGTTTTATTCAATTTTAAAATCGACCCGCCCTTAATGGAAAACCCTTTATTTATCGCACGTACATAATTGCATATATAAAAATGAGGACACATCCCCCCAATGTATTTTTCAATGCGCCCCAATAACGCGGCCTTCAATTTACCACCGCTAACAATCCACTCCATTGTTTAGAAGATATCACTTGAGAACCAGGACACACTTGACTATAAAACAATGCAAAAGTGGGTAAAGTGGTTCACTTCACTTCACTTCATTTCTATGCAAATAAAATGCGATTTATGCTCGTGCACTTTTGGTCTGCTTTGCGTTTTAATTTCGCGTATTATGTTGCTAGTACCTACCTATAGTTGCCACACTGCACACACTTTCACAATAGCTCATTGAGGTGTGTATAGTGTACATATATAGAGAGCATGTATTCTTTTCGTTGCCAAGTGAATATGGTGTGTTTCCTCCTAAGAGTCCTAAGGGGGAAACCACGCAAATAATTTCCCAATTCCTACTTTTTTCCACCCTCTTTATTATCACCTCAGTTGGGCCGATGCGAGGAAGGTTGGAACTTATGGGACAGACAGACATACCAATGGAACTTTTCATATAATATTCAAATTAGTATAGCCTTCTTCGACGTCCTCGTAGTCGTTGTCGTCGTTGAAGAATTTTCTTCATGCCACTTGAGTGCTGTTGTAGTTGTCCCTGTTTTTTTTTTTTTTTTTTCTTTTTACTGCACCATTGTACATCAGTGTTTAATTTGCTGTACTTTTCAGAAAATATACGGGAGTAAAATATTCCTACCCCCTTTTTTATTTTTTATTGCATTACTTTTTTGGTGTGAGTCAAACTCGATAAATGCATTTTTACCATAATTGATAATTAGATCCATTATGTTTATGTTTCAGGAGTAGGAGACGAGGGTGGGAATAGATTTTTTTTTTACTGTTTACATATTTATATTCATACAAGCTCTTTATTTTTGGCCAAAATAACTTAGTTTAAAACATATTGCCTATATAGTAGGCTATTTTTGTATGAATTATTGTTTAGCGTTAATTTTATTTATAAGTGAAATGAAAAATAAAAATGAATCACAAAATATAAAGAGGCATACATTTGTTTTTAAATGATATTAGTTCCAGAAATAAACATGCCGAAATAGCTCAGTTGGGAGAGCGTTAGACTGAAGATCTAAAGGTCCCTGGTTTCGGCAGATTATTTTTTAATTTTTTTTTATATATACGAAATTTTAAATTTTTATAAATAGCTTCCTAGCTTTCACAAAATTATTGTAAAGTTTAATTTATTTTCAAATGTTTTTTTTTTTTTTTTTACAAATAAGTATACAGTCGACTTCGCACAGTGGCCCGTTTCGACTTTTTGGTTGCTAAAATCATAACTCTTAAACGAATAAAAATATCGTAATAGTTTTTTTTTATCTTAAATGGAATGTCCTAGGCTATCAAGCTGGTGATTTTCAAGAAATATAATATATAAAGGGTGTTTCAGAATTTTCTGTTGAAAAAAGATTTTTTTTACTTAAGGCGAAAGACATATTATTATGTACATAGTTTAGTGTTTTACTTTACAAATGTCAGAAGTTTAGATTTACAATAACAGCATAGTATTTTAAAGCTTATTTGATTGAAACAGTGGGAAAAAACAAAACAAAAAAAAAACAATATGAGCAACACAGTGGGGAAAAAAGAAAATAAACCACTTTTTAACTTTAACACTTTTTTTTTAATATGTGTATATTTTTATTGCTTAACATAGATGAGTGTATTATTTTTTTTTAATTTTATTGATAGATTACAAGTCGAATAGTGGACAAAAAATTAAACAAACCAAAAATATATAGAGTTTTTTATAGATATCTTTTTTTTTTTTAAATTGTGAGTGCCGGGACTCACGGTTAAGATGTGTAAACATCAAATTAAACATGCAAGTGCTGGTTTTGTATCACAAAACGCGGCGAATTCGAATTTGCCAAAAATCTTTTAAAAAAAATTGAAAAATATGCATTATTGTTGGCAGGCTTGTAAAAGAATGCAATCTATTGTGAATGCAGTCTTTAAAAATCATTGATTGAATTCAATTAAAAGATTGCAATCATTGATTTTACTTTGGGACGTCAGACTTCAAATTATGCAATCACCATTCACTCGTAGCAAAAAGATTGCAATCATTTTTTCCCCCCATTCATTTTACAGCAATCAATTGAATGCAATCTTTTGAGAATTCATGCATTCTTTGCATTCTTTTGCATTCTTTGCATTCTTTTGCATTCTTTGCATTCTTTTGCATTCTTTGCATTCTTTTGCATTCTTTGAATTCTTTTGTAATCTTTGCAGTCTTTTACATTGTATTGCAGTCGTTTTAAGTCACATTAAACTTTTTCCATTTACGTGTTTTGTTATGATTAGAGATGAGTAAGTTTTAAGTTAAAATATCAACCTACAAGTAGTAATGTATTCTTTTTAATTTAATTATAATGATTTTTTTTTTTTGTGAAAACATTAGTGTTATGTATTTTCTTATGTTTGATGTCAGCCACAACACGATTTGATATTTTAACTTAAAACTTACTCATCTCTAATCATAACAAAACACGTAAATGGAAAAAGTTTAATGTGACTTAAAACGACTGCAATACAATGTAAAAGACTGCAAAGATTACAAAAGAATTCAAAGAATGCAAAAGAATGCAAAGAATGCAAAAGAATGCAAAGAATGCAAAAGAATGCAAAGAATGCAAAAGAATGCAAAGAATGCAAAAGAATGCAAAGAATGCATGAATTCTCAAAAGATTGCATTCAATTGATTGCTGTAAAATGAATGGGGGGAAAAAATGATTGCAATCTTTTTGCTACGAGTGAATGGTGATTCCATAATTTGAAGTCTGAAGTCCCAAAGTGAAATCAATGAATGCAATCTTATTATTGAAGTCATTATAGATTGCATTCAAAAAAGATTGCATTCTTTTACAAGCCTGATTGTTGGTTTCAACAAAAAATGTACAAAAATCGCAAGAAGAAAAGCTCCCCATCCGTTAAGGCTGTAGATAGACAGACAGACTTTCTGTTAGACAGACGGCCAGCAGAATTGATGGGAGACGGAGACCCACTTTGTTCGCTCTCCCTATATCAAGTTCGAACGAATCAATAACTTTCTATAAATATTGCAAGTAAAAATGCCCATCAATCATTTATTTTGAAACCAAGTAGTAAAAAGTTTCAAAATAATCCCTCCTAAATTGATTTTTTATTTAATTTTCTTTTTTTTTTATTATGTATTTGTCAATGTAATATTTTTTTAAATATATACAAGCACTAGATTGCAAAACTATTACAAAATCAATCAAGTACCTAGGTACTTTTCTTAAAATCATTTTGCACATAGCAGGTATATCAGTCGTTAATCGTCGGAACTGATTTCGAGAAAATTACAAATTACATACATACATATGTATATGGAAGTACGTCCATATGTATCCCCACATAATATGGAAGTATATTCACCTGTAACTTCACAAGTGTGGAGGTATTTCCAAATGCATCAAGGTATCTGCACAGTTGTCTCCACATATATCAAGGTATCTCCACATGTATCTTCACATACATATGTGGAGATATACATATATCTACATATTAGTAAGTATATCTCAACATTTGTGGAGATACCACCCGACTAAACTACGCTCAAAATGTTATTCATACTGCACGAGTAATTTAGAAGAAACCAAGCAGCGGTGGGCAGGTTTCAGTAAAATCATTTTCTAAATTGTTTTCTCATTTATCAGAACAAACCCTGAAAATTTCATTTAAATCGTAAGAGCCGTTTCCGAAAAACTAATAAACAATAAATGTGGGCGTAGCAGTAGGCGGATTTTACTAAATCATTTTTTTTTATTTTTGCCTCACTCATCAAAGCAAACTCTGAAAATTTCATTCAAATAATTTGAGGCGTTTTCGACAAATAGAGATGTTTCCGACCGATTTCGGAAAACTAAAATTTAAATTTTTTTTCTCATTTATATCTATAGAATTAAACTGTGATAATTGCATCCAAATCGTTAGAGCCGTTTTCGACAAACCAATTATATATACATATGTATAGCTCGTTTAAAGTACGAGATTAAGATTTATAGAAAATTATTTTATAAAAAAAGTGCTTGGGGAGCTTTGATCCCCGGGATCTCGGGGCACTTGTTCATAGGAACATGTCACTCCAAGATTAAAAAAAAAATATTGAATTATTTTGTGTTTTTAGAAACAATGCGTATCTACAAAACTCGGCTCAAAATGAGACCTGGCAATAGACTCGTCCGGAAAAGCTCTCGATAAAGTATGGACAAATCAGCATTTCTTCCCACAAAAAGTCTATCTTTTCTGGTTAGAAGTAATAACACTAGAAGATACAAAACTGCAGGAAGAACACAGGTTCAATATATCAAACACTTAATGTAAATACTTCTCCAATTGTGATCAAAAATTTGTTTATATATTTGTTCTGACAGAAATAAAGAGCTAGTCAATTAATTCTGAATTACTCAATACAGGCAAACTGTTAAATGAACAAGCATGGACATAAAACCGCATTGAATGGGTTCACGCATGCTTGAGCTCAATTACAAAATGTTTCCTTTCCACTCAAGTTACACACTTCAAAAAAAAAAAGTGACTTAAATCATGTTGCGTAAATCCTATACTGCACCCAGCAAATTAAATTGAATTATATTGCGTTTTCATAAAGTGACAGTTTGCCCAACGTTAAAGTGTATCTTTAGATCGCGTCCGGCGCGGCGCACTATTTCCTTTTGCAACACAGACCTAATAGCGCATAAAACTATTTATGTGGCAGGCACACTACACCGCCTTTCATGTTTATCCAGGAAATCTGAAGCGCATAACTGCAATGTAACATAGAGTTGGAGGCGGAAAAAGAATATCCCTCTCCTCACCGATTCAATGTCAATAAATTTCAACAAAATTACACGCTTCATCACACGTTTGGCTCTAACGAGTCTAGCCAGTCTATTTTTATGCCCAGTCACGCTCACGGCTGCCAAATGATGCACATTTAAGAAATTAAAAAAAAAAAAAAAACGAAATAACTCAAACAATCCAATTTACCAGTCAGTGGCGCAAGAGCAGAACTAGAGATGAAGATTGTTTTTTTTTTTTCATTTATTTCAAATTATCGGAACTAGCGAATGATGTGTCTTTCATTTCAAAGAGACTCCAAAAACATCTGTTGAAGAACTCAGTATAGTGTTGTTATTAAACAAAGCAAAAGCACTCTGTTGACAGTAGATTGCTCAAGTTTCAAATCATTTTATACGATCTAAAGATAAAATTGAATTGCAGTTCAAAACCACTCAACATGACAGATCACCACTTGAGGGCATAAGAAGAGCAGTTATAATGCAACAAACAACGGATGCCATACAAGAGACAAGGCTCTCTAGAGTAGGTACACTCTTCTTGTGTTATTATATTTGTGCACTTGTACAGTTGTCAATTTGACTAAAGTGCCCGGCACACTCCTCTTCTTTTACACTTCTCGAATTCTGTTAATGTTTTGTGATAATTGCTGACACATGACAGGATGAGAGTGATGTTGTAAATGAGCTGCATATTTTTTTTTTAAATACAAAATTTTAATCCACCATTTGGTTGTTGGTATTTGCTGTTATAACGATTAATGGATGTCTCGCCTATGATGCAAAGAGCCCTATGACATTTCAACATCTGCACCATTAAAATAAATATAATTTTTTCAAATGCAAATTCCTGTTAAAGTCCCGTTAGGCTAGGTGAATATTGTTATGCCAACTTCACACACTTAAAAATGATACTCTTTCAGATTTGTCGCTTTTACCCCTGAAAATTTGCTTTTAAGTTGGAATAGACTGAATTCGAACCCAGATTTTCCCCCCACACGAAAAATTAAATCTCTATAGCTGGCAGTAAAATCTAAAACTGGCAACCCTGTCAGTTAAGTCATTTACGCTGAGTGATGATACTGGGGTATATGCTGATGAACCCCAGACATTTGTTAACTTTTTTTATAACTACAATTAGAATGTCAAGCATAATTGAAAATCTCCAACATTTTATTTTTTTTATGAATCCATAATATGTTCTATATAGTATAGGTACCTACCATAATAAGCCACTTTAATTAATGACGCCAAAGTAGTTTTTTTTTTTTTTGTTTCTTTTTTTTGTTATTAAGACAGATCTACAAGAGTGTCGCATGAAGTCAATATTTTTAAGTCCGATTTGACAGTTATAGTAATTAATAGAGATGGAAATGATAGTCTTTAGTTACAGATGTGGTATACGAAGGTACTGGTAGAAAACATCAACAGCAGCAAAATGTCCAAAGAAGACATGTGTTTTATTATACATAATATATAGCTTGACTTCACTGGATGTAATTAGTTGTAAATAGCTTTCAAGTGATTAATTAAAGTCACAGTTGGTATATTTTGAAAATATAGCAGTGATATTTGGATATGATTCTATAGGAATCAGATATATAAAGAATGTGAGTTATGATGGTAATGAAATTGAAATTTTCAATGTTGAGTTGTAAGTTGTCAGAATTTCTGTAAGATGTTTTATTTGAATTATTGCCATAAGGGATTCAATTATGTTGGCTTTGAAATGAGAAATCCTTAACGGGACAGCTCAGACATATAGAAATAGAAAAAAAATTGATAATATGAAAGCTACGGAAATTTGTTTGTTTGTGGTAATGAATAGAAATGGAAGATAATATTGGTAACGAAATTGAATAAAAACTTTGACTTGAGAAACATCACACAGAATAGGTGTATAGTCAACGTTTAGCTTAAGAGTGTAATATGGATGAAATTAAACATAAAAGGACTATTCACATGAGAGCGACCAACGACCGACGAATAAAAAAACAAATGGGACTTAAAACATTTAATAAGTCTAAATCCTTTACAAAAACTAGACAAAATGGTAGAAAACTTATTTAAATTAATGTTAAAAATTAAATTAATTAAAATTTGCGTTTTAATTGCTAAAATAAGTGAAATTTGTGAAAATGAATTGGTCGTCACGAATTGCAATCTGATTGTTACGAACTGTCAAACTCAATTCAAACCATCCACACTGCAACGAATGAATTGTTCGCGCGCGAATAACCTCAAAATCATTATTGTTTATGTTTACTTGGTGATTGGTGGTGGCTGAAAAAAAACATTTAAACGTCATTCGCAACGAATAAAAAATGCTATGTGAACGAAATTTCAAAATGGACGAATGTTCGTTCATTCGTTGGTCGTTGGTCGCTCTCATGTGAATAGTCCTTAAAAGCGTAGCACTTATGATCTTTTGACCTTTATTCGCAGTGTTTTAATGTTTTTAAATAAATACATAACATTGACGCGAAGCTGACGAATACGTAGGTACATATTTGCAACGGGCACGTTCAATATTTCTTTTCAATTCTTCTTGAAAAAATGCATTTTAAAATTCTAGAATTAATTTTAAAAAATGCACGACTGGGTAGCACGAAAAGAAATATACATATTAGTTATTGGAGCCTATATTTTATGCCACCTGCCAAAAATATAGTCTAGTTTAAGGAAGTACATATGTATTATGTGAGTAAATAAATATGAACAATATAGCACCGTGCTGCCTTGCACTTCGCAGATATGCATGGAATTAACAGTTTAGACTGAAAAAAATGTTAAAAAATCAATAAAATTAGAAATAAATTTGTTAAAAAAATATCTGAAATTTATTAGACACTAATGCAATGTACACCAAGTGATTTCTTAAAGAAATCTCAATTTATGAGAAAACATTTTTAAAAAACATTATAGCGGTTTTTTAAAAAAATAATTTTTTATATATAAAATTTTTAATATATTTTTAAGAAAAAAAAAATGGTACGCCAATTTATATTACTTATTTATGCGGAGTTTAAAAATTAATTTTGAAGTATTGAATTTTCAAAAAATAATTTTGAAATTTTTTTTTTTAAATCCAAAAACAAATTTTTTGAAAATTTTGGTACACAATATATTTTTAAATTATTGTAAACATTCTCTATAAAAAAAAATTGATCAAAAACAGTTGAACCGTTTTTGAGAAAATCGAAAATTGAAAAATTCACTATGGCAATCATATTTTTGAGAAATGTCATTGAAAATATTCAATTGAATTAAATGGAGTTGAATCACTTTCTCAAAACAGATGTGACAATAACTTATCACCTTAGCCGATTTCATCCCTGAATAATCGGAAGAAATAAACGTAATTATGTTTATACGGAATATTCCGAATGAATATTTTTACATTCAAACACACTCTATTAGCAGAAAAATCTTAAAATTTTATTGAAGTTAAAATCACTAAATGTCTATTTTAAATTTTTATAGTATCATACTAACTCCAAATGTAACTTTTACAATTAAAAATGTGAAAATGGTATGTTTGCTTACTTTTTTTCACGAACTGTCACTTTTTAAAAGTGTTCAGTTTATTAAGAATATATTATAGGTTCAGTATGATGCTAGTTGAAAAATATTTAAATATAAGCACATTTTAATAAAGAGCTTTAAAGTTAGAAAATTGTTAAGTAGTATCATTCTAATAACGGGTCATTCATTTCGTGGTTTCAAGTTGGTAGCGCTGGCATTTGACACCACTACCTCCAAGTGAGGATTGAAGATCAACAGCGAAAAGACTGATCTCATCTGCTTCCGAACACCAGTGACTGTCCTTAGACGAAGACGAGCCTTCGCAACACACTGTGATGCTATCAAAATGAAGCTTCCAAACAACACTGAAGTAACAGTCAAATCAACAACAAAATACTTATTAATCAACTATTCCAACAAGCTGAAATTCAAGAGACATGCTGACTTGATGTTGAAGAGAGCCAACTTTTTTCTGCACTAGGACCATCCGCTTCTCAGAAGGTAAAACGGACTGAGTAAAAAGTCTAAGCTGCTTGTCTACAAGCAATTGATCCGACCCATTCTGACGTATGGATTCCCCATCTGGTTCACTATATCACCGGCAACGATGATGAAGATGAAGCTCTTTGAGAAGAAGATGCTCCGCATTTGCACAGGACTATACCGGAAACCATTGACGAAAAAATGTATGCCAACTAAATAGCTGTATGAAGAAGCTAAATTGATTCTACTGCATCAATACTTGCTGTAGCTTTCCGGAAGGATTATCAGAAACCTAGAAGACCACCCAAACCCAGAAGTACAACATCTCTTCCAGCAACAACTAGAACCTAGTGACAGGTATCTATACTCCCGAGCTATTACAAACGAGCTGTTTGAAGACATCATCCACAAAAGACCAACACACAACATTACAGAGGTTAATACCCTGATATATTTCTTTTCTGACCATCTTTCATTAATTAAATTATAAATTAGTTTTAGGACAATATTGTAGGTTTATAAAATAAATTGCAAAATAAAATAACTCTTAATCTAATCTAATCACTGGGGCACAGTTTGGAAGTGGCATTTGACACCTGTCAAACTCAGCAGTGATTTGAAGTGTCATAATATTAGTTGAATGTTTGCAATTTACGATAATGAATCGCGCCATTTACGATCATTTTCGAGCAATCGGTAAAATTGTGAAGAAATTCGAAAAGAGTGGAAGCGTTACTGATGTCGTAAGGCCTGTGCATCATCGTAATGCACGCTTAGTCGAAAATTTTGCTGCTGCAAGTGCAAAACGAACGTTAGATTCTTCTCTGTGGAGCTACGCAATAGACCTTGTTTACGCGAATAATCCCAGAACTCTAGACTAATTAAAAACCAACATTACTCAATTTATGGCCCGAAATGTGCGAAAAAAAGATTAAAAATTACCTCAAAAAAATTGCATGCTGCGAATCTTCCCGAGGCAGCCATTTGAATGATATTGTTTTTCACACTTAATGGCAAAGTCCAAACTCTATAATGAAATAAAATTTTCATCAAAAATGTATCGCTGTGTGTTTTTTATTTAACTTTACTTTCGAAACCGAAAAATTAATGACCCTGTACCTTAACAAAACACTGTTTAAAATGTTGCGTCATTCTCATTCATATGACACTTTGACATTTAAAGATGCCAACAAAAAAATATGTTTTTTGCATAAAATGTCATTAGCGCAAAATTTTAAACGATTTAGTACGATGTTAAAGCATTTTTACTATGACATAATGGTTTTAACATCGCACTAAATCGTTTAAAATTTTGCGCTATTGTTTTTTGTATGTTCAGCTGAAGTTTAATAAGAAAATGATTTTAGTATATGATATTATGTAGGTACTAGTAATAAACATTTACAATTACAAAGTGCTTTTAAACAAAAAAATTGTTAAGTAATTTGTAGATATCATATGCTAATAACTTTACATAAAGCTGTTTAATATTAATTGTTTGTTAAATTTTTAACATTAATATCTTTATTTCTTGAGTTTTAATTTATTATTTTACACAAAATAAATTGTTTGATTTTATTAAAAAAAAAAAAAAAACTAAGAAAGAAAAAAAATATAATTTCTCTACAGCTTCTATTTACAAAAGAGGTATTTGACCCTTCTCTACATTTACCCTTGGTTACCCTAATTTTTGAATCAAAGACTAGTTACATTTTTTTTAATTGGGCAAACAACTAAAATTGCCTTACGTGTGCAATTTTTGCTTATCTGTCTGTCTAACAAGATAGGAAATTTAGTTTGATTACATTTTCTAGAATGAATAGAGACAAATTTTGAATTGTTATAATTTTTTTTTGGTAAAAGCAAAAAAAAAAAAAAATCATGTATCTAATGCCTCTTTTTTAAATCCTGTAAACTTTATTTAATTTTGTAAAATTCGATTAAACATTAATAAATGAATAATTCAATAGGTAGTCAAAAAAAATGTTCATATACTCATACTCATACCTAGCTATGTATGTATGTACATAATATATACCCAAGTCGAAGAAGATTAAAAATTCTAAAATAGCACGACAATGCAATTCGCGACAACAACTTTTCCCAAAGCCATTGTAAACGACCTCTGTGCTCCTCTGGTATAACCTCGAAGTATATATACAAATATCTTATATAGGTGCAAATACGGGACGATTATTTACTTTTAATATGTAAGTCGTGACCGATCCTTCTTCATTATTATTGAGTCTAGATTTCTTTTTAACTTAGGTAGGTATACATACCTTTGCTGAATTCACCCTCTTCAGCTACTTTATAATCCCCCTGAGCAAAAAGAAATATTGAAGATAAACAGAGAAAAACTAACTTTATATAAGACGGGTTAGGCAGGCAGCAAAAACAAAAACCGGTACAAAAGAACTGAAGTTACTAAGACGACCACGAGAAGAACGATGATGGAAGAAGAATAATGCTGAACAAGAAAAAAAATGGTTGATTGCCCATTTTTTCCTGTGTAAACCTACTTCTATAACATCATTGATTTTACCAGTTAACCTGCGAATTTTACTGTCGACACTCGACAGTTCGATCAAAAGTTTTTGTTGTGAAAAACAAAAAGAAATTTTTGTGGTCTTCGATAGCGTTTTTTGTGCAACTACTAGCTCTATACAGATCCGGAGTAAGGTTAATAGTTGGCCTTAGCCAATATACAAGTCAGAAATAAATAAAAACTCTCAAGAATAGTACCAAGTCTGAATGTTTATTTAGAAGTAGAATTTTAAATTGTCAAAATTGTCAAATTTTCATTACCTAGATTTCATCTGATGTATAAACCATGTTGGATGAATTCTTGATTTACAGTGTCATCGAAGACTGTGACGACGACGATCACGCGAATGCTGTTCAACTTGTTATCTGTGTCAACGCGTTGACACGTAAAATACTATGAAGGCTTTTCACGAGTCAATTTTTGCCGTATGGTCAGTTTCTTCCTCGAGTCGTGAGACTTTGAAGTTTGCGATTTTAGTCAGTCACCTGCAAGCTCTCCCAATCCAGCGCGAAACATTCGGAACGACGCGACGCGTTGACGAAACTCCTTATGCATGGTTTGTTTGATTTATTGATAAATCCGGCACTGGTTATAAACAAAAGCCCACCACATGAATGATACCACATTTCATAGTACATAGACTAGCTAAAAGGAGTGAAAAAGGGCAAAAGGCAAGTATAAATGCCCTGAAAAAGCACAAAGGAGCACAGCACAGCACAGAACCTTACAATGAATGTTCTTTTTAAATCACTTTAGAACAGAAGAAGAAGAAACCTGTTTTATAGTGAAGCCATGCTGGTCGGGTGCAGTTTTTGTTTTGGAAACCTCAACTTATAAATTTTTTTACAGTTCGGCTATTTTATTTTTGTTTTTTGATATTTTCAATTCGTTCATGCAAGTGTGTATAGAAAAGTTGAACACTGATAGTGCATTATACTTACATACATGAAAAGAATTTTAGCAATAATTTATAAAATATTTGAAAAGAAATAAAAAGCGATCAGGTGAATACAATATTTTTTCGAAAACAAAAAATATTATTTCTTTGTCTGGGATTTATTTTTTTGTTATTATTGTTACTTCGTGAATAATACGGTTAGCATATTATTTTTGTAAACATCTTTTTTGGGCGACTTTTGGAAAGCTAAATGAAGACTTTATCGAACATTATCCATCAATTAGTTAAGCATGTATTACTTCTAATAATAACTTTATGTTAGTACTTACTTTGAAGGATGTGTAAAGATGACTATTCCTGAAATACAAACAAAAAAGTGGATTAAAACGGATTGGTCTAGAACTTATTTTTTTTTTTTAATTTTAAATTTAAATTTTAAGCAAGAAGAAAGTTAAAGTATTTTTAACATGATTATTTCAATTTTGAAGATGTTGAGCATCATATTATATTTCGACGTTTTATTTAAGTTAAATCACCAAATGCCTATATTCTGTCTTACTTATTCAATTATGCCAATTTGACATTTACAAATGTCAAAAAAGTTATGTTTGATAAGTTTTTGCACGAACTTTCATTGTTTATTAAGAAAATACATAGGTTTGTTTTGATACTAAACTAACATTAAAACTAAGAAAATTTAAGGATAAAGTATTTATTCAATTTAGAAAATTGTTACATAAGTAGTATAATGCCAATACCATAATATCAGACTGTTGTGGTATTGTGCGTCATCAATTTTAATAATAAATCGACATTGTTGAATAATTCATAAATTAATGTTGGCCATCGGGGTTTTGTCAATTAATTGGTAAACAAGATATGAGTTTAGGCATATTTTTTTAGGAAACTATACCTAAATAGTACATAATAAAATTTCGACTTTTCCGACTCATGCAGTAGATGACGTCGTCTGTGTTTATTTAGGATAAGTAAACTAAAAACATGTTTTTCAAGCTAATTATTTTATTAATCATTTTTGGTACAGTTTGACCGAATTTTCACAGCCTAAACTAACTAACTAAGCCAAATCAAATACCACGTTTGCAAACCGACATTTTAAAATTCTATTGCTGCAAAAAATTTCATTCTTTTCACAGAAAAAGCTTTTATATTTATGAAAATAAGGAGTTCTCTGAGATAATAATTAAAAAAAAAAATCAAATAAAAACTGACAAAAAAATATTAAAAAGTTCGATTTGACGCCCGTTAGAAGCCCTTTGCTAACACAAAAGCTGGTGGACTCGGTCCAATGGAAAATTACAATTATAACTACTCCATGAACACATCCATTGAGATACAAGTAAATTATCAAACGTACCAACATCAAAAAACAGAACTAACTAAATTAAAATCGAGACTCGAATAAACGTCAAAAATTTCTTCCACAGTAGAATTTTAGCTCTTATTGGCCGTAATCCTACTCCCGATGTGTATTTGTAATGCATGTTAAATCGTACTATACAACGAATAGCTTTACCAATAAAATGCACATTTTATGTCCCACAAAACTGTAAAATGGACCATAATTTTATTAATTTTCAAAGCTTGGACTGGTCCAATTGCTACAGTATTTATTTTTCAATTTTCGAGTACAAAAGCGCTGGCACTTGACATCTATCAAACTTAGCTGTCATTTGAAGTATTATAATATTAGTTGAATGCTTGCCATTTACGATAATGGAGCGATTAACAATCAAACAACGCGTTAAAGCTATTAAAACTTACTACAAAAGTGGTGATTTAAACGCAGCCACTTTTCGCGCAGTACGCGATGATTATGGTCGCTCAGTCAAAAGTGTTGCTGCTGCAAGTGCAAGTGGTGCTGATGATCCGAATTTATCGATTTTTCGCCGTTCGCAGCAATTTACCGATTTTTTTTTTGACCGGCAATTGAAGATCATGACTTGAAGGATATGTGGTTCCAACAAGACGGGAGAACAAGCCACATAACACGACCAGCTTTATTGCGTGAAAAGTTTCCTGGTCGTGTAGCGACGTCAATTGGCCATCAAGATCATCCGATTTGACACCGTTTGATTTTTTTCTGTGGGGCTACGCAAAAGACCGTATTTACGCGAATAATCCCAGAATTCTAGACGCATTAAAAACCAACATTACTCAAGTTATGGCCGAGATACCGCTCGAAATGTACGAAAAAATGGTTAAAAATTACCTCAAAAGAATCGCATGCTGCGAATCTTCCCGAAGCGGCCATTTGAATGATATTGTCTTTCACACTTAATGGCAAAGTCCAAACTTTATATTGAAATTAAAATTTTCATCAAAATGTATCGCTGTGTGTGTTTTATTTAGCTTTACTTTAGAAACCGAAGAATGAATGACCCTGTATATTAATAAAATTTTATTACTCAAATTAGTAAATGGGTTGTCCCTGATTTTAGGAAAATACCATAGCTGTAAATAGTTTAATTTGCTAAATTCAACCGCCATTTTTGAAAAGACTTTTTAATTTGATTTAAATAAAAGAAAATCAATCTTGTACAAAATTATATACTTTTCTTGCACACTGTACATAAAGAGTACTCAACGATTAATTAAGTTTAATTTAAGAGCAATTAAGCTAGTGTTTACTTTTAAGATTAATTTATTAGGTACTTTAATTCGTTATTTATTCCAAAGCAGTTTATTGCAATTTTTGCTTTTATAAAAAAAGTTCTGCATGTTAATATTGCTATTAATAAACTTAAAATAAAAATAAATCTTAATCAGCGATTTAAGAATGAAATCTTATTAATAACACACAATTTTAGGTAACTTATGTTAATTAGATAATTCACCAAAGTAGGTGTATTAACGAGTTATTAAATTTAAAATATCTAATATATTATTGCCATAAAATAAAGATAAAGACACATAATATTCATTATGTTATTTGTAAGCTTAAATAATAAGAAAGTGTGTGTGCTTAATTTCACAATTTGTTAAAAAGGGTATGTGTGCTGATGAAATAATACTTCTTAGCATTTGCTTCTTAGAGTAAATTAGCAGTTAATTATTTATTAATTAATTAATTATTTAATTCATAAATTATTTATTAATTAATAAATATTTTATTTCGTTAATTAATTTTAGATCAACGTTTTAGTTGATTTATGAATTAGAAGATAATCAATTATTTTTTATTAATTGAGTTGGAATTTTTTATAGATTCTGTGAAGAAAAATTATTTAACAAACAAAACTAATTCAATCCTGTAGAAAAAGTCTCTTTTTTTGTAAGATGAATCCCTCTCGACTAAAACAGCTAAAAGCTTCATCATTTATTAAAAAAAAAAAACATAGACGACACACATGCTGATTCCAATAATATATTTTGATCAGTAGGTAGCTATATTAATTTAGCCTTGTTATTTCTTGCTTCACTGTAAGATGAGAACTCGTACAAAGAATTCCCCTTACTTCTTTTGCTCATGAACAAATTAATCGTTAAGTATTAGCTACTTTGTTAAGCAGCTCTGTCATAGATGTTAATGTCTTGACGAACAAATAAGTGTTTCCATTTAATGTTTTCATATTTTAACGATTTTTGATTAGGATTATGACATCTTAAGTGAAATATAAATTGCACGACTTAGCAAACGTAGAAGGAATAGAGAAATATTAAGTTGTTTTCCACTAAGAAAGTTATAATCTTCAACCATACAGGTATAATATCAATAAATACAACGACTTTACTAACCACTTTTGGTTGATATACTTGTATGTGCATTAGGGTGTTTTAAAATACATGTAAATTTTTACAATCTTTTACTTTAAATTCCCATAAAAGTTAAATAATGGAAAATCTTCAAAGTTGCCAAATGTCTTATTTATTATAAATTATATAAAAAATATTCTTTCCATTTTTTATAAACAATATTTACTTTAGTAAAAAAAAACATTGAATAAGTATCGTTGTTTTTTTTTTTCAATTTATTAATTTATATTTTTTTATAAACAGTTGATAAATTTGTTTGTAAATACCTACTACTTTTATAGAATATAAGACTAGTTCAAAATTTGAAGATATTCTATCGTTTTTACACTTTTACCGTAATTTTAAATAAAAGATAGTGAACGCCGGGAAATCGATAAATTCGGATTATCAGCAACACTTGCACTTGATAGTGAAAACTACTTGTATGAATAAGAGCCTTGTTTTATTATTTACGGATCTGGATCATTTTTTAAAATTAATATCCAAGTGACACGGATTAATATAACGTTGGAGACTTGAATCTTGGAAAATATGATTCTTTTTTTCTTGTAAACCCTTTGAGCCACTGAGAGCATACAAATTTAAACTTTTTTTAAATAAGGACCAACCTAATGTAGGTACATATACATAAATGTATGTGATATACCTTTAATTAAAAAGTGGTATCAAATTTTGTAGCAAAATTTTACCTATATTATAACCAGAATCCAATCTTCTAGAGGACGTCGTTAGCAGTGATATACCAGCCAGACTCATTAAAACACCATTATTTTGTATCATTTAAATCGTTTGTGTGAAAAAATGTGATACAACAAAAAAAATAAAACCCGTTCTCAGACGCATGTGACATATTTGTGTGCTGGTAAAATTATATTTTCAATCGATGTAGAATCACACATTTTTAAGCACAGCTCTTAAAATAATCTAAAAACCTCACAGTAAATTCATTAGGTATATTTAATAAAACTTCAGATTAATGGTGGTTTTTTTTTTCATACCTAATTTAATTGTAGGTATTTAATTTTCCTGTTCAAAATCCTTTTGGATTTTTTAAATAATATTTATTATAATTGCCAGATTTATTTATTTAATTGAAAAGTGCGACCCTTAGCGATCTTTTGAAAATTATAAAAAATATTTTTATTAAATAAAAATACAGGGTCATTCATTTTACGGTTTCGAAAGTAAAGCTAATTAAAACACACAGAGCGATACATTTTTGGTGAAAATTTAAATTTCATTATAAAGTTTGGACCTTATCAATAAGTGTGAAAAATAATATCATTCAAATGGTCACCTCGAGAAGATTCGCAGCATGCGATTCTTTTGAGGTAATTTTTAACCACTTTTTCGCACATTTCGGGCGGTATCTCGGCCATAACTTGAGTAATGTTAGTTTTTAATGCGTCTAGAGTTTGGGGATTATTCGTGTAAAGAAGGCCTTTTGCGTAGCCACGCACAAAACAAATCTAACGGTGTCAAATCGCATGATATTTGTGGCCAATTGACGTCGGCAAAACGTGAAATTACGCCACCAGGAAACTTCTCACGCAATAAAGCCATAATTGATCGTGTTGTGTGGCTTGTTGCCTCGTCTTGTTGGAACCACATATTGTCCAAATGCAAATAGTCCATAGTGAGGTGTACGACACATTCAATTGCCGCGAACGCCGGGAAATCGATAAATTCGGATTATCAGCAACACTTGCACTTACAGCAGCAATATTTTCGACTGAGCGTGCATTACGATGATGCACAGGCCTTACGACATCAGTAACGCTTCCACTCTCTTCAAATTTCTTCACAATTTTACTGATTGCTTGCGAAGTCGGTTGATTATGACGATCATAATCATCGCGTAATGCGCGAAAAGTGGCTACCGAAAAGTGGCTACGTTTAAATCACCACTTTTGTAGTAAGTTTTAATAATTATAACGCGTTGTTCGATTGTTAATCGATCCATTTATCGTAAATGGCAAACATTCAACTAATATTATGACACTTCAAATGACAGCTGAGTTTGACAGGTGCCAGCGCTACCAACTTGAAGCCACGAAATGAATGACCCATTATAATAACACACACGGAAGTAAAGCCCGTGGTTCTTATTTTCCAAAATAAAATGAAATAAAAGGAACTTTGTGAATTGTAAGAAAATTGATAATTATTACGAAACAGTTGATCAGTTTTTTAATAAATTTTTAATTTTGAAGTAAGTAACAATTTTCAATATTTATTGACTATTCATATTTCATAAACATATTGCAATATGTATCAGCAACTAGCAAAGTTTCGAAATTCATATTTTTGCATCTTTAAGAAGAGTAGGAAAAACTGCGCTCGATTTAAAAATAAACTTAACATTAGTGAATGTTCAAAATTATCTAGACAAATTGTTTAAAACTCATGAATTAAATGCCAAAAAGGCATTTGCGGTTTGTGAAGAATTTTATGAATCAATTAGTGCTGCGCTGATGAACTACTTCCCGTTCCGTTGTAAACAACTATACATTTATCTTCGTTTTTATTACCAAAAAATGCAGACAGGTCATCGAAAAAAAGGGGAATAGATTCTCTTCATAAAATCTTATTAAAATTTACATGTATGTACGTGTACGACTACAGAACAGAAACAATGTGGTTTAATATAGAACAGGGACTCGTCCGTCGGTAGAACGTGATTTAAGCCATTGCATTGTTCCAGAAGAAAAGGCAGTCGAAGTCGGTGGGTCGTAACGTGATTTATTATGTTAACAAACGTGTATAGTATATAGAACCCTGTGGTATTCCTATAAAAGGCATGGCTTGATGGCGGCAAAACAAAACAAAAAGGTGATGATGAGGTGTTGTGTCAGTGTCAGGTCGAGTGCATTTCTAAGTTGAATGTTGATGAGTGAAAGACATCTCCATTCTTTTGATAGAGATGCGCGCAATGGGAGCAAATGTGTGATGATGTGGATATTCAATTTGTAGGAATTCCATTTTGTGAATCTTTTTTTTTTCCTTTTTTTTTATTTAACGCTTACGATCGTTATTTTTCAAGGTAAACAAAATTGTAGACAAGTGACATATTTCTGTCAACAAATTGAAAAGGTTTATTCAAACGAAGTTATGAGTGACATCAGTTTTTTATTAGGTGTGTGTGTATAAACAGACAGGTCTTGAATAAAAACGAGGATAATTTAAGGCTACGAGAGAGTATGGTAGGTATAGTTTGTAACTGCAAACAACTTCTCTATGCATATGAGTTTACTGTAGGTATATAAAGTTATAGAGCGGCACATATAATTTGGAACAATATTTTACGACTATAGTGATGAGGGAGGTAAAGGTATAGAAGTAAAGTACATACATTGAAATGCATACGTAATGTCACCTGTTTTTTTATATATCATATTAAAATTTTAAAGCACTTATTGCCATGTAATGGGAATACATCCTATCTTTACCACTGCGGTTAGCAAAACAATGCAAGGATACTACATAACTAAATTAGTTATAAAATAAATATTCAACCAGTAAGTTACTGCTTTTTTAGATTATTTGTTCGTTTTCAGGAAGCTTTGTAGGTAAAAAAAACTTCGGAGAATGAGTACTCTGATAAGGCACGGAATGTGCAATATAGAAATCGAAGCTATAAATTGCGATTCATACCCCAAATGTTGAACTTATTGCTATTGCTTTTTCATTACTATCTCGATTTACAATATGCGGTGCATGGCACCTCAATGTAAACACGGCTCATCAGTCTGGATTCAATCTCTCCAACCTTAAACAAGTTCCTTTTCTACTTCCCTTCTGGCAGAGCTGTACAATAATTCAGTCAAATGAATTAAACGTTTTAATAAATTTAAAACTTAGTAGGTACTTTAACTTAACTAAAACTAGAATCACCTGTCAATTGTAACGCAGTCAATTGACTATAGCAGGTAATTTACTGCAGTGATTTTTGACGTTTTCATTCTTTTTGTAGATTTTAAATTTTGACAGTTAGTAAATCATTAACGGGTGGGCCATCTAGTGGTTTTTTTTTAAATCATAGGTATTTTTGACACTGACAGCTGTTTCCCGTTCGAAATCCTGACAGAAATTCGGTATCATACCTCCGCGGAACGAAATGAGTCGCTTTACGCTTAAACAACGACGTTGGAAAATATTGAAAATTTGTTTCCAAATTGAGTGCTATGTAGCCCTATTAAACTTATTGTGTATGTTCAAAATGCCATATTTATAATTAAAAAAAAAACTACATAACTGACCTATAATCAACAAAACAAATCACTTTTTTATGAAAAATAAGAAATTGTATCTTAATATTATGTATGTACTCCTCTTTTTGCGGGTGCTTATAAAAATAAACTCTATTGATACCTGTTTTTACGTAGCTTTTCCTATATTAAATATTACTCATACATGTATCATGCCTTATGGCTACGGTGACAATCCGTTCTCTTTTTTAGAGGACAGTTTTCTTTTTCGGTATCGTGTCCTTCTTTTTTTTTTTTCTTTTTTTCCTAAATTATCCTCTTAATGTCCTTTTTTTCTTTTAAACCTATTTTCTTTGATCTACAGGACTTACTTCAGTTCTAAATTACTCAAAAACAAAATTTAGACAGCACTGCTTTGAATAATTCAGTTCTGTAATTTGGTTTTTGCTATTTTGAATGAATGGCAAACACTCTTCCAAGTCCTTTTGTTTGTTTCTTGGAACTCTATTGAAAAAGCCTTTCCAATGTCTTGGAATTTAGAAAAATTATAAAAATCAAAGATAATGAATTATTTGACGAGATTTCTTGCGTCAAACGATATGCAAGTAACGAACAATTCAAAAAATGGAAAACGGATAATTTGTCACCAAGTGAGAAATGGGTTGAAATTTTCAAATACTTTGATGCAGATAATGTAAAGTACAAATATATACTAAGATTACTAGAGTTTCCGCTGTCGCTCCCCTTCAAGAGCCCCTACGGAAAGAGTGTTTGTAATTAAATTTGAATTAAAAGTTGATACACTAGAGACAATGTTGATAACAATAACATAAGTCCAATTATGACTATGACTGTGGAGATTTTAAGACTTCTTTAAGAATTGGGGCGGGATCTTAAAAAAAAATACACTGCGAAGAAAAATACAAAAACTTACAGATCCTTCAATTAACTTAAACGAAAGAAGAAAAATCTGAATTTTTCTAAATTTTGTTTTTTACTTGTAAAAATAAATTAATGAATTTCTAGCTTAGAAAAAAGCTATTATATCATAAGAATTTCGGTTTTTTTTTTATATTTTAATTTTTTTTTATCTAAACTTTTAAATTGAGTAGGTACTTAACTATTTATTATTTTTTTTTTTTTTTTGTTTTAAATACTGAACTATAGTACAAATAATTTGAATAAATATCGTATGTTCCTAAACTTGTTCAAGTTAATTACAAATTGTCCTTTTTTTTGCATCTGAAGAAATGGTCACCGTACTTATGGCAGATATATCTTACATCAGATATGCCACTTAAATAATGTAATGCGATTCCTTTTTTCCAGAAAATCTATTAATTATTTAACTGTTAATTAAATCTAAGCATATCAATCTCATGGATTAATTATGTATTTTGGTATTGTTAGATCTACTTGACTTCGCACGTCATTTAAGAATCAATTTCGACTATCTGGTTCATCTAAAGCCAACTAGTTATTCGGTTTTATCTTTTTGTTTTTTTTGTATTATAATTATTCGTGAAAAAAAAATGGAACTGAAATTGTTTGTTGTATCGGGTTTTCCAATAGGGAATTGACAACTTTTGAATTTAATTTGTGAACGCACCCTTTCACTAATCATCGAACTATCATTGTCAATTTATTCAGTAAACTCCACATTTTCATCATGGTAAAGTACACGAAGGAAGGAATTTTTACCGAAATTTGGAGTCGGTGACCGCAACTTTGAGAGCGTTAACTCCAATTTTCGGTCGTTAATGACGAAGTTCATTTTTGGCTCAATGGGTTTGTCAATAAGCAAAATATGGGTTATTGGTCGGGTGAAAATCCATATTTGCTCCATGAATCACCACTTCATCCACAAAGAATAAGTGTTTGATGTGGTTTGCATGCCGGCGGAGTTATTTGGCCATATTTTTTCGTCGACGATAACGATTGTCACGTTACTGTAATTGACCAGCGTTATCGCGCCATGATTACCCATTATTTTTGGCCCGAATTGGACGACATGTGGTTTCAACAGGATGGTGCCACAAGCCACACAGACACAGCACACCTTACAATCGATTTATTGAAGAGTAAGTTTGATGAGCGTATTATCTCAAGAAATGGGCCAGTCGATTGGCCATCTCGTTCGTTTGATTTGACGCCTCTAGAGTATTTTCTTTGGGGCAACGTTAAGTCATTGGTTTATGCCAACAAGCTGACGACGCACGTTGGAAGACCTCAGAGCCAACATTGAACGCGAAATAGCGGCCGTTTCGTCCGAAATGTGTGGCCGAGTCATCGAAAATTGGGTCCAACGTATCGACCGCTTCAAACGTTCCCGCGGTGGCCATATGAACAAAGTCGAGTTCCATTCATAAATGTTTTGATTTTACTTCAAGCAGATAATAAAGTTATTGAAATATCTCAAATGGTTTGCCTTTTATTTAAAAAAAAAAAAATTGTCAAGTCCTTATTGGAAAACCCTTTACATACATATTAAGGTAAATTCTGACAAACTCTTGGAGTTCCGAATATATTTATATTAGTTTTGAAATTGCTATTTATAAAAAAAAAATTAAAAATAGTTTGTGAAATTAAATAAAGAGTAAAGGATGCACTTAGCATTTTCTTTTCATTTTTAAATCTACATATCTAGATATAAAGATAACAGTCATACCAAGAGGTATTCCTTTTCTTTATAAAAAAATATTCAATAGAATTCTTACATTGTGTAACGTACATACCCAAATTCATAAATATATCTACTATGTAGTTATAAAAATATTACATAACTTCCTTTTAATGCAAATCCTCTAAGTTTTGAAATTGTACTGCCAAAGAGTATGTAATTCGTATGCATATATTATATGAAAGGCAAACTCATCTTAATAAAGCACTCGCAGAAGACAAACGTGACCCATTCTAGAGAAAAACTTAATTTTAACAAAATAATTTTCTGTCATACTCAGACTCTTGCTTCATTATTTTTTTTTTTATCATTTTATACGACATACTTATGTAAATATTCATACAATTTAAAATTGAAGCTGAAGTAGGCAACAGAAGGAATACAACTCGAAACTATACAAGCAGTACAGAAGCCGAACTTAGAAGAAATGAAATAATGGAATCTCTGTAGATTATAAAAATATAACATCGGAATGCAATTTAAATCTTATATACATTTTTTTTTCTAATGGAGGTTTTTTCGTGTTTCCTCCAAATTTAATGTTAAAATAAAAAAATGTCCTTAAAGAAGCCCTTAAAAAATAATATTCTAGTTGAAAGATATGCATATTGTATCGAATCTCTTAAATGTAAAATGTGCGGTAACAATCCATTGTAAAACTTATAACGAAATAAAAATCTATCTATCTACCAAGTTCTGGTTTATTTTGTTTTCATTGAAAATAAACAATATATTTGATTAAAAAATTAAGTCTTGACTCTTCATCAATAAGAAAAGAAAAAAAAAATAAATAAGTAAAAGAACTCATTCATAACAATAACGAGAAAACAAAAACTAATTTAATTTTTTTAAATTAAATTTAAGCATCTGCAATTCGTGCTTTTTCGTTTCTTTTATACAAGGTTCGACTTATTTTCACAAAATGTGTAACGTTCGACAAATAATAACACCGAATGACGTTCAAATCAACGAACATTCGATTCTAAAAATAGAGTGAGATCAATCTTCGAAAAATTTATGACATTTAAGTCGAATCAAAGGTTTTCAGTTCGCCAACCCTAATACTCATTTTTCACACTCACATGTTTATTCGTTCGACTCGCCAGCGGTAATAGGGGGGATAATACTTAATTTTTGTAAATTTTTCGCACAATTATTTTCGGAATTGGTTCAGTAAGGGCAAGATCAAGGGCATTTACACCACAAAACTGACAAATGAAATCAATACACTTATGACTGAGTCATTATTGATTCTTTTTAAATTAAATTTTGTGTTGCAAATCATCAGACACGAAAAATATATATATCTGCAACGAATGATGTAATAAAATCTGCAAGCTATCCCACAGGTCCTTTCTATTTGCAATGCTTGCTTGCTCACTTAAATTAAAAAAAAAAAAAAAAAAAAAAACAACAAAAAAATTCCAAAGAAAGTGGAGAAATAAATTCCAGATTCCCAACGGATGCACAAGGAAAGCATCAGTGTGGCTATTAAAAAGTCTGGTATTATTTTGCAAGTGAAAGTCGCACAAAATGGAAACACACACACACACAGACACAAAGCGAAAGGGATTACATCGTTTTCCTTTCATTCTTCTACGAAAGGATGCATGTTTTCCATTCTCTTATTTAAAAAAAAAAAAAAAATAATAAGAAAATAAAAATAAAAAACCATGAGATGGAAATCTTTTGAATTTATGTGGGATGCATCTCCTCCGGTGAGGTATAGGTATACCGTAAACAAGATACACATTTTTCATAAAAAATGAGATTGTTCAATGTTCAACAAACATTTTATCTCATACCAGGGCTATCGAAGTAACTACTAAGGGAATATTTTTTGGGTTTGCTTTGTCATTCATTGAATTTTAACAAGATTTTTATTAATTTTAATCGAATAAAATAAATTTTTATGGACCTGTTTCAAAGTTCTGTTTAGTTTGTCGGAACATAAATATAGGCACAGGGTCATAAGTCCAAATGAAAAAATTCAAAGTTGTCTTTTAAACGTTGGGTCAAAAACCCTTAAACCAAAATCCTAAAAAATACAAAATACCCAAAATCCCAGAAACCTGAAACCCCAAAATCAAGAAAACTCGAATACTTAAAATTCCCGAAAATTCATTTACCTGGAAAAAATTAAAATACACTTTTGCGTTCAAGGATTTTGAATTTACTAAATTTTGGGTTTTATGGATTTCAGGTTTTTCTGGATTTTTTTGGATTTAAGATATCGGGATTTTGTCAGACTCCCCGTACTTTGAATCCCCTTAATAAATTAGTCTTAAAATATATTTATTTTTTTTTTTTCTGAAGTGTAAAATTCAGAATTCTTTGTTGTAGTGAGCTTAGAGCAAGCTGCAAGCTACAATCAGAGTCTCATCATAATTGCATGTGTTAGTGGTTAGTAAATTAGTAAAAATAATTCAAACTAATAACACATGCAAATACAAATCTAAACACATAAATAGTAACAAAAATTAAACAAAATAATAATACAAGTAAACTATAATACAGAATTATACAGAACAATAGTATCTGTTGTCAAGAAGTAAAAACAATCACGACCGTGGAGCACTGGTTCGAAACGCTTTTTTTAATCCAATTTTACTCATGTTAAAATCAACAGAGGAAGCATTTAAGTTAAAAAGTTTGCTCATTCGGTTAAGAGGCTCATGTATGCCGTAGTTAGTTCTATGAAAATCTACGTGTAAAAGTTCAAATCTTCGCAGGTGGTGAGATCCTCCACGGTAATTTATGCCAATATTAGGCTAACAAATAAGGAGCGTCAAGTTGACCATTCATGAGTTGATGAACAAACAATATGTCGTTATTAACACGCCTTTGGTATAATGTTTGGACCTGCAGAAGCTGGATCCGATGTTCATATGGTGGAAGGTTAAACGGATCGGCCCAAGGAAGACCTTTTAGAGCAAAGCGAATGAATTTATGTTGTATTGATTCAATTCGGCTTTTATGAATTTCTGGACATATGACCCTATTTCCGTATTAGTAACTAAACATTACTTTATTGTCTGAGCACAAAGGCTACGGAGCTACAACTGGAAGTGCAGAGGGAATAGCTGTCAAAATATTCAATTTACACAAATTCAATGTTACAAACACAACACAACGCAGTCGGTGCAGCAAGAGTTCACCAACTTTTAACTTTTCAGGTGCACCACTTTTAACGTTTAAATTTTTTATATGAAGAAAAAAAGAACCGGAAAAAAATACTGAAACTGTTTGTGCTTATTTGTTTCGCGAAAAATATTATTAATTAAAAGAAAAATATTAGAAATAAAAAAAGTAAAAAATAAGGTCGTGGTTGTTTTTTTTTTTTTTTTCTTTAAAATATACTAAAAGCTGTACAGCTGCATTGTGGTTACCACAGTTACCACTGGGATACAATAGTATCCCGGAGGATTCTTCTTTTTTTTTGGTGGGATTCGGGGATACATTTTTTTTAAAGGACACATTTATTTAAGATAATTTTAACTCCAAAAAATGTTAAATTTATTTATATTTAAAAACAAACAATGAAAATGAAACGGTGGAAGATGATTGCTTTGTATTCTGTAATTGTGTTCGAATTTTTTATTTTTTTTAAAGTTTTGATAATTCTTAAATTCGAACAACATTTTTTTAAATTTTATGCATTTATTTTCATTTCATTTTATTTTTGATGCGAAGGGTTTCATAAATAATTTGGCCTGTGGTAACACTGGTGGGCACGTAAAAAATATCACGTTCGATACTTTTTCACAGCTTTTCCAATTGCAGCTTCAGTTGCAGTATTCTATTGTGTTCAGGAAGTTCACAGACAGACTGAAACAGGCTCTAAAATTTATTTCAAACTATAGTTCCTTTTTTTTGAAAGATGGTTATTTTCCGTATAATTAAAAGTAGGCTTGTTCTTATTGACTTGAGAAGGGGGGGGGGGGGGAATTTGTCGCACTTCTTTATTTTATATTATTTATATTAACCCAATGCTAACTTCACCGTCAATTTAGCATTACCACCCCACATTTAAAAAAACAAGTGCGACAAATTTTCTTCTTTCACGACAAGTTCACGACAATTAATCCAATTATTGAAAATATTAAAATTTTTAAGTGGTAATGCTTACTTGACGGACATTTTTTTTTTTTTTCATTTTTTTATTATTCAAAAGTATATTTACAATTTCATATATTCCTGCGAAGCCTAGGTTTTTCTGCAGAAGGTTGTTCTTCTACTTTATTTAGAGTAATAATAATAAAAATTTAAACTTATAAAAGTTAATAATTTCAAAGTGAATTTTTTTTTTTTTTGATTTCAATTTACAAAGTTTTCAATATTGCATTTTTAACTATTTTCATTTATAAAGAAATATTTCAATTGTTTTTTTTCTTTTTTTATAATTTTGTATTTGTTTCAGTTCTTGAGGTAAAGAATTAATAATTGATGGAACAATGTATTGCAGCTGTCTCTTACCATATGTGTTGTGGTTTCTTGGAATTTGAAGCATACCTTGTGCACGTTGTCTGGTATTGACTTGATGTTGTATCGGTCGGATGAAACGGTTATCGTCTTGGTATTCCAAAACTGTCGTTATGTTGAAGATTTGCTCGACTTTAAGTACTCTAAAATTTCCTTCAGTTTGCTGCCTGTTATAATTTTGTATAATTTTTAGGGCTGCATTTTGAAGTTTTTGGAGCTTTTTAATGTGAGTTAATGTGAGTATACCATATCTTACCTTTGACTCTAATAATGCATAATAGACTTGTCGCAAAACGTCCTCAGAAGCATGGTAACGCAAGTGTGAGAGTGCAAATAGGCCTTTCTTCATATCAGTCCGTAGCTTGTCTATATGCTCGTCCCAAAGGAAATGACAATCAATAACAACTCCAAGATATTTATAGTTATCAACAACTCCGATGCATTCATTGTACAGGATTCATTTCTGTAGTATATTTGCTTGTCGGTTTTTTTGAAATGCGGACTTCGGATATGCATTAATTTAGTTTTGGAAGCGTTTATTACCAATCCGTTATCGTGACACCATGGTACAGCTGCGTCGAATTCCTCTTGCATCACCATTGTAGCTGAATCAAGACACCTATGGCGAACAACAATTGCAGTGTCATCAGTAAAAGCGAATGGAATGCTTAGCTTAAAAACCCGAAGAAGCTCGTTGGTATAGAGGATGAAAAGAAGTGGGCCCAAATTAGATCCTTGTGGAACTCCATATTCAACATTCCTTGCCTCACTGTACACATCTTTTATCTTGACGCAAAACGTTCTGTTGTGAAGATAGTCTGTCATCCAATTAGCCATCACACCTCGAATCCCGATTCTTCCTAAAGCTTTTAGAAGATTTGAATGATTGAGAGTATCAAAAGCCTTGCTGAAATCCATAAACAATATAAGTATATGGTGCCCTCTATTTAAGCTCTCATTCACACAGTTAGCAAATTCACCAAGCAGTTGTCCTGTATTTTTGTTCTTCTGAAATCCGTACTGGCTTTTGTAATAAGAGAGTGTTTTTCAACAAAACTTTCTAACCCTTTTGATCGAACCACGTAACGTACATACATATAACGTAACGCAACAAAAAAACTCAAACTTACTTAATGTAACGTAATGCTACGTAACTCTAAATTAAAAGATGCTTATTTGTTTCCCTTCCCTAGTTTATAAAGCATATAACGTAACGTAACGTAAAAAACTCAAACTAACTTAATGCAACGTAACGCTACGTAACTCCAAATTAGAAGATGCGTATTTGTTTCTCTTCCCTAGTTTATAAAGCCAATCATATTCAGCCCTATTCTGCTAAACGTTCACGTGAATTTTCGTATTCTGCTATCCGTGCGTGCGTCGGAGGAAAACGAATGTTCCAAAAAGCATATAAATTGCAATAAAAGAAAATTTTTAAAATTAGATTCTCTCAAGACCTTCACAAATTATTATTGATAGAGCTTTGAACTCGAAAGAGTGAAGAGTTTAAAGAATAATTTGTAATAAGTTAAGTGAACAATTCACGTGAATCGAAAAACTCGACCGGATCGGATAGCAGAATAGGGCTGATCATACTCAATTTATGACGATTTCTTAACTAATAAAGTAACACCTAATAATGAATTTCGAACACAATTATTTATTGTAGATATGTACTTATACGATCACGTTCATATAATATTTATGATAAGAAAAACACGTTCTGACTTGATTTATACGTTTACGTATGAAAACACACGTTCTAACATTATTTATTCGTTCACGGATGCAATGATTTTCTCCGAATCAATAAAGTCAAAAGAAAACGAAATGCATCTCACTTCAATGCACACTGCACAGGCACACTCCTTAATATCAGACAACAATAATTTTGCCGCACATTTAAACAACCTAACCTATTACAACTAACATACCTAGCTGCAAAAACAAATGCACCCATTTGCGCTGTATTGTAAAATACTCTTCAAAATCTCTTCAAACAGCTTTTCATGTTTACTCGATACAACTATATAAAACAACTGAATAAACTGAAAGGAGGGCTCCATCACCGTGTTTCGTTTAGACATAAACCATCTGCATGGTTTGTTATGTAGGTACTTCTATTGCCAATGAAGGAAGGTCTTTCTTTCTATCTTCGTTGATTGTTGATTTCTGATCAGGGAGAACAAAAAAAAAACAAAAAGAAGAAAATTGACGTTTTCTAGGTGGGGTTTTGAGGGATTTTAAAAATGATAGACAGACATTTGTATTTTTGATAATGGAAATAAAAAAACAATAGAAAAATGGTTAAGAAACAAGTATCTATAAGTAGCAGATGATAGACAACATAACATATTCAGTTTTTTGAAAAGTGGCAAATAAAATGAATAGAAAATCACTTTGAAATTGATTGACATTTAAAAGATATTATAATTGAAGAATTGCAAAAAAAATTTACTTCATTTGAATTGAAATGGATTTTTTATGTGATTGAGGACAATTTGAAGTATTTTAAACAATTGAAATGTACCAGATTATATATAATTCGATGTGCCTTTTTCATTATAAGAATCGGTTATAAATTGACAGAATTTTTGGATTCCAGTTTATTATTAAAATTCGCGAACTAATTTGAAAAACAAAACTACGTTCATGTTTCCAAAAAAAAAATACACAAGAACATTATCTCTGTCTATATATGTTGTTAAATATCTATGTACATAATATGTATTGAATATTTAATCGAGTAACATAAATGCAAAGTAAATTCGGATCATGAAGTAAATTCATTCTTGTAGTAAATTTCAACAAGAAATTCGATGGTAACCTTGATTTTGACTTTCACGGACAATGACGGGCATTGACGGACTTTAATGAATAATCAAGATGCATCGCCGATAAGCATTGAACATTGAGCTTTTTGAAAAATAAATATCTAAATATCTAATACGAGGCCAATGCCAGGCCCTGGGCAAAAAACAAAAACAAAAAAACTTCCAATTGAATGACTAGGAATTCTAGTTTTGTTGGATATATGTAGTTCACACTAGATATTCGTCATGAAATCTATGTTAGATGAACTGAACTTAACAAAAATTGCGTATTGACAAGGTCCTCACTAGTCAACTGATGAGTCCAAGTGAGATCGCCGGGACGTAACGCCTAAATTTTTGTGGACTAAAGGCCGTAAAAAGCTATTTTGAATCAATAATTCAACAAGTCCAATTAAATAGTGCTAAGTCTTCTACTTGGCTGAAGTATTTCAGTAATATATAGAATTTGTTTTATTAAAAAAAACCTTCATGAAAACCTATTTCTGTTTTTTAGTGTTTGACTAAAAATTAATAACAACATTGAATCTTAAAAATAAAAAAAAAAACACCCGTTATGATTTTTTATTCCACAAATGAAGTGCTAATAATTTTTAATCACTTAAAATATTCTTTAATGACTTTGGAAAAAAATACTTTAAAAGTTCATAAAAACCGCCTTTGGCTGAACAGTATTGAAACTAACTGACCTTTCATGACCAATTACTAACGATTTTTTTTTGTTGAAAATCCCACATACCTACTAAATGAAGTGCCCGGACCCAAAGCAACGCCAGACTCCTATACTATTATAACGGGTGGTTAAATTTTAAGGGTCGATGTTGAATGTGAACCACACCTAAACGTCAAGTTTTTTCCTGCATTTCATTTGAAATTTCTCAATTTCAGACTAACTCAATTTGAACCATGGAAAGATTTCAAGCGTCGTCAATGGTCAGAATGGTGGCAAGAAATGGCAACAGTGGATGATCAATTTTCGAAGAAAATCATCTTCAGTGGTGAGGCACATTTTCACCTCAGTGGATTCGTCAATAAGCAGAATTGCCGCATTTGGGCGAATGATAATCCAAGAGTGATTGTCGAAAAACCAATGCACCCACAAAGAGTGACTGTTTGGTGCGGTTTATGAGCTGGCGGCATCATCGGGTCGTATTTTTTCCAAAATGAGGCCGGTCAGGCAGTTACTGTGAATGGTGTTCGCTATCGTGAGATGATAACGAACTTTTTATGGCCCGAATTGGAAGATATGGATGTGGACGATATGTGGTTTCAACAGGACGGTGCCACTTGCCACACAGCTAACGAAACATTGGCTCTTTTGCGCGACAAATTCAATGACCGTGTTATCTCACGTGGTGGCGATGTCAATTGGCCGCCAAGATCATGTGATTTGACTCCGTTGGACTTCTTTCTTTCGGGGTTATTTGAAAGAAAAGGTGTACGTCGATAAGCCAGTAACAATTCAAGAGCTATAAAGGATGAGATAATTCGGCACATTAACGGCATAGAACCTCAATTATGCCTCAGCGTCATCGAAAATTTGGACCATCGGATGGAGGTGTGCTGCCGAGGTCGCGGCGGCCATTTGGCCGATATTTTGTTCCATACATAATTAAACCATACCAATATTATCATAATAAAAAGAAATGACAATATTTCCTAAATAATTTGTGTTTTATTCAAAATCAACATCGGCCCTTAAAATTTAACCACCCTTTATTACAATAATAAATTCCGACAACTTAAACGTTTCTCTTAATGTTTTAAATCGTTTATAATATTGCCAATTCAATTTCAATTATTCCATTAGGTATCAACAATATTTGCGTAAAATTTAATGCAATTTAATTTTTTATTTTTTTTTTTTTCCTAGTTTACACCCGTAAATCAATTTATGATGAAATCTTCGATGCATACAGTTGTTGTCAAAAGCTCTTATACTCTTTTCAAATCATCTTTCCTTCAAAATAGAATAGACCACAGACAATTCACATCCAGTATAAAGCACTTAATATTTAAAAAGTTTTCAATCTCCTTTTAATTGATTGATAAATCTTTGTTGAAAATGTCACATTAAAGATAGTCCAATTTTTTTTACTGATTAATAGCAAAATAATCTCAAAGTGAAAATTAAAAGTAGGTACCTACAACACATAAATATTCTTCGCCCCAAAAACCTCAGCTGGATAAATCTTCATTTTGCCCATAAACATTTCTTATGTAGTAAAATATCTATTCATGAATATTATAGATAATTTGTTTAAGAAATAAAATTAAAAAAGACTAATCCAATTCTGAAGGTAATAAATAAAGTTTAGTATGTTTATACCTACGTACGTATGTACACAATGTGGTAAGTCACAAACTCATCGTAAAAAAGCCTCTTATAGCCTTGAAGAGTTTCCTATAAATAATAATGTCACCGATAAATTGATACATACATATATCAGGATGTTTCTTTTATTTTCAAAAATTTAATGATAAATCCAAAATGTATGTTCATATTTCGTAATGATATGAATTTGAAATGACGTCATTGTTGAATCTACCTAAAAGCGTAATCGAAATGTCATTTCATTAAATAATTTAATTTATTAAAGCTATTTCTTAAAAGTATATAAAGTTTTGTTTTTTGAAAACAAGCCTGTCATGTCATTCTATAGAAGTCATAAAGTTAAAAAACAATTGAATTTATTATTATGCAGCAAAGAATATGGGAAAACTTTTAGAAACTTTTTTATTGCTGTGACTTTTTTTTTTAAGTATATGGTAACTTTACCTTTACCTACTTGAAAAATTATTTCAAAGCTTATTTTTATTTTAATTCCTATATTTAGATAGAAAACATAGTTTATATTACTCCAACGGGACGACGACGCGACGCGACGGATCTTTGAAATAAGGGTAAACTTTGTATGTTAATAGATATGTACCTAATCTATAACATATAAATATCGTTCAAGTCATGATCTTCAATCGCTGGTAAAAAGAAAATAGGTTATCATTCAACCATATCGCTCTGAATTCACTGTATCCGTCTGCCCATCTGGCATCTCGAAAAAATACGGACCAATGACACCTTTCGACCATAGAGCACACCAAACAGTCACTTTGTCTGGATGCAATCGCACCTCTTCGAGCACTTGTGGCTTTTCTAAGCCCCATATGCGGCAATTTTATTTGTTTACATACCCACCGAGTGATATGTGCCTCATCGCTGAAGAAAATGTTGTTCCTTAAAAGTGGCTACGTTTGAATTACCACTTTTAGGTAAGTTTAATAATTTTAACGCGTTGTTCGATTGTTAAGCGATCCACTATCGTAAATGGCAAACATTCCACTAATTTTATGACACTTCAAATAACAGCTGAGTTTGACAGATGTCAAATGCCAGCGCCCCCAACTTGAAACCACGAAATGGATAACCGGTTACATTTTTCATTAGTAACTATACTTCAACTATAGTAAATGTCACTGCAGTTCAACTGTTACTGTTGCAGTTATGTCCGTCAAGTTAGCATTACCATCACTTCAAAATTTTAAGGTTCTAATAATTGGATTAATTTTCGTGAATTTGTCGTGAAAGAATCAAATATGTCTCGTTTTTTTTTAATAAAAAATAACCCCTGATAATGCTAACTTGACGGTCAAGTTAGCGTTTTGCCCTCCCTTAACTAAAGACAATTCCGATCAATGAATTAACCGGTATAACCAGCTTTTGGGGCGACGCACGCACGCACAGTGGTCTACTTGTTAATTTTTTGCGATAAAAATCACTGCTTACGACAATTCTGGACGAAAATTCATGAAGTCCGATACAGTTCGTATTAAGATCTGCCCTTGATGGTATACTACGGAAGTTATCAATATTATTAAAATCGCATAACAAAATTTATAGCAAATGGAAACAAAGTTCATCAAAATCTAATTGGCTTATCTATAAAGAAATGCGAAGTCAGGCTACCAATACGAATTAATAAAAGTAATAATTATAATTCATTTAAACTCAATCTTAGACAAATTACTATAGGTACATATCTGTTGTGGCGAAAAAAAAAGTTCAAAGGGTGAAATTGACCCTGACGAATTGAATCATTGTTGAATATAAGGCTGCTAATGAAACTATAACTAATAATAATTGAAGTCATAACTTTTAATGCCTATTTTAATTCTAGTTCATCTAGCGAAGATTCCATAGGGGAGAAGAGGGAGTCTTGATCTCCTTTGCAGTTTTTGTATCTTAAGTTTTTATTCACGTTTTCTAGAAGACCAGTTCCTATGTTAAAATAAAGACACATTTATTATATTCCTTTTTCGCAAAGAAAACAGCACTTGTTGTAAAAGCTCTGTTTAAAACAAAAAATTGAAAAGAGTCAAAAGAATCAAGTCTCTCATAGAGGAGGGAACCAAATCTCCCATAGCTTGGGGAGACTTAAATTCGTTATATATTTAAATTTTCTTAAGTAAAAAATATAATAAATATTATTAATTCAACGAAAAAACAAAATATATGTATATTTAATAACGAATTCATTTCATAAAAAAGGAAAATTAATTTAAATCAGAATTTAAAAAAAAAAAAATAAAAATATTCTATTGGGAATAATCGCAGTGATTTTGGGAAAAGAAAACATCCCACGCTTGTTGTATGACCTGAAAGTTGCTAGTTTTTAATGACATCAAGTTGAGAAACTTCGCTTATATCGCCGGATCAAGTCTACCATGATCGAGGGGATTAAGCCTCCCAAATTGGCTAAATTAGAAAAAAAAATAAAAGAATTTATTTTTGGCACATAATCAAACTTTAAATGCATTGTTGCGTTGTTCAACAACAAATTTTTGGATAGGTAGATAGATCAGCTGTTTTTTTAACAAAGGATTCCTTGGGTTCAAGAACCTATCCGGGAGGGTGTTAAAATATCTAAAAATATTTAGAAATCTTGATTTGTTGTTGCGTCAGCTTTTTTTCTACAAGGGATCACAACAACTCAAACTTATACCGGATAGCCTTGGATAGGCACCCGAAGCTGCAAATTTGTGAATTTTTTATTAACTCTTTGATTTTTAGTAGGACACCAACGCAATATACTACATCCGATTTCTTACACAAATCTCAATTTATGAGAACAACATTTTAATATCGTTGGAGCGGTTTTTTAAAATATTTTTTTTTTTTTTATAAAATTTTGAAAATATTTTTAAAGAAAAAAATGTTAAGCAATTTTTTAGTATTTATTAATGTGGAGTTTAAAAATTAATTTTGAAAGAAAATCATCTACCCGTTTTCGAAATATCGATTTTTCGAACAAAATTTGATTTTTTTTTTTAATCCAGTTTTTTTTTTTTTTTTTGAAAATTTGTATGTGCAATATTATTCAAATTTAATAGAATCTTTTATGTAAAAAAAATAATTATAATCAAAAAAATGGTTCTATAAGAGATACCATAAACGAAAAATACATTTTTTCCCAATAATATAGTAGATCGTACTGATGTTAGTTCACATAAAAATTTGAATCAAAATCGTAAGAGCAGTTTTTTTAGAAAAGTGATATTTTCCATTCCGGTTTTTAAACACTTGTATGGAAGATACCGTTATTTTTGGTCATAAGAATAATTTTTATTTAAAATCTGCTAAATAATGTTAAAAAACTGCTGGGTGCCAAGTTTAATAAAATTCGACCAAGTCATTTTCGAATTATTAAGTTCTCAAAAAAAATTTTGAAACTTTTTTTAAAAATCCAAAAAGAAAAAAAATTTTAATTTTAGCACACAAAACTTCTTGAAAAATTTTCTATAAGAACTTGGTAAATTTTTTTTTTTTTAATTGTAGCCTTTTTAAATAAAATTACTGATTTTTTTTTTAATGTGGGCATGTTTTTCAGAAAAGTGAGATTTTCATAATTTTGTAAAAAAAAAAATTGTACCGCAGGTACCTTTATTTTTGGTCTTAAAAAAATGAAAAAAACGTGTGGGTGAAATGCCCAAAACCGTTAAGTATAAAGTTTTAAGAAAATCGACCCACCTGTTTAAGCTGAAGCCGAAAGAACGGGACAGACAGACAGAATTGCTAGACACACTTTTTTTTTCGACATCTCTATTATCGTAATGTCAACTTTGATCAAAATCTCGAGTTCGAATCCATAACTTGCCATACATACATACATACATACATACATACATATGTCAACCCTGCCAGGCATACACACCACCAAAAATACCACCACCACCACCACATATCGAGGATCCACTAGTAAAGTGATGTGCCGATATGCGCCGTTGCAGAGAGACCAGAGTCCGTTCAGCCGTCGAGGCAAGCACAAGTCATTCGCGCCGAACCCCGAAGATTTAATTTTTTTTAACTTCTAATAAAATTTCATTTTTATTTTCCTTTCTCTAAGGACCAAAATAAGCTCGTTTTTTTTATTTATCCCGTCGGAACTGAGCCCCCCCTGACATTTTCAGAAGTGGGATCGAGAAAAAAAAATAAAATGAATAATTTACGCAGTCTAAAAATCAATGCCCTCCGAAAAAAGTGCTCAGAAGCTGGTCTTCCAACCACGGGTGCAAAATCTGTGCTCATAGAACGTTTGGAGTGCGTGAGTGACGATGAATTTTGTAGCCTTAACGGGTCGCAGAATGTGATGTACCGGTTAAATAATTTAGAAAAATCTATTGCTAAAATCCAAACGCAATTTTCCCCGAACAAAGTGTCGTCACCAACATCTACATCACACCATATACCTCTCGGACAGAACGATGCTCGCCGGTCACCTATCGCATTCACTCAACCAGAACCCTCTCAATTCGCTACCCCTCCGATAACGTGTATACCTTCACTCTCGCAATCGCAACCAATTTCGTTCCCGCCGCTAACGAGTGTACCCCCACAATTGTCTTCTTCGTCTTTTCCAACATGTGTGCCGTTGCCATCAAAATTCGTTTCGTCTACGTCTCTACCAATGCATGAGTATTCACAATTACCTCCGTCATCTTTGCCAGTGTTTGTGCCTTCTCCTCCACAATTCGCCTCGTATAATTTCGCGCCAAAGCCAACGTCTGTTTTACAAAAGGAATACACTACACCATCGTTCGTGCCACCGTCTCTGTCGGGTGTAAATGTAAATACGTCGCCAACACAAATGCATAATATGTATGCACCGAAAGTGTCATTTACAACTTCACACCCATACTCGAGCACATCACAGTGTTATCCATACGGGAGTAACAGTGCTAGTGATGTGCAACCAAAAATAACCTGTAACCCTTACTCGAACGTGCGAGATATTATAAACTTATTACCCGAGTTCGATCCATCGTCGGAAAAATCATTAAATGCGTGCCAATTCTTAAAACGCATCGAAATGCTAAAAAATGCATATAAATGGGATGATCAATCGGTGCTTTTTGCAGTGCAACAGAAAATGAACGGGCTTGCGAAATATTGGGTGGATTCCCAAGAAATTTTTATCGATTGGCAACAATTTTCGCGAACTTTTCTCTCAGACTTTCCGTGTAGTGAAAATGTGGCCGACGTTCATATTAAGATGGCAAACACGAAACGTAGCCACAATGAAACCCCACAAGAATATTTCTATAAAATGGTTTCGATCGGTAAAAAGGGCTCATTGCCAGATGCAGCCATCGCTCGCCATATTATAAATGGCATCAATGAACCGGACCTAAAAAGAAAAATCTCTAACGATTATTCGTCGTGCAATCAACTTTTGCTCGACATTAATAACTACTGCGATTATAACGAAATTCGAAGTGTCGTATCGAGTAACAACAACAGATTCATAAATAAAGTGCCCGAATTTAAAATCTTAAATGCAAAGAAAACAGAGTTAAACTCTATTCCAAAAAAAACATTCGAGACCGCGCCAAAACATTCAGTGAAATGTTATAACTGTTTTCAATTGGGACACTATTCAAGAAATTGTTCCGAACCACAAAGAAAAGAACGATGTAAATTTTGTGATCGCACAACACACAAAAGTGATTTGTGCCCGGACAGATCGAAATCGAATGTTCACAAAATCGAAAGTTCACTTAAGCCAAATCGTGGTATATCAAATAATATAATCACGAAAATGACGAAAATCAACGGAGTGTCGGTCATGTCTTTTGTGGATCCTGGTAGTCAGTACTCTCTTATACGTAAGTCTGCTGCAAAACAATTTAATAATGTCAAAAACTGTATGAAAACGCTCATTGGTTTCGCGGGAGGCAGATACATGTGCACAAGAAAAGTCACAGTTGAAGCCGAAATTGATGGAAATGCTTATACCACGGACCTTCTCATCGTCGAAGACGACTATATCAACAAAGACATTTTACTGGGACGAGACATTCTGTGCCGCGGTGGCAATAGACTCATCATCGAAGGTGATGACTGCCGTATAGAATCCGTTGGAAACCTCCAAATTTCCTCGGACTTAACGAAGGCTGAAACAGATCAGCTACGAGACCTACTTTCTTCACATCGCCGTAGCTTTGCTAAAAATATTTCTGAATTGGGCAGGTGCACCATAGGGAAAATGAGCATCACCCTTAAAACCAAGGAACCAATAAATCTCAAACCATACCGCATTGCCTTTGCTAAAAGACCAATTATAGAAAGTATAATTGATGAACTCCTGCAACACGGTATAATCCGTCCCTCCACCTCATCGTATGCTTCTCCAGTCGTGCTGGTGGAGAAGAAAAACGCCGAACACCGACTCTGCGTGGACTATCGAGTCCTAAATCGACATACCGCCAAAATACCGTATCCGATGCCAGTAATCGAAGAACAATTTGCCCAGTTAGCTGGAAACCGGTACTTCTCGACCCTCGACCTGCGTATGGGGTATCACCAGATTGAGATCGAAGAGGAATCGAGGCAATATACTGCGTTTGTCACCACCGACGGCCACTTCGAATACAATCGAATGCCGTTTGGGCTGGTGAATGCGCCTGCAGTATTTCAAAACATTATGAACCAACTTGTGATAGAAATGGGCCGCGGTCAATGTTTGGCATACCTGGATGACGTCATAATTCCCAGTAAAACTGTTGAAGAAGGGTTCACCCGTCTCGATAGATTCCTAACTCTTTTAGGGAAATATGGTCTCACGCTTCGTTTGGATAAGTGTAAATTTCTATCCACCAAAATTTCACATTTGGGTCACATAATCGACTCGAACGGTGTCACCCCGGGAGAAGAAAAGGTGAGCGCTATTAAAAATTTCCAAACTCCCACTAATATAACTGAGGTAAGGCGTTTCTTGGGACTCACGGGTTTCTTCCGGAAATTTGTGCCCCAATACTCATTTATTACTAAACCGCTAACAAAATTGCTCCACAAAAACGAAAAATATCTATGGGATGTTGAGCAAGAACAGGCTTTTCAGAAACTGATAAAAACCCTCACCAGTGCCCCACTCCTCGCACTCTATGATTCGTCAGCCCACCATGAAGTGCATACGGATGCAAGTAGCATCGGACTTGCCGGAGTAATGTTGCAATCCACCGACAGTAAGACATGGCAACCCGTCTTCTACTACAGCCGCCATTGTACCGACAACGAAAGCAAACTTCACAGCTACGAGCTCGAAGTCCTCGCCGTAGTCGAATCGTTGGAGCGTTTCCGCATTTACCTTTTAGGTAAAAGCTTCCGCCTCATTACGGATTGCTCTGCTATCGCCAAGGTCAAAGAAAATAAGGAGTTGAAATCGAAAATCGCGCGTTGGTGGATGAAACTTTTAGAATTCGACTTTGAAGCTGTTCACCGCCAAGGAAGTCGTTTGGCACACGTAGATGCTCTGAGCCGATCCCCCGAGAAACCACCTGCCGAGGTGGAGCCCGCTGGTTTTATTTTTAACCTGACAATAGATGTAAACGACTGGGTACTTACTATGCAACTTCAAGATGAAACGCTTTGTCAAATCGTAGCAGTTCTCAAGGGAGAGCGAAAATCACCACAAGAAACACAGCTAAGGAACGACTATCAACTACAAAATCATCGACTGTATCGAAAGGAAGGCGACTCCCTGAAGTTCGTGGTGCCAAAAACCATCAGATGGAGAATCGTTCAGCACTGCCACGACAACATGGGTCATTTTAGTCTCGATAAAACGCTGAAGCGCATCCAGCAGACATTTTGGTTTCCCAAAATGCGTAAGTACGTCAAAGAATATATATCTGCATGCATTCAATGTTGTTATAATAAATCACGCGGTAAACCGGAAGGTCGAATGTACTACAATGACGCGGAACCAATCCCATTCCGCTTAATACACCTCGATCATCTCGGACCTTTCATTCGATCTCGAAAAGGAAACACACATGTTTTGGCCATATCCGATGCTTTCAGTAAATTTCTTGTTGTTAAGGCCGTTCGAAATACGAAAACCGCTCCCGTTATAGACGCGTTAAACGAAGTCACCTCCTACTTTGGATTGCCATCGCGTATCATCACCGACCGTGGAACAGCCTTTACATCTAAATCTTTTGAAGACTACTGTGACGACAATAACATCCAGCACACGAAGAATGCTGTCCGTACACCGAGAGCCAACGGCCAAGTGGAGAGGGCTAACGGAATAATACTGTCCTACATCCGAACTACGACCGAAAATCCTAAAGATTGGGATCGAACTCTGAGAGACCTCCAATGGACCGTAAACTCTCAAAGTAACTCAACGACTGCTTTTACACCGAATGAGCTCGTCTTCGACTTCCAGCTCAAAAACATCATACAAAATCGACTCGTCGCAGCCCTGCAAGACGATGTTCCTGAAAACCTCGATACCCCGAACGCCAGCCAGAAACGAGAACAAGCTGCCGAAAATATTCATCGTGAACGCGAAAAGTGGAAAACAAGATTTGACAGTAAACATGCCGAACCAGTACGCTACCAAGAGAATGACCTGGTTGTGATCCAGAATGAGCCAGTCGCCACGGGTGAGTCACGAAAACTCGAGCCAAAGTTTCGAGGCCCTTATATCGTGACACGATGCCTTGGAAATGATCGCTATTTGATCGAAGATCCACCGGGTATGCAAAATACTTCCCGTAAGTTCTGTTCGGTCTATGCTTCGGACAAGATGAAGCATTGGTGTCGAAACTTCATCGAGTTCGCTGATAGTGATGATTCCGACGTAGAGCCAGATGTCCCGCCACCGGAAATCGAGGTCGATTTGACGTCAGGATTGGCCGAATGTCAACCCTGCCAGGCATACACACCACCAAAAATACCACCACCACCACCACATATCGAGGATCCACTAGTAAAGTGATGTGCCGATATGCGCCGTTGCAGAGAGACCAGAGTCCGTTCAGCCGTCGAGGCAAGCACAAGTCATTCGCGCCGAACCCCGAAGATTTAATTTTTTTTAACTTCTAATAAAATTTCATTTTTATTTTCCTTTCTCTAAGGACCAAAATAAGCTCGTTTTTTTTATTTATCCCGTCGGAACTGAGCCCCCCCTGACACATATAATATGTAGTACCTACACATCGCAAGTAAAAATTAAGTGATAAATTGTTAAAAAAACGTAGGAAAGATTTAGCTTCATAAACAAAAATTTCCACCACTGGACTGCAGTTATATTTTAATAAAAAAGTGTGTTTAATTTTTTTTTATTTTATCTTCTTTTTTTTCAAAATTCTTAAATGCAATATTGTGTCTAAGCTTGTTTAGATTGCAAATTTATTACTAAATCGGTGAAGCCATTAAAAAATCGTCAAAAATCGGTGAAGCCATTAAAAAATCGTCAAAACTCTATTTCGGTACTTCGAATTTTTTGACAAAACCTGAAACGCAGTTTCTTTTACAGTATAACTTTATTTGTAACATTTACGAAGTTTAATCAAAATCGTTAAAGTAAGTCCCGGTCAAACCGTTTAGGCTCTACCTCAAATTACATTAGGACGCAAGGACACACAGGTGCACAGGCCGACGAACGTCATACAACAACAAACCATCATCGCGTGATGTTAATTTAAATTAAATCAATGATTGTTCTATAAGGATTCTATGAAGCAAGTAAAATAATATGCTAGGAAAAATATATATGTCTTAACAATTTGATACAAAAAAAGAAAGTGATAGAGGCCCTAACAAGGAGTATAAATTCATTCCGTCGCGTCGTTGGAAGAAACTGTAATAAGTAATAAGTATTTCTGTTTAAAATGGCAGATTCAGTTGAAAGATTTTCAAAATCCGTACAGATCTTTTCCCCATTAATAATAAAGATGATTATACATAATTCTTTGCATCATCAATAATATATTTTTAGAATCTTTATCTTTAGAATCAAGGAGAAACATTCCGAGGAAAATTCCCGATAGCTAGGAAAATGTTCTCGGGAATGATAAAATTCCGAGGTAAAAATATTTTTCAAGGAATTCCTGATAGTAGCTAATTAATCAAATTCAAGTACCTACAGCTATGAACTTTTCGTTAAAAGTGAATTTGAAGTTTGTCAACGAACATACCTAAGTAGGTACCTATTTTTTTTTGTAAAATTTAAAAAAAATGATAAATTCTTTCTTACATATAATTACCTAAACTTGAACCAACATCATCAAGCTTGTTAAGTTATCAACATAATAATAGGTCTTTAAAAAAAATTAAAATAATAATTTTACATTCAATTGATAAAAGATAGGTAACATTAAATAATTCTTCATATAAAACGACAAATAACTGATTTCATAAGAAAATAAATAAATACTTACAATGAACTATACTTCGAAATTAATGTGAATTCTTTAAACAACCTTGAGGAATAATACTTACCTACGTAGACACTTTGGCAGTTAGTTGCAAATATTAATTAAATAATAATGAAGCACGTTAAATACCTCAGGAGAAACGTCATTTTCATTTTATTGCTAATTTTCTATTTTTATATTATTTTCTCATGTATGATGTTATGAAGAGACATATGTATGTATGTACATTTGGTATTGCCATTGATTAATTTATTAGTTCTCCTAAAATATTTATAAATAAATAATATTGACAAAAAAAGCAATTATTAAAAAGTTTTTATTTTATGTATATTTTATTGAAATCTGTAAGTCAGTTGCCATATAGCCCCAAAAAAAAATTAATAATAAAGCTAAACATTTCTGCCAGGTGATATTTCAACAATAGATTGCATTGATGTGGTAATTAATAAAAAAAATAAAATTGTGTTGTCAGCATATGGACGCACACACAACGTAAGTGAAGCTTATAACGTTTTTTTTTGTAAGTACACAAATTTAAATAGTATAGATTATCTCTCTTTCTCTCATTTCCATTCCACTAAATTCCACAATAAATTATTATATTATCAATTGATGGTGATCTTCAACAAATGTAGTTATATTTACCAATGATGCAGTGCGATTCTTACAGGGTAGAGCGTAGCAGACATATTGGTTTTGAATTTGAATGAAACTTAATACGATTGAATGAGAATTTTGTTAAATAATTGAGAATTTTAATATGTATACATAAACGTGTTGGTTAAAAATAAGATTTTTCTTAAAGGTTTTTAAACAGTTGTATGGTAGGTACCTACCGTAAATGTTGATTGCAAAAATTATTTATTAAAATCGACCAAATTTAAAAAATTGCTTAGTTCCGAGTTTAATAAAAATCGATTATAACGTCTTCGGAATATATATTGAGTTTTCAAAGAAAAATTGTACTTGAAAGTTTTAGTAAGCAATATTTTTTTGAATTTACAAAACTTTTTTCATATCAAAATCAGTTTTTCGAGAAAAACGAAAATAAAAAAAATGATTCTCTGTACCACTATAACCGTTTATCGGAAATTTTTTTTCCTCCAAAAGGTAGCCTAGGTATACTTATTTATATTAACTTTTTTTTTTTGTTTATACGCGCATTATTCGACAGAACATTATCCTGTTTTCATGAGGATTTCTTTGTTGGATTCATATTAAACGAAAGAACATTACTTAGCCGCAGTGGAAATAGGAAAATTCGACCAGAAATTGCATACAATCAGGGGTTAATGGTGATAATTATCTGAAAATTCCTTTTTAACAGGAAAGAGAAAATATTGATTCTAAGGAATGACAAACACTTTTCGGAAATTGAAAGCGCCTAATTTTGTCCCTCAGGAAATGGGAAGATGGCGTTACGCTCTCAGACTGCTACATTTGTATTAGGGTGATTAAAAAAAACACTTTTCTCGAAATTCAACCGGGATCGGTTGGTTTCAATCTAAGCTTCATAATTTCACCCGGACCCGATTGATTTTGGAGTAAATTGCTTCTTTTTTTTTTAATCACCCTAATTTGTATGCATATAAATTATTGGGGATGTGCCAAAAAATTCATTGTAAAGAGTTGTTTGAAGTCTCTATAAATTCACTTTAAATTAAAATTGGTGAAAAATTCCGTTTGAAGTCGTGCGAAAAAAAACAGTTTTTGATAAAAATAAGATTTTCCTAGGGTCACCATTGTTTAGCAAAATTCATTGGCATTTTTTTGTTTCACATTAGTCGTTTAATATTTTTTTCTATTTGCAATCCTTAACTGGCAATTTATATGGCCATCGCGGGCACGTTTTCAGCGGTCGATTCATTGGACCCAATTTTCGATGACTCGGCCACACATTTTGGCCGAAACGGCCGCTTTTTCTCGTTCAATGTTGGCTCTGAGCTCTTCCAACATCGTCGGCTTGTTAGCATAAACCAATGACTTAACGTAGTCCCAAAGAAAATAGAATCGTGACGATCGTTATCCACAATGTGTTTTTTTGGTGGAATGACATAATGTCCGCGGACATAATATCCATGGGCATTGATTCCGCACAAACGGACATAAGGTCCATGAACATTATATCTTCAACATAATGCCAATGGACTTAATATCTTTTGAAAAAGAAGATAATGCTATATTTTGTCAACTGACTTTATCTCCATGAACTTTATGACTATTTTTTACAGACATAATGTCAATGGCAATTATGTCTGTTTATAAACAAAACATTATGTCCATGGACGATATGTACTTTTTGGAAATTATAATTCTCATTAAATCGTGAATGGACATTATGTCATGTCATGAAAAAGACATAGTATTCATTTGTTTAAAGTTTCCGTGGTCAGTGAAGGAAGTTGGTTCTAATTTCACAATATTACAACTTATACATATATTGAAGCATAGATATGCTCAGCTCATATGTAGCTTGGTTTTTGTTTGAAAGAAGAACTTGAATAAATGGATAAATCTGCAAGAATAAAAGAGAAATATGCTTTAGTTTGAATCGACATTTTGAAGATGATTTTGAAACGAAGTTCATACGAACGGGGCAGACGGTCGCATGTGTCACCGATTACCCCCACGCAGTGATCACGCATCACAAAATTCTCTACAATTTGTTTACTTTTTTTATAAATTCACCTATGTATGAACTTCGTTTCAAAATCATCTTCAAAACGTTGCTTCAAACTAAAACAATCTATTTCTCTTTTATTCTTACAGATTTATCCATTTATTTACGTTCTTCTTTCATTCTTGCAGATTTATCCTTTAATTAACGTTCTTCTTTCATACAAAAACTAAGCTGCATAATATAATCATATGGTATATTCAGCTTGGATATAATGTCTGTTTTTTTATCAGTCATAATGTCCATTTGGCCTTTATGTACATTTAAAATGGACTTTGTCTTCTGTCAAGGGAAATAATGTCCAAATGGACATTATGTCATTCTTAAATAGAAAAAGTGTCAAAATGAACATTATGAATTTTTTAAACTGACTTAATGTCCAACCGGACGGTATGTCTTCTTTAAACGGACATAACTTTTAAATTTGAATTTATCTTATGCCGAATCAAATGATTTACTTGAGTCAATATTTTAAAAATTGAACGTTGGTCTTTTTATAACCATCGTGCAGATATGCTCGAAACAATATAAACCTATTGACCAATTTTCATAAACATCACGAAACCAATGAAGCTCCATCAAATGCAACCATTTCTGTATTAATTGTATTCAATCCTAAAAATAATCACCCCGAATCGGTTAAATTTCACCTTAAAGTGGAGGTTGGGTTTCTTTCCTAAATCAATGAACCAATGAAGACCCAAAACAGTTTCATTTACAAGTTGTAGAAAAACTAATAAATTACTAGTAATTTATCGTTCTGTTCTCATGTAAATTGTGTTTTCAAAAAATGTGTTGCTTATAATATTATTTTCGAACATGTTACATGATTTTTTATGTGAAATGAATTAAGTTAGTTTACATGATTGTACAAGAATACACTAGACAGCCATTAATAATAAAAATCCTTAACACACGTGTCAGCTAGCATTGTGACATTTTTTTGGGTATTATAAAGTTTTAATTTAAAATCAGCCTTCGGTCTTATATCCCTGTGGTTTTGTAGTATTACCTGAGACGATTGTTGCCGCTATGCGAATTTAGACGCATTTTTACCCCTTTTTTTTTTGGATCATGCGTCCATGATACGATCTTTTAAAAAGTGGTTATTTTAAATGTCCGTCAAGTTAGCATTACCACTTCAAAATTTTGGGATCTAATAATTGGATTGAGTGTCTTGAATTTGTCGTAAATTTGTCGTGAAAAAAATTCTCGCGCTTGTTTTCCACCCCCCAAAAATTCAAAAAAAAAAAAACCGAGTACATAAATATGTCATTAAATTCCGTGAATTTGTCGTAACTTGACGGTTAGCATTACGTGACGCAACAAAATTATTTTTGGACAGAACTTATTTAACGACGTCGAGCGACAATTGTTTCAACAAATTCCACCTCAAATAATCTTGTAGTAAAAACATATAGCCAATCAAAATTATATATAGTAATGCCGGATTCATTGATGCAATTTCGAAGATTTTTTGAAAGCAAAAAAAAATTCCTATACCTACAATTTTTTTTTTCACGACCAATTTACGACAAATTCAAGACACTCAATCCAATTATTAGATCCCAAAATTTTGAAGTGGTAATGCTAACTTGACGGACATTTAAAATAACCACTTTTTAAAAGTGGAATTTTTTGGGGGGGAGGTAATACTAAGTTGATCGTCAAGCTAGCATTACCAAGTGTTATTTTTTAAAAAAAACAAGCGCGACAATTTTTTTTCTTTCACGACAATTAATCCAATTATTAGAATCTTAAAATTTTGAAGTGGTATTGCTAACTTGACAGACATTTAAAAGTGGATTTGCTTTACCGAGCTTCGCGCGACGTGAAAAAAAAAACTGTAGGTTACCGAAGGATGTCTACCGGCAGAGGGCCCTAGCACTATTTTTCTGGTCATATTCATAAACATAGAAAAAAAACCTCTACACATGCCAAATTATAACAATTTTGTTTATGTGGCTTCGCAGGATCAAAGCCCTCAATTATTGTCTTAAGCGATATTGAATATTTTGTATGCACTTTTATCACCCAATTTCGAGTTTGAGTGTAAAAAATTTACTGAGCTGGCTATTCACTTTTACAAGAACAACACGTCTTTTATAATAACGTTTTTTTTTATTTTGTTGCAATTTTTGTAAAAAAAAAAACAATTTGTCTGTTACTGTATTATTTAATCGGCTTAGCTACTTTATGGATTTTAATGATTCGTAATCTTAGCTAACAATGCGCACACAAGTATAGTTGACAGTTGTAAGTCACTATATAGACCCAGGTTCTCTAAGAGCTTTCGCAAACTAAATTAAAATGGAAAGAAAATATCATAAATTATTCTTGAGCTCTATGTACAAAAACTATAGTCATTCATTTCGTAGTTTCAAGTTGGCAGCGCTGGCATTATTTGACACCTGTCAAACTCAGCTGTCATTTGAAGTGTCATAATGGGCCCTATGGCGAACGAGATTTCCCAGGAAATATTTCTTACGTTCGAAAAATTTGTATCGTGAATTTCGTTTGAAATTCCCCTCGGAACAATATATATCGTGAACAATATTTCCATGGGAAATTTGTTGTAATTTCTCTGGAATTTTTCCGAATTTATTTTGGTGGAGAAATTAAGGCGAGACGGAGCAATGTAAGTTCAATTGAAACTTTTTTGATAAATAAACACAATTTTCTAATTTTATTATGGGACGAACTCAACAAATCAAAACCAAATAGAACTGCTGGTCAGTATTATGGAAAAAAATACAGATGTAGAGACTCGATTTACTACCTACAGGGAAAAAGAAGATTTGGAAAAAATTTGGCCGAAATGCATCTTAATTTGGATTACCTTCTTGCAGTAAAAAACCAAAAATGCAAAACCAAGAAAAAGATCACTCCTGGAAGTTTATATTTTTCGAAAAAATATAAACTTTTCTTTCTTTGTTCTTCCGCGGTTTTAATTTTGATCCATTCTGGACAAAGCTTTTCCTCGAAAATGTTAAGGAAGTTCGACAATACTTCCGAGAATGTTGACTGGGCAAGACCTACATCGTGGTCCTTGCCGACTCCTCTTTTGTACCCACCTTCAGCAAAAAAAAAAAAAAACCCAGACATGCACTAAGCCTGACGAAGTGTGGACAGTGTTTTCAGATGGAGGGATTTTGTTCTTCTGCGAAATTTAACACCTCGTTCAAACGGAAAAATCTAATTGGCAACATGAAAAAATTCAATTATTTTGTTTGCTGTGCACCCTAGCAAGGTATCGAAGAGGACAATTTTATGCACTTTTATACAATTCAGTTGAAATGATCGCACCCAATATTTCTTTCTTCACATGGATGGGGAATTTGTTTGGGATATTTTGTTTTATTGTAAAGGGAATTTCAACTTAAATTTATTTTTTTTTAATTATGATCCTTAGATAACACTGCATACAATTCGAAATTGATCTTTGAAAATAATTTTGTTTTTTCAGTGTTGGTAGTTTTTTCCCTGGGAAAAATTTATTCCGAGGGAAGTTCACGATAACTAGAAATATTTCTTGAGAATGAAACTTTCCGTGGAAACTAAAATTCCCCGGGAGATTCCCGATAGGGCCCAATATTATATGAATGTTTGCCATTTACGATAATGCATCGCTTAACAAATTATCAAAAATTACTACTATTTGAATGATATTGTCACATTTTGATATTTTCACACTTAATGGCAAAGTCCAAACTTTATAATGAAATAAAATTTTCATCAAAAATGTATCGCTATCTGTTTTATTTAGCTTTACTTTCGAAACTGATAATTGAATGACCCGTTAGTTTAAAGTTGAACCATAGAACTTAATTTAACTTAATAATTAGTTGTATATGGAGTTGATGGGCAACGTACTGGTTTTTTTTTTAATATACCTAGTATGTTGTTTTAATGCTTTAGTTGATTTTATTTATTTTTGTTTCGGTATATGTATTTAAGTATATAATATGTAATTAAAATTATTTTCATGTTGAATACAAAATTGAAATACAAAACAATTAATCTTGTTTTCAGGACTCTTTTTGGATTACATCATTCTGAAAAAAATTTAAAACAATTAAATTTATTTTAACAAAAAAAAAAACGAATACAAAGTTTTTTGCCTCCCAACAAATTGAATGTACCCTAGTTAAAAAGGCTTTTTAAAGGTTTTTGGCAGTCCCTTAAAAAACCAGTTTTTAATAATGATTTGGTTCAAGTCACTTCCAAAACGTGTATTTCTTCCATAAAATAAAAAAAAAAAAAACAAAAGTATTGGAAAGAGCATAAGATAAATCCGATAAAATAAATACCTACATACACAAAGTCTTGTTAATTTCAGTCAAGTACAAGACACAATACAAACTGAATTGACTCCTATATAGGAGGCGGTCGATGTTCTTCAGTTTCAGTATCTCTTCAGCATTCAATGATAATGTAAGTGTGTAGGTAGGTATATGTACCCACCTTGATCGATCCAGTCTAAAAAGATCTTTAACTCTACGATTTCTTGATTTTTGTATCCAAGAATAAAAAGAAATGAATAAAAGTTAACTTCTTCCACAGAGCAGAATATCTTGATCGTACGTTGTCCAATAATTCTTCATCATCATCTTCATCATCATCATCGTCATCGTCTGGCAATCAAACGGAAGCTCAATTAGACGATCGATCGAATAAAAAAGAAATGGTCTGTGTTGATGTTTGATGATGAAAAACGGCTGCCAGCACATAATTCATCATTTATATAGATTCAATAAACGAAACAAAGATATGGAATATCAGTTTATGAGTCGATTGCTATTCAATCTGCAATTTCTATAAAGCAGAGAGCGGAGCGGATATGATGACCTTGTTAGTTTAAATTGGTTTTGTTAATTTTTTTTTTTTTTTTTTTTGTATCTGTGCCTGCGCAAAGTTGTTTAACATTGTGTTTAGCTTGATATTAACAAAGACTATGGTTATGTTATGGATTCATTAAAAATTATAATTATATATATTATGTAGGTATACAAAAATGTGTACCTACTGAAATTTTCTGGAAAGCAATTTTTTTGTTTATTCAATGAAAATGAGTTCGATTATTATTTTTGGACAGAAACTTGATTAAAATGTGTTCTTTAATGGTTTTTTTTTTAAAACATTTTGTAGTATTTTGGTTTCATTTTTATTTTTAACGGTAAAAAATTAACAAAAAAAAAAAGTACCTACATCTATACATAAGTGTGACCCAAAGAAACTAATTTGGAGGAAGAGCTGTAAATGAGCACTCTCATTTAGCTCTAAGAGGGGGGCACAATAGATCTTAAGATCGCAGTGCAAGTTATACCCCAAAATATTCAATTATTCATTCAAGTGTCACTCCCGTAACAAATATGTTTATAAATAAATGTTGGTTTTTTTTACTAAAAATACAAAGTTTTTTAACTGTGATCTAAGGTCATAAAGACGTTAATTGAATTCAAAATTGTTGCTTTCACCTAAATCACGCAGTTTAAATTCTATGTCAAACCCGCTGACATTTCAAAACATAATCTATTTATTTTTGAACTCATTTTAACTTTTGTTATTTTTAGATATGGAATTTATAGTGCAGGGATGTAATTCTAGACAGTCTTATTCGCAAAAGTGTTTAAATTTACTATAAGTTAGCTTTTGCCATTTTTACTTGCGATATATATGTATGTAGGTGGTAGCTATATGCCAAGTTATGCATTCGTAAACAAAATCGAATTCGAAATAACAGTAAATTTTTTTTTTGCAAAAAATAAAAATCTTATTTTTCTCAAAAACGTGCCCACAACTTGAAATTTTAATTAAGTAATTTTTTTTACAAAAAGGTTACCATTATATAAAAAAAAAATCCGAAAAATGGTTATAAATGGTAACTCCCATAGAACCATTTTTTTTTATTTTCGATTTTCTCAAAAACGGTTCAACTGATTTTGATCAATTTTTTTTATAGAGAATGTTTTCAATAATTTTAAAAATATTGTGTACCAAAAATAGAGGAGACCTACAATTTTCTGCCGAATCCAAACGGCTATGGTGAGAAGCACTTTTTCATGACAAGAGAAATGCACTCTTGGAGGATTAGTCAATTCCTCCCAAGAGACAGTAACCCGTCAAAATCATCTCCGTTTTTTTAGGTGGCATAGTCTGGGAATCGAACCCATGGGTAAAAATGAATTACAAATAATAAAAATTAAATTACACATATTTTTTAATACATACTCAAAAACGGTGCAGTGCAATAAGTCCCATGAAAATAAAACCCGCAGGTCTTATTTCCAAAAATGAAAGGAAATAACATCCACTGGCGTTTTTTCATTTTTAAAACGGAAATAAAAGCTGTGGGTTTTAATTCCTTGTTTTGAAGGTTTCAATTCGAAGAATATAGGGAAAAAACTCATTCAGTTAAGAACAAAAACGATTTAGGACTTTGCCAACAGTTTTATTGGACAATAGTACTTGGGTGGCAAGCTTCAATGATTTTAACTCCCTCTTTGGGTCATCTGTCCGGCTCGTTCAACTCCATTGCTCTGCTTAGGGTATGTTCAGTCACCAAAAAACTCTCTTAAGTTAAAAAAAAAACAGGTATATTCATGAATTTAACGTTAATAAAATGTCGGAGATAATTTGATTTAGATTTTCAAAATCGTTTATTAACTGTTAATTCCATGCATATGTGCTATTTTAGTAAGTGTCATAATAGCTTAAGCTTCGTACTAAATCGACTAAAATGTTGCGCCATTCTCCTTATCCGTTCTAACAATTAACAATTCAGTCATTAGTATTTTTTTTTATTTATAAATTTTCAGCATTAAAGAATAGAAAGCAAGTTCATACAACTTTGTCATGTCCCTTTTCATTCATTACTCCCAGTCCCAATCAAATTTTACCATATACATCTATTGATTGAAGGAGTCATGCTTTACAATAATCTCGCAGAGTGGTTGAAGCAAAGCCACATAATAAACTTTTTGCTCACACACAATAATGTGGATTTGTGACGTTAATGGGGTATATCTCAACTGATCTCCAATTGCTGATCAATCAGCGGATTGTAAATAAATTGATGTATATAACAAAATGTCTGCTAGCAATGATTGACAGTTGTTATACTGGTAAGTTGCATGCTGCATAACAAATGAATATAAGTCTTTTGACTTATAGTTCAACCAAGTCCAAGTAAACAGCAACAACAACAACAACTATACGAGTAGTGGAGTAGGTACGGTTACTTGTACATGGAATTGTGCGAATGTATTTTTTTTAAGTTGGACATTATGGATTTCGAATTTCAAAGTAATGGCTTCATTCAAGTGAAAAAAAAAATAAATTTTGTTCTTAAACGTAACTAAACTGATGAGTACTTAACCAGCTGGTTAAAGAAACATTTCTGAGAAACAATTATTGGTAATTCCGAAGAACTCGTATAAACATTTTAAAGATGAAATAAGCAGATTAATTAAAATATCTACACCCCGCAGACCCGACTGACAAAATATCATAAAATAAGTACTCTTTTAAGACATCGATAAATCGATAACGAGAATTATGAGACAAAAAATGGCAGATACAATTATTTCATCAAGTTAAAATTGATATGCCGATAAGTCGCGTTCATTTACGCTCCACTGGGTTAATCATCACATAAGACATTAGTTTTTTTAGCGTCTCTATAGTGGCACAATAATTTCAACTTGCACTCAATGGTTTCCGAAGAAAAAGTATTTTATAGATACATAAATTTGGTGGCGCGGAATGCAGGAGACTTACAATTTTCTGCCGAATCCGAAGGCCTAAGAGGAGGACAACTTTTCCATAACAAAAGACACTCATGGAGAATTTGTAACTTCGAAAGAGGCATTAGCCGTGACAAAAAAAAAACACTTTGGATTGCTTTTTAAGATAGAAGAGGCTGAGATTAGATCCCCAGAACTTCGGGTTTACAGTCCTATGGTCTACTAATGATAGTTTTACTTCTACAGGGTGGCGCACTAATTATGCTACATAAAGAAATTCAAATAACTTTTTTTTAATAAATGTATTTCATTTATTTTAAAATTGAATTTAATTGTTTTTGAAATGATAGACTGTAAATGCGACACCAGACCAGAAAATCATTCATTGCGGTCTGAAGAGTTGAAGTCGGGATCGCCTCAATTATCGTTTTAATCGACTGCTTCAATTCGGTCAAATTCCAATTGGTTTAGTTTTGTATATTGTATATACCTCTTGCTTGACATGATTTTTTTTTTTCAGATATTAATTTGTTTCGCTGCAGCTCCTCCGCCATAACCGGACTGGCAGTTGCTCTATCTTAATGGGACCAAATCCTGCTCAAAGAGATACGCAATTCTGGGTAAAAAAAAAACTCCTCTAACATCTTTAAATAACGTTGGTCCCCAGTGACAGTTATGTATTGTTATACCGTTTTCTTCAAAGAAATATGGCCCGACAATGCACCTTGATGAAACTACACACCATAAAGTGACTCGCTCTGGGGTGGAATCGCGTAAGGCGATAGTTGATTGTCGCTTTTTTGATTGTCGGTTTTGATTATCAACTATTCGTTGCTCTGTGTAAATCGTTCGCCAAAAATTGTTTGTTCTTTGGCATAACTTAAAATTCAGTCAAGAATTAAATGTCATTTTTGTTATTGTGTTGGTTTTAATTAATTATATTATTAAAAAAACAACCAATTTTAAGCCGACCGCATCAAACTTTTTATGAAAATGACATAAATGTATGAAAACGACATCTAAAAAGCTGTCGCTTAATATCAGTACAAAAAACGATTGTCGATTTGATAATCATCTTACATGGAGCAAAATTGTCGATTTTGATTATCAACTATCAACTATCGCGTTAGCGGATTCCACCCCTGGTTGCTGTTCCGTCTCATGAAACATTTTTGGATAAGTGTCAAGGCAACTTTGCTTGTTTATATAGCCGTTTAGATCAAAATGAGCCTCATCATACATAAACTACCTAGCAATTTATCAAGTTGTTGTCTTCTTCTTCGGCCATTTCAATCATTTTTTGGCAAAATTTCAGGCAAATCCAGGGGGTTTAACTTGCTCGTAATTTGAACTTTGTATGGAAACAAGTTCAAGTCATCATAAATTATCCGTTGTAATGACCCTCTACTAACTCCCATTTGCGCGGAATAACTTTCGACTCGAAACACTTGAATTTGCCTGTATTGACGAGGTTACAGCCGCGATTGTGTCCTTAAACCGAACATAGAGATTTCGATGATACGGTCTTCGTGCAATGCTTCCAGATTTGGCAAACATGTTTACCAGCGTCATAATGGTCCGTCTACTCAGGGGGCTCTCTCTTTTATACGGAAATGACGGACTGCAAAGAATAGCGCACGGAATCGTGCGCTACCCTGTATTTCATAAACCTTCCAGTAAAGAAGAACTCTAATAATTAACAGCCTAAACACTAAAAGTCACATACCAGCGGAATTCTTCAAACACCGAGATGAGGTGATTGCTGGCAGGGCGCATGCGTCAAATCATCAACCAAGTTAAGGTGGAAGGAATCATTTCTATTGACGAATATTATGAGCTGATTTAAATTTAACCCAAAAGGTCAAAAAAAAAACTTTGCTCGGTTACATTGCCTCCGCTAATCGACAAAAATGCTAAATCTATTCCAGCCGATACACAAACAAATACAAAAATGGTTGAGACTGTAAGTCACTAGGCCTTGATTTTTCACGAGCTGTCATGTTATTAATTTATAAATCTTATTAATTAGTTTCAACTTTTCAAATACAGTGCATTGCCAAAAATTTAAAATACACAGAAGACATAAAATACCAACAAATCGCAATCATTTCCAGCAAATGTTCAGCTGTCTTCCGTAGCAGCTGACAATCCAAAATTAAATTTTATTTAGCGATAATGAATTTTTGAATTAATTTCTTTTATTTGCTCGATGACAGTGACACCAGATCGCATGGCATCGTTTCAAAAAATAGAGAAAAAAAAATAAATAAATAAATAAAACCTTTGAAGCATTTCTATTTGTGCTTCAATCACGATTAAACTTTATCTACACGCACTCTTTGGGAGGTACACACAAAATAAAATTAAAAAAAAAAAAGTCTGCAAGTTAAATAAAATAAAAATACCGGCAACGAGGAAGCACAACGGCATTCGGGTTGTTTTATCACTTTGCTTACATTGTGTACCGATGTATGTACCTAAATATACTTTGACGTTTGCCTTTTTTGGTGACCATTCGAGTATATATCATTAGTGCATTAATGTATCATTCATTTTTCGGTTTAGAAATTAATGCCAAATAAAACACACATACATATGTATATATACATATATAATATCATTCAAATGGCCGCCTCGGGAAGATACGCAGCATGCGATTCTTTTGAGGTAGTTTTTAACCACTTTTTCGCACATCTACCGGTATCTCGGCCATAACTTCAAGGATTATTCGCGTAAACACGGTCTTTTGCGTCAAATCGCATGATCTTGGTGGTAAATTGACGTCGCCAAAACGTTAAATTACGCGGCCAGGAAATTTCTCACGCAATAAAGCCATAATTGGTCGTGTTTTGTGGCTTGTTGCCGTCTTGTTGGAACCACATATCTTCCAGGCCATGATCTTCAATCGCCACCGACCAAAAAAAATCGTTCAATTGCTGCTAACGCCGGGAAATCAATAAATTCGGATCATGAGCAACACTTGCACTTGCAGCAGCAATATTTTCGACTAAGCGTGCATTAAGATGATGCACAGGCCTTACGACATCAGTAACGCTTCCACTCTCTTCGAATTTCTTTATAATTTTACCGATTGCTTGCGTAGTCGGTCGATTAAGACGACCATAATCATCGCTTAATGTGCGAAAATTGGCTACGTTTGAATCACCACTTTTGTAGTAAGTTTTAATAATTTAAACGCGTTGTTCGATTGTTATCCATTATTGTAAATGGGAAACATTCAACTAATATTATGACACTTCAAATGACAGCTGAGTTTGACAGGTGTCAAATGCCAGCGCTACCAACTTGAAATCACGAAATGAATGACCCGTTATTTCTATGAATTCATATGAAGGTACACGGATACCTTTTTTACCCGGATAAAGGTGGTTTTTTCTTCACACACAATAAGGGTTAAGCCAAAACCATGACATGTGTAATCTTTTCTAAAGTCCGACTTCTGCCAAACCATCTATTTTTATTTTTCCTTATACCTACCTACATAGCTATAATGCACTTTTTTAAGCTAAAGTTTTGTATCTATTTTAGAAATGTTCAATAGGTGGCACTGCGAAACGTAGAGGGATTCAGAACATCAGAACTATTGCTCAAGTTTGTTTTATAAAAACAGTTACCTACAGTGAAACGAAAATTTCGATACAAAAATGATAAAACGAAAAATTTCGTTCAGTTTTTTGTTTTGCAGTAAAACGCTGTTCAATGAGCGAAATTGATAATTCTTACACATTATTTGGAAAAGTTTGCGTTCCTTTTTTTACAATGAATTATTTGCACAAACCATTAATTGTGTGCGGAAAAGGGAGACCACAAACAAATTTCGTTACGCATCATCTAATAAAATTCTCCATTAATATTTGTTCATAGTCTTTTCATTGACGTTTCTGCTGTTTATTTCGAGACCATAGAATATTTTCGTTTCGATTCAGCTGCGTACTAAGCTTTAAATTGTAAAGATGCAAAATATAAAATGCTAAATACAACTGACATAAGGAAATTATAAACGAAAAATTTCGCTCTGCTTTTTGAACTGAAACGCTTGTCTTACCGTGGAAACACAAAATTAAATTAAACTAATTTTTTTTTGTTCACATATTTTCAACACTTCACTGAAAATCATTAATAAATTGCGCAAACCATATAAATATGTAGGTACCTCGCTAGGGCTGTATATTAAGCACCACAAAAAGGTTCTAATATAGTGCTACTGAATACTGATCAAATTCCACTTTTTTTTTTCGTGCAGAGAGGGAAGGAGTGACCTGTTGACTGTTCATTCACACCTCATCTATTAGAACGGGTTTTTCTTCTTTTTTTGACAAAGCTCAGGCATGCTCTAAACATCCTCTGAGTTGAAAAACACTTTACTATCGCTCCATCCGCCATATCAATTTTATCTGTATATTTGTTTTCTTTTAGTTATTTCTCCAGATTTTGTTCTGAGCTCATTCTTCAAAAAAACACACCTGAGTACTTATCCTCGCATGCCAGTTTCTATATTCAAAATAAAGTACAGATGGTCACCGTACATACATATACTTTCTTACCTTACATATGTACATATATAATACATACATATGTCGCATTCAAAGTCAAAGTACGCACGCAGTAGGTAAGGTATAGCAGAAAAGGAAAAAAAGCTGTAACGTACTGCTGCTTGTCTTAATTTACTACATATGTATATATAGACATTTTTCTAGCATTGAAATATTCGAGTTCATATTATTATAAGGTAACAAAATGATTCCATCTTTCAACACCTCCCGCCGCTAAACATACATACTTATGTACATACATATCTATGAACAACAAACGAATTTAAAATATTTTTTTACGTTTAAACATTTTCACGCATGAAATTCCTTCAACTAAAAATAAACACGCAAAAAAGTCCTCATTCCCAGTTACGCTTTGCATTGGGCAAAATTAACGGAGGCCTGTTTTTTTCGATTAAATAAAACAATAATACTGCCCTGGTAGAACATACTGTGACTACACTATAGCGCCAGAAGTTTTATTACGTTCAATCTTTTGTTTACGAAAAGGGAGGAAAACAAAAAAAAACACAAATGCTGGCTTATTAGCATATTAATTTTTACATGCTATGGTAGCGCGGTGTAATGTATGTGACAAGTTAAAAAATATGGGTCAGTTTTGATGTGGTACTGGACATTAGTACAACGTATGTATATAGTTAGTAAATGGAATTAATCATTGTCGGCTGTATCTAATTTAACATAATTAAAAGGAAAAATTAGTTTATTTATCCTCCGTTTAACAGGGGATTCAATAATGACATTGTGTTGTAAACTCATCATCCGGGTTTGACTTATAGGGAATATTATTTTGGAGATGGAGAGTTGCAATGCGGAAAGAGTATATTCATTCTATACGTAGGCGTAAGTGGTATCAATTAGTCAGTTCACGTTTCTGAGATCTCACTTCAGTCAGCTTCACTGAGGAGAAGAAGAAACCTGAACAAGATTTCTCCGCTAGACGTGAGAAACACTCTGCATCTCTTTTTTATAGTTTGATCAACTGCGACAAAAAATATTTGAGCAAGCGAATCCTGGCTAAATGATACCCGCTTTTGTTTTCTAACTGGTATTTCTTTGCTCAATTCACAAAAAGTTTGGTTATTTTTCAACTGAAGGAGAACTAGATGACATTCCCAATTTAGCATACAAACTATAGATAACAAAGATATAATTCCAGACGTTAAAACAGTTTTCTCCGATATAAAAACTAAGCCTTGAAAATTCATGGTTTTTAAACACATTTTCCAAAGTTTGACAGTTGTCTAAAGTTAGATAACGTTTATAAATAAGACCAAATTTTAAAACATCGCGAAATTCAGGAGCAGGGTCATAAGTATACAGACCAAAATTTCACAATTATCTTTTGACCCACTTGGATGGATTACAAGTACATACCCTAAGCGGACCAACGTAGTTGAGTAAGCCATAAAGAGGACCCAAAAATGGAGTTAAGTCGCGAAGCGTGGCATACGATGTATTTACTTGAGTGGGTCAAAAATCCATTGTGGACTTTTGGCCTATATGGACTTATGAACCTGCGTCCGAAATTCATTTTAACATTTTTAAAATGTCAAATCTTGCTATTGTGTAAAATATTTCTGAAATCTTCCAAAATATGCTAGATTTGTTTTGACAGAAAAAAAATCGATTTTGTTTAGAAACATTTCTAAATTTAATCGATTCTTTGGTTGAAATACATATGTAAATACGACATAATGATCTCGGAAATCTCAGCAATCTAAGTTAAATTAACATGACTGCAAAATTTCAAAATATCTTAGTTTTGCTGTCAAAACTCTGAGGAGAAAAAATCTCTGAGATCCCATTTTCCTGAACACGCCTATTATAACTACCTATACAATTTTTAACATACAAAATCTGAAATGTTCAATAAAAAAAATTGAATGGCTGATATAATGGGAGGTTCACATTCAACGATGTGTCGCCCGACCCAAGTATGGCCGTAAGTCATTTATGGCATTAAATCCGCATTTGATGAATGACAGATCCTGGGTGCCTAAACAGAACTAATTTTCTTAATCTCTGTTGTCAAAAGAAACCTTTATAAAAAAAAGACGCTTTATATGTAGGTAGGTAACTTACTCCTGCGTTTACATCACAAAATTGACATTAAATCGTCACAAGTTTAACGAAGACTTATTAAATTCGATTATATTTTGTTTTAAACATTTTTAAATTCTTTAAGCACATTAAACTGATTGATGTTAATCAATGAATTCACATTTAAAGGTCACTTCGATATACATAGAAATGTTTAAGAAAACGCATACCTTTATGCAGGTATATAAATAAATATCTTTTTGTACTCAGATCTATTTCTATGTACATAATAAGATGTATATTTACTCGTATGTATTATTTTTGGAGAACAGCATGGTGAGTGTATGTATACTAAAATTAATTATTTATTTAAATGTCAACAGATTCGAGTGTTTGTGTTTGCTTATCGGTTGCATGACATTGAAGTTAAATTGTAGATACGAAAGAAACACATACAGAAGGGTAGGGTTATGGAGGATTAATAATGAATTGGGACTATTTTGGGAAGAATATATTGATTTTATGCTTTGCTTTTCTACATTTATGATAAAAATTGAATTATAAAATAATAAGCAGGAACAGGAACAGGAATAAAAACATATTAGTAGAGGATAATTTGTTTCCGAACTTAATCGAAATATTCACAATTTTTTTAGTTTTTTTTTTTTTTTTTTGAAAAGCCATATTTTCTTAACAATTAGTCGCATTCTGTAACTCTCGCATCGATAAAATTGGTCGAGAAACGATGAAGATTTGTTACAATTTTCATCATTTTTTCTCGACTGATTTTATCGATGCGAGAGTTACAGAACGTAGGCAAAATATTTGTTTTGCAGAAAATCGCATGTTCTACAAGCTTTGCACCCAATATTTTGTATCTAGCGTTTGCCATTTAAAAGTTATATGCGAAAAAGCGATAATTTCGACATGCTATCTTGAATAACTTTGTATGGCAATGAACTTTTTAGCCAGTAGGTATTCCTTATGTGAAAAATATATTTGCGTTTAAAAAATTTTATTTGGATTTTATCCACAGATATACCTACCTTTTTTTGTAAATTTTTCCTGGAACTATTATGGCGAAAATCAATTTTTTATTGTACTTTTTCATCAAAAAATAAAAGAAGTAAGCACGTGAAGTGAATTTATACTAGCTTCACTTTTTTAGTGCAAGTTAATTTATATTAAATGATTCTTTCTATTTTATGGTTAAATTTAAAATTTAACATTGACCAAACAGTTCCCAAACTGACAGATCATAAAATCACACCCTATTTTTAACTAACAAAGGAATGGCGCGAAAAATGAAAGGTATTCACGTTGTTTGTTTACACAGCAATGATTAATTCTCATTTGGAATCGAAAAATGTAAAGTCTTTTATCATGTTCCCCAAAACGAATATAGACGACGCATGGCGACGACACGGCCGGCGCAATGGCTATGCGATGTTTGGCGAGCGAGTGTAACATTTGATGAAGAATGCACGCAACAAGGAACGCGTATATGTTCTGTTTGCCGTTTGAAAAAAAAAAATAAAAAAATTAAATATTTCTTTCAATGATTTTATTTTTTTTCTCAATTTTTTGATTAATTTGCATGGTAAGCGTTTTAGTGAAAAAAAAAAATACATAACATACAATTAAAATTTAATTAAATTAAATTAGGTAATGAAGTTTATACGACGACGGCAGATCTTAAAAAGAAGTTTTATTTATTTATTTAATATAGGCAACTACTTCGAACGTATAATTTGAAAATGTGGTGGCTTCTTAAAATAGCGAACTGAGCAAAACAATGTTACCTTTAATTAATTAATGGTGCGACAGTTCGTGGAGATTCGGTGCATAATGACTTAAACTTTTATCAACACATGTGGGTGTGTTTTCAATCGGCAATAATAGAAGCGATCTACAATTTTCTCCCGAATCCGATCCAATTCGACTGCTATTGTACGACTGACTGAAAGATTGTCAATTCTTTCTTGTCCAAACAGGTCATCACCGCATATAGAAACTATTTGGAAAACCTTCTACAACCCTCAAAAAACAAAACATTAGGCGTGTTTTTTTGTAAGCCCAGAGGGAATTGGTCGAAAAAAACAACGGCGGTGCTAAACAATCACCATAACTAATCCCCTACGGGCTAAGCTAAACCCAGATAATTCTCCGGGCTTAACTTAAGCACACAGAAAAACTATGTTACCGGCATAAATTATATACTTGTTATCGATAGTTTGTATGAAAACTCCATTTTGTTTCTGTGTTGCTGTCACTAATCCCTGTGGTCGTTTTTTTCTTGCAATTCCCACCGGGCTTGCAAAAAAACACGCCTATTATGAATTTAGCGATGTTTTTTGGTGACATTTTTAATTTTTTTTGTTTGGATATTTCAAAAAAAAAACCGGTACCCTCATGAAAGTTAGTAAAAACTTTTCGCATTAACCATGAGAATGAAAAAACAAGATTATAGACTCTTGTCTAGTAGGGAAGGCAATTTTTGTGAAGGGGTAGAGGGGTACCATTTAAGCATATGACACATGATCTAAGGGCATCAAGACCAAAACAATACGACTGTTCTAAACAAAGCTTTAGTTTAACTTTTTATTTAAGGAGGAGGAGGACTAAATGTTAGAAACTTTAAACTTGAATCCTTAAGTAATGGTCAAATCTTCAAATCTAAGGCTTTTTTACTTGTTACAAAATAAAAAAAAATAATTCGAATTTCATAAGCGCCATGAATAATTACATTCACATTCATTACATTAGGTGCATCCAGAAGGTTCAAAATGTAATAAATTCGTTGCTATTACTTTAGCTCTGTTTTTTTAAATCCCAGAGATAATTGGTTGGGCTTTTCTAAGCCCGCAGAGTATTAGTTATTTTCTAATTTAAATATTGTTTAGCACCGACGTCTTTTTTTTTTTCCGGAGAAATAAATATAATATTTTTTTTTATCAAGTATACAAATTTTAAAAACCAACCAAAAAGCTTGAACAAGAATTAAAAATTATTTCCATTACTTGCTTCGTTAAGTAACACTGTTCGAATAATTGTAGATATTTCACTGATTATGTACTGAAATAATTATTTCCGAAGTTTTAAATGGAATGCGATATGCATGCGAATCAGTTACATTATTGATTATAATTGGAATTTAATTATGAAAAAATATATATTTTTTTTTTAATAGAGACTAACCGCGGTCAGCCTTTGCTTGCTAGCAGACATTAAGCAATAACATACATATAAGAGGTAAAGAAGCATTAATTTCAATTAATACGGCTGTCGGATTGTTAATTGAACAAAAATGAACAATTAATCTGCATTATGTCCTTTGAAAAGCTACTATGGATATGGTAAAATTTATTTTCACAATTATTAATTATCTTCATTTAAATATAAATATACATACGACAAAGAAAAAAATCCTATTTAACTTATTGGCATTTAAAATGATTTAAACAGGATTAAAAAAAAATAAAGAGATTTATAATTTAGTGGAAAAGAAGGTAAAACACACATATTTTAGTTTGTACTAGTTTTTGAGTGCAGGGGTTTTGTTTTACAGCAATAAATCTTTAAAATTTAATAATGCAAATACAATTACGTACATGGAAGTATGTGGTATATTGGATTCATTTAACAGATTGAATTCTAAGTGGTCCTAACGTCATGGTGAACTGAGCTTTAACTGTCGGTGAGCTGTCAAATATATTGTCACTAGAAAAAATATTGCCAAACAAAATCTACATACATATATTCAAAATTCAATATTATAATGCACTAATATGTAATCTTTTGTATTTATAACGGGTGATTTTTTAGCTGGTTTGGTTTTGGCAACACTGGTTTTGACAGCTGACGTGTGTTTAGTACCTTGTGTCACTGTCAAACAGCTTCAGTTTGGTTTGCAATTTAACCATGGATCGTCTTACAAATGAACAACGCTTGCAAATTATTGAATTTTACTATCAAAATTCGTGCTCGGTTCGAAATGTTCATCGCGCGCTGCTTCCATTTTATGGTCGGCATTCTCGACCTTCTGAGCAGTCTATTCGGAAGATTGTGACCAAATTTCGCACCAAATTTACTTTGTTGGACATTAAACCACCAACACGTTTACGTACTGTGCGTAGTGAAGAAAATATTGCGGCCGTATCAGCTAGTGTGACAGAAGACCGCGAAATGTCGATTCGGCGCCGTTCCCAGCAGTTAGGCCTTTGTTACAGCACTACGTGGAAAATTTTGCGGAAGGATTTGGGCGTAAAGCCTTTTAAGATACAGCTGGTGCAAGAACTAAAGCCAGCCGACCTACCACAACGCCGAATTTTTGGTGAATGGGCTCTTGGAAAGCTGGCCGAGGATCCGCTTTTTTATCGAAAAATTGTGTTCAGCGATGAGGCTCATTTTTGGTTGAATGGGTACGTAAATAAGCAAAATTGCCGCATTTGGAGTGAAGATCAGCCAGAAGCATTGCAACAGCTACCAATGCATCCCGAAAAAGCCACTATTTGGTGCGGTTTATGGGCCGGCGGCATTATTGGGCCATATTTCTTCAAAGATGATGCGAATCGCAGCGTTACTGTCAATGGTGAACGCTACCGAGCGATGATAACAAACTTTTTTTTGCCCGAAATGGAAGTTCTTGACTTGCATGATATGTGGTTTCAACAAGACGGTGCCACATGCCACACAGCACGCGAAACAATGGCGCAATTGCGAGGCGAGTTTGGTGAACAGTTAATTTCACGTTTCGGGCCGGTCAATTGGCCGCCTAGATCGTGCGATTTGACACCATTAGATTATTTTTTGTGGGGGTATGTCAAGGCTAATGTCTATAGGGACAAGCCCGCTTCGATTGACGCACTGGAAGCCAACATCCATGCATTCATTCGTGAGATACCGGCCGATATGTGTGAAAGAGTATGCCAAAATTGGACTCAGCGGGTGGGCTACCTGAGACGCAGCCGCGGTCAACATTTGCATGAAATTATTTTAAAACATTAAATTGCAAGGTTCAAACTATCGATTCAAATAAATATTTCATTTATTTTTTCGAATTTTTTGTGTTTTTTTTTTTTTAAAGTTCTAAACCTCTTAAAAAATCACCCATTATAATCACTTTTAAACTGCTTAGCTAAAAGTGAGTTTAAATGAATTTTCTGAGATTAAATTTTATTTTTATTAACTTTTTTTTTATTCAGCCTTATTGTGAATTTCATCGGCATAACATCCCATCCGAAAAAATTGACATTTCACTTTTCGCATATTGTGAGTTTCACCCGAAATTTCATTTTCGAAAAATTCCCCTTATTGTGAACATTAATTTCGGGCGGAATATAATGACATTGACAGCGTAAATGTAAGTGAACATTTAGACTATCTATGCCACTACAGTCCGTCCGAAATTTAAGTAGGCGAACGAAATTTCATTTGGGAGAAACTCACAATAGCTTTTAAGCTTTTTTGAGATATTTTTCGGGTGAATAAGGCTGATTATGATCCATTTGATCTTAAACTGTAGTTTAGTAGAACATGAAATTTTGCAGATTTTTTGAAACGGCTAAGTAATGGAGAAAAATCGGTCCCATCTCAGGTATCCGAACTTGCTAATTGTTTTTTTTTTTTACGTTTAGGATGATGAGTTCCTATGTTCTGTAACTCTCACATCGAAAAAATTAATCGAGAAAAATGTATAAAAATGGAACGAAACTTGTACATGTTTTGTTTCAATTTGCATCGTTTCTCGACGAATATGCGAAAATTACGACGCACGATGGGAAACCCACTCTGCTTTATCATGCTCCGCAAATACACCGATACCTTTGATGTTAAAAAAGGTTTTTGGACAAAGCAATACGCTGCCATTGTACTTCTTTTCTTTAAAATATGTAGTTCTGTAAACAGTAATGCAAAACTCTCGGATCGAAACTAGAGTCACAATCTCTCAAAAGTCTGTATAAAAACATACATAGGTATACGTTGACGATTTATTGATATAAACAAAAGGAAAGAACACAACGTGATATATCAGTGAGGTTTTTGTGAGTATAGAGATGGAAGCGAAAAAGATTAGTTTAAAGGTGAATGACATAACACTACTTTTGGTGCGGATATGAAATTAAAATTTTTGTATGCATCGCGGATGGTTACTCATTCCAAGTTTCGGTAATCCTTAATGCGACAAAAGTCAATCTGATTTACGTCTTACCTCATCGGATTCGATTAATGTGAAGTTAGAGAAGCAATATTGGCCGATGTAAATGTAAGAAGGTTGCAAATTTACTGATTATTAGTTGTGACAGTTCCAAATTTGTCGTTCGATGTTATTTGTTTTTTTTGCTGCTTTACTGAATTGATATCCAGTAAATAAAGCACATCCTCAAAAATGGGTAAAATCTTCTTAGTGTAAATGGTTTACTGTTGTTTGTCTTAAATTAGATGCGACAATTTCAATTTTGTCGTGCAATGTTTTCTATGTTTTAATGTACCTATATGAAGTTATCAAAACACCCCCTCAAAAACTTATTATAATAATTGATATACTGCTAAATAATTTTTCATTAGTTAGCATTTAATTAGTTTTGCAAATTGCAATTTTATTTTTCGTGCAATGTTTTCTATGTCTTTTCTGCTGTTTTGCTAAATTATTAACAAGTAAGCAAAGCTCTCCCTTAAAACGTAGTTCAAACTTGTTATAGTTAGGCTTAAATTAGTTATGAGATGTCGTTCATGTTTTCTTTTTTTTTGCCGGGGGGTGGGTTTGCTAAATTTATATGAATATATCAAAGCACCCCCTCAAAATGGGGTAAAAACTTATCATTATAATTGGTTTATTACTTAATAATTTGCAATTAGCTAATATTCAATAATATTTAATTAGTTGTGGAAATTGCAATTTTGTCGTGCAGTGTTTTCTATTATTTTTTTGTATACCAAAATGCGGTTTAATTATAGTAAATGGTTTATTGCATAATAATTTATCATAAGCTAGTCTTAAAATAGTTGTGAAAATTTCAATTTTCATCTGCAATATTTTCTGTTTTTTTGATATCTTGAAAATAGGCTAAAACTTTTTGTATTGAAATATTTTTTGCTTAATAATTTCCCGTTGATCTGCCAGTCGTTAAATTAAAGGGTCATTCATTTCATGTTTTCAAGTTGGTAGCGCTGTCATTTGACACCTGTCAAAATGTCAAAATTTTGCTATTTACGATAATGGATCGCATAACAATCGAGCAACGCGTTAAAATTATTAAAACTTACTACAAAAGTAGTGATTCAAACGTAGCCACTTTTCGCGCATTACGCGATGATTATGGTCGTCATAATCGACCGAACACGCAAGCAATCGGTGAAATTGTGAAGAAATTTGAAGAGAGTGAAAGCGTTAGGTACTGATGTCGTAAGGCCTGTGCATAATCGTGCAAGTGTTGCTGATGATCCGAATTTATCGATTTCCCAGCGGCGTTCATAGCAATTGAACGATTTTTCTTGGCCGGTAATCATGACTTGGACGATATGTGGTTCCAACAAGATGGGGCAACAAGCCACGCAATACGACCAATTATGGCTTTATTGCGTGAGAAGTTTCCTGGTCGCGTAATTTAACGTTTTGGCGACGTCAATTTGCCACCAAAATCATGCCATTTGTCACCGTTAGGTTTTTTTTGTGTGGGGCTACGCAAAAGACGGTGTTAACGCGAATAATCCCTGAACTCTAGACGTATTAAAAACCAACATTACTCAAGTTATGGCCGAGATACCGCTCGAAATGTGCGAAAAAGTAGTTAAAAATTACCTCAAAAGAATCGCATGCTGCGAATCTTCCCAAGGTGGCCATTTAAATGATATTGTTTTTCACACTTAATAGCAAAGTCCAAACTTTATAATGAAATAAAGTTTTCATCAAAAATGTATCGCTGTGTGTGTGTTTTATTTAGCTTTCGAAACCGAAAAATGAATGTCCCGTTAGTTGTAATAATTAAGAATTTGTTCGTGCTATTTTTCTATGTTTTTGTTGACTATATTCATATGAAGTAATCATCCCCTCCAAAAATAGGGTTTGAAATATGTATAAGTATAATTTGCCATTAATTAGTCATTAATTTATTATTTATTTATTTGAAGAATAATTGAAATATATAAAATAAAAATCTTCATAGATTTTCAAATTAATTAAGAATAAAGAATAACTTTAGGTATTTCTTTAAATACAAAAGGTCCATCATGCACATACACTAAATTCTAAAGAATCGCAGTAATTTCAATGAAGTGCAAAAACCAGACAAAACAATTGCAAAAAGGTTACTCAAGCAAAACCTTATGTAGGTTCATATGTACCTAATGTATGTACAATATACATTCGGTATGGAAATGAAAAAATATGTTTCGAAATATTTCAACGAAAAATCAACACCAATTTTTACAATAAAATTATTGATAATAAACTATGGTGACCTTGAGTGTAATTTTTTAATTTTTTTTTCAAGCAGGTATACCTTACCTACATTATCTCATCTTTTTTTGTTTTTGAAATAAAAAAGTCAAAAGAACTGAAAAAATAGTAAACTTCTAACAAAAAAAAAAGACAAAAACGTTGCAAAAAATTAAAGGTTCATAAAAGACTGGCGACAATATGTGAAAATAACATTGTTTACTTTTGTTCAAAGCAGACTATAATGATATTATTCTACCTGTGACAACATAAGAATGATGATGACAGAGCTTAAAAAAAAAAAACTGAAAAACCACTGTATGACTTTAATTAAGCCATTCCATTTTCTTACGTTTTTATTGCAATTAAAAAATACAACAGCACATGAATTCGTAACTATTATATTAATGCATCTACAATATAATGCTTCCTAACTAACATCAAGGTTAAAACTTGAATTCTATATAGTAACTAAACAGGGTGGTCTAAAAGTAAATTCAATTGATAATAAAAAAAGGCAGTTTAAAAATCTGCCTTATGATTATTTTTTGGAATTTCATTATTTTTGACGGCCGAAATTTTATCCTGCAAGATGAAGATGGAGGTGCTCCACCAATGTTAGCAAAGACCTTACCTAAACCTTTGATGTCAAAAAAGGTTATGACTAGGAGAAGCGTGCAATTACTTATATTGAGTATTGACATAATCAAAGACCACAGCGTGATGACGCTGGCGGACCCTTTTAAAGAGTATTAAGACGCAAACGAATAATATGAAATAAATGGTCAATGAGGGAAAGAACAATTACATGCCAACAACAACACGTCTTGAACAGAACCTTACCACAGTCTTAAGGAAGCTACAACTTAGATGTAGTTATGTTAGGTACTTTATCTTCGTAAGTTCCTCCTCCGCTATCAACTTCTATTATATGTTGCAGAAACATTTATACCTTGTCAAAGTTGGATGAGTTCGTTTAAAATGGTTTTGAAAGAAAGAATTTCCGTGTGCATTTTGATCCCATGTGCTTTTACTTTGAGTGGAGGAAAAAACTGTAAAGGCCAAAAAAAAGTAAAAGTTTACAACTTATGTGAATGGGTCATTTACAGCTAATTAACGCCAATGCTCCTGCCCGGAAAATCTTTACAATTCACCGCCAAAGGACAGCAATAGAAAAAGACGAAGGGACGGCAGTAGAAACCTCAGGTGCTAGAATTTAGACAGTTATGTAGCTAGGGACAGAGTTGGCTGGAGAAGTTTGTTGGCAAGGTCCAGATCCATCAAACAAAATGGCTGACATTATAGGAAAAGGTAAATAAATCATAAGAAATTGAAATTGGAACTCTTCAAAATTGCCATGAAAAAGGCAGGATATGTATTTGATATCTACTAATTATTGAAATTGTAATAACAGCGATTTGTGGGTTTCTTATTTAAAATTTTACATCGATTGAAAATTATGTGCATATATGAATTTATGTACCAAAAAAAAAACAATTTAGGATTTCGCAGTACTTCTGTGTAAATATTTTAGAGTCGCATACAAAGGACACCCATTGAATCAAAATTCGCAGTCCGCACATGCATCGGCGCATCACATCAATAGAAACTATGAATAGGAAAGAGCTAAGAGCTCTGCAAAATTTTCATAAAATGCTTGCATTCCAATTTATGTCAACTCTGTATCGGCAGTGCATAAATTGTATATATTATACTACCATATGCCACAAGAGACAAGAGTCTAACTCAACTAGGTATAAAAAGATGGCGCCTTTAGCTCAGCAGGATATTGACTTATCCCAGTTACGTAAATTTCACGAACTCCCTCCTGCTGGTGCTGAATTTTTACGCTGCTGCTTCTATCTTTGTGATATATAGGTAGACACAAGTTAATTTAAACAACAAATTCTTACCTCACTGAAAACCAACAACTGCTATTTCAACTCGTGAGGTCCAGGTGCTGTTGCCGTTGTAGTGGTAAGCATAATACTGGCACACCCCTTGTTCCCTATTGTTTCCCCCTGGTGCATTTTCTGTTATTTAAGTATTTTATGTCATAGAAAGTGTGTTATTTTAGTATGTCCTTGCCCACTGGAATATTAGTCGAAACGAAACCCGTCTGACGTGTGTGTCTGTTAAAGATAATCGCCTGCCATTATGTCTGCTGGCAGTCAGTCATTGTGACAACATAGCTACTTTTACTCCTTGATAGGCCATGTTTTGGTTTGGTGATTGTACCTATTCGAAAAGGGTTTATTGACTTTCAAAAAATGTATGCAACTCATAAAGCTAAAGGCACTTAAATGGAAATGAAAAAAAAATTATAAAATGCATTCCATTTGGAAAAACACTTTTAGTGCTGATGTAATTTTTTTTATTCTATTATTGAAATGCCATTATGAGAAAATTAATGATCGAGTAAGAGGAGATCTTATCTTCTGCCCAAACCATTGAACACTCCTCTTTTGCATTTGTGACAATTTATATAGCAAGGCAGAGTGGTTTGTGTCATTTCAATTTTCAATTGAATATGAATTACTATGATGATAGGTTGGAGGTTGGAAGAAGAAGCATGCGACGATGATGATGCTCATATTTCAATTCGTAATTTTCATAAAAAAAGAGGAATCTGATGTAAGCGGATTTCACTCGACACCAAATTGCGTGGTTGTTGAAAAGCTGTTTAGATAAAATGTATTTAGTTATTTATTTATGATTTTTGTTTGGTAAAAAAAAAAAAACCCGAAACGTGATGCGGATGTAATGAACAAAATCAGTGGTCGCAATCGGGTTATGGTCGGCTAGTCTATCTGGCCATCCCAAAATTTTTTAAATACCTAGAGTCGAAGTTGCAACAGCTATTTTCACCAGGGATAAAAAAAGCAAAAACGTAACGGGATAGTTTTGTTAAGGTATTCGTGACTTTAAATGAAATTTTTGAGCTCAAATAAGTAAAAAAAAAAACACGAACCAAACGTTGGGGTTTATCTATATTTTTACAACAAAACTTACTGACGCTAATAGTAAGAAATTTTTTCAATAATTTGTATGATAGGAATTCGAAATACAGGATTCGCAGTACATCGTCGACGCACCGTAGTCTGTAGATCCAATATTGCGAGTTCCATAATCGACATGAATTATGCTATTATATATGAACACTATACTTTCAAATGTATTTTTTTTTTATATTTTTTCGGCACTTTAACTTTTAAAGTTTTAAATCATAAATTCCTAACAATGGTCGAGTTCATAAATGTAAAAATGCAGCAGTCCTGCATGATTTGCGATCATATAAATTAAAATAGACTTCATTATTTTTGCATGATAGCAGTTGAAAACTGTGTTCATAAAAGCAAAGTAGCAGTTACATTGCGATCAAGTTTTTGCGTTGCAAGATATCAACAGAAAAGATTTTTTTTTACCGCCTACTTGCATATGTTTGTATTATATGAACTCTTTTTGGAAATGTAAAACTGCCTCATGCAAGGTTGCAATTATGAACTCAACCAATATTTTTGTACGATCAGCCGTTTTTGAAAAAAAAAAAAAATCACATAACGGAAATAGCCATTCCACGTTTTAACTTTTGATTTATTCGCATAGGTATATCTTTTCAATCGTAAACAGATTTTGTTATAATTTAGAAAATTGATTCTTCTGGTTTTTCATTAAAAACCCTACTTTCATTATGATTATTTTGGCAAAAACCTGAAATGCAACATTATTTTAATATTGTAGGTTATTTTATTATTTTCAAGGAACTTTAAAACCCGAAAACGGTTTTAAAGTTCGAATTATGAAACGAATAGACTGCTTTTAGACGACTGCAATTTTTAACGGAGTTTCTCTTTTGAGTTTTTTTCGGATTGCAGCATCCATTTAAACGCTGCAATTTTTGTTAAATGAGACGAAAAATCTCCTCACACTCTTTACTTCACTTATGTGTCAAACAATAGGAAAAAGCACAAAGAAGAAAGAGCGATAACTCTGCAATTATTTCAACCTCTGCAACTTTGTCTACCCCGCCCACCGCATACGTCCCCGCCTACGTGCTTGAAAATCGCAGGGGTAATTGCAGCGTTTAAAAGCAGTAATAGCAGAAAAAACGAAACCTAGGGAAACGATAGTCACAGTCTAAAGCGAAACGAGATTGCAATCAAGGAAAAGTTGCCAAACAAAAATGAAAAATAATATTTTTTTTTAAAGCGCAACAAATTTCACACCTATTAACAAAATGTCAAAATACAAGTGTTTATAAAATTTTATTTGCATTTCTCCAAGAAAATGTTTTTGAATTTTGAATACTTTTTTGAAAGCAAATAGTTTTTGGCGATGCTTGGATTGTTTTCCATAAAAGACACAAGCAAATCCAATTGTTTGGCATTAGTTTGAGGCCTACAAATATAAACAGGTCTTTTATGTTTTTGTTTTTCACACTTTTATTTACTACATTTCACTCAAATTTTTTTAATTTCAATCAAAACTACCGAGGACCAAACAAAAACACAATTTTAACAAATGACAACAAATTCAAAATCCAAATGAAAGAAAATGTCACTCATTAATTTAAACCGAGTTTCGTTCTTATTTACGAGTCTCGTTACTTGTAATCGCAAATAAAATACGAGTTTCGTTTTTTCTACTACAATTCTCTTTTCTCGTAAGCGCAATTTAACGAATAAGTGGTATTACTTACGATTATCGTTTACATAATAAGCCCCCAGTCAAATAGACTGACCGACGCACAGTGGGGCCGAGGTGGAAAAAACCCTATTTTTCAAGGTGCTTGATTTGGTGTTGTAATAAATTTTCCTAACATTATCATAAGGAGGCTGCGTTAAAGGTTTGAAAAATTTTCTAGAGCAGAAATAAGGACTTAAACTGAAACTTTGAAATAATGAGCTTTAAAGGTCATCTTTTGTTTAGTTTTTCAACCTGGTGCTTTAATTTATTTTCAAATAATAATTTATATAAGTAGTTACATATTATGTTAGCTTTTATCTTAAGATAGGTATCTCATAAAAAAATAATTTAGCCTGCTCATAAATTTATACGGGTAAATTGAGCGAAAATTTGGATTTCATTTGCAGTTCATACTCTTTTAGTCGTAAAAAAAGCTTCACCTTCCTAGGGTCTAGATCAGACTTCTCATAATTATGATATTAATCAACACGCTTTGTAAATTTCATCGCCAGATTCCGCCAGTTTTGAGCTCACTTAATAATTCATTATAGAAAAAGAAAATACGATTATCTTCGCATAAAAAGGTTCATTGTTTCGTCTTGATTTTTGATTTCATTAGAATCAGAATTAAAAATTATCCTTAATTCATGTATCATTATGCTTAAATTGTTCCAAAATCTGTTTTTCTGATAAATGAGCTTAATATCCTATTTTACTTTTCTCTACTAAACATATATGCAGCTCGAACTTATTCCCATTAAACTTAATTATTATACTATATTAAGGTTTGTCCACACCAAAGAAAAGAAACATTTCAGCGAACATTGTTCAAAAAACCTTTCTGAAATGTTTCCCCATTTGTTTAAAAAAAAAAAACATTTGAGAAGCATTTCAGATATGTTTTTGAAATGTGTTTTTGGTGTGGACACTTCGGGAAACATTTCTGCAATGTTTTTTTGTTCCATTTTATCTCCAGTTTTGTGAAATATTTTAAAAGGTAGAAATAATTCGTTTTATAAATTTGTATTAATTGGATAAAATCCACAATTCTCCACACTCTCCACACTTTTCGCGACATTTTTATTTTTAAGCATAAACACTTTTTCACGTACTTACTCCCTACTTAAATTCTTGAGAAACAAAGAAAGGTTTACGTTCGGAATGAGAAGACAGAAACATTTAAAAAATGTTTGGCGAACAAAATAATCATTTTGGAAACATTTCAGAAATGTTTCTTTGATTCTGAAATGTTACTCTGGTGTATAGGTACGCACTTACAAAAAAGTCTGTTTTCTGGTTGATTATTAAACGAGCTATTTTGATTAATAAGAATATTCTACGGAATTTCTTTATTTTTGTTCAACAAGTTTGAACATTTCCTTCGTTTTTGTATACCTACCAACTTCTTACGTTAGTGGAACAACTTTGGCCTGAAATTCGTAGAAATTAGTGGTTTTATTTATAAATGTTGTCTAACTTTAGACAACTGTCCAACTTTGGAAAATGTGTGCAAAAACCTTGTTTATTGTTGTCTTATAGCTGCCTAACCAAGACACAAGAGCAGATTGTCTTAGCCGTGAATAATGTGATATTTATTTTCATTAAATAAAGCAAATTTCCACCAATTTGAAAATAGTTAGACAGTGTCTAAGTAGACAAAAATCTAATAAATACGACTGTAGGATTTTAAGGTAGGTATATATAATTACGAACTTCAAATAGGAAGGTAAAATCAAGGGAATAATAATATTTTAATATGTACATATTTCATAATAATAATAATTAAGAACAATTATAATTTTTATCCAAATGTAATAAATATACCTATACATGTTTTTTTTACTCGGTTAGTCGGTATTCCTAGTTCCAGTATCAAGTATTAAAATAGTCTTCAAATATATATATATAAAGGCACTTACCACAAAAAAGTGCTTCGGTTTCGTGTTAACTTTTATAACACCAATTCACCAATTCACCAACAATCAAAAATAATTCGCCATCCGTCCCGTGAGTCCCGTTTTAAATAAATGAGAAATACCTAATCATTAAACTTCGAATTTCCTTTTGAATGTTTAATTAATGACAAGCTGTCGTGTGATTTATGAACTACTTTCTGAATCTATATTCGATTATTTATTTATTTTTTTAATATACATACATAGATAGGTATGCATATACATATATACATACAACACTTCAATATAATTTAGCTGCAGATTGCACCGAATACGCTTGAGCGTCACAGAACTTCACATACAAAAGAGATTATTTATTACTTTTTGATTACAAACAGCACGCACTTATCAATAATTTGACTGATGAAAATGAAACACAACACATTAAATTAACACTAGTAATTGTAGAAGGCGAATGGCTACGCAGTGCTCACTAGATTTTCGATTTAAAAAAAAAAAAAAACTGACCTAACACTCACAATCAAAATCGCATGCCAATACCAAACGAAAAATAAATAAACAAAAACACTACGACCACTATCCGAAGAACCGCAGATCGCACGTGCAATTAATTCAAAAGAAAACCGGTGTGCCCAGAGCACTAACAAATCTCACAACACAGATTAATAACTAACGTTTACTATAAATTCAAACAAAATCACGGAGCCGGAGAGTCTACGGATCGAAATAACCCGCTACCGACGATTGGTGAATGTGAACTGAGAAAATAATGTGCGACACCGACACCAACACCCGAAATGACAACCGCAGAAGAAGAACTAAACGAAATTGAATCTCAAAATACATTACCGACCGACAGAAACAGAATGAAAGCGAAACTAATTAATTTTCAAACTAAAGTGTTTTGTTTTCATTTCATACCGTTGTCGTGCCCAATGACACCGCTTTGCTACATTTGTATTATTTGTGCTTTATTCAGTACATAGAGTACGGAATGATTTTTAACGGCAACTTACTAGAACTGAATTTATTTTTCTTCCCAGCGCTATGTTTAAAAAAAAATACTTTTTTATAAGTCTCTAAGGCAACTATAAAATTTGCAACATCTTTTTTCTTCAAAATTTAGTTCCTTCAGTCGAAGATTATAAATTTAATTAATTTGTTTTACGTATTGTCATGAATAAAGGCTCTCCCAAACCAACGCGAAATCATAGCAAATCATTCGCAACGTATCAAAATATGACAGATACAACAAAAAATTTGTCATCAAATGTTTCGGGTTTATTTGGAAGAGCGTTAAAATCACATTAAAGAAATGGAAATAAAGCCTGAAAGAAATACAAAGAAATTTGAAAAATGAAATGCAGATTTGATATTTATAAACTGTATTTGATAGTCAATAAATTATAACAGAAATTATGTCCTTAGTCTTATTATGTTGAAATGGAAATTAGCTCACATCCCTTTAAAATGAACCGTTGTAGTTAGTTGATTGGGCTTCATAAATTTTCCATTTTTCCTTATTCCACTCGACTTTCGAAAACTTTTGAAATGATTTATTAAATTATTATAAATATTTTGTTTTTCAAGCAAATTATTTCGATAACTCAGTTGAAGCATTCGGAAAAGAAGCATCATTTTTATAAATAATACAAAATCAATTTAAAGTGGAAAATAATTTAAAAAAAACCACTATTCTTTCACTTTATTTTCATGACCATCTTGTTCAAGATCAGAATTTGCTCTAACACATTCGCTTCGCTTTTGTACATGGTTTTTCCTCTCAATTCTCTTACCATAATATTTGCTATAATTTATAAAAACATCAACTGCAGAGTTGTCAGACTCAGGCAGTTCGATACACAAATAAACCAAATATTTACTGGATATCTTTCTGAATAGAAAAATTAATTAACATTAAAAACATGAACTAATAACTTGACTACAAAACAAATCGAACAAATTTATAGGCACAAAAAATGTTAACATAAATATACGAACTCCAAACGTATAAAATCGATGTAATAACAAAAATAATTTCCTGATGTAAAGGACGCTCAACAAATAGTTGCGCCTTACAATTACCAACAAAAAAAAATACGTCCCTGTTTCACAGAATCGCAGTTTGATATTTCTTGTTTCGAAATTATAACCGGAAAACCATGTGCAAGTTTTCAATTAATTAATATTTTTCTTAGCTTTATTTAAAGTATAATAACAGCCCTATTAATAAAAATACACCATCCGCTCGTAAACACACGTTTTACCTAACACTAGGATAGTGGACTTATCCATTTGATAAAATAAAATATTAATAAACTTATTCTATATTCATTTTATCTGTTCACTGAATAACATAGAAAAATTGGCAGCACTTCCCTCAATTGTACTAAATATTCTAGTACTTCCTTCATTTTTGAAAAATATCTGTCATACAACTTGAGTGTTTATGGAGTAAAATCCTTTTCTATTGACGTAAAATTGGCCACTTTCTCCACCTTGCTTTTGTATTGGTATATGTGTGCAGTCCACTACCTCTATAACGTGGGGAAACCCACGAATTCTTCTAAATCCTTCCATCACCTCAATTTGTTCCGATGTTGAACGGGGCATTTGGATGTACTGTTTAGATTTAGATGCAAATGCCGTCGCTACTTTAGCACTTATAATACTTAAAACTGGTTGGCTAAGACCATGCATATCTGCGCTATCTTCCTGAATCTAAAACAAATGTAATTATGTTAAAATTCTACGGTAAGATGAAGCACATCTTCGCTTAGTGACAAGTTCATTGGAGAAAATTTCAGGTCAATTATATTTCTGCAAACTACAACACGCAAACAAGAATGTTTGAGAGTTGTAACTTGTAGTTCCCTAGAGGCTGGTTTTCAACTAAGTTTCGTGCCACTAAATTTGGTGGAATGTGTCCACCTCTTGAATCACCTTCCCGGTCATCTTTTACTAAATCAATGAGCCGCAATATATTACCTTTTGAAAATCGGTATCTTTTTTTGAAACTATGTGCTTTGTATATTTTTTCCCTTCTCAATGAAATATTATCACGAAAACTTTCACTATCACTTAATCTATCTAAGTTTTCCAAACCATTTAGTTCAGCAATAATATTTAACGATTGCATTATTATTTCATAAATTTTGCAGAATAATTATACACAAAAATATTTGACAGTAAATAATAACGTATCTATCAAATTTGGCAGGCAAGTTAAAGTTATCCGCTCGTTGAACACCAAAATTGGTGAGATAAGTTATCCGCCCATTGTCAAATATCATTTAAGGCAACACATTTATTATTAAGAATTAAAAGTTAAAACATGTGTTAGTGTTGTTTTGTATCTATTTTGTTATTATTAATAGGGCTGATAGAATATACCTAGCGGTTAAAGTTTACATTAAAAATTTTTTCACATTTAGCCAACTTTTTACAAATGCTGTATGTACTAACAACATTTTAACATCATATTGGCCCATTGAAAGACTTCGAAAAAAGGATTCAGCAGTTATGGACTCTGGGGCGCCATTTGACCGACACGTTGTTTAAAACCACGTTGAATAGAATACCCAATATTGGACATTGTAGAACACGGAAAAATTAAATCATAAAATCATCATTCAATCGTACTGAGTTTTTCATCAATTCAATACAAGTGCGCTTGCCACGCCTCACCCTGTATGAAAAACCTATGTTTTGATAGCATGCTCATATTTTGCTCGCATGGTACTTAGCAAAGGAACTAATAAGGAAATTAAATTTGTCACATATATACACTGTACGTGAATGCGGCAGATAGTTGTATATACGAAATGTCAAATCGGTGACTGAATGAAGGAAAAAAAAGAAAACAAAAAAAGGTAAAAGATTAAAAACAATAATAAAATATTAATTATTAGAAAAAAAATAAACTTTTTGAAGCGATTTACTTGGAAATTGTGTATGTGCATTTCCTTTCACAGGTAAGTTTTATTAGATTTTTTTCTCTAAGAAAGTGATTTAATTGTTCATATTTTAATTAATCACCAATCAAGTAACACATTTTAAATGATTTACAGCCCTATTAATAATAACAAAATAGATACAAAACAACACTAACACATGTTTTAACTTTTAATTCTTAATAATAAATGTGTTGCCTTAAATGATATTTGACAATGGGCGGATAACTTATCTCACCAATTTTGGTGTTCAACGAGCGGATAACTTTAACTTGCCTGCCAAATTTGATAGATACGTTATTATTTACTGTCAAATATTTTTGTGTATAATTATTCTGCAAAATTTATGAAATAATAATGCAATCGTTAAATATTATTGCTGAACTAAATGGTTTGGAAAACTTAGATAGATTAAGTGATAGTGAAAGTTTTCGTGATAATATTTCATTGAGAAGGGAAAAAATATACAAAGCACATAGTTTCAAAAAAAGATACCGATTTTCAAAAGGTAATATATTGCGGCTCATTGATTTAGTAAAAGATGACCGGGAAGGTGATTCAAGAGGTGGACACATTCCACCAAATTTAGTGGCACGAAACTTAGTTGAAAACCAGCCTCTAGGGAACTACAAGTTACAACTCTCAAACATTCTTGTTTGCGTGTTGTAGTTTGCAGAAATATAATTGACCTGAAATTTTCTCCAATGAACTTGTCACTAAGCGAAGATGTGCTTCATCTTACCGTAGAATTTTAACATAATTACATTTGTTTTAGATTCAGGAAGATAGCGCAGATATGCATGGTCTTAGCCAACCAGTTTTAAGTATTATAAGTGCTAAAGTAGCGACGGCATTTGCATCTAAATCTAAACAGTACATCCAAATGCCCCGTTCAACATCGGAACAAATTGAGGTGATGGAAGGATTTAGAAGAATTCGTGGGTTTCCCCACGTTATAGAGGTAGTGGACTGCACACATATACCAATACAAAAGCAAGGTGGAGAAAGTGGCCAATTTTACGTCAATAGAAAAGGATTTTACTCCATAAACACTCAAGTTGTATGACAGATATTTTTCAAAAATGAAGGAAGTACTAGAATATTTAGTACAATTGAGGGAAGTGCTGCCAATTTTTCTATGTTATTCAGTGAACAGATAAAATGAATATAGAATAAGTTTATTAATATTTTATTTTATCAAATGGATAAGTCCACTATCCTAGTGTTAGGTAAAACGTGTGTTTACGAGCGGATGGTGTATTTTTATTAATAGGGCTGTATATATGTAATATAAAATTGAATTGATTTTTTTGTTAGTGTCAACATAACTCGGCTGAACATCAACCGATTTCAATAGGTTTTTTTTTTTGTTGGATTCAAATTAAATAACGTAAGAACACAACGGAGCCGAAAATTGGAAATTTAGACCGGAAAAGTCGGAAAATAGTTAAATTGCATATTTTTAGGGTTTAATGGTGAGGATATAAAGAGTATAGATCACAAAATACGTTGATTTAGTGATCATGGTCAACATAGATCATCTGGCTTCTATTTGGAGGAACAATTATACTGATGACCTGCGCTTTTCGTCAAAAATTACAGGTCATCCCGCAATCAACGCCTGCAGATGAACTAAACGCATGCCTGCAATGATCATATTTATGGCGATACAAAAAAAAATTACAATTGACGACGAACGACGAACCTGATTTCGAAGGCAGGCTAATTTTTTTTTTTTAAGCTACAAAGTAACAAAACAAAACTTCCAAAAATAGTTGAAAAATGTTTTTCGGCTCGAACATCTTCAGTGTTTTTTTTTAAAGCAAACAAATCTGCCAAAAATAATACTAAAATAGTTAAAAAAAAATAATATTTTGGTGTTCACATGATCGCATATTGAACACCTATGATAAGGTCTTTTTTACTTACTATGCCAAATTGGATAATTTGTTATGCCTTTGTACTCAATTCCGACAATCATGCTATGGTTTTAAAATTTGATGATAAAATATTTGATTGTTTTTTTATTTTTTTAAATATGAAGTACAATATTTCATTATTATATACATATTTTCATAATTATAAATTTTTATGACTTTTGGTTGTTGATTCAGCACTTTTTTATGAGGCCAAACATAAAATGTTTAGAAGCACTCCACTTTCAAACCTCTATGACTGGAGAAGGAAAGGGAGCAATGACATTTTTAAATTCATGCGTTTGCCGTATATTTAAAAATTTAAATTATTTAACCGCTTACAGAGACTTTATTAACAAATTTAATGAACTAACTAAAATATAAAGAAAACACAAAAAATTACAACAATGTAGCTCAGAGCGTGTTTGTGGTTCATGCCACCAAATGTCACCGTTTGTGATTAAACGAATTTTATTTCTACATCTGTGGTCTGTTTTTGTATCTTGTTTGTTGTATAACAATTTTCTTATTTTTTTCGTTGAACGGACTACTCTCTTAGACGGAGAAAAGTGTTGCAGCCGTGCGTCGCTGTCCGTCCAAGGGAGGTTTCACTGTATTAGATTTGCTTGACATAGCGTGAGTACCTACTTAAATATCAACTATTCTGAGTAATTATTTATTGTTATTATTCGTAAGGTCTGTTATCCTTTCTACTTAAATAAATGTTTACAAAAATGTTTACAAAATTTTAAAATAAAGATTTGTTAAAGATATCAGCTAGTGTCCATCGCGTCGGTGTAGGTACAATTTCAGAAGTTATTTTATCAATTTATTTCCAATTACCTTGATTTTTTTAATTTTTCAGTTTAAACATATGTTTAATGCATTTGTGTGCTCAAATAATACAATCTTAAATTTAACTTCGTTTTTGGCAGGGGGCATAAAATATAAGGCTTTCATACCCAAAGCTTATTTATTTATTTTGAAATAAAATTAATAGGTTTAAAATATTCAGACTTTAAAACCAGTGTGGTCGTACATAAGTGCAAGTTCTTGCGACCCAGTAATGCATTTTGTTTTGGTATGAGTCCGCTAACAAAATTTGAATAAAATTAATCACATAGAAACAATTCCGTAAGGCGTTTTTCGATAACGACAGTAAAACGGCACGGCTCTAGAAGCAACAATTGGAGTTTTAGTAAAACGAATATCGTTTTAATGGTTAGAAGGGTGAAGAGAGAGAGAACTGTAAAGTCTTAGATTTACTTAAACATTAATAAACGCCTTACGGAGTAAGGGTGAATAGATATATACTAAATAATACAGACATATGTATGTACATAGAAACAAACAAAAAAGAAAATTTAAAAAGTTATGACAGTTTTTTTTTTTTTTGGAAATGTAATTTATTATAAAATTTTGATTCTTTAACAAATTGAAATTTTTATAACACTTGCAAAGAATCGCAAGTAATGTAAATTTATTTTTACATTTCTAATCCCAACATCAATACTACATATTTCTTATAACCACAAAAAATGTATTCTTTGTCTATACAGCAACTTGGACAACCAGCTTCACTGAGTACATTTATCAAAAAATGTTTTATATCGACGACTACGAAGAGCATCTTTGCTTCCTCAATAGATAGCATTATTGCATATTGTGCAGTCCATCATCCAATTAAACATTCGCCTCACGCGCCCTGCCGACCAAATCACACAAGCTGCGCAGAAGCAACAGCAACATCTCGGGAATAGCATCCAAAGTGCATCACAATCAACGACGAAAAATTAAGCAGAAGGTAAAAAAAAAAAAAACAAAACAAGAAACTGCGCATTACTTACTGAATATGAAGAATGGTTTGATCTACGTTTCATCCAGGATTTTTCTGCAGACAATTCTTTCTATAAAATAACCGCACCATCCCACAAACTACAGAATAACCAACGCTGGAGGTTCTAATGACTTTCGTGCGCCTTGCTTAAACTTGAAGAAATTCATTCCCACCATCTACGATATACCATCTTTGTCAAATGCACGTTCTTGGTTTCCAAGACAATGTTGATGAGCATCCGAACCTTTATACTCACCGTTATTGGTTTTATGATGTGCGTGATTTAGTCTTGGATGGTGATATCCAGGTCCAAAGTTGGTAAACCATGGTCGTCCATTGGCGAAGCAGTAGCCATTCATTCATTTATCAGCTTTGGGTACATAGGTAGCTATAATGATGTTGTTGGCCTGTGATTTGTTAATTGGAAAAATCTCAACATGGTCGACATCCATAAGCCACTTTGAAAGTTTTCCCTGGCGTTTAATGATTCCCGCTGGTTTTGTGTTGTAATTTTTCTTTAGTCAATAATTCATTGAAGATTCACATTTATCAATGATAGTTGTGAAAATGCATGTTCTTTTTAGTTATTTTTTTTTTTGTTCATAGATTCGCAGCTCAGATGGCAATAAAGCTGAATTATTTATTGTTTTAAATTAGCTTTCTACAAAATCTCATGTTTCATTCATCAATGTCTTGAACAACGGTAGTAAGCTGTAATAACATTATTTGTTTTTGTTGTTTTCTATTTCAGACACATATTAATATAATTTCCAAAGGCAAGAAGAGATGAGTCCGACTTTGCATCAAAGCGTTTTTAAACAAAAAAAAAAAACTTCTAAAAATATGTGGATTTATTATACATACACACATATGTAGATCAAAAGTAACCACAAATAGGAATATTGAATATTTAAATTCTTAAGAATAATTCCGTATAGAGAAATTATTATTTTCTTATTTTGAGTGACCAAGGTGGAGTATATTCGGATAAACAAATACTTACATACATACACAGTAAAATGCACGATTGGATCGAACATACTACTTGCTTTAATGTTCAAATTGTTAAAAAAAAGTTAAAAATATTTAAATAAAAACATGGATTTAACAAATATGTTTGAAAATTTTGATATGCAATATAATTTAAAATTTTTGAAGGAGCTCCAGCATAAACATTTTGATAAGGTGAAGCCGTAACATTTTTTCAAGAAAAAAAAAAGGTTTATGGTAAATACAGTTTATATTAGTACATAGACATTTTATTTAAAATCGTTAGAACCATTTTTAAAATGAATAAGCTTTGTGTTTATGGTGGCATCGGTGTATCAGGTTTGAATGTTTGATTGACATCTCGTAAGTTCGTTTTTTTTACGAATGTTACGCGGATCATTCGCGATTTTTTCATTTATTGGCGACTTTAAGCCTTAAGGACTAGTTTTCGATTTTAAGTTCGTTCTACGATTTCGAAATGACTACATTTTCTTTAATTTGAGAGCGGCGTGTTGTTGGAACCGCATTTTTGCCCCAGCACCGCGTGAGCTGCTAACGATTTTTTGGAGCTATATTTTTGTTGTTTGGTCATTATTACGTCATAATACCCTAAAAAAAATGTCATAACACCCAAGCCCTCAGTAATATTGCCCAAATCGTACAACAACAAAATGAAATGAAAAGATCTAACACCATAATTTCCAAGATACAGCTTTCAAAATATGGCAATAATTTCTTAATAACAACAAGTATTATAAAAAAAAACAAATTTACAGTCTTTGGCCTAAGATGCATCAAAATATCTACAGCGTGTCAAAAGAAGAACAAAATCTTATGGGAGGGATTGTCTATTTATTTTAAATACATTTTTATTGCAAACAAAAATTCATTACATTTTTATTCGTTTCAGTAATTAAAGTAAAGCATATTTAACTTAAGGAAAATGATAAAAAAAATAATAAGATCTCTTGACCAGTATACCTAGTGATACGCAATAAATAAGAATTAGAAGATAAGTAACACGATACATTGTACAAGTGTGTGTAATAATTCATTCTCAAAACATTAATTTACTTATGTAAGTTCCATTCATTTTCGCAACTGCATTCAAGCTGCACAACTACAATATATCCACAATCATAATTCTTATAATACTGTCAACAGGTTTAAGGTAATAATTTTTAATTCAAATTCCAAATCAGTTGTTAATTGTTTTTGAAGTATTTATGATAGCTTTACAACGCGACTATCTAGATCTAGAATCAATATCAATGGAGCCAGTCATATGGAAATTTAAAATCAAATAGTTGGCTTGTGTCATAAGTAGGTGGTAATCAAAGAACATTTACATAATTGTATTGTGGCAGCATGAAGTATCCTCTATAAAATTAATATTCAGCGTGACATTCAATTCATTTAAATAAAAAGTTTTCCGGTTTATATCGCTTTGTAGATTGCCGACAAAAAAAATGTAATTTATTTTTTTATTTAATATTTATGTTTACAAAAAAAAACTAAAAAAAAAATAGTTTGCTGCAGGTTGTAGTTCATAAATCGATTTTGCATATGATTACGTCTCAAGTCGTTTATTTCCTTGAAAAAAAAAAAATAAATTACCCTGCCTTTACTATTCCTATGTTTCCTATCGTTAGTAAAAAATATTTTTTTCAATTCATACCTAATTTCTTTCTTACAGCTCACACAAAACTATAAGATGATCATTGGTTTAATTTTGAAAAAAAAAAAAAATTAACTCAATTCCTTTCTCTTCAACTAAATAATTCTTAGTTGACTTGTTCGTAAAAAAAATGTAAAAGAGCAGTGATTACGAATATTATTAATCATTTTGGCAATTAATAAAAGCATTCCCGGATAACAAATACTACAATAGGCGTGTTTTTTCGCATTTTTTTCTAATTCTCATTTTTAGAAAACAGTTTAATTATTAGTCAAAACAATAGCTGAGCCTAAATGTTAATTTAAAGCAAAATAATAATAACGTATCATAGCAACTACTGTGATAACCAAATCTGTGATAATACTGACGAAAATGATCAATTATTTGGTCATTTGAAATCATATTCTCACTTGACTGATATACATTTTGACATAAGCACTGACGATATTAAAAAATTTATATCTAATTTAGACCATAATGACACATCTGGTCCAGATGGAATACCATCTTCTGTTTTAAAAAAGTGTGTGAGTCATGTCTTTGTCTATGCCACTGTGTGTTCTTTTTAATGCTTCATTGTCTTTGGGAAAGTTTCCCTATGCATGGAAAAAATCTTTCATAATTCCTCTTCATAAGAAAGGAAGAAAAGACAAAATTGATAACTATCGTCCCATAGCTAAACTGTCAGCTATTCCAAAATTGTTCGAAGAAATTATTTGCAAAACTTTAAGCTTTTACACCAAATCTATCATTGTTCCTCACCAACATGGTTTCTCCAAAGGTCGTTCGACTGTCACTTTTCTTGTGGAGCTAGTAGATACTTGTATAGAGTCCTTCAAAAATAAAAAACAAATTGATTGCGTACTTACAGATTTTAGCAAGGCATTTGATAAACTTTCTCATCATGTTTTGCTTCAAAAAATGAATAAGCTTGGCTTCAACATTAAATTCATCGCTTGGCTCAAATCGTACTTGCTTGACAGATCGTATGCTGTAAACTTTAATGGACATCATTCAAAAAGTTTCATTGTAAACTCGGGAGTTCCCCAAGGAAGCCATTTGGGCCCAATTCTATTTATATTATTCATAAATGATTTTCCATCAGTTTTAAAATACTCGAAATGTCTTATCTATGCAGATGATGTAAACTAAACTTATTTAAAAACATATCTAATAATCTTGACTGTGAAAAGCTTCAAATTGATCTAAATTCTTTCTATAACTGGTGTGCACGCAATTGTTTATTTTTAAACATCGACAAATGTAAGATAATAAATTTTACACGTAAAATGTCTATTCTGTCTTTTGAGTACAAATTTAATGGCGTTAATTTGTTAAATGTGACACTTAGTGTCTATACTTGGTGTTTTGTTTGACAAAAAACTTGAATTCACGCAACATATTAATATTTTTTGCAATAAGGCTAATTCAATATTAGGATGGATTAAAAGAGAATCACGTCAGTTTTCTGACCCCTACGTTATCAAACAACTGTTCATTTGTTAGACCCATCATAGAATATGCCTGCCAGGTGTGGTCTCCCTATTATACTTGCCATAAAATCAGAATCGAACAGATTCAAAAAAGGTTTTTGAAATTTGCTCTCAGAGGTTTAGGATGACAGAATCCATTGAATCTTCCTTCTTATGATAACAGGCTCAAACTTATTGACTTACCTAGTCTAGATAGTAGACGTTCTTATTTATGTTTTGTTTTTATTGTTAAACTTATTGACGGTCAAATCGATGCTTTAAACCATTTGTCTCGAGTTCATTTTAATGTTCCAAAGCGGAATCTAAGAGGTCTACCTGACCCTAGTTATATAACGCACTATCGTACCAACTACGAAGAAAGTTCACCACTAAATAATATGTTGAAATTATATAACGTCAACCATAAATTATTAATTAATACTTCTGATGTATCAAATACCGTTTTTAAAAAGATTTTTTTATAATGTATAGTTTTAAGAAAATATTGTTCGCTAGATATTAATTAGCTTGTTTCAAATAAATAAACTCATCTATACAGTCTATCGTTAGCTTGGATTTCTATCGGGGCTATTTTTATAAGCTGTATAGACATGTTGCTATGATATGTTTTTATAATTTCGCTTCATTGAACTGTTTTAGAGACTTTATAGATTAGAGAAAAAAAACACGCCTAATATAATTATATTCTTGTATTTTTAATAAATAAGTTGAAATTAAAACCCAATTTTATTTTGTTGTGGAACAAACAGCGTTGAGGAAGCATTGACCGCGAACCAAAATCTTTAATAAAATAAATTTCTAACAAATATGTTAATAATACCAGATAAATATTTTTGTTCTTGGGATAATTTGATAATTTTTCGCTTAAGAAAATATTATTTTTTAAGTATTTTTTTAACGTATTGCAAATATTTTTTTCGATAAGCAATACGTCAACAGTTTCTGCAAGTATATTGTTAAGTATTATTCTAATTTGAAACAAACAAGAAAAAGGTCAGAGATCACAATTTCAAAATTTTCAATTTTATTTTTTTGAGAAAAACAGAAAAAAATTTTCCCTGGCCACTCTCAAAACTCTCTGACTTCCCTGACCAATTTGTCTTTCTATGTCTTTCCCCGACTTTCCAATCGAGTGGCAACTGTTGCAATCCATAGTTCAACCAGCCGAGCAAAGAGCAAATAAATATCGATGATGAATTCGTTTTCTTTCTGCAAAAGACCTTTGGCCTTCGCTTACCTTTGGTTTTTATTAATCTGTGATTAATATTGTTACCATAAATTTGGTCTTTATTGGAATAAATGAATGTTTTAATAAAATAAATGAATTTAATTAGGTACTCGCAAAAAATAAAGGTCTTCCCGATCGTCTCTTCACAAACTGAATGAACTGAATTGTATGAATCTATTCATCTCGTCCTTTTGTTTCGTATATGTGTATGTGTAACTAATGTAGGTACTTGGTGTGTTTGTTGTTTGGATATATGTCTGTTTCAATATTTTGTTTGATATTACTATTTTCTCAAAAGAAAACATTAAAAAAATTAAAGTTATAGTAAATTTAATTTTTGGTAGTGCCGCACACAAAGTTTATTGTGCTATTCAATCTATCGAGGACATACAAAGAAAGAGTGTCACTTATTTTAAACATTTTGGTAGGTATTTATTTTAATCGACTTGAAACTTTGAAACTGTGAATCAAAAATCTTTCTAACTATTAAAATTATATAATGTAGATTATTAAACAGAATAGGTATCTATATTGTTAACTTACATTGAATTAGAAGACTCGCCGTATCCTGTGTGCTGTGTCATATCCATTTCTAACTATAGACCACTTCTATAATAGCTTTTTTCTTCTTCTTCTTCTTCTTTAACTTCTGACTCATCGTGACTTATGTAAAAAAAAAAGTAACAAAGAGCAATGGGACAATTAAACGTGACTTTTTAAATACCTCAAATTAAAAATTGTTAACATATTTTTCAACAGTTCTTGATATGCGTCATAAGCTTTTTGATTTTATCCGGTACCATTTTCTAGATCCATTCTTAATTCTCTTGACTGTCGTTGCGTCGTTTTTTAGCCGAACGTTTATGTATAACGACATAATACGATTCTTTTCTTTTATCATTTTTTAAACAATCAAGTCCAATTTCATTTGTTTCTTGTGTACTAGAAATTCTTGATATCGAAGATTAATTGCTTGCAAAATTTTAGTTTCTGAAAGATCATTGTATTAAATAAAAACAAATGCGTCTATTTTTACTTTATTTATTTATTTGTTGCTTCATAACTTATTGATTTTATTTAAAAACACTCAACACGACAAATATCTATCATCAAGCTTTAGTAGGTATTTATTTTTAATGTTTTTGTTCAAACATTGAGCAATTCATGAATGAATATAAAAACAAAACTTGACTTTTATAAAGAAGTGTACACATACCTTTTTTTTTACAATCATGCATCAAAAAAATATTTTTTTCTTATTAAAATATTTCGCGTTTTTGTTAATGTATACAGATTTGTAAAATAATTTTGTTAATAAAACCAAAATTACTAATAAGAAATCATCAATTAGAATATCAATTAAATGAGAAAATAAAAAAATAAAGAAACATACCACTCGACGACTGACCCACCACCTACAATTATTACACACATGCATGCAACTCTTTAAAGTGAATGATCCCATAATCCATTGTGAAAGTCCCCTTTCCATTCCTGTTTTTTTTTTTTATTTATTTTTTTTTTTTTGTGAAATGATAAATATCCGAAGAAGAATCCTTAAAAAAAGAGCGAAGGGTCTTGAATCCAAAATTATAGTATCCTTGGTGGTAACGAAGTATACAATTTCAATAACGAAAGGTGTGCATTGTGCGCGCAGATGACTGTTGGAGGAATTTTCCATAAATGTGAATATTAGAATTAGTCTGAGAAGGGTGAAAAATTTTGAAACTTTAAAATCCTCCCGCGGCGTCCTACATTTACGCAGAGAATCAGGAGAAGAAATCCATAATTAAAACAAAACGATTTCCATTCCAAAAATCCAAAATTGTGTTTAAAAAAGGTTTTGTGGTTTTTGAATCCTAGTGTCCAGAAGGCAAGAGGATTCAAAATTTTTCTCAAAAGAACGAACGGGACGAGAGAGCAGGCATGAGAATAACGGTAAAGCAGCGAAAATCCGCATGCACGAAGTGGAGAAATGAAGTGAAGAATCCTCCTAAGGAGATATTTTGCTCCTTTCCTATATCCTATTATGTCTTTATATTTGTTTCCAAAATACAAATCCTTTATAATACAAATTTGGTAATCCTGTTTTCACATCCAGGGTTTCCATTTTGTCCTTCCAGAGTTTTCAGAATAAGTATTTTATTTTTTTTTCCTATTTTATCCTGAGATCTCTTGACTCTCATTTTTAACTCTTAATCCGTTATCCTTTTCCATACATGTTAAAATCAAACTATCCAATTCCATACACTTTTTTGTGAAAGAAAAAGAAAAATATGTTAATTAAATATTTCTTTGCAATTAATAAATAGGTAAAGATGTTTCGAATGACTTTTAGAGTTTACAATTATTTTTATTAAAATAAATATAGAAATAAAATGCAATAATATGCAAAAGGATGAAGCACATAAATGTTGGTGAATGACTTATTCATTGTAACCTTTTTTTTTTGGATGGTTATTGTTTAATTCCTACAATATACGTTAAGTATTAATTACATGGGGGATCGGATAACCCATTGAAGTTTTCAAACTTCAATACTGGACTTCGTAATCTGTAATCTGTGATATTTGTAATAATGAGGAAATGTACAAACAGATTGACTTAAATGCATGAAAGTAATGAAAAGGAGATTTACTTGGACAACTGTTCAGAAATCTACAATTTTCCACTTAAATTTATTAAGAAGATAGTTATTGATTTTATATCGCTCGGCTTGTGGTAGCTACGTTTTTTTAGGATTAGAAATACATTTTACAATATCTTATAGTAAAACGGTGCATGTTTTGTTTTTTTTTTTTTTTGTTTTTTTTTAAATTTGTCTGATAAAAAATTGTGTTTTGTTCATTAGGTTTTGATTTCAGATTAGTTAGTGATTTTGATATTTAGCTTTAAAAATTAGATCTGGAGTCTGAACGTGACCTTGAATATGATACACGGTGCACTGGAGAATAAGTGGGAGTACCACGTCGTCTAGGCCTTGGGGAATATGAACGGGAACGAGATCTAGAATTATTTATTAATGAATTAATTATTTGAATTGCTACTTATATTTGAATATGAGTTATGTCTTACCTATCGCGGTAATCACCACCGCCACCACCACCTCCACCTCCACCGCCGCCTCCACCACCGCGTCCTCTTTCTTCACCACTATCTTCTCTAACACGAATGTATGATACTTCGCCCTTGAAAGAAATAAGCAATTCAATGCATGAAATAAAGCGATTTCACTACTATAACTGTAACTACATAATAGTATACATAAATAAGTATGTGAGTTACATACTTACATACATATATAAATATAATGGTATGATTCAAATATATTAATAAAAAGAACCAAGATTTCAAAGACACTTGTTTACTAATGTTTGCAAAATTGAAAGGGTAAAAATATTTAATCACTTGGTTGAGGCTGTTGCGAATTTTGGGTTGCAAAAGTTGGTGGATCTTTTTCGAACAAACGCTTAACATATTAATAAAAAAAAAAAAAAACATCCTACCAATTCTGCTTAACCTCGGACGGAATGATTATTCGAATATTAACAATTTGTATTCTTCTATACTTTCGCAGGGATCTACATTTTCATAATTTTTTCTATTGAGTTGACAGCAGGGGGGTTGTGCTGGCCACTTCATAACGGTAATACCGCCTTCGTTAAAGTAATCCTTCACAAGTTTAGCGGTACGTTTAGGATCGTTTTCATGCTAAAAAATTCATCGCAACGGCATATTCTCCTCAACAAGAGGAAGTACGACGTTTTGAATGATTTCCCGGTATATGAAACGATCCATTATACCACTTATTCTATAAATTGGTTTAGTTTAGTTTAGTTAGAATTTTATTTAGCTTTAAATTTGCTATTTACAAGATATTATACAGTATGTACATACTGGAAAAAACATCCCCAGAACAATAATCTTGCCTCCACCATGCTCAACTACGGCCTTGGTGAATCTAGGATTAAGGCGATAGGCCTTCGGCCTCTGTATAGTCCGAAAACTCGTCAGATCTCTTTAAATTTTATTTTGATTTATCAGAAAAAAAGAACTTTTCCGATTTTTTCACTCTCCAGTCTTCCCGTTGATTTTTTATAACTCGATAAGATTTCAAGTCACTATCCCCCGCTCTTAGCCGGATCGTACGTCCTGCTTGAGATATCTAGGCCTAGTTGCTTTTGAACATTGTTAGATGATATGAAGGGGTCCTTCTACCATCGGTTTGTCGGGTCTACCACCACTTCGCACCGTTTAGACATTACCAGTAGTACGAAACTGAGATATTATACGTGAAATTAACGTATAATTTACGCCAAATTTATTGGCAATAAATGTTATTGGTTCACCCTTTTTAAAATCACACATTATTTGTTCTTATAATTCATTATATTTATTCAATTGCGAGCCATTTTCAAAATTTTTATTTCAACTTTTGATGTAAAACGCCGCCATCGATTAAAACATTGCCGATGACGCATAAATATTTTTATTTTTTGTTGAAGGTTTGAATAAAACAACAATTGAGTGGGCTACCACCAAGATTCTATAAGAGTTATAGCTATTTCACGACTGCCAGGTGGAGGATCCCCAGCTAGGCCAAAAAGTTGATGGAGTCTGATGATCGGCCTGGCAGTCGTGAAATAGCTATAACTCCAGCTTAAAAAATCTTGGTGGTAGCCCACCCAATTGTTGTTGTTTCATTCAAACCTTCAATATTAATATGATGGTAAAATATGTTAACTAAAGCCAAAAATACGGTGCATGTGTTTTAGTTTTATCCACTTAAATAAATAATAAAATGATCACAAGGTTTTTTTTGTACAATGTGCGGTAATTTCGTGCTTAGTTTTTGAAACAGACCACCCATCTCACCTGACTTAAACATCATCCAAACGTTTGGGTATGGCTATTTCTAAAAAGTTTATCGTCGCTCTAGATCGAATACCTTGTAACCCAGTGAATTTTTCAGGAAAAACAAAAAACTTGATATAAAAGTATATTATAAATTTCAATGGGGCGATCAAGAACGAAGTGCTTTTGACCATCTAAAAAAGTGTCTTAGACTGCTTTTTAAGCATGTAGGCGGGGGACGTATGCGGTGTCCGGGGTAGACAAAGTTGCAGAGGTTGAAATAATAGCAGAGTTATCGCTTTGTGCTTTTTCGTAGGAGATATATTATCCTTCTCATTTAACAAAAATTGCAGGTATTAAAATTTGCAGCGTTTAAATGGATGCTGCAATCGGAAAGAAACTTAAAAGAGAATTGCGGATAGAAATTGCAGTCGTCTAAAAGCAGTCTTACGAACAAGCCTGTATTCGTTCTGTACGAACCGTCTGCGGATCATGAATTGCCCTGGTATACGAGGTATTTCAGCAACAAAAACGCATGGGGCGATACGATGTATTGCTATTTATGCGTTAAGCTTTGAAACTATTGTTCTTAGGCTTACAAGGTTTTTTCATTAGATCCTATAGATTAGATTAGATTAGATTACTATAAAAGTGCATCATTACCCAAAAAGTGTACTTTTCTGGGTTACGAGGTATTCGATCTACAGCGACGTTATGACCCCAGTAGACAGTTTGAAGACGTCTTAGTCGAAGTGATCAGAAATGCCAGGAAGAGATTATTAAAAAAAAAAAAAAAACTTGTATAAGCTAAGCCCTCTAAAAGAGCTATTCACTAAATGGCGGCAATACTCATTGCCATTACTAATAAAAAAAAAAGATTTTTAAAATGGCAACAATAAAATAAATCAACGATTTAATTTCAACAAAAAAAATGTTTTTTATTTTACAAAAATTTCAATGTTAATTTCAAGCAGTCGGTGATTCGTATAATATTACTATCTTTAAAAAATTCCCTTGCTGTCTAAAATGAAGAAAACTTAAAAGCTGCGAGTTTCGAAGTAAAGATAAATCCCTGTATAAATTGAAAAAAGGGAACACAGCCAACACGTACCAATTTCCAACTTTAAATCAAAGTCAAGTAAACTTCGCAAATATAAATCAAAGAAAAACAAGAATCTTTTAATGCCAGTAATAGCAGGTTTTTAAAATGGAATCCGAATGCCGAGGACCAGATTTGGAGAGTAAAATTAAGGCATGCCATATGCTGGCCACTGGTAAAAAGGCTATACAGAAGTGTTGGAAACATTTGATGCCTCCTTACAGTGAGTGGGATGTTTAAGCTTTTTTGTTTTAGTTAAACTTGAATCTTCATAAAGATGGTAATCTATAGTGGTTAATATTTTAACAAAATGGTATCGCTATAGCACAAGCTGTTTTATATTGAAGTTTCTCTTCCTTCTTTCACAATGATGTAGTCAAAAGACAAATTAATTGCAGATCTTCGTTTAAAAAAATAGAGACGTACAGTTAACTTGAAATAATGTCATCATTAACTTGTTAACATTTTTTTTGTTAAAATCGACTTACATAATTCTCTTTCAAAAATAACGACTCTATATATTTTTTAAATCTTCCTATGTCCTACGCGTTTTAAGCATAACTCCAACTTGTACAAAGATAAAATTTTGAATTTGACTTATTAGGCCAGGTATGTACATGCAACTAAAGAGTTTCGAATCAGTTTGATTTCGATTTTGCGTTCTATAGGTTTATATAAATGTCCGCGAATATTCACGTGCGCGCTGTCTCATATAAACCTATAGGACTCAAAATCGAAAGCACCAAACAGTTTCGAAACTGTTGCATGTGCGCGCCAGGCCTAAAAGTGAGTTAAAATAGCTATTATTTTTTAATTATGCCCGGCTATCCAACTCTGGCTTAGTTTTGTACCAACTGGACTTTAGCGATTCAGATGCAGTATTTGGCACATATACATATGCATGTACAGCTGGAGTTTTACTCTCTGAAAGATCTTGCTTATCAATCACTATTTTCACTTGCTTTAAGCATATTCTGTTTGGTAACGTTAAATTTCTACAATTTGTCAAAATTTGTTGTCAAATCGGTAGAGAAAAAGGCATTTTTGGAAAACATGGTGGGAATTTCAATTTATCAAACAGGCATAGTCTATAAAATTATAGCACTCATCCTATCATTTAATGATAATTTGGAATTGTATATAAATGTGAAGAAATGAAATATTCACAAGTCACTATACAAATTATAATAAATTTAATCCAGATTATGGATATGGCAAGTCGGTAGAGAGATGGTATTGGCTAACGAGTAGCTATTTGATAATTTTCTTACTTCAACTGATTCTTTAAAAACTATAACAAGTATGGTATCGTCAAAGTTTCGTGGGTAGTCTCTCAGCTTAATATGTATTTGCAAAAAAACTTGTTAAAGACAAAGAATCAAAGAAATTATCTATATAATTTGTTTCCGCCCACAGAACTTACCTCATGCGAACGGAATCTTGAATCATCAAGCTTTTTGATGGCATATTTCATGTCCTCGTGACGTAAAAATTCGACAACCCCTGTGCCATCTTTGTATGTGTCGGCAAAACAGACGTCTCCAGCTTCTCTCATGTGATCCTTAAGGTCTTGCCACGATCCACTTGGAGGCAATCCAGTGACCATTACGCGGAATTGTGATCGCTTAGTTGGTGGTCCTCGACCTCCGCCACCGCCACTACCACCACCACCACCACGGCCTCCTTCACCACGACTACGGTCTCCTCCACGACCGCCACCACGGTAACTACCAGGGCCTCCACCCCTAGGAAATTCTACTCGCAGTCGATATCCGTCATAGTCGTATCCATCTCGCGCTTTTACTGCGTCTTCTGCGTCTCTGTGTACAATAAACAATTAATTAATTTACATATATCAAGATAAATTGATTAGCTAAAATTATTGAGTAGAATAAAAATAAAACTCTCAATTAATGTACATCTACATGAATATATTTCTTTTAACAAATGTATACAGACAAAAATTACCTAGCATCTTCAAATTCCACAAATGCAAATGGCGGACCACGCCGGTTTTTCAAGTCCACAAATGTTACTTTTCCAAATTTATGGAAAAGATCTTGGATATCCTTGGTTCTTATATCTGGGGGCAAATTGCCTACGTAAATCCGACATTCGTTTCTGGACATTTTCTCAATTTTGATAAATTTAAGATTACTGCGTTTATTGACTCAACAAAATAAATTTAACAAAGCACTTGGAGGACTTGGCTTCTTTTCCTTTTTTTTTTTTTATTTTTTGAATGTACAACGAGGCAAGACAAAACACACCCTCCCAACAAAAGAACTAAAGAACTACTTTTTTTTTTTAATGCGACAGGCCGAGAGCCGAGATTGCGAGCGAAATGCGAATGAAAGAAAAGTGCTATGTACGAAGTGCGAAGCGATATCGAAAGCGAAACAAAAAATATATTTTTCAACAAGGCAAGACAAGAACCGCAAGCGATAAGTCGGTAGTAAAATAAGTGGATGAATAGAGATAGAGACAGTCCGTTTTTTTAGATAATAGGTTTGTTCCCGTACTGAGCTTTTTCTGAATTTAAATAAAAGGTCTGTTTGATATCTTTTTTAAGAAAAATGTGTGTAAAATTTTGTGGTCTTATTTATAAACGTTGTCTAACTTTAGAAAACTGTCCAACTTTGGAAAATGTGTTCAAGAACCTTGTTTATTGTTGTCTTATAGCTGCCTAGCTTAGACACAAGTGTAGAATGTCTTAACCGTGAATATAATGCGATATTTATTTTTATTAAATAAAGCATATTTCCACTATTTTGAAAATAGTTAGACAGTGCCTAAGTAGACAAAAATCTAATAAATACGACTGTTGGATTTTGCCTGCTCAACTTTTGACGGAGCAAAATTAGTGATCAAGGCTCTGAAATATAAACTGACCAATTAAATGTCAATTTTTTTGTAATCATTTTAAGTCTTGTAATTTTTAAGATTGTAAAATTTGGACAAACATATAGAACTACCAATTGCGATAAGTCGGAATGATTTAAAAATAAGATGGCGAATACCGAAATTAATTTTTTTCAACATTCTTAGCCGTTTTTCAAGTGATAGATAATAAACAGCTTTGGATTTGACAGTTTTTACACTCCTTGTACACAGACGTTTGTGTAGCAGAAATTTGCATGTAATCTAATGGAGGGTAAATTATTTGATCTCTCATATTAGTGCTCTCTCCTCGCAAACGCGAATTTTAGAGAATTTGTGAAAATTTGTGCAATTTTTGCAAGAAATTTTACGTTATCAAACAGAGGTGGCGTGACGTGACGACGAGGCACTTGATATTCATGTCGATTATGGAATACGCAATACTGGAACCGCAGTTATTTTCAGTACAGTGATCTCTTTTCTTTCCACGACGAATGGGTAAAGGGAAAAGAGAGCACTGCACTGCGAATTACTACGGATGCAGTATTGCGGATTCCATAATCGACATGATTAGGATTGTTCGGATACCTCTCGGACTAAAAGTGGCAGTCTATCTGTCAAATTTCAAGGAGTGGGGGTGAAATTCTTTCAAATAGAACTGAAACTGTCGAAAGTCTTAAACCGAAATATTTGACACTTTTTAAACATCAACAAAAAGTAAAAAAAAGCAAAAAAGTAAACAAAGTGACGACATTGAAATTTCAAACATAATTTCATGTTATTTATTAAATTTGATATTAAAAAACTTAAAATTTGCATTATAAATATTTACAAACAGAAATACACACTAAACTAGAAACATCACGCATTTTTTTAAAAATCCAAAATTCGAAAATTCAGAAAATTCAGAACGAATTTTTTGTTTATCATTTTTGTATGTAATTTTTCGTTTCGCTTCAGCTGCGCACTATGCTTTAAAGTACACTTTCAAAATTTCTTTTATGAAATATTTTATTAATTAATGCTTTTGATCAAACTTTATTTTGTTTTTTGTTTTTTTAAACGATTTCATTTTTTATGTGAACTAAAAAAAAAAAAATTCTCTGCCACCAAGATAAAAAAAAAAAAGAAAACAAGAGCCGTATTGGTTTTTTTTTTTTGTTGTTCTTGACTTTTGACTTTTCAACCGGCTTTTGACAGAAAACATAACTTACCAGTGTGTACCCGAAGTAATTTCTGGGTAAAAACTGACAAAAGGAAATAATTTTCTCTCTAATGAGTGATGGGGACCTAGTGAGTCAATGTCCTGCGTTGTTTTATTTCAATGAACTAATCTGGATTGGATATGGAGCAAAATAAAACGCAGTTTTTGAAATGCAAAAGTAGTCTGTAAATCCAATAAAAAATTTTTTTTTCTCCATTCCAAATTTGATAATACACCCTATTAAAATATCCGCTGTACTTAAACGCTTCAAATCGATTGTTTTCTAAACATTGTTCCGAATGTCACTTTGGCAAAGAGGAAAAAAGCAGAATCAAGCAAAATAACAAGCAAAGCGTCACACAAAAGGGATTTCCATTGCATAATTTGTTTATATTTTTTTAAATTCACTCGAAATATTGTCCCTTAAACAAATCTCCACCGATTTGTATTGTTATTTCTCAATTGCCGGCAATTGTTTATTATTAAATTGAAAAACATCCCACGCGGTTAAGTTGCATCGAAGTTGAATTTGCAATTTTCTTTGTTGATGTGTGGAGAATCGTCGCCAGAATTTTATTTAGGGCAGACCGCGAGCATATTTTTTTTTGTTTTTGTTTAAAAATTAAAATTATCGTCTATGAAATGTGCAATCCTGTGATCAAATAGGATATATCCGAATCCATGTTCAAAGATATGTAAAAATTCTTTTGGGAGGATTTTGTGCCGACTTCCGTGTAGTGGCGGGAGTGCAATACAAAAAAGCTTTGTAGTCCAAATTGCAAGATCCTGTTAAAAAAAAAACCTGTAATGGCTGGATACAGGTGTGTAAGTTACTTCGACTTGTGCCGGCTGTGCACCTCCAGCGCCGATTCCAAAATAAGCATTTTTTCAATCGAGGGAAAACGCAAAAATTTAAGCAAAAAGATCTCGGAGTGCACCACAATAGAGGTGAGTAAAGAAAGAGCTTTGCAAACGCTAGGTGTAATCAATGTACATTCATCATCATTAAAAAATCTACTCAGTAAGATTTTTATAATTGGAACACATTTTTTTCAATAGTTCGACGGTAGTTGAATTTTTGTTTTACCTGCTAAGTTTATGATTTTGACTGTTCTAAGTTACATTCTCCATCTTTGTGGTTAGATATAAGTGTTTCTTTTTTATAGCATAATTCAGATTACCTCAGGCTGATGTCATGTCAAGCAAAATAGACGTAAAGCGGGAAACTATTGAATAATTGCATTTTTCAAGCTCCATGAACGCAAAATAAAGCAAATCATGCTCTTCCATGTGATTAATGAATCTGAGGGGATTATTACTGCTAATAAGATAAGTTACTGAATCATAAGTCAGGTCTAGGTAGATGCTTATGTCCATTCTGAAAATGAAGTTCTGTTCATTACTTAACTACATGCTGCTTTTTGTCAACAAAATCAGCTTGGCCTATATCTGTGAATTTTTGTTCTTCATGCTAATTAATCACTCTTTTTAAAGCCTAGTTTTAAGATAAATGTATGTAGGTACAATGTACATACATACATTAGAATTAAAACTTAATTTGGAAATTAGGTAGGTACTTTTTTCTAAGTCGTTAAGAACGCTTTGAAGAAACAAAAAGTGGCAGTTTTTTAATCAATTTATTTCTAATTACATATGTTCATTTTAACAATTTAAAAATTTTAAGTTCAGTGTTGAAATATGGAATCATCTGCATTTGTCAATTAGGAACAAAATTGAACACAAACTGTTTTTATCTTTTACTTTTTCGTACTTTTAAAATGAAAATTCTCATTAAAGTTTTTTATTACATTGAAACAATTTTTTTAACAAGAATAATGAATTGTATTCACTCTTATCCAATACTATAAATTGAAGTGTTTCTAGAAATCCCGATTTATAAAAGTTTTGTTGATAAAAGTACTATATAAGCGGCCAGGCCCTCCGCTGGTGGGTAAACTTCGTAAACCTAATTTTTTTAAGGTGCGCAAAGCCAAAGCCCGTTAATGCACATACGATTTTAATGTCGAAAAACTGTTATGACTTTTATAAATTGGCATTTTTCTAGATTCGTTATTTACACCTACATCATAATATCAAGTTCTTTTTAAAGGATTTCATGCGTATTTTATGTTTAACTAACTTACTTTTTGTTCATTACCTTTTCAAAAATATAAAATTTACCACCAATTTTTCAACTTTAAACCCACTCTTTAAATCAAGATGGCGATTGAGGGTCGAATTTTAGTGTTTAGGAGTTCTTAAGATGGCAAATCAAAATTTCTTTTGAATACTGAGCCATTGAATATATCTGCCGCGTCGTTCATCAGGGTTAGATTCAAAGACTCATCGGGATTGTGCCTAGCTCTCAATAGGGTCAACGTATTCAAGCCAACTCTATCGCTATATTTTCATCTTTTTGACTAGGTTTATACGTCGAGGTTGTATTTATTCCGAATGCTTCAACGAAACAAAATATTTAATATTATACGAAATTCATTATTTAATTTATTGTAAACTTTTTTTTTTTCTTTACAGGTGGATGAAAAAGATCGATTGCCAAAGGTCGTATGTACTCCATGTCTGCATAAACTTGAATCACTGTCCGATTTCCGAATAACATGCATTAATTCCCAAACTATGTTAAATAATTGTCTTGCTTCAGCAACAATAAATAATGGTGGAAAAGTTTATATTAAAGATACTCTTAAAGCTGGACAACAAGTGGTTACTAAGACTCAAAAAGAAATTCCCTTAGAACAATTCACTCAAGGTGGAACCGATTTTTTAAGTTCAATTATTCAAGCCGTTGGAATTCAGGTGAGTAATTTTTAATTGAAGTGAATTTTTAAATTATAATAAAATTTGATTTTAGCAAAATGATCAAAATGAACACCAAAGTGATAATAAAACACAAATACTCCATCAGTATACATTGACATTAGATAAGGGAAGCATGAAGACTGATCAGATTGAGTACAAACTTGAAGAATGTCCAATCATACCCCCACCACAACCGCAGCAGCAGCAGCAACAGCAGCAACAAATACAGCAGCAGCCGCAGCAGCAAACTCACACCGAAAAACAGTCGAAACATAAGTAAGTTTGAATGACAGAAACTATTTTTGACGCGTATGTTTCTGTTTGCGCCAGAATATGCCTTTGCTCTATTCGGTTAGTCTTTCTTATAAAAATACCTGTTTATTACGGCAAATGAGGTCATTTCGTAAAAAAATTGGAAATTCAATTCCAAGCCACCATAAAATAATAAACGCTT